>CM038679.1:53857982-54487862 GCA_021605205.1 Aegilops longissima
CCCCGAGTGCTCGGTACTCCTATTCTATAAACGACGAGTCCCATCGACAGCAGTCATCGTACTCTGACTAGCTCTCCTCCCTCGTTTCTCTCTTCTAATTCTAAACTCATTTGGCCTTGGGGTGGGGAAGGTAGGTTTGCTCAACTCTGACCCCACCTCACGGTGAAAACGTTGCTTGTTGGAATAAAAATGCCATATCTCCCTCCGTTCATAAATATAAGCCTTTTTAGATACTAGTTCAAATGGAATACAACATACGAGATGTATGTAGACATAGTTTAGAGTGTAGATTCACTCATTTTGCTCCATATGTAGTAGTCACTTGCTGGAATCTTTAGAAATACTTATATTTGGGAAAGGAGGAGTACTATACTAATAAAACATTAAGGCCACGGTGATGCGATTACTGAATTCACGGGAGGCAAGAAGAGATGCATCCATCGGCAGCGTCCACCTCCTTGACTCGGAGCGCCGACCCACCGAGCAGCGCCTAAATGGCGGCTTTGTGGCGGTCGGCGTGCTTTTGAACAATGGTCCAAAGATTCAGCCTTTGGAAGAAGGCCAGCGTCTTTACATCTCGCTCGCGCCTTGTAGTGGCCTGTAGGCGATTTCCTCGTGAGGCGTGGATGTCGGTCGATAGTTTCTTGCATGGCGGCTGCGCGGAGGCCTTGACCTCATGATGTGCATTCTTCGTCGCGACCTCAAACTTTCTTGAGATACGGGGCTTGAAAGAGTTCATCACCATGTAGGCCGATGAGGTGGCGGGGCAATGAGGAACTGGCGCGCTGGGCTGAAGCGATCTGACAAGGTCATCCATGGCGCTTCTTGGCGGTGAACTGCGGATGGAGTTGACCATCATATGATCCATGCGAGGCGAAGCCGGCGTCGGAGAACTCGATGCTGCGTGCATGACACTGTCTGGAAGCTGCCGCAGTGTGGAGCGCATGCCAGCATATGGATGATTTCGCCTGGATTGCCGCTCGCGTCCATCTCCTCCATAGGTGCTTGTGGCCACGGTCACTTGGTCTTGGATTGGAGTGAAGCGGTGTTCTTGCGAAGACTTGGGAGTAGATGGATTGGAGTGGTGGGCGCCTTTATTATATGAGTCAAACTCTGTTGCATTCACATCGTCTTGGCTCTATATGCTTCTCCAATTAATTCCCTCTGCATGTAATTGAGGATGCATCATTGACCGTTCAGCGTCTGGGAACCCTACCCTCTTCCTCCTTGGCATTCAAGCACCTATGGACCCGTCGTCGACGAGGTGCCTATGGTGACAAGTAAATTTCAAGATGATAGTGCCGTCGTGTGTGCGTTCATAGGGGTGAGTGTATCGCGGCGTGTATATGGCGCTTTGCGTCTGTACTATGTAAGCGTAAATCGTGTCAAAGAGACTAGTCGGTATACTCAATATTGTGCACCTCGGAGAGAAAACAATAGAACTAAATGCACGTGTTATTTCACGGTCTGATTCACTCATTTTGCTCCATATGTACTCCGTCTCGGTGTAGTCTAGTCACTTGTTGAAATCTCTAGAAGAGCAAATACTCCTTTCAGGTTTCTGAGGCTATACTAGCAAGTAGTTATGCGTACTAGTACAATAGTGGGCTCACATAGCAATTTTGTCTCATGCAGAGCACTGGCTATATCGTGCTCAATGTTATAGCTGCAGCGTTCGGTTGCGCTTGGCTCTTCGCCTCTTGAGAAAGGCGAACAATGATGTTACTACTCACTGCTTCTCTGATGTCGAATCCTTCTTTGCATGTCCGTCCACATGGCGGGAGACGGATAACTTGTTAATAAGTACTACTAAGCAAAAGCCTGTCCTCGTTTGCAAGCAACGCAGCGCATGAGGCGAGGAGAAAGCGTGTAGTAAATCAAGCTTCTCCTCGATATGCGAGTTGATCGACACATCATAGCTGGCCCCACATGCTTGCCTCTAAACTTGGCTGAAAGACCCGCGATGTACAATATATTTGCTGCAACCTCTAACATTTACCTACCACAAATTAAAATATATGTGGCCGTATGCATCGTTACGATCACGAGGCAGAATCCCTCCTTTAAAAAACAAATTAAAATATATATTCCTGTCTTGACCCGGATAGGCGTGCAAACTACAATCACCGGGGGTGGCGGTAGGGCGAAGACTATTTTAATTTTTTAAACTTGAGCAGCCACATAGCATGGAGCCGATTAGCGATTTTAAGCTTACGGGCATGGTACCGCTATCCTAGACTACCCTACATGAAACTCCCACAGCGTCCGGGCTGCGCTTGGCTCTTCGCCTCTTTGGGAAGTCGAACAATGATGGTGTACTCTGCCTTTGGAGAGTACTCTGATGTGCTTACAGCCATCGACACGATTGAATTGCTGCATGTCCACAGCGTGCGGAGGCGTGTGGCAGCTTCTCCTAGTATTGCCAGCCACCACGCTCATGGGCGGGGAGGGCGCTCCTGCCTTTGTGTGTATGACAGAGTGGGCCCGGCAGGTGTGGCCAACCTGTCATACAGCCAAACCAGCGAGTGCAGATAAATCCATGAGAGAAGGATAATCAAACTTCTCGTTGATGTGCGAGTTATTGCGACACATCAAAGCACTGCCTCGATATATTTCAATAATTTGCATTTACCGATGCATTAATTAAAATGCATGCATGCATGTCGTGACTCTTCTTTTGATACTTGCATGTGTTGATTTAATGCACCTTGAAGTAGTACTCTCTCCATTCCTAAATTATAAGTCTTTGTAGGGATTCCATTATGAATTACATACGGATGTATATAGATGCATTTTAAGTGTGGATTCATTCATTTTGCTCCGTATGTAGTCCACCTAGTGAAATCTCTATAAAGACTTACATTTAAGAGCGGAGAATATAAAATATGTAACGGTAAGCTTTGTAATACCATTAAAGTCGAGAGATGGTTGTGCACGAGAGGCGAGATCATGCAGACCCGAGCGAGACAGGACCCGGCGATGGAGCTCTCTAAGGTCTCGATGGACCTCACCGTGCTCCACGCCCTTGTGCCTCCACCCCTTAGCGCCTCCGGTGTATGAGGTTGAATACACCTCGTCCGTTCGGTGATTGAGCAAGGTGCAGGTTTCTTGATTGATGTCTTGTTCAATTGATTTCTCTGATCTGCAAGGGAGGGCACCTGCCTGCCACGGACTGCAGCGTCGGCGCTTTAGGAACCAGCGATGCGAAGTCACGAGTCGCGGTGGTGGCTTCAACGTCTGAACACGGCGGTGGACTCCGTCCTTTCGTCGGTGAGGTGGAGTGCTGCCACGAAATTTGTGGGCTCTCGTCACTTACCTGGCTCGGCGATCACGGGCGTGTGTCGCTTTCGCGCCACCGCAAATCGCCCGTGCCGTCTGCGGCCTCGAAGGCCCGCCCGTAGCTCTACCACCACATCAGCACCGCGCATCCATGCCGTGCAGGATCGATCTGACAAGGTGCTCCAGCTGCAAGTGCCTGCTATGAGAGCCATGGCTCTTCTTTGTTCCGGAGGAGGACCGCCGCATGTTTTTCTTAATCGGCGGCATGCTCGACATCGGTCGCCTATCACCGTGTCGATTAATCTGCGTCAGAGCGAAGCGTCCCCACTTCCTTTTCTTGGCCAATCTGTAGGCGAAACGGCCCGCCGAAGAGCCAAAGGCACGACCGGCGCCGTCAAGGTGGAAATGGAGGTGACAAGCAGCAAGGATCGGCGGCGTCGGCGTGCAGGAGGCTGACCTTCTTGGCAGTTCCGCCCAAGCTGCTGGCCGTGGCTAAGCTTGTCCCTCCACATTCAGATTGACAAGCTCCGTCCTAAATGTTTGACGATTGCCTTACATTTATCTTAGTAATATGCTAATATAGGAATTACCTTGGTCTACTTTAGCTTAAGAAATGGTGGGTTTTGGTGGCGATCACAGCAATTACTGCCGACATCGGATCGATAATTTCCAACGATCGAGCGGATATTTTGTATGCATTGGATATAAAGTTCCTTTGGGTAAGAAGTACTACTTGTCATCAAAATGGATAAAGGAGATGTATGTAGGCGTATTTTAGTTCTAGATCGTCCCTTTTATCCATTTGATGACAAACTTCTCCTCAGTTCCACAATACATGCCTTCCATTTGTCGAATATAGATGTATCTAGACATGTTTTAGTATATAAGTACATCCATGATAGAGCCAATCGAATGGTTGAGAACACTACAATTCATAGCTACATATCGTGTGTGACTCCCGGATGCAAAGGCGGGGTCATCATCCTCCTTCGAGAAAAACCAGGCAGCGTGTGTGTGAGAGGGGCAGTGCGTGCGTGCACCTCTTCTCTTCTGTATAACGTACTACTAAACTTCAGTACAAGTTTTTGTGGGTGTACGATGGTGCGTGCGAGAAGTCGAGAGATAGGTTTAATTCATACGAAAAAGGACTAGCCTAGAGGCTGCCCGCGGCTATTCTGTCGAATACCCCCATTAACCGTAAGATATGTATATGGCGGTGCAGGTTATTACTGCGTACAGTAGTACTCCTCCTTTCCGGTTTATAGGGCTTAATTCAAAATCTCACCAACCAAGATGGTGAGTGGTGGAATATTTTTTGCAGTTTGCAAAAGCACCTAATTAATGCTCTTGTTTTTCTCAAAAAATTATGTTTATCAATGCATTAATTGCAATGCATGCATGCATAATGTCAGGACCCCGATTCCAAGTCACATCGATCTAGCCTTTAACACATCATATCACTTTGCGGCCTCATGCACGGTATTCCCACGGGTGTCGCCTTACCATGGCCCGGGACCGTTTGCGCCTTTTGGCTCATGTATATGATAGTATCGCTAGCATCCATATGACAGAGAACCCGGGCCGACATGGCTAATCGTGAACCCAAGCGGCACTAACCCATGGGGACGAGGCATACATGAATCACATCGAGCATGTCGGTCATCGGCGTGTGAATCCGGGCTGTAACGCAGGGCTAACGAGGACTCGGGAACCGGGCTGTAGTAGGCTAAGCAGGACTCGGATGTCACGTGTGACATTTCCCGAAGGAACAGAACCACGAGCGAAGTGAAACACATGCCCGGCCAGATCAAGTGTCTGAGCGTTAGTCTTTGGATAGCGAGGACTCCGGTGAAGCAGGGCTGTAGCGGACTACTATGGCTCAAGGAAGCACTAGACTACATTTCCCCATAAGAGAGGCTGCCAAGGATAAACAACTAGATTGTCGGATCCCACACATACCAAGCATTTCAAACATACACACAATATGCTCGATATGTGTAAATACAACATGGCATCACAACATAACTCTCGACTCAAGTATTTATTCATTAGGCTCAGGAGGCGAGATATTACAAACATGGGTCTCATGACCCAACATTGAACATACATATCAAAGCACATGCGGAAGCTTAACATGTCTGATCTGAGACATCTACAAATGAAAAAAGCTTAGAAGCGACTATCTACGAGATCTGCGAGGCACAAGATATTAGGCTGAGGTAACAAGCTAATCATGAAGTCCAGCGGAACTACTAGCGAGAATAGCGTCTCTCGCTAAACATAAAATTAGAAAGCGTGAGTACAAATGTACTCAGCAAGACTTATCAGAACTAACTACATATGCATCATTATCATCAAAGGGGTGGTGGAGTTTGGTACTGCAAGCCAGCTTTGACTTCGGTTGCTATCTAAACTACATTTGCAAGTAACTCTTTTGAGGTGGCGCTACGAGTCCACATATTCACCATATCAATACACCACTATGGATTCGATCCGCCTTCCTCTGAGAACGCCATCCATAGCACTCACGCTTATCTTGCGCATTTTAGAGTATCCACTTTCACTTGTCTATGAACTGTTGTAGGCCACCGAAGTCCTTTACATGCGGACACGGCTATTCGAATAGATGATGTTAACCCTGCAGGGTGTACTTCTTCACTGCGCTCTCACCACTTACGCCGTTCACGACATGTACTCGGCAACCTTGACGGAAGCCCAACATGGGTGTCGGCCACGACCTACCTAAACACTCAAGTCTCTAGTCGGGTTTATCGCCTATTCAGGTTCCATCCATGAGGAGTCGGCCGAGGTTTCCACTCTGACCCCGAGCGATGTGTGCGAGGTTCGAGATACCAAGCGGGCATTGATTGCACCGTGCCCGTGCCTACAACACAGCCCACCCCTAAGGTCGGCGCTGCGTGCCCCAACATACTACAAACACGAAACTACTTTGCAACTCGGACGGAGGACAAGAGTGGTTAAGAAGCCGAGAGGTCCATTGGTTTGAAGCCCAATGCGTGGTAGTAAGCTGTTTCATGGATCACAAACACAGAACTCAGTTCGAGGGCGGTTTCAATGAGACAACCCACCATGTACTCCTACATGGCCTCTCACCGCTACCTTTACCAAATCGTGATCACACTTAGCTCTCAATAGTAGGACATGTTTACACACCTCCGATTCATTCCCGATGAATCGGACGACCAACTCTAAGCAGTAGCGAGGCATGACAAACAAGCATGAATGAGTAGGCACAACATGGCTCAAACAACTCCTACTCATGCTAGTGGGTTTCATCTATTCTTGTGGAATGACGGGTCATCACGGAGGATAAAGGGTTCAGCTACATGACAAATGTGAGATGAATCGTTGTTGTCCTAATGCAGTAAAAAGAAGCAGGAGGCGAGAGAATGGGATTATATCGGAATGAACAAGGGGGTTTTGCTTGCCTGGCACTTCTGAAGATAATATAGTTCTTCATCGGTGTCATCAAACTCATCGTCGGTACGTCGTCTACTGAGGGGGGGGGGGGGGACACCGGCAAACAAGGAAGAACACAATCAATGCAATGCAACAAATATGATGCATGATAATGTCATAGCAATATGCTGTTGATTGAGCTAATGCAACTAGCAACCATATTAAATGAAGTTGGTTTGAACCAAGGGTTCAAATTCAAACTCCATATGTGAAATTCAAATGCCATTTAATTGATTTGACCTGATCAGCAGGTATAAGTTGATCTACCATGCATGAAAGTGGTACATATGGATAGATTGGATTTTATGATCATTTTCATATGTAAATTATTTCATTACGAGCTACGGTTGATTTTATATGAATTTTAGAAGTTTTGGATATTTTCGGAATTTTACGTAAAGAATAAATTCAGAAAAAGAGTTATTGCGTTAGCATAACGTCGACATAAATAGCGAGTCAACAGACGCGGTCGAGGTCAAAGTGACGATGGGGTCCACTAGTTAGTGACCACAATCTTTGGTTAGTGTCGTTGACAGTGGGGGCGGTCAGCGATACGTCGGCATGTCGCCTTGGCGTGTGGGGCGGTCAGCGGTGGCGTGGCGAGTCAAACTGACTGTGGGGCCCATGGGGTTAGTTTAGTCTAAGCGAGGAGCTAGCGGGGTTGATTAGGGCGTGGGGCGGTGGTCGATGGCTGCGGGGAGGTTAGCTGGCGTGATTAGCGCTAATCACGCACCACGTCGGCTCACGGAGTTCGATCGGCGGCGACCTCGAACCGCAGCGAGCCTGCTCGGAACTTGCCGGAGGCGCGGGTCGACACGCCCGAAAGTGCGAAGGAAGCCGTGCTGTGCGCATCACGGGGAGACCAGGGAGGAGTGCGAGGTGGCGGAGTTCGCGGCGAGCGAGCTCTGGCGGCGGCCGGAGCTCGGGCGAGAGCCGGCTACTCGCTATGGTGCATGGAAGGTGAGCTAGCGGTGCGTTCGTCTCACAGGAGCAGCACGAGCGATGGCGTGCTCGAGGGGCAGCTTCTGGCGACATGGCCGTCGGCGGTGAGCCGGGCACTTGTGGAGCAGCGGTCTAGAGGGCGGGAATGGAGGCGAGCAAAGAGGAGATGAGAGCTCACGAGGGAGGCGCTTGAAGGTCAGTGGGCTCGAGGCGCGCCAGGACATCGCGAATCGGCGCGCCGGTGATTAGTGGCGCCGAGTGGAATCTGAGATCGAAGGCGTCACCATGGTGCTCTTGGGTTCGGGATCTTCAGCGTGAAGGAGCTTTGCGTCGTCCTGAGCTTTTGGACCGCAGGGAAGGCGAGAGGACCACGGTGGTCACGGTGGTGGCGAGCGAGCGGCGGCGGACCCGTTTGGTGGCTGTGCACGGAGAGAGCAGAAGGGAAAGCGGGAGAGTGAGGGAGTGGTGGGGCTGCGTGGCGTCGAGAGGCCTAGAGCGGCGAGGGGGAAGCGGCGAAGCGAGGAGGTGGCGGGGCCGCGTCTTGCGGCAGCTGCTGCTGCAGCTAAATCCTCTTGGCGAGGAAAGAAGGCGACAGAGGTAGGCTAGGTGGGCTGGGCTGGCCACTTGGGCGCCAGTGGCTACCAGGTAAGTTAGGTAGGTTCCTTCTCTCTCTTTTAATTGTTTTTGTTTTCTATTTTGTGATACTGTTTTGGGCTTTACTAAAAATGTCAGGGCATTTCCAAAAATCATGGAACTAATCATGGATACTGTTTAGAACATAACCAACAGTAAACATTTTAGTTTATGATTATTTGAGCATTTTAAAATATTTTATTGCATTTAAATGCCCAAATGCAAATACTATATGATTTAATCCAGTGACCAAATATGTCATGAAAAATGTGCAACACCTCTGGTTATGGTTTATAGCATTTTTCCAGAAATGATGAACATTTTTTTAAAGCCATTTGGATTCACTGAAAAATATTTTTAGTTGAACCTATTTGAATTGCTTTAGTGCTAGGGCTTGGTCATCCCCACTTCAAAATTTCCTTTGAAATCAAACATGATGCATGGATGCGAGATGCCACTAATTACAACCAATTACAGGGCTGTGACAACTCACCCCACTAAACAAGAATCTAGTCCCGAGATTCAAGGCGTGAGTAAGAAGGCAGGAGGGCACAAGACCAACACAATCTTCATGATCAGATTGCACCTCATAAGGTTGTTGATTTGTTGCATCGTTGATCTTGACATCCTTGCTTTTGAGATCTTCATCCCGCGATGGCGACGGAAAGAAACTCTACTAGGATTGATCTTCTCGAAGATCGAGCTATACCATATCAACTCGTGGAATGAGATGTTGAAACATCTCGAGTTGAGACACAAAACACATCGAGAGGGATGGAAGAACAACGATGGAGTTTGATTTGGTGGGCAACAATTCCATGCTTAGAAAGATGGTGGATGGTGTCAAGGTGGCGAGGAAATAATTGCCATGATTCCATAGCAGGGCACCTTGGGAAAAAGGTGACTCGTTGAACTGTTCCCTTAGGTGGCAAAAGAATTACTTTTGATTCAGAGATCATTGAAACTCTTTAAACCAGCCTAAGGCAATCACAATCGATCATTTGAAGGAGTTCGAAAGAATGACATACTCGGACTAGAATGGATGATGTGGACTACCTTGTTGAAGACAACGCAATGGATGATTTTGCTTATCATTGGAAATGGATGGAACCCATGGTAGGACCACTGTTGAGGGCGATCCTGACCAGATATTACCGAGAAGGGTAGCCCATGGTTGGATGGCACAATGGCGGTGCAAGCTAGGGACAAGGTGCTAATGCTGGGAATGTTCCAACCATCATATCTGCCTGAGATTCAGATCTGGTTGGTGTCAGAATATTCCAGACTCATCAAGTCTAGAAAGAAAAATGAAGGTTTGCAACACAAATTGACGAGATGACGTTGCGAGATTCTCGGGGAGTGAACTACGATAGCAAGCTCCAAAACATGAGCTGGTTCTGCTACAACATGTGAACACGTTGTCCGAGACAAGCATGACCACATAGTAGTCTTATATTAAAACACTACCGAGTTCTGGTTGGGAACCATCATTGCGGAGAGCTAAACCCTTGCATAAGTCATATGATTAGCTCTTATGAAGGAACTTCCTCTCCTTGGACAAGTCAATCAGTGGCTTGGTGTGCTAGGAACACATATGGAGTGGAGGCGGCCAACCTATCAAACCATAGGGCACTTTGCGTGCATGACTAACTTGGGATGACTCGGAGGAAGCAAAACAAACTTTCTCGAATTCACGATGGCAACTTACATCATATACACGTGAATTATAGGAAGTCACTTATCTCATCCAAACATATGCTTCATGAATGGAACACGAAGGCATTGCTTACAAAGTTTCCAACACTAGGTTGATGTTCAACATGAATCATGGGGGAGACAAAATGCTGTTGATGGGCTCAGCAACAACTCATCGGAATTTCCATATCACTGGACTTCCACCATCATGTGAACACGGTGGTAGAATTGGTCAGGCCAAAAGATGTAATGGTGTATGCTCGAGGGATCAACCACGAGTAAGACAACATTACGAGCATCGTTGGTTCTGATTTGACTTGACGATAGCCCATACTCAAGTCAAAGTTTTGGCAAGGCAATAGATCCAACAACTGATCACGAGGACCAATCAATGGAGATATCATCTTTCTTGACACACACACATACACACAAAAGATATCCCTTAACATGAACTAAGTCAGACAAGCTTTTATCTTCCAACTCTCCAAGTTGTTGTCTAGCTTAACCAACTAGCTCAGGGTATCCGACACAGATTCTTGGGGAAAGGGTGGTCTACAAGAAAACCAACTTGATCACGAGCTCAACATAACAGTCAAGGAACAACCTGGTGATACTTTCGAGAACATAATCGGAATATCACGAACCAACGATATATTACTAAGCTCGAGAACAATCCTGCTTTTCAGGGCAAGATGATATGATCAAAAGAGTGAGGAATTGACACAATCCTAACTCATTGATCGAAGAGTGCACCAGAAATAAGGACTAGGTAGCATGATCAATTTAGGATGATGATTTAATAACCAACACGCTAAGATTGAGAATATTGTCCATTAACTACCAAGCAACGAGGTTGCTAGGAGTATCGATTTCACACATCACGAGTTCACTTGTCGGCATTCGGTTACAACAAAAGCGGAACGAGGAATGGATAATGTGGCGAGAAGTATCACTACATCAAGAATTCTTGAGAAAATGGTGCAATTCCATGACAATCGACATAAAGGGGTAATACTCTAAGGTACAGCGGAGAAAAAAGCTGGTTTGGCATTTTGATCCATGAATACAATTGCTTTGACCCAATCCTAGATATGGATGAAATCTTTGGAGTTTGTTTCTCCTAGTCATTCGAATAGAATGGCTTAACGGACCACAGTAAAAGACATTGATGAACACGAATGCACGACTACTCGACTATCAATTGATGAGCGAAGGTCGAAGGCAAACTAAAGGGGACAACTCAAAGGAACATATGATTTTCTGAGTTGTGGGTGTATAGATTAGTATGTCGAACCAAGTTCAACATTTCTTTCGGATAACCCATGCGGGAAGGTAGGACCGGCAGATTCACAACATAGGATAGGAAACTCATTGAGAGCACTCTTGTTGTGATCTTTTGGTTCAAGAGAACTTCTGCCAAAATGGTTCATGGTATTTGGAAGAAGGGAATACCACGGACCTCGAGGACTATCACAAAAGTTACTAATAACCTAAAGGTACGAGCAACACTATCAACATGAGGTAAGTAGGGTGAATTTTGGGTTCAAAACCGGGAGTAGAATACCTACTACTAAGTGGCATCACGGGATGCTTTAGAGAATGGTGGCGAGAATCATCACCTGGAAACACAAAACATGGCTAGATTACTAGGTGACTCCTAAAACACCTAGGGTCATAATAATAGCTCCAACATATATGTCAAGGCAATGAATTACCTCAACGCCTTTGGTTAGTGTGCTTATTACGACCATAAAGGACATCGGGGATGGAAAGAAAAGATTTGCAAATGCATCGGACTATTTAGAGACACAGGATGACTTCGGACAACTGCTTGGCTGTAAATGCTCAAAATGATTTGAGACATCCTGCAAAATAGTGGCATGACCACTCAACATCACAATATCAAGGTTACGAGACCAGCTATGAACATCGAAAGTAGTAAGAACTGAGCTGGGGCTTGAAACCAACAATCCTATAAGTCTATGGATTAGTAACCGTCATCCTAATAGATAGATGAGAAGGCCTAGTTCTAAATCCCGTAGAAGAAGAGGATGACTCGGATCGAGAAGGCCATGAGGTATAAGGAGTAAAAAGAGCCTTACGTTCCTTCCACAATCAATTCCCTTACATAACTAAAGCATTTCTAGACACAACTTGACCGGTTTGGCTTGGTAATCCTCTGACGATCGGGCTCGATACCAAAGCTGTCGGGACCCGATTCCAAGTCACATCGATCTAGCGGTAACACCTCATATCACTTTGCGGCCTCACGCGCGGTATTCCCAAGGTGTCGCCTTACCATGGCCGGGACCGTTTTTGCCTTTTGGCTCATGTATATGATAGTGTCGCTAGCATCCATATGATGAAGAACCGGGCCGATATGGCTAGTCGTGAACCCAAAGCGGCACTAACCCATGGGGACAGGCATAGATGAATCACATCGAGCATGTCGGTCATCGGCGTGTGAATCGGGCTGTACTTGGGCTATGAGGACTCGGGAACCCGGGCTGTAGCAGCTAAGCGGGACTCGGATGTCACCGCGTGACATTTCCCGAAGGAACAGAACCACGAGAGCGAAGTGAAACACATGCCGGCCGGTCAAGTGTCTGGCGGTAGTCTTTGGGATAGCAGGACTCGGTGAACCGGGCTGTAGCGGACTACTATGGCTCAAGGAAGCACTAGACTACATTTCCCCATAAGAGAGGCTGCCAAGGATAAACAACTAGATGGTCGGATCCCACACATACCAAGCATTTCAAACATACACACAATATGCTCGATATGTGTAAATACAACATGGCATCACAACATAACTCTCGACTCAAGTATTTATTCATTAGGCTCAGGAGGCGAGATATTACAAACATGGGTCTCATGACCCAACATTGAAACATACAAATCAAAGCACATGCGGAAGCTTAACATGTACAGTATAGACATCTATAAATGAAAAAGCTTTGAAGCGACTATCTACCGAGATCTGCCGAGGGCACAAGATCGTGGCTGAGGTAACAAGCTAAGCGTCGAAGTCCACACGGAACTACTAGCAAGGCAGCGTCTCTCGCAAAACATAAAATAAGCAAATGTGAGTACAAATGTACTCAGCAAGACTTACATCAGAACTAACTACATATGCATCATTACCATCAAAGGGGGTGGTGGAGTTTGACTGCAGCAAGCCAGCTTTGACTCGGTGGCTATCCTAAACTATGACTGCAAGTAACTCTTTTGAGGTGGCGCATACGAGTCCACATATTCACCATATCAATACACCACTATGGATTCAATCCCACCTTCCTACGAGAATGCCATCCATAGCACTCACGCTTATCTTGCGCATTTTAGAGTATCCACTTTCACTTGCCTATGAACTGTTGTAGGCAACCCAGAAGTCCTTTACCGCGGACACGGCTATTCAAATAGATGATGTTAACCTGCGGTGTACTTCTTCACCTGCGCTCTCACCACTTACCTCCGTTTACCGACATGTACTCGGCAACCTTCAGCGGAAGCCCAACATGGGTGTAGTCCACAGCCCACCTAAACACTCAAGTCTCTAGTCCGGGTTTATCGCCTATTCGGGTTCCATTCACGAAGTGCGGCGAGGTTTCCATCTGGCCCCGAATGATGTGTCGGGGTTCCCGAGATACCAAGCGGGCATTGGTACACCATGCCGCGTGCCTCTTGCAACACAGCCCACCCCTAAGGTCAGTGCTGCGTGCAGCCCTAACATACTACAAACACGAAACTACTTTGCAACTCGGACGAGAGGACAAGAGTGGTTAAGAAGCCGAGAAGGTCCATTGGTTTGGGCCCAATGCGTGGTAATAACTGTTTCATGGATCACAAACACAGAACTCAGTTCACGAGGGCGGTTTCAATGAGACAACCCACCATGTACTCCTACATGGCCTCTCACAGCTACCTTTACCAAATCGTGATCACACACTTAGCTCTCAATAGTAGGACATATTTACACACCTCCAGTTCATTCCCGATGAATCGGACTGACAACTCTAAGCGATGGCGAGGCATGACAAAAAAGCATGAATGAGTAGGCACAACAGGGCTCAAACAACTCCTACTCATACTAGTGGGTTTCATCTATTTCTTGTGGAATGACGGGTCATGCGAGAGGATAAAGGGTTCGACTACATGACAAGTAATAGATGAATCGTTGTTGTCCTAATGCAGTAAAAGAGAGCGAGGAAGCGAGAGAGTGGGATTATATCGGAATGAACAAGGGGTTTTGCTTGCACAGCACCGAAGATAATATAGTTCTTCATCGGTGTCATCGAAATCATCGTCGATAAATGCGTCTCTTGAGGGAACAAACACGGCAAACAAGGAAGAACACAATCAATGCAATGCAACAAATATGATGCATGATAATGTCATGGCAATATGCTGTTGATTGAGCTAATGCAACTAACAACCATATTAAATGAAGTTGGTTTGAACCAAGGGTTCAAATTCAAACTCCATATGTGAAATTCAAATGCCATTTAATTGATTTGACCTGATCAGCAGGTATAAGTTGATCTAACATGCATGAAAGTGGTACATATGGATAGATTGGATTTTCTGATCATTTTCATATATAAATTATTTCATTACGAGCTACGGTTGATTTTATATGAATTTTAGAAGTTTTGGATATTTTTGGAATTTTACGTAAAAGAATAAATCCAGAAAAGAGTTATTGCGTTAGCATAACATCAACATGGCGTAAGCGAGTCAGCGGGGCGCGGTCGAGTCAAAGCCCGACCGATGGGGTCCACTAATCGGTGACCTGTCTTTGGTTAGTGTCGGTGACGGTGGGGCGGGTCGGCAACCGCGTCGGCATGTCGGCCGGCGTGTGGGGCGGTCGGCGGTGGCGTGGCGGTCAAACTGACTGTGGGGCCCGTGGGGTTAGTTTAGTCTAAGCAGGAGCTAAGCAGGGTTAATTAGGCCGTGGGGCCGGTGTCGATGGCTCAGGGAGGTTGGCTGGCGTGATTAGTGCTAATCACGCAGCCCGTCGGCTCGTCGGAGTTCGATCGGCGACCTCGAACCTGGCGAACCTGCTCGGAACTTCGCCCGAGGCCGGGTCGGCAGCGCCGAGGCACGAAGAAGCCGTGCCGTCGCATCGGGGAGACCAACGGGAGGATGCGGGGTGGCGGAGTTCACCGGAGGCGAGCTCTGGCGGCGGCGGAGCTCGGGCGGGACCGTCTACTACGCTATGGTGCATGGGAAGGTGAGCTAGCGGTGCGTTCGTCTCACAGGAGCAGCACGAGCATGATGGCGTGCTCGAGGGCAAGCTCTGCGTCTGGAGCCCTGACAGCGACATGGCCGTCGTGGCGAGCCGAACACAATGGAGCAGCGGTCTAGAAGGGCCAGGAGCGGAGGCGAGCAAAGAGGAGATGAGGAGCTCACGGGGGAGGCGGCCTTGAAGGTCGGTGGGCTCGAGGCGCGCCAGACGTCGCGAATCGATGGCGGTAATTGGTGGCGCCCGAGGTGGAAGGCGAGCTCGGCGTCCTACGGTGCTCTTGGGTTGAGGATCTTCAGCGTGAAGGAGCTTTGCGTCGTCCACGAGCTTTGGACACAGGGAAGGGTCGAGAGGACCACGGTGGTCACGGTGGCGACAAGCGGCGGCGGACCTGTTGATGGTATGCGGAGAAAGCGAAGAAGAAGCACGGGAGAGAGTGAGGAGTGGTCGGGGCTGCGTGGGCGTCGCGAGGAGGCCTAGAGGCGACGAGGGGAAGCGGCGAAGCGAGGAGGTTCTTTGGGGCAGCGTGCGGCGGCGCCTCTGACCAGCTCGTCCTCTGGCGAGGAAAGAAGGCAGCGAGGGGAGGCTAGGTGGGCTGGGCTGGCAACTTGGGCGCCGGTGGCTACTGGTAAGTTAGGTAGGTTCCTTCTCTCTCTTTTAATTGTTTTGTTTTTCTATTTTGTGATCTGTTTTGGGCTTTATTAAAAATGTCGGGGCATTTCCAAAAATCATGAAACTAATCATGGATAATATTTAGAACATAACCAACGGTAAACATTTTAGTTTATGATTATTTGAGCATTTTAAAATATTTTATAGCATTTAAATGCCCAAATGCAAATACTATATGATTTAATCCGGTGACCAAATATGTCATGAAAATGTGCAACACCTCTGGTTATGGTTTATAGCATTTTCGAAATGATGAACATTTTTTAAAGCCATTTGGATTCAATGAAAAATATTTTAGTTGAACCTATTTGAATTGCTTTAGTGCTAGGGCTTGGTCATCCCCACTTCAAAATTTCCTTTGAAATCAAACATGATGCATGGATCACGGATGCCACTAATTACAACCAATTAAGGGCTGTGACACATAAAGTATATGCATTGGTCAATTTTCTCTTAATACTTGCATGCAATGATTTAATTCACCTTGGAATCTGAACATGTGTTGGGAACAACCAAATTGAGCCTTATAAAATGGAAAAACTAAAATTTTGAGATAAGCCCTATAAAACCGGAAAGGAGGGAGTAGAAAAAGTACTCCATCAGGGAATAGTGCCGCCTTGAAACTAGAATCGTCAATAAATTTTGATCTTGCGTCTCGTCACATTCCAAATTACTCCACGCTATATTGAATTGCAAACCTGTTCACATCGATCACAACCTAAACAGTTTCCCACTTAGGAGCGTATTAGTACCACGTTATATTGAATTCCAAAGCTGTTCACACCGATCACAACCTAAACAGTTTCCCACTTAGGAGCATATTAGTACTCAGTTATAAATATTAGTATGCCAAGATGACTGCACATTCCTCCTCAACTCCTCATCCACAAAAACAAACAAGTCATTCAACGTCCTTCCCTTGCGTGCGCCATGGCCAGCGTGAGTTACAGGTCGAAGATTGCCACGGGGAGAGGCGAGCATGGAAGCGGAAGCACGGGAGATGTCCGCCTCGCTGCGAGGGCAGCCGACATATCCGCCGCCGCGGAAGTAACAACCACAGAGGTCCCCCGGCGCCCGTCGTCTGAGACTGGTCCGACCGCGCCCGCGAAGCAGCGAAGATGTCCCGCGCGCCACGAATGCATCGAGATGTCCCGCCGGCGCCCGCTGCACTGGAAAAATTTTCGCGGGCGGCGGCGGCTATTACAGTGCATGCATGCGATCGTCCATAGCGAGATGGATCGGATCTCCGGCTGGCGAGGTTGCGGGGCGGCGTGAAAGCCTCGTTTGAACAGGCTACGGCGTCATCCGTCAACTAAGGGAGGGCAATGAGAGGCTCGGGCTGGCGCGACCTGCTGAGGAGAAGATGCGTCTGAAGTGCAGACCAGCGAGGAGAGACCCGGTGCCTTGTTGAAGAGGACGGCGTCATCGTCAAGAAACTTATGGGCGAGAATGACATGCTCCATAGCAGGCGCCAAAGGCTGGTGGAGAATCCGTGGATGTTCTCAAGCAGCGTCTTGAGGACGAAAAGAGCTCATCGCCCGCTTTGCGGAGACTAGTTCCATGACCTGACAGCGCATCAAGAAAGTAGAGATCGTGAGCGGATCCTTGTCTTCCTTCTTCTTTTGCCCTTGTGTATTTGAGGCGTAGCCACATGTAGCTTTTCTAATTATCTTTCTAATTATGTAAGACAATTAATCGTCCTTATCTTTACGTGGAAGATCAATGTTGCGAGTGGAATGAAAAAAACTCTTGTTGTGGCGACCTGGCGTTCTTTGTTCTTCTAATTCTTTGCTGGGCTTCCTTCACTTTCTGGTTTCTTTTGGCGTAATAATCGATTTAGGATGTGGATTGTGTCGTCGGTTGTGAAATCTTGGGTTCTAGCGCGGATGTTTGGCCTTTGTTGGCCTCTTGGGATGTTGCAATTTCAATCTAGTAGCTTTTAGTCCTTCGTGTTAGGCTGGAGTTGTGCTGAACTTCTTGTGAATTGTGGTGGTTTTTAGTAATGAAAATCGGAAGGGGCAAGCCCTTCTTTGATCAAAAAAAATTTAATCGTCCTTATATATTCATCAGTCTTTCTATAAGTCGCAGTAGATGCTATATAGGTCCGTCGGATCTTACATCAAGATCTGTGCTTTCAGATTTTCTTTTTCTCTCTTAAATCTCAGTCGGTGAGACATAGCCACGCCATTAAGCAGGCTCGGGCGCCATTAATGGAGACCTTGGGAGAGAGGTGGATGGCGGATGGAGGTCAAGGCTCTCCTCCCGATAAGCAGCTTGAAGTCGATCGCCGCCTCTCGTACTCAAATAGCTACCCTACAGCGCCACCTAGCTAATAAAAAATGGGGGGCGTGGCGCACGTAAATGGTACTAGTAAGTAGAAGCATACGGTTTCAATAATACTTGTGTTTCCGATTGTAGCATTGTGAGCACTTGTTCCAAATGACTTTGTTGATTGTTAATGTATGCGTAGCCATAAATCGGTTGCAAATTTACCACAACATGTTGTGTCGGTGTACTAGAGTAGGGTACCCTAGTATCCGAACTTCGTGCCAGGCGATTCTGACACCCGTGGCAGGGCTGGCTGGTGACCGCCAAGGTCCTCGGTGGCTCCTTTGGAGCCATTAGAACAAAGTACTCAAGGCCCGGCAAGAGGAGCTTGCCGGGAAGGCCCTCAAGGCACAAAACAAGACCCGGCAAGAGGAGCTTGCGGGAAGGCTGGTGGCGACAAGCTCCCGGCGCGACAAAGGATTCTGCGCGGCAAGGCGCTTGCAGCGGCGAGCAATCTCTCTCCATCTCGCTCCAGCTCATCCGTAGCGATGTGCGCCATGGGGTTTTCCGAACGCAGCGTGTCAATGGGCTGTGCCGCCCGTGAGGAACAGCGATAAGCGGCGACAAGCTACCATCGTGGCAAGCGGAGGCGCGCCAGCGGTCCTGTTGCACTATTGAGGCGGCTGGGGCGGGCATTTATTACTCTTGTCCCTTGCCGTCGAGTTAGGTATAAGGCCATACCTTTGTACAAAGCGGTGTACCAACCTTTGTTTTCCTATTTTACCCTTTTCTACTTGCCACTGTGGTGACCCCTTGTGCCTATAAAGGAGGCCCAAAACAGCGTGAAAGGGTTAAGTCTCGTTCGATTCATTCGACTCATGCGAGGCCACACTCACTCGAGGCTAGGTTTTGTAGCTTCCATCGCTCCCTAGCAAGAACACAATACAATCAACCAAGCAGCGGTAGGAGTATTATCTCTCCGGAGAGCTCGAAGCTGGGTAAATCTGCTCGTGTGCATCGCCTTGATCCGCTCTTTGTGCAATCTCCGCCCCCTCCGAACCACAAGGGACTCGGTCCCATAGGTGTTAAATGGGCCACGATCAACTTCCCGACATCTTTGGCGCGCCCGGTAGAAGGCGTCGAGGCTGTGTGAATCCGATCCGGCGTTCACGAGCAACTTCTTCATCATCTTCGTCAACATGCCTCCGAAGAAGAAGGCTTGGCGGCGGAGCCGTCGCGTCAAACCCACCACCACGGGCTGACGAGTGGTGGGGAAAAGCGCTAGCGGAGCGGAGCAGGCGTCGTCGAGAGAGCCTGACGCCGCCAGGTCAAGGACAAGCGGCGCGAGGCAGCGTTCGAATCCGCACGCGTCCTTCTCGAGGCGTGGGACCGGCAGCGTCATGATGCTCGCAGCACCATCGCTCGTTGGATCAAGAGCCAAGCTGGAGAGCTCCGAGGCCCTCGAGACCGCATGCGCCAACATGCTTTGAGTCTGGCGAATGCGATCGCTTAGGCGGGATGCTGCTCCTTCTAACAGCTGGGAGTCGAGCACATCCGTTCCTCGCTCCGTCGCCATTGCCACCCACCACTCCAGCGAAGCCTTGGCGAGCTCAACTACTTCTAGACTACCCTCAGCGGCCGACAAAAGGTCGGCGAATGGAAGGCCACCATCGAGTCTCATTGGCTTTGCCAGCGGCGGCGTTCGCGGCAACCAACTGCGCCCTTGCGGCGGCAGCAGCGACAAAACGCGAGCGGTGGCGGCAATACTGCGAGGTGACACCACCATGCACTCCCCTTCCGAAGCCAAGATCACCGGCTCCTCGGATCCACCTCGGCAGCGACTCCACGCGTCGTCGGATCCTGGCTCGCCGTGATCAGCGCCAAGTTCTTAAGAGCGGCAACAAGAAGGCGCTCGAACCCGCGCCAGCGCCCGAAAAGCGGCGTCGATCCGACCAGCGCGCGGGCCCGCTGTTGACATGCATGCGCCCGAAGGAACGAGGCGACTTGCCGTCTGTGATAGAGTTGCCCTGCGTTCACTCGTGAGCTGCGGCAAGTCTAGTGGCCCGACAAGAAAAACTTCAAGCTAGATGTGCGGAGAAGTATGATGGCGAGGACACACCCATCGGAGTTCCTCAGCATCTACACCATCGCGGTGCAGGCTGCGGGGGCGCGAGACGACAAGATCCTCGCCAACTACTTCCCTCTGGTACTCAAGCCAAATGTCAGATCTTGGCTCATGCACTTGCCGGACAGTTCCATATCCTCTTGGGCAGATTTGTGTCATCAGTTTGTCGGCGCCTTCACGGTGACCACAAACCTCATAGCCAAGAGTGACCTTCATCTGCTTTCGCCCGAAGGAGGAGAGTCCTGCGCAAGTTCATCGAGAGATTGATCGTGTGCACTACAACATCGGATGTCCACCACCGCGCGGTGATCGGTAGCGTTTCATCGAACGTGCGGAACCGCAGGATGAGGAGGAGATGGCGATGTGCAAAGTCAGGGCGTCGATGAGCTGTATGCCTTGGCGACAAGTGTGTATGCGTCTTTGAGGAGGAAGAAGACTCGAGGAGAGAATGTTGGAGTAGAATCGGCGGTGAGGAGACCGCCCGGCAAGAAGAGCGGTGGCGGAACAACAAGAAGAAGAGCAAAGAGGTACTAGTTGTCGAGCGATCCGGCAGCGGAGGTGGTGCCAAGAAGGCCAAGGTTGGCGGCTCCGGCAAGGAGGTTGCCGCGACACCGACCGCCAAGCTGTGGCTGACGCCGACAAGCGGACAGCTCAACAAGCGATCTTGTAAGATTCACGCACCAAGGGCCACGATCTCGAGCTGCAAGAAAGTCGAGCAGCTTGTTGAATCTAAAAGGCTGAGTCTGGCGAGACAAGGAGAAGGCCGGGAAGGTGCTGGTGCAGCTAGCAAGAAAGACCCGGCCGGGGAGGGCCTTGGCAAGGCCAAGCAGCAGCAAGAGACAGACCTCCCAGCAGCGCGACAAGACGAAGAAGAAGGCGATGATGAAGATATGGAAGGCGATGAAGGCGATGAGCGAGGGAGTTTGAGAAGGCAGCAGAGGTTCTCTGCGTTGGCGGTGGTGCTTCTCTGCATACCTCACACCACCAACTCAAGCAATGGATCACGGGAGGTCAATGCGAGAAGAACCATCCGTGGAGTCACGTGAACCTCTGAAGTGGTCCAGCCGCCCATCATTTTGATATTGAGGACCACCACGATCGCATAAGCTGCGGTCGGGTGCTTGCCGATGTTGGTCTCACCAACCATCCGCAACCTCAAGGTCACTAAGATGTTGGTTGTGGCGGGGCGGCCTGAATCTGATCTCCTCTGCGGTGCTCGAAGCTTGGATCCTGACGGTGAGCTCGAAGGCGGCACTTTCAAGGAATCAACCGAGGAAGGAGCAAGCGAAAGGAAGATCACATTGCGGTAACATTTGGCGGTGAGTTAAATTTCAGGACTGAGAGGTCACATTCGGCGATGCGATTTCCCATTGCCCTACAATGGAATACTTGGCGTCCGGCACTTCGCCAAGTTCATGGCAGCCTCTCATTCGCCTACAACCTGCTCAAGATGCCCGGCCCGATAAGCGTCATTTCGTCCATGGCGACAAGAAGGATCGCTTATCTGCGCCGATAAGATTACCGGGATGCAGCAGCTGCGACGGATAGCAAACCACTTGCGCTGAAACTCCGGGGAAGAAGAAGACCAAGTCCGGCAAAGCTCGATGCCCACTCGGCAAGCGCACCTCCTTGGAGTCTGCGCTACCGTCGAGGAGGCACCATCGAGCTCCACCGGCAAGTGCAAGAAGATGATGGCAGCTCCGCGAATACCAGAAGGTGCCGCCAAGGAGGGCGGCTGGTGGTACCTTCACCATCGATTGCCACGCTTGACCCTAAATAGGAAGGCGAGCTCGTTGCTTTCTGCGGGCGAATGTCGATGTGTTTGCATGGCAACCATCGACATCCCGGTGTTCCCAGGAAAGTAATTAAGCACCACCTGGCTATGCGTCCTCACAGCGGCCCGTCAAGCAAAAAGTTAGGAAGCAGGCGTTGGGCGCCAGAATTCATAGCGAAGAGATCAAGCTGGAAGCAGCGAGGCCTTGTTAGAGGTGCTCCATCCCGTGGTTGGCCAATCCGGTGGTTATGCATAAGGCAAATGGGAAATGGAGACTTTGTATTGACTTCACGGATGTTAATAAAACTTGTCCCAAGGACCCATTCCCTTTGCCGCGTATCGACCAGATTGTTGACTCCACGGTGGATGTGATTTGCTTTCATTTCTTGATGCATACTCGGATATCATCGGATATTCATGGCGAGAAGAGGATGAAGAGAAAACCGCATTCATTACACCATGTGGCACATATTGCTTCATACGGATGCCTTTTGGTTTGAAGAATGCTGGTTCAACGTTTGCAAGAGTAGTCCATGATGCCTTTGAGCCACAAATGCGAAATGTAGAAGCCTACATGGATGACATAGTGGTCAAAGCAAGGACAAAGCAACTCTGGTTCAAGACTTAGATGAGACCTTTACAAATCTGCGCAAGATCAACCTCAAGCTCAACCCGAGAAGTGCGTGTTTGGAGTCCCTTAGGCAAGCTTCTCGGGTTCTTCATGTCTCGGAGGGAATTGAAGCCAATCCCGACAAGATCAAGGCCATTGAGCAGATTGAAGCACCAAAGCGCGTCAAGGATGTAAGAAAGCTTGCGGTTGCGTGGCTGCTCTTAGCAAGTTTATCTCTAGGTCGGTGGCGGCATACGCCATTTTCATGATTTTGAAAAAGGCGGGTCAATGAAATGGACTCCGGCGGAGGCTGCGCTGCGAGACTTGAAGAGTACTGTCCTCCATTCCAATACTTATCGCACCTAGGCCACAAGAGAAGTTGTTGCTGTACATAGCGGCAACCAATTAAGTGGTTAGTGCTGCGTTAGTAGCGGAGAGGAGGCGGATAATGAGCGGCAACGAGGCAGATGCATCCAGCGACAAGCGGGGGCTTCCCGTCAAGCTCTGGTCCCGACAAGGGCGAATATCGCAGAATTGCGACAAGATCTGAGAAAAAGGATGGTGCAGCGCCCGGTCTACTGTCGGTTCCCTTCTGGGGGCTAGATCAAGGTATTCGGTGTCGAAATTGCTTTTCGGCCTCCTCATGGCCTCGAGAAAGCTGCGCCATTACTTCCAAGCACATGAGATAATGATTGTCACTCGCTTTCCGTTGAAGAGGATATTGCAAAATCCGAAGCAGGCGCGGGATTGTTGAGTGGGCCTTTGGGCTATCAAGCTTTGGCCTCAAGTTTGAAAGCACTTCAACTATCCAAAGCGAGCATTGGCGAGTTTATAGCAGAATGGGCGTAGCATAAGATGAAGAAATTCGAGCGAGCATCCCCATCAAGGAAGCAAGTAAAGAGTGGCTGATGTACTTTGATGGTGCCTTCTCGCTGCAAAGCGCCCGGTCTTGGCGTCTGCTTATCGCACCCACGGAGAGCACCTCAAGTACATAGTCCAAATGCACTTTCCCAAGGAGCAAGCAACAAATAATCTGCAGTATGAAGGATTGCTTGCGGTCTCGAGATTGCAGTGGACCTTGGGATCAAGAAGCTTATCGTCGGGGTGACTTCATGACTTGTCGTCCGCCAAGTAAACAAAGATTATCGAGTCCGTTGATGGAAGCCTCGTTGATGAAGTGAAAGCTAGAAGAACACTTTGAAGGCCTGCAAATGGAACATGTTCAAGAGCTCGAGAATGATCTTGCGATGGCTTTGTCAAAGTGTCTTGCACTCAAGTTACACATGGAACCAGGAATTTTTGTGCTCAAGCTGACTCAACCAAGCTGTAACACCATCAGCCGGACGAGCAAGAAAGAGGAAGTTGGTTTGGTGACTACTTTCCGGTGAGCTCCTGAAGCCGCCGCCAAGAAGGTCCCCAAAATCAGCGCGAGATATCATTTGAGGTGCGATGCTGCTCAGACAAACCCTAGGGTTTGCCGTTGAAGCGAGCGCTCCCGACAAGTCTTGCCCGGCAAGCTTGCGAGGATCATCAAGCTCGGCGAACCGCGAGGTTCTTGCAAGTGAAGCGATGTTCCCTTGGCGAGATGTACCTTTAGTCCTTGTTGTCGAGCCGCGAGCTCCAACATGGCGCGCGAATCGTCCATTTCCTTGAGCGGAGAACTTCCGAAGAGCAAGAAGAAGCGGAAAAAGTAGCCCGGCGGTCAAGTATGTACCAGTTTGTTGACAACATCACATGCAGAAGAAGACTCAGCGATGTGAAATTGAAGTGTATTTGCGGGAAGATGGGCGAAGCTGTTGGCGAGAGATACGGAGGCATATGTGGTCACCACATTGGTGCAAAACACTTGCGGCAAAGATTTCCGGCAAGGTTTGTTACGGCGAAACCCTCCGGGATGCAACTGCACAAGTAACCAAGTGTGAAGCGTGCGATTCCATTCAAAGCAGATACACCAGCCAGCTCAAGCTCTCGGGCGATCCCTTTATCTGGCCATTTTTGGTGCAGGGGCTCGACATCCTCGGCCCCTTCCCCGAGCTGTCGGGGCTTTGAGTACTTATGCGTTGCAATCGACAAGTTCACAAAGTGGCGGAAGTGGAAGCGATGAGGAAGGTGACAGCACGATCGGCGATCAAGTTCTTGGATCAATTGTTTGCCGTTTTGGGATTCCTAACGGATCATCACCGACAACGGCACCCAATTCTGAGTCGCACCTTCATGCGATCGTCCAAGATCTTGGCGCCAAGGTGCGCTTTATACATTGCTCATCAAGAGCAGCGGTCAGCGAAGAACAAGCAAAGCTGAAGTCTGCGAGGACTCAAGACAGAACTTTTGGCGGGCTGCGCAAGTCTGGCGGCTGGATTGAGGCTGTCGGTGGTTCTTTGGTCGATCGGGGCGGCGTAAATCGAGCCACTAGCGGACACCTTTGCTCTAGTCTATGGAAGCGAGGCAGTTCTCCCCACGGAACTTCGTATCACGGATCACCTCGAGTACTCTCTTATGATGAGCTTGAGCAAGAGCAAGCTGCGACAAGATGTGCGCTGCTCCTCGAGGAGGATCGTCTTGATGCTTTGTCTGAGCTGCTCGTTACCGGCAAGCTTTGCGCCGCTACCATAGCCGCAAAGTTAATGCGGAAGCTTGAGGAAGGTGACCTTGTTCTTGGTAGCGTTCAATCCGCCAGAATTCCAACAAGTTGGCCTTGAAGTGGGAAGGCCCTTATCGGGTGAAACAAGTCACTAGGCACTGGCGCTGTCCGCCTTGAGACCGAAGATGGCGTTCGGTGAGCAACTCACGGAATATAGAGCATCTCCGTAAGTTTTACCCATAGAGCACGGTTGCGGAACCTGTTCGGCAACCACCTAATACAAGTCTTGCCGCTGTTGCATGTAATCCTTTGTACAAAGCCGGCGCGGACCCGTGCATCGATAAAGCTTATGTGTTGCGCACAACTTGTCAATTTCATGCTTTCATCATTATTTTGCATGTATTATCTGACATTTTGTGCAGCATCCACACCCGGTAAGCGATAAAGAGCCACTAGGCTCCATAACTTTATTTTCTCTTCTTTCTTCTCATAAGAAAGGAAGGTTCATCCGCCCACAAGTTAGCCGGGGGGGAAGGAGAAGATAATGATGTGGACCACCAAGTGTCGCTCGAGGAAGTATCGCCTTGCCGGGAAGCAAACGACAGAAAAGCTAAGTTGCCAAAGTTTGAGCAAACCGTTTTTAAATTTTTAAGTTATCTTCCTCGAACGATAGTACTTTGTATGGAAAACCTGTGCGCGGAGGAACCAACTCGTAGCTAATCGCACCCTTATTTTGTTTGAGTCCGCTCAACAACTTAAGTGCTTTGCTGACTAGTTGCGACAAGGTTGCTTATCGGAGGCAGCATCGCCCGGCGAAGCTCTTGACGTTCGCACCTGGCCTTCATGGCAAAAGTGCCTGCCGACAAGTTCCCTAAAGCCGACAAGGAAAGATAAACTTGGCGGCCTAGTCCCTGTGATAAGCCATCGAGCCTCTTGACTCCGCTCACCACATCCATGATGGGTGCGACAAGGGCCTTGGCGCTTCAACGTCGGCGATTGGGCGAGGACTTGAGGGCGTTGGTGAAGTTAACGCTGGATTGCGGAAGGCCACTTTCATCAGCACCTTACAGAGGCCCGGCGCGAACTTGGCGCGACTTCGTCGACCAGCTGCTTTGGGATCTCCTCCGGAGCAGCTGGAGACCGTCAACCGCCCTTGAAGAACGAGCTGAGTTTGGCGCTGGGTTGAAGCGCTCGTCGGTGGAGTACCGAGGTCCACCATCCCAGCTCCATCAACTCATTGTGGATGGCGGCGGCGGTATCCACAAGACCCTCGTCCGATGCATCACGCTGTCTCGAGAGTATTACGGCGGTCCAGACATTCGGACAGCGAGTTCCTCGTTGGCTTTGATCTTCTCCAACAGGCCGCTTCTCGCTCCTTGGCGCCGTCCGGCGTCTCCGTCAAGGTGGTCGACAGATTCGAGATCTTCCTTGGAATCCTTGGCGGTGTCGAGCTCTTTGATCTTCTCAGCAAAAGCGACCTGCAACTCACCAAGAGTGTAGGCATCCTTCTCGCGCTTCGCGCTTTAGCGATGACTTCCTCGCCACTCTTACGGAGGTGGCCTCCGGCTCACGCCACCCTCGTTTCCAATTCCTTCTTGGCGGCCTCGGCGGCAGCTTGGCGGCGTCCTTTGCCTCTGAAGTGCCCGCCAATTGATTGCTCGCCTTGTAAGGTCTTCCTCATAGGCTGTCGAGGTTGATCTTCCGCTGCGCCAGCTCACCTTCTTCTTGTGAGAGCTTCTGCGGCGAGCCTTTGCTGCTCCTCGACCTCGGCCTTCTCAAGATGAAGGCCGTGCGCTCTTCGGAGAGTTGCTCCAGCGCTTGCTATGTCGGAGAGTTTCCTTGTTGGCGGCAAAGCTCCTCTGGCGCTTCTCCATGTCGGCTCCGCCCTCGCGACAAGTGCTTCCCGCGACTCGGCTTAGCAGCCGGGCGCGATAAGCGACATCGGCTTCTTCAACAGCTGCTCCTCCTCGGACTCGCCACTTTGCTGCTGCTGGAGCACGTTGACCGATGACAGACCCTAGCGAGCGAGCAGCTCCGTCGAAGGTCTCTCCCTCGGCCGGCGCCTGGGCTCGCGCCCATGGAAGCTTGATGAAACACCTTCGCGGCCTTGAGATAGGCGCCGGGCTGGGGCTCTTGAGCACTGGTGCAGCTTGCTCGGTGGCGGGGGATCGGCGGTCGGCATAGCGCTGGCGCTCCTGCGGCCTCGGGGCCGTCGATCGATCACGATCCCCTCCCGGCCTCTGCGCGGCCATCTTGGCGACCTCCTGCGGCCGGACCCGTCGGCGCCGGCCTCCTCCTCCATGTTGGCGGCGTCGTCATTGTTGCCTTGGCGTCCTCCTCGCCGGCAACCTCGGTCTCCATCGGCTCTCCGCAGATGGATCGATGTCCGAGAAAGAAAAAGAACAAGTCAAGCAAATGTTCAAAAGAACGAAGAAAAGAACCCAAGGGAGATTTTCAAACTAGAAGATTACGCAATGGGATCTGTTGCAGGTATCCACCATCGGAGGTCGTCGGCGCTGCCCCTTGTCGGAGAAACTCCCCTTGTCGGAGGCCTCCTTGTCGGAGGCGCTCCTTGGCGGAGATTTCTCCCTTGGCGGCGTGGTTAAGCAGAGCAGGACTTGAGGAGTGACTTGGGACCTCGATGAGGCTGCTCTGCTCCTACACAAGTCAACAAGCCAGAAATCGATAAAGAAAGGAGCACCCAAGCACACCTAACCGTAAGAAATGAATCAAATACTTACGGCTGGGGCTGTCTTTGAGGCTGATCGATGAAGGTCGCGGATCCGGCAAGGGAGTCTCGAGCCGCCGCCTCCTGGCCATGCAGGGAATCGTCTTCGGCGACAACCACGAGTCTTGGCCCTCTTGGCGCCCTCTGAGCAGCGTCACGAAGAAGGAAAGAGCTCGAGAATGAAGCAAGTCAAATACAAGACAAAGCGATAAATTGAAGAATTACAAGTAGCGGCGACAAGATCTTACTCCTCCTCTTCTTCCTCGGGCTGAGGCGGAGAAGTCAAGTCCGCTCGATCGGCGAGCTGGAGGTAGGCTCCCTCGGATGTTTGGCGGGTGCGGGGCCGTGGCTCGAAGGCCCGCTCCCGTTCTTTGTGGCGGCATGAGGCGCTCCAGCAGCCGTACTTGCAGCAGTGGAAGGCGCGTCGGTAGGCGGCTGTTAGCCCGCTGCCGCCCGCCACTCTTCCGGTCTTGCGGGCGTCTTCTTGGCGGGGCGCGGGCTCCTCCAGCGGCAAGCTACTTGACAGCGGAGGAGGCGCCCGGCAGTCTCGTTGGTCAGCGTCGGGCTCGGCTGCTCCTCCTCAGCGAACTCCTCTCGTCGGCAAGGCTTGCCGCCTCGGCTACCTCTGCCTCCTCGGCGGAGAACCCAAAGCGGCGGCAGCGGCCTGCCGCCTCCTCCAACCTTGTGGCGTCTGGCGCCATCTCTTGCTTTCGGTGGTGTCGCGGGTGAGCCGCTTACGCTTTCGTCGACGCGGATCGGCACTTCTTCAAGTTGTCGAAGAAGCTGCTGCCGCGATGTCGTCGGCGGGCTCTGCCAAGTTGGAGCGATTCCATGGGAATCGCTGGCAGCATCATCAGCGGATGCGGTCAGCGGCGATTTGTTGCACAAGGCACAACTCCCGGCAACATGAACCACTCGGGTGATCGCATCGAGCTTGAACAGCTCCCGCGACATGCCATCCAGCTCCAAGGCGGTGAAGTTCCAATTGAGTCGGGGCGCAGCCTCATGATGTCCGCGTTTTGGAACTCCCAAGCGAGCCTCCCCTCTCCTGCAAGAGGCGCAATCTGTGGCGAAGGAAATCGCGCCAACAGCTCCTATGGTAAGCCGGCATGCACGAGGCACGAGATCCGGAGTCACGGCAATCTTCAACTTGGCATCTTCGGCGCCAAGTTGCTCCAATCGTGCAGCGTACTATGGGAGTTTGGCGCATGGCAGTAAAAAGGCTGTGGCTCCTCCTCTATAATCCAACACCGGTCGGCTCTCACTCCTCCCACTTTGCACAGCTCTCCGTCAAGATATGCTTCCTTCTTGCCGATCACGGAGATCCATGCAATCCCCTCGACAGCGGCTCTCTCTCTCTCTGGCGGGGCATGAAGTAATGGCGGAAAAGTGCTACATTTGGGTGGACCCGACAAAGTTCTCGCATACCAATGTGAAAACTGCCATGGTGAGGGCGGCGTTGGGGTGAAATCAAGGAGGCGGAGGCCATATGTGTTCATGACATCGCATAAAGAATTGGAAAAGCGGGCGAGCCCGCGATGGAAAAAGCGCGAAGAAAGGGTACCGGCGGAAACCTTCTCGGATGTGGCGGCGGAGATCACCCTCGTCTTGGAGTGCGCCCGCGTCTCCGTCGACGAAGAGGTAGTACAACTCTCACATCTCCTTCCGGTCAGCGGGGATCGAAGGGCCGCTCCTTCCATAGCGCCCATGAGCTGCGCCTCGGCCGACTTCACCCCTTTGCCCTTATCGGCTTTCGGAGCCATGGCGGAGGTGGTGGAGAATCCGGCGGCGTTGGTGGCGCCCGGTGGCAATGGGGAGGGCGGGCGTCGCTCTCTTTGGACTTGAGAAGAAGGGGGCGGCGGTGGTTTTGATGTGACAGCAATGGCAAGTGGGCGTTACGCCCTGTTTCCCCTGCTTATAAGGGGGAGAGGCGGGCGTTCGATTTTCCCATTAAAAGCCCCACGATCTCCCCACGGCGCCACGTCAAAGCGTGCCGTTCGTGGGGGCGTGGTGGGTCAGCGAATAAGCTGCGCGATCCGGGCGGCGTGCCCGTGCCTTGTTTTGGGCTTGACCCAGAGCTCGGCGCCGTGTGTAGCCCGAGCCGAGGCTCTGTGCCGGTTTACTAGAGTAGGGTACCCTAGTATCCCAAACTTCGTGCACGGGCGATTACTGCACCCGTGGCGAGGCCTGGCACGGTGACGCCAAGGTCTCGGCGGCTCCTTTGGAGCCATTCGAGAACAAAGTACTCAAGGCCCGGCAAGAGGAGCTTGCGGGAAGGCCACTCAAGGCACGAAGAAACAAGACCCGGCAAGAGGAGCTTGCGGGAAGGCTGATGGCGACAAGCTCGGCGCGACAAGGATTACTGCGCGGCAAAGGCGCTTGCAGCGAGCAATCTCTCTCCATCTCGCTCCGGCTCATCCGTAGCGATATCGCCATGGGGTTTTCCCGAACGCAGCGTGTCAATGGGCTGTGCCGCGGTGAGAACAGCGATAAGCGGCGACAAGCTACCATCGTGGCAAGCGGGCGCGCTTGCGGTCCTGTTGCCTTTATTCGGCTCATTGGGGCGGGCATTTATTACTCTTGTCCCTTGCTGTCGAGTTAGGTATAAGGCCAGCATACCGCATACAAGCGGTGTACCAACCTCTGTTTTTCCTATTTTACCCTTGTCTACTTGCCACTGTGGTGACCCCTTGTGCCTATAAAAGGAGGCCCAAGAGCAACGTAGAAAGGGTTCGGCTCGTTTGATTCATTCGACTCATACGAGGCCACACTCCACTGAGCTAGGTTTTGTAGCTTCCATCGCTCCCTAGCAAGAACACAATACAATCAACCAAGCAGCGTGGGAGTATTATCTCCGGAGAGCTCGAAGCTGGGTAAATCTGCTCGTGTGCATCGCCTCGATCCGCTCTTTGTGCAATCTCCGCCCCCTCCGAACCACAAGGGACTCGGTCCCATAGGTGTTAAATGGGCCACGATCAACTTCCCTACATGTTGGTGCCATGTCATGGCACCAAGCCAAATTCATTATTTTCATGCGTGTTTTGGATTTACAGAATTAAAAACTAAGTTTCTCAATGTTTCCAACCCAGCCACGGCGCTTTGGAATTTTGAATTTCATTCCCATTTCTTGCATGGAACCTAGAAATTTACCCGAGGACACACATGTGATTTTCAACCAACTTTGGTGCCTTTGGAACATGTGCTTGTATTTCAAATTTGAATTATGCACACAAAGGTGACACGTTGCCTCCCAGAACCACGAGCCTTCTTGAGAGAAGTCCGATTTGCAAGAAGCTTATACCAAAATTTGTTCCTATTCGGCCATTTTTTTTACCACGGCATGGTACTACCATGACATGACACCATGCCAAGTTTCATGATTTTAAAACCAAGTTTCTCAATGTTCTCGACCGAGCCACGATGCCCGGATGTTTGAATCTTATTCTCATTTTTTGCATGGGACCTACTCGAGGACACAAATGTGATTTTCAACCAACTTTGGTGCGGAGCATGTGCTTATAGTTCAAATTTGAATTATGCACATTAAATGACCAAAAACTCAATTAATGTGTAAATAAGGCCAAGCGAAGCGGAATAATTCCAAAATTTAACGAGGTACTCATGTAGTTCTATGTTGCCTTTGTAAATAAACTCAAGGGGACAACGTATATCGTTTAGCACTCAAAGGTGTACGTTCCTCTCAAAACCACATGCCTTCTTGAGAGAAGCTTGGTTTGCAAGAAGCTTATACCAAAATCTGTTCCTATTCGGCCATTTTTTTACCACAACATGGTAGTACCATGACATGACATCCATGCCAAGTTTCATGATTTTCAGATGTGTTTTGGATTTACAAGAATTTTAAAACCAAGTTTCTCAATGTTCTCGGCTGAGCCACGATGCCTAGATGTTTTAATTTTATTCTCATTTCTTGCATGGGACCTAGGAATTCACCCGAGGACACAAATGTGATTTTTCAACCAACTTTCGTGCACGAGAGCATGTGCTTGTAGTTCAAATTTGACTTATGCACATTAAATGACCAGAAACTCAATTAATGTATAAAAAACGACAAAGGACACACATGTTTTGGATTTACATGAATTTAAAATCTAAGTTTCTCGATGTTCTCGGCAGAGTCATGATGCCCAGATGTTTGAATTTCATTCTCATTTCTTCCATGGGACCTAGAAATTCAACCAAGGACACACATGTGATTTTTCAACCTACTTTGGTGCACCGGAGCATGTGCATGCAATTCATATTTAGATTATGCACATTAAAAGTCCAGAAACTCAATTAATGTATAAAAAGGCCAAATGAACCCGAAATAATTCCAAAATTTAACAGGGCACTCATATATTCTATGTTGCCTCTGTAAATAAAATCAGGGGGGAGGCAGCGTATATCGTTTCGCACACAAAAAGGTGTCATGTTCCCTCTCGAAAACATGAGGCTTGTTGAGAGAATCTTGGGTTTTGCAAGAGGCTTATACCAAAACTTGTCCCAATTCAGCCAAAAATTATACGTATGAAAACAGGGTTTAGATTATCCCGAACATCTCGCTAGCTAGACCAATAATGTACTATGATTTGCATTCAACATAAAATGGATACAAATATTTGAATTGGAGAGCGTATAGTACATGTAGTTCATAGTGAAATATGATTACAACTATATGCATGTCTTTTTGTTATCAAGATAATATTTAAATTATTGTATAACTTGACAACAATCGTATTCAAATAAGGAAAATTGATTCAAATTTAGTCCATATTGTAGCGACAATATATATGTTCACATGGTGGAGTAAAATGTTCATATATGATGGAAGATCAAAATGTACGACTACATCAATTATAAACCATAAGGTCACCTAATGATATATTGAATTGAACATAACGTGGATTCAAAATTGAAATTGAGATCATGGCATCTGTAATCAAATAAAAGGGACATTACTCTTTCTTTGGTGGGATTGATTTGTTTTTGTTGTTGTTGAGGAAAGTGCGAATCGATTTGGTCTTGTGCAGGGTAATCTTGTTCTCCGATTTATTTTACATTTTCTTGTAGTTTTTCAATGGCATCTATAGCAATATAGTAAAGGGACATGACTCTCTTGTGTCTTGTATGAATTGTTTTTACAAGTTAAGTTTGTTACTGCCGAACAAGGAATCCGCACCTTGTTATCCCGAAATTTTCAAGCTCGAGTATCTTTTGTCTCACCCTTTGAAACTCCCTTCTTCAACCCGCGCCGTGCCTTGTTATCCTGAAATTTGGGCCTGGCGAGAACTCCCTCCTCATCGAAATCGCTCCGCAGCCCGGACCATGAAATCCCCTTCTACCCCTCAGCGGAAATGAAGCTCCACGTCGCGGTGTCAAAACCGGTGGGGTACACCGTAACTTACCCTACATTTCGGACAAGCGCCCTAAGCTTGGCTCCCCTCCCCTTCCCCCGCCCCCCATTACGTACACGAGGCCGCCAAAACCCTTGAAACCCCATGCTCCTCCGTCGGTCTCCCGACCGCCCCAACCGGTGACTCTTCCCCGACTCGTCGTCCACCGCAACAACTTCGCCGTCCCTCATCCACCGCCGGATGAGGATCCGTTGTCGATCTCGCCGTCCGCCGGATCAGCCGCCCCGTCCTCCACCTCCAAGGAGCTGCCCCGACATTCGCCTCGTCTATCGCGCCACCTCAATCCCCACAACACCATCTTGACCTGCCCCACCGAAACCGTAGTATCCTCACCAATTCCTCCGATGAAGCCGAGGCCAACTCGGCGCCACCAAGGAGGTTCTGCACTCACCGCTGCATTTTATCTTTTATTCGATCTCACGGGCTGCGGTGCTCGATCCGAGCAGACATGGCGTCTCCATCGGCGGCATCGTCGCCGCCACATCATCCCGGCGTCTCTCCCCATGTCGTTGCTTCCTCGTGGCGACTTCCCAATGACACTAGCTGCAGCTGCTCGGCTCTCGCTTTCATGCTCTGCTCTTGTCGAGATATACCCAGCAGTATGACCGGTGGAAGTATGACCTGGCGGGCTTGGCATTTTCATTGGAAACCCGCGGAGTGGCGACTCACGAGCAGCGGCGACCCACGGATAGCCCTAGCGGTGGTCGGATAGAAGACTAGGCCTAAGGCCCGAAGGCTGGCTCATGTTATGGTGGGCGATTTACGAGGAAAGGCATCTTAAGGGGCAGACTAAGTTCCACTTGTAATAGACTAGTCCTAATCCTAATAGGACTCCACATGTAACCCGCCCTTCAACTTATATAAGGAGGGCAGGGGCTCTCAAAGAGGACAAGCAACAAGAAACAATATCTAGGGCTAGACACAAAGGGGAGCGGCTTATCGGCGACTCTCTCATGAGCATAATGAGATCTAGCCGCAAACAGCATGTAGGGTTATTACCGGATGATGTTTCCCGGGGCCCGAAGCTGTCTAAATCCTTGTCTTGTGTTGCGTCTCTCGATTCCGCTCAACCCCTCTCAAGCTACTACAAAGATGCGTCGGCCTCACGACTAAGTCCTCACACTAGGACATCTGCCGTGACAATTCCACGACAGTTGGCGCCCACCGTGGGGCTCGCCCACGGTGGTGTTGAGTTCTTGGAGGGCACTATCTCAGGAATCAAGAAGATTGTAATTCGTCAGATGGAGAAGAAATCGGCAAATTCATTATTTTGATGATCAGATCGGCGATAAAAACTTTTCGAGCCGGCGGTACAGGATTTGAGAGATGTTATGTATGTTGATGCTGCAGTTGCGCTATGGCCAGGATAGGATCCACTACGCGTGGACGACGCTCAAGGCTGCAGCGTCTTTACTATTCCGCCGAGATATCTGCAAAGCACCGTCACCGATCGCTGAGATCGATTGGATTTTCCGCTGCAGCGATCATACTACAGCAGTACACCGAGGCCGACTCGTACTTCAACTGCGCCGTTGTCAAAACTAGCCACCGTGTCTGATTCGCCGGGTCGTTTTTGCTGCTCTACGTACATCTGTCCAAGTCCGAGGTAATCAAAGACAGCTAAAACACATGTCACGAGCACCATCTGTTAGTACAACGGCGATCAAAACAGTTGATTGAGTCCCGTAAAGTTTTCAGATCAACCTAGCACATCTGTTGGTACAGCGGCGATCAAGAAAGTTGATTCAGTCCCATAAAGTTTTCGGATCAACCTAGCACACGCACAGGAATCAAGGGGCCAAGTGCTGATCAATGCAAAAAAACAAAACCTGATGGATTTTCTAGCTCCTACACGTAAAAAGACATCAACTAGTACAGCTATTGTACACACATATACTTTGAGGAAGGATTTAATAGTCATCTCATACGTATCCTGATGGACGTTGAGCCGCCGTCTCCGTTGACCCGCTTTGCCTCGCAGGTCCTCCTCCGAGTGGCCACGCTGAACTGGCTATAGTCACGCCTCTCCAACTCGCCGCTGTCGCGGCCACACTTCGTCGACCCGCCGGAGCGCCCTCGTTACAGTCTCCGAGCCGCCTGCTGATGAGCCGCCGTTGTCTCCTATGCTGAGCCGTCACGGCTCCTCCTCGTGCTGCGCTAAGCCACCTTCGCTGTCGAGCTTCAAGTCAGCCCTGCCGTCTCCGTCACTGGTGCGTCTGCCGCCTCTTCAAGTTGCCTTCGCCATTGCAGCACGAGCCGCTTCTGCAGGTCGTACTACGCCGAGTCGCCGGGTTACCTCACTCCTGCGGCCCTAATCTAAATAAATGGCTCCGCCCTGCTACCGTTGCGTTGGTTTTCTGCTCCGCTCTGAGCCGACCCCCGGCGGGTACTTCTCTGTCTACTTCGGGCCGCCCGCTCCAAACCGGCTTGTCGCCTGTATTACGGCTGCCTGCGAGTCGCTGTGCGGCCCCGTTGCCACGGTCACCTCTGCTTCAACCGACCTCCTCGGACATCTCCACGTTGAGCTGCTACAGTCTCTGCGGCCGCAAGCCGCCGCCGTGCCTCTCTCCACTGAGCGTGCCTCTGCCCGCGGTTGGACCAGCCGCTGTCGCACCTCGCCGCGAGTCGCCCCCTCCAGCGTCGGCAAGCCGGCCTGTCCTCGGCCGAGAACCGTTGGCGCAGGCCCTTGCTTTGCCTCTGCCTAGTCGGTGTACCATGCCAGGGAACCGCTGCACTTTCGCTTCTACTTCAACCTGCCGCTGTCGTGCCGTTCTGTACCGCGTGAGTTACTCACGTCGATGCAGCGTTGCAAGTTGCCAAGGATCAGATATCAATCATGGAGTAGTCATCTAGAGGGCATTGTTTATTTGTGATTATTACCTCAAGACTAGAGGAGAAGTTTCCTCATGAGGACCTGATGCAATCAAACGAAAGATGAGTATGCAATATTGAAATAATGATGGAGAATTAAGGGGAACTACTTTGGTTGATTATGCAAGACACCCAAGTTCAATGCGCTGCTCCTGGTGGTTGATGCAAGAGACAGTGTCAAACGATATAAGTTACCAGTGCTTTCACAGTAATGAAGACAAAAGCATCCCTGTCTCTGACACTGGACAACTCAGCACGAGACATTACTACGATCGCTTACCTTGGGGAGTTTCGCGACTTTCAGCTCATGGAGTGCAGGTTTCGTTGGTTCCCCTTAAGCATAGAATTTTCCTCGGCTTGCTTTTAAAGGGCGTCTCAACACCAAGGACAACATGGTAAAGAAGGGATGGTCAGCCGTTGCACCTTTTGCACCTTTGTGATACATCTGCGGTGGAATCCGTTGATCATCTGCTGCTGCGTTGTGTCGGACTTCATTCTTTGGGGTAAACTGGCACTGGGTTCCTTGGCTTGCTCAGCGCCTAACATTCTAGTCTTTGTCCAACAGGCACAGCACCAGCTAAGTTTCAACCGACAATGGAACGTGGCCTTTGCAGCCTGTGCACTCACTCTATGGCATGCTAGAAATGACCGGGTTTTCAACAACAAGGTTTGGACTGAGGCTTACCTTCATTTCTACGCGGCAAATATACTAAATCTGTGGAGCAACAGAGCCCGTACCCAAGCTGTCAAGGACGATATACAAATCTGGTGCCAGAAAATTACCAGCTAAATACACTTTAGACGGGATGTAATATAAACCCCCCCTCTCTCCTTTTTTTGGCTCCTTCTTGCTTTACTTGCGCTTTGCACCTTCGTGCAATGGCCAAGTCATGCCTTGTATTTGTCACTTCATCAGGCCTTGCCTGTTTTGAAATATAAGGTTGGCACTTTGCCACCTTTTCCTTAAAAAAAAAACAAAGCAAGGTCACTCTGTGGCTCACGTGGAGGGCATCACCCATGGATTTTCGCTTCCTCGTAAAAAAATCAGCCATGAAGTGTGTGGAGCTACTGACTTGGAAGTTCCAGAGCCGTCGGGGCCGCGTTGAGCCGCCCTTGCCGCTTTGAGCCGCTGGGGTTATAGTAAGTCACCGGTCTGCCTGAGCCACCTCTGTCGCGATGAACGGATCATCCGTCGTCCAAACAAATCAGGTGATATCCATCCAAGTTTGATTTATTAGCACATGTAGTTTTTGTCAAAAGAACAAGTTTATCTTTGCCTTGGTCTGCAATATTGTTTATGCAGGGCAATTATTTATGACAAAAAGTGATATTATACCGCGGAGGTGGAGGCACGCCAACATCTTTTGGGCATAGGCGGTCGTCGTTACTCAACGGACTCCCGCACCGGCTTACAATGTCGTGGCCGTCTCTCGCGAACGCACCGGTTTATAACCCCGCGGCCGACTCTCTCGTCCACACCGGTTTAAAATGCCACGGCCGATAAATCTGTCATCACCCGCGGCCGACTCGGCCATGATTGATTTCAGTTTCACCATGGTGATCATCAACTCCGCGGTGATAATTGCTGACCTGACACATCAGGTGAAATCCATCCAGCATATTTTTATATTATATATTGCTTTCTTTAAAAGAGCAATTACTCCGGTTTGCAAGTTGTCCCATGCAGGATTCAAACCGGTCTATATCACGGTTAATTATGAAGAATCTCAAGCCAACTCCTCAAGTCGCCCTGAGACTCGGGGGCTATGATGACATGACTTAGCAAATATTGTGAGATTTAAGACCCCGGGTCATTGGAGGGAAGATAACCCGGTGCTGGAGGCTACCGCCATATTGGTGAAAATTTAAAGGCCGTCAGAAAAGTTCCGGCTCACAATGATGCTTCGGTTTACAATCCGGCTCAAGGTAAACCTGTCTCCCACAAAGCTTTGAAGCTCTCAAATCCAGTTTGAAATTACGGTTTAAAAAGAATTCATCTCTCGCAAGTTCGAGTTTTCAGAAAAAATTACAGGGACCAAAGAGAGTTTGTTGCACAACACAAGTCAAACATAGGCACCCGGCGAGCACAACTCAGAAATATATCACTTGGGGGCTTCCTGTTCAAACATAGGTCGTATTCGAACCAAGGAGAACATAGCTGTCGGTACCCTTTTGATCGGCACACTGCCAAACTCACTAGGGGGCTTCTTGATCATATTCAAATCATAGCTCAACCCCTTTTGGGTCTGACGTGGATCGTATTTGAATCAGCGCCATTAAACAACTCTTATGGTCACTTGGGGGCTTCCTGTTCAAACATAGGTCGTATTCGAACCAAAGAGAACATAGCTGTCAATACCCATTTGATTGGCATCGCCAAAGCCACTGGGGGCTACATGATCGTATTCGAATCCTAGCTTAACCCCTTTGAAACGGTTTACTGATCGTATTCGAATCAGAAGCCTTGATTTTCTTTTTGTCTGGATTAAGTTTCTTGAACACAATCTTTTGGGTTTTAAGACTTTTTGCTCATATCTGAAGCATATATTTGTGGTTTCTATTAACTCGCCCTGGCTTTCGACGAACAAGTCGCCAGCATATGACAATATTGATACTTGGAAGGTTTGACTTATAAGTTTTGGGTCATCACCCTTACTGCACAGGTATCATAAGCCGGCAATACGATTCAATATCACAGGTATGATATTGTTTATACATGAGTATGTTTAAACTAGCCCTGGCTATGGACTTTAGGCCGCCGACATATTTTGAATTACGCCATTGGAATCATGCGCGTATCAAAGATTGGGTTATCACCCTTACTGCACAGGTATCATAAGCCGGCAGTACGATTCGATATCACAGGTATAATATAGTTTATACATGATTATGTTTAAGCCGGCCCTGGTTTTTCACATTAAGTCGCCAGGGCATATGTTGTTTAAACTATATGCAGGATTTGCAGAACTATGACTTATATTAAGTTCAAGATCATCATCCAAATTGATGTTTCAAAAGGGGTATCCATTCTGGATTTTCTTAAAGGCTATAAGCCATCAGGTTATTAAAATTCCGGCTTACCATGAATGTGCATTAAGTCGCCATCGGCCAAGAGCCGCCGAGTATTTAAACTCCGGATTTACTTGTCAACCGATAAGGTATTCACATCTTTCATAACCAAACTTGGCTGGATTGTCATGATGATATTGAATGATTGAGGTTTTCATACCGGATTATATTATTCAAATTTTGAATAGCCAACATGGCTGGATTTTATTTACGGTTGTCAATAACCAGTATTATCATTGAGGTTTTCAAAGTCGCTTTAGCGCAATGGCTATTATTTTATCAATGGATATGATTTACTCTACAATGGAAAGAATAGTCTCGAGTTGCTGCAGGCTTACAACCCGGCACTTGGGGGCTACATTATTCAGTTTAAGATTATATCAAATATGCAAGTCCCATGCCACTGCCAGCATGCACCATGGCACTTGGGGGCTAATGCAAAAGCAATTTTACTGGCCTTATTGAAGACCCGACTCATCACATCATAATGAGCCGGCCCTTGGGGGCTACCAATTGCTCCTGTCGACAATTCAAGGTACACAAGTTTTATTCCATTATATTGAAGGGTCCACTACTCAATTGGTAAAGCACAAAGCTCTTAACCTATTGGACGTGGGTTCAAGCCCCATGATGGGGGTTACATTATATGATGTTCTTTTCAAAAGAAGTATATACAAAGTCCCAACTCAATATTATCTTACTGAGCTGGCCCTTGGGGGCTACACGTTGTTGTTCAAGTCTATATGATCATATTTATAAAGTCCTTGCTCATTATTGCATAATGACCCGGCATTTGGGGGCTACACTGGTTGAAGTTTTTTATGAGTATAAGGCAATTACAAGTCCCAGGTTGCTCCAAGCATGACAACCCGGCACTTGGGGGCTACATATATGGAGTATTCAGTCTTTACTAGTGACTAAGATGAACAACATGGATTTCTTCAAAGTGGCAGTATTTATATTGAAGCAAGTCATAAGTCATCACTTTGTTTCTGCTCAAGACTTGGGGGCTATAGGTAATATGGATATAAGGGAGAAAAATCTTCAAATTCTCAGTTTTGAGTAAACAAGATTGACCCGGCGTCACCAATAACTATGACCCGATGTCGACAACAATTATGACCCGGTGCTATCAATATTTACAAACCGGATATTTTGGCAATGATAAACCGACAAGTTCTACAAGCCGGCTGAAAGTCAGATGAGTTTTTTTTCAAGACCAATATTTTTTAAACCGGCGCTTTCGAAGCCGACTCAAATGGATTATTTCTTATAATATTTCTCTACAAAGAGCCAATTTCAGCAAATTGGTTATGAAGCTGGCCTATTGACCCGGAGTTTTTAGAAGAAGTGCCTCGATTTTTTGCATTGGCAAGGTTTGGACATATCTGTTAAAAGAGATTTCCTATAAGATCTTGAGTATGCATCCAGGAGGAAAATGACAAGGACTTAAAGATGATCAGGTGCTGGTTCAAGAAAATATTTAACCCGGAGCACAACCAATCAAGTTTGTTCTTGTGTTTATTTTACAGGATCAGTTTAACATGGATGAATCCAAATTAAACGGGGGGCTAATGTCGGGGATATACCCCGCGGTATGACCCGGCTGGAAGTATGACCTGGCCGGGCTTGGCATTTTCATTGGAAACCCGCCGGAGTGGCGACTCACGAGCCTGACAGCGACTCACGGATGGCCCTAACGGCGGGTCAGATAGAAGACTAGGCCTAAGGCCCAGAAGGCCGGCTCATGTTATGGTGGGCCGGTTTACGAGGAAAGGCATAAGGAGTTTTCCCTTAAGGGGGCAGACTAGGATTCCACTTGTAATAGACTAGTCCTAATCCTAATAGGACTCCACATGTAACCCGCCCCTTCAACTTATATAAGGAGGGGCAGGGCTCCCCAAAGAGGGACAAGCAACAAGAAACAATATCTAGGGCTAGACACAAAGGGGGAGCCGGCTTATGCGGCGACTCTCTCATGAGCATAATGAGATCTAGCCACAAACAGCATGTAGGGTTATTACTGGATGATGTTTCCCGGGGCCCGAAGCTATCTAAATCCTTGTCTTGTGTTGCGTCTCTCGATTCCGCTCAACCCCTCTCAAGCTACTACAAAGATGCGTTGGCCTCGCGACTAAGTCCTCACACTAGGACATCTGCCGTGACAATTCCACGACAGCTCTGTTCTTGCTATCGGTCACGCTGCTGCACTGCTCCTGCTTTCGTTCGTGCTGCTGCTTTGCTCTTGCTCTCGCTTGCGCTGCTGCTGCTGCTGCTGCTGCACGACCTCCGGCAGCTACAGGAGTTGTTGCTTTAGCACTCGCTCGCGGTGCTACTGCACGACTTGCTCTCTGCTAGTGCGTTCGCTGCTCGACCGTCTGCTGATTTAGATCACTGCTTCTCTGCTACTAGTGCTCGAACGCCCTAAACATCTATTGCAATGCTCTGTTACTAGTTCAATCAGTTTGACGGTAAAATTCAGTTTATTTGTGAAGTTCATTTTCTTGATTAAGTTCGAGTGAATAGTACTTACAAAGATCTGTCGGAGCGGCCGTGGCGCTTGTGATGCGTTTACATATAGCACTTTTTGGTGATGTATTTTACATCGTCTATTGCAGATGATATTAGGGTCCCACTTCAGATTAACGTTATCCGTCTTTTCATGCTTCAGCCTCGTCGCCGTACACCTTAGCGGAGCTGCTCCAACGACGAACCGCCCATCACAGTGAGCGATACCCTCGGCCCCGCTTTCCAGAGGCCTCGGATCTTCTTCCCGCCTCAAGCAGTCACACCAGCATCATCACCATCCTCCACGTCCAACCCAATGATCTTTGAGGTCCACAAGGCTATGCCAAAGAGGTTGTACACTCGTCGCATCACTTTGTTTCTCCATTCCTCTATTCTTCCAATTCATGTGAGCCAAACACCGAGTTGATGAAATCCTATGTTTCCAAATGCTCTGCTTTGCACGTGCATTCCTATCCTATTCCCTGTGTTTTTCCTGTCCCTGCGCTTATAGAATCCTCCAATTCTAAGGAGCCCTTACAGATTTACTTCATTTTCAGATTGGCGCCAAAGAAAACTCGTGTGTTATGTCCCGCTCTGCCGTGCCGTCATCCACCCCACACGAGGTGCACCATCGACGAAGCGTTCATCAGGCGTAGATCCCCCGCAGACTTTCTTTCGCCGCCTCAGATCATCTTCCCGTTGCCGGCAACCACGCCAACTGCATTACCATCATCGACCGAAAGCAGATGAACCCGAGGACTACACATTTCCGAAGAGAGGTCGCGTCTTTCGTGGTTGCTTACGTTATACATCGGTTATTATTACCGCTACTTTATCGCTCAATCTTGAGTTTTGAATTGCCCATGGGTCTCATATCGAGCCAAGAACGAATAGTATCATCTACTATCTGGTTCATCTGGGGTCTTCTATGTGGTTCATGTTGGGTGGGCAACAAACAATAGATGATCCATTGTCTATGTTTTTAAACCTGAAGCTATAATCTACACGCTATCATTAGTTTTGGATCCATCCACTCGCTTGTTACCATCAGTCTTGAATTTTGCATGCACCCTTAGGCCTTACAAAATCTAACTATTTTTTATTATGCATGTCGATATTGTACACAATCATCTGAACATGTAGAGAAAAGAGAAGACCGTTGCGTCTTGAATATAATGTCACGCAGACGCTGCTCCATGGTGGGCGAAGTGCCCCCCTCTCCTGCATTTCAGATTGTATTCCATAGGAAGATAACTGCTAGGATGGAGATTCGTATGAGCCGACCACGCCTGTTTACCACATGAGGTGTTTGCTCTAACTTTGGCATCTTGATGTTGGTCATATCATGCATATGGCGCCTTGCATTGCTTACATTATACATCTTATATGTCATCACTTAGCTTAGATTTGCTTTGTGTGAATGCCACCTGTTTGGTTTCTATATCATACTTCACCATTCCTAAATATTTGTCTTTTAGAGATTTCAACAAGTGACTACATACGGAACAAAATGAGTGAATCTACACTCTAAAATATGTCTATATACATCCGTATGTGGTAGTCCATTTGAAATCTCTAAAAGATAAATATTTAGGAATGGAGGAGTATATGGGAATTATGCAATGCCATCTTTTTAGCCGGGCATCATATACGTGAACCATGCAATGCCATCCTGTTTAGCCACCATCGATATGTGAATTGTATCGTGCCATATTTTTTCCATAATGTATTCCATTTGTCAAAATGTTTATACATTCATCTACTCTTTCTATGCATCAGCCATTTGAGTCGGTCATGGGAAAATCTGGAGTGAAAACAAGGTCTTCGGCGTCGATTGCTACCGTCGATGCAGATTTCTTGCTGGTTACAAATAGCTCCTCAGAGGAGGATTCGAGAGAGATGACGGTCGATTCCCCCCTGTGCATGCTCTAACTTGGCTGGGTTATATTTCTCATATCATGCATATGGTGTCTTGCATTGCCATGCCATATGCTTAGATTAGACATGCTTTGTGTGAATGCCTCCTATTTGCTTTCTATATCGATATGTGAATTATGCAATGCCATGTTTTTCAGCCGATTATCATATATGTGAATTATGCACGCCATGGAGCAGGCATCATATATGTGAATTATCTCATGCCATCTTTTTTTCATTACGTATTCCATTGTCGACAACTGTGTATATTGAACTACTCTTCATGTGTATCAGCCATTTGAGCAGTTATGGAAAAATCGAGTGAAAACAAGGTCTTCAGAGCGTGCAATGGTACTGTTGAAGCATATATCTCGATGGTTACAGGAGCTCCTCGAGGAGGATTCGTGAGACAGATGACCAGTCCTATATCCCACCCGAGGTGTATGCTCTAAGTTGCAATGTTTATATTTCTCATATGATGCATATGGTGTCTTGCATTGCTTAGTTTAGACATCATATGCACAATATTGAATTCTACCGCTTAGTTTAGAGATCATACATGCGAAGTGCCACTGCTTAGTATATGAATCAATTATGTCAATTATATCATGCCATCTTGTATACTTAGACAACATGTATGTGAATTATTTCATCCCAACCTATTTTAGATAGACATCATATAGTTTTGTCATGTCATCCTGTTTAGGTACTCATCATATGTTGAATTATGCCATTATATCCTGTTAAGTTATCCATCATATATCCAAAGCTGTGTCATGGTATCCTGTTTAGTTAGGCATCATATATGTGAAATTGTGTCATGCTGTGTCTGTTTGGTTAGACAAATATATGTGAATTACCACATCTGCTCATCATACAATGTATGTACGCTCAATTTCTTTTCTTGTTTATCAGCCATTTGAATTGGAGGGGTGATGGCAGTATCTAGGGAGCAAAACCCGTTCTTCACAAAAGACAAGCTACCCGTCGATGCAGATAGAACCATGGTTGTACTGCCCACAAACTAGCCCCACCACACATAATCGAGACTCTTCCAGATTGCACACTTACATTGCAAGCGAGAACCAGCTACAACCCATCTAACCGCAACCCCAAATGGATAGTAACCACTTATAGTTGACAAAGCACCATGTCCACCACAGTACCCCACACGAGCAGTTTGTAAAGCTACTGCAGTGCCCAAAGCACGAAGACCACAGCTAACCCAAACTCCACGCTTAAAGCGTAGAGAGCAACTGTTCTCGTGTCGATTCCGTAGCTATGGTCCATACTCCTTTTGTTGTTGCATCATTGTATTTACTCATACCAACTACTTTCAATTTGAAGGATCCAATTGAAACTCCAATGGCGCAAATGTATGTTTTAAACCTATTTCTTTAACTGGATTGCTGTTCTAACTTCTTGCTCTATGTTGATTTCAGTTTAAGTTGTATAAACAGTTATGTTCTCATGTGACGACATTACAAGTGCTGCCAATCTTTGTGTAGTTTCTCACACTTATATTCTGTCTATGCTGCTATGTCTTAAAAATATATGAGTTGAATGTGTCTCTATCTTGACTAGGGAACATAAACTAGAATGATATGGACAATACAAAGGACCATAGTACATAGATATATGTTTGTTTCATGTTTTTATCCTGTCCACCTTACTATGAACTGCTTACCAAAATGAGTTTGGTATACTACAAGCTAAACCTGTGATGTGTCCGCTTGTTTCTCTTGTAGTATGCAAAGAATATTGGAGAAGAGCACCCCACTATGCAATGGTAGAGAAAGTAATGCGAGATAAGGTTCAAGATAGTGAGACAACCCTGTTGGTCTCCAAGAAAGGTGATAAAATGATCTTGTAGAGCGGTGAAAACCCCACGATCCTGCGTTGATGTAGTGTTCGATTATCGCGATGCATCACGGCACAAGCTCTTTGAACTCGATGCCCGAATCACTTCACTTCTTGATCTGCCTACAAGTGAAAGGCATCATCATTGTCTTTGCAAAGAAGAAGTCAAGGACCGAGGAAGTCCCTGCAGAATTCAGATGCATACTTTCTTGTGCAAAGAAGTTACTGGAGGATTTAAGCGCCAAACAAGAGAAAGTTAATAAGCTTGCTAAGCATCTTGCCAGCATTATGGGTACCCAGGATATTGTTTCTTGAACTCTTCTGAAGTGGTTTCAGATCTGGACTTGTTTTGCTGCGGCGTTTATATGCTGATGTGTTCCCTATATTTGCATTGGTGGCGAACTTTGATGCCCAGTGGATGTAATATGTGTAATAGTCGTGATAGCCTAGCATAAGTTGCTTGCTTATTTATTTCCTTGTTGTCTTGTTTATTTGTTTGCTTGTAGTCAGTGCAGTTCTTTTTCCGCGGTTTGCTAGTGGTTGCAATAACCTATTTTTTAAAACTAGGCCACAATAACCATGGGCTAATATTTATTGTAGTGACACCGGCCTCCTACGGGCCATAGAAGCAATGGGCCTTCTACGGGTCAGAGAAACGATAGGCCTTCTATGGGCAGAGAAACATTGGGCCTTCTACGGGCCATAGAAACAATGGGCCTTCTACGGGCCATATCATCAATGGGCCTTATACGGCCGTATGATCGACACAAACATGGGCCAATAACGAGCGCATTATGGCCGTGAACGGCTAGAGTTGGAATCGTCCGCTCATGGGCCGACCATAACGGCCATCGTTAAGAGGCCGTATTTGATGACGCTATGAAAACAGCCCAACGATTAACGGACCACAAACGGGCCGATCAGTAACCACGCTGAATTTGGCCCAGCGCGAAAATGACGAGAACGGGATGTAAGTAAACGAATGTTGAAATGAGCCCAAGAATAAATGGGCTCGAGAAGGTGAAAGATAACATGGGTTGGAAACGCCCAATCAATAACGGGCCCTTAATGGGTATAAAGTGATACATTTGTTCATTACGGGCCGATTTCACCATGGGCCGTTAATGGGTGTAAAGTGATACTTTGTTCATTGCGGGCCGTTTCACCATGGGCCGTTAATAGGCCAAGAGTTACATAGGGCCTCATATGGGCCGAAGGCGTCATGGTCCATACATGGGCGGCGAAAACATTTGGAATCATATTGGATGGCCGGATGACGCCATGGGCCTAATTCGGATAGGGCGAACGGGCCTTGGGTTAGCGGGCTGTAAATGGGCTATATGTGAACATGCCGTTAAGAGGCTTTCCATGGGCGACCCGCCACCTTTGACCAAGTCAAGCGGGCCGCCTTTTCACAGAATGGGCCTCTGTTGGGCGTGTACACGGTCGACGTATCATAGGCGCCTTACGTCCAATGAGTGGATGACATCTGTCCCAACGATGAGCCGACATCGTGTTTCCTCCAGCCAATGATGATTTTACATGGAAAATCCCCATTGGTCGGGCTGTTAACGGGTTATCGGATCCAAAACCCGACCCGATAGCTTAACGGCGTTCCGTTACGGTGGATGCCACGTGTCGGTCACCCTTGACGAAAGCACTTACGGACGCGCGATTTATCGTCATGGAAGTGGACACTTCCGTGATGATAATTTTGGTAATGTCATGGAACACTTCTATGACAGCACAGGTATGACTATCTTGATTCTGTCATAAAATCATCGTGGATGTACATGCATGACAAAAAACGCGACCTACTGTGACAAACACGTATCATCACGGAGTGTATTTTTTTTGTAGTGTCGGCCCTCACTAAACCCTTCCTCCGAGCCAAAAGGGCAAACTCTCGTAAGTTACCCGATCCAATTACCAAAAAACCAAAGCCCACTCCAAGGCGTGGAACCGTATTGGAAGAATGGCTCAATGGGCCATGCAAAATTCACAGCACGTCGGATACTACGCCAACACATAGCCTTAGAGCATGTTGGATACTCCGGCAGGTAGCAAAAAGCGGCGAGGATCTTCTTGTAAACCATAAAGTAGAGCAACATCCCGCCGAAGACAACAAAATGCGGTACTGACAGTCTTTGAGACTTTCGCCTCAAATAATAGGCGCAAGCGAGCTCATCGAAATTTCGCTGAAATCTGCCACGTGGCAAAAATAAATCCGTGGAACAACACCGCTATAACTTTCAATGCCGCGATTTAACCTCAATTCCAGACAGTCCGCACCAGCCGCTTTGGTCCTTAGCCCAATCATGGACGGCTTTCGGCTTACTAAAGTACTCATGGACGGCGGAAGCGGATTAAACTTGATCTATGAAGAAACACTCAACAAGATGGAAATTGATAACAACCGCATTGAGCAAAGCGGCACGACCTTCAGGGGAATCATCCCTAGTCAGGAGGCACGGTGTGCGGGAAAATCACACTCGATGTGGTATTCGACACCCCGGAGAATTACAGGTCCAAAGAAATCACATTCCAAGTGGCTTCTTTCAGCAGCGGATACCACGCCCTTTTAGGGCGGGACGCATTCACAAGCTTTCAAGCTATACCCCATTACGGGTACATGAAGCTTAAAATGCCTGGACCCAATGGAATCATCACTCTAGCTAGTGATCCGGACATCGCATTCCTCGCCAAAAATAAAACTGCAACACTAGCCCTGGAAGCGTTATCCGAAGCCGGCCGAAGAACTAACAACGCTACGCGCCACAGTGGACAAGGACGACGTGATACTCGACAAACGACCCAAATCCACCTCATTCAAACCCGTAGACGAGATAGTCAAATTCCAAGTCCATCCAACGGACCCCACAAAGACAGCCTCCATCAGGACACAGTTGAGCCCCACAATGGACGCCGCACTATGAGACTTCCTACGTGAGAATTGGGACATTTTTGCCTGGCATCCTTCAGACATGCCGGGCATCCCACGCAGGCTGGCTGAACATAGCCTCAATATACTGAAAGGATACAAGCCAGTCAAACAGACTCTTAGGTGCTTCTCAGAGCCTAAACGGCAAGCCATGGGAGAAGAGCTAGCCAAGCTACTTGAGGCCGGATTCATCAGAGATATCAAGCATCCGGATTGGCTGGCAAACCTGGTAATGGTACCAAAGAAGTACAAATCCTGGCGCCTATGCGTGGATTTCAAAGACCTCAACAAGGCTTGCCCTAAGGATCCCTTCCCCCTCCCTCGCATCGACCAAATCATCGATGCCACCGCAGGACACGACTCACTATGTTTCCTCGACGCATACTCCGGATACCATCAAATAAAGATGGTAGAGTCCGACCAAGCCGCAACGGCCTTCATAACGCCATATGGTCCCTTCTACTTCAACACTATGCCTTTCGGGCTTAAAAATGCCGGCGCAACCTATCAACGCATGATTCAAACATGCCTGGAGAAGCAAATCGGCAAAACAGTGGAGGCATATGTGGACGACATGGTCATAAAAACAAGACAGGTCAAAACCTTAATAGATGACTTGAGACTTACGTTCGACAACCTCCGAACATACGACATCAAGCTAAACCCGGAAAAATGTGTTTTTGGCGTACTCTCCGGGAAGTTGCTCGGCTTCAACGTTTCCAATAGAGGAACTGAAGCAAATCCGGCGAAAATCCGAGCTCTGTCTTAGTTGGCTATCCCAACAGACCTCAAGTATATACAGAAACTAGCTGGATGCGTGGCTGCCTTAAGCCGCTTTATCTCCCGATTAGGAGAAAAGGCACTACCTCTTTACCGCCTTCTTCGACGCACCGAACACTTCGTGTGGACGGATGCAGCCGCGACCGGACTGGATGAAATAAAGACCCTATTGGCCAGTAATCCAGTCCTGACAGCACCAAATATTGGTGAACCTATGCTACTGTACATAGCTGCAACACATCAAGTTGTAAGCGCAGTGCTCGTCATCGAACGAGAAGCAGACGGATACAAATTCCCGCTCCAAAAGCCAGTATATTACGTTTCCACTGTCCTCAAACCACGCAAATCCCGATACCCACACTATCAAAAGATAGCATACGCGGTATTCATGACATCCCGTAAGCTACGACACTACTTCCAGGAGTGTTCGATTATGGTGGCCTCCGAAGTTCCACTCAACGACATAATAAACAACCGCGACACCACGGGATGGATTGCTAAATGGGCCATCGAGCTCCTTCCGTTCGACATAACATACAAACCACGGTGGGCCATTAAGTCGCAAGTATTGGCTGACTTTGTCGCCAAATGTACAGAAGCCAAACTCCCTAAAGAGTACGGCGCGTACTCTAATTGGATCATGCACTTCGATGGCTCTAAAATGCTGGCTGGATTGGGAGCAGGTGTAGTCCTGACTTCCCCCACCGGAGACACGGTCGAATACATACTCCAAATATTATACACAGACTCCAACAACGCAGCTGAATACGAGGCTATGTTGCATGGTCTTCGGATGGCAGTCTCTATGGGCATTCAACGCCTGGAGGTGAGCGGGGACTCAAACCTCGCAATATCACAAATAAACGGAGATTTTGATGCCAAGGATCCGAAAATGGCGGCCTACCGTGATGCCGTCCTCAAAATGTCAGCTCGGTTCGAGGGGCTCGAATTCCACCATGTGGCTCGATAAAACAATCAAGCGGCAGATATCCTCGCCCGCACAGGCGCTAAACGCGACCCTGTCCCACCTAACATATTCCTGGAAAGGCTGTTCAAGCCATCCGTGGTATGGGAAGGGGAGTCTGGCAACACTAACCCGGATCCGAATACAACCCCAGATTCCGAACCATCTGATGTAATCGGAGGCTCCGCCACCGAAATAACACCTTCGGCCCACGAAATCATGGCTGTAATCGCCTCATGGACCGAGCCTTTCTTGGCCTACCTAAATAGGCAGGAGCTCCCCGAGGACCAAAATGAAGTGCGTTGTATTGTGCGGCGTTCCAAGGCCTACAAAGTCCATGAGGGAGAACTCTATAAGAAAAGTGCGACCGGAGTGCTCCAAAGATGCATCTCCGAAGAGGAAGGGCGGCAACTCTTGGGTGAAATCCATGTTGCACTCGGCGGGAACCATGCTGCGGCTCGGGCACTTGTCAGCAAGGCCTTCCGTACATGCTTTTATTGGCCGACAGCCCGAGCAGATGCACAGGACCTTGTCCAACACTGCGTCGGTTGCCGGCTATTTGCCAATCAGAGCCATATGCCCCCTACCGCTCTCCAAACAATCCCCATTACTTGGCCCTTCACGGTGTGGGGGCTGGATATGGTCAGACCTCTTAAAGGGGGAAGCCGTAAGAAAAAATACTTCTTGGTCATGGTGGACAAGTTCACCAAATGGATAGAAGCCAAACCAGTTAAAATGGCCGAATCCGGACCAGTGATAGACTTCATATCAGGGTTGTACACCGTTACGGCGTCCCCCACAGCATCATCACTGACAATGGCTCAAACTTCACAGCCAATGAAGTGAAAACTTGGTGCGGCAACATGGGCATTAAGCTCGATTACGCCTTCGTCTACCATCCCCAAACAAACGGCCAGGTCGAACATGCAAACGGTCTCATCATGAGCGGCATCAAACCCAGACTAGTGCGGTCCTTGACAGAATCGGACACGCACTGGGTCGAGGAGCTCGACTCCGTACTCTGGGGGCTGCGGACCACGCTGAATCGCACCACCGGATACACACCATTTTTTATGGTGTATGGCGCAGAAGCAGTACTACCCTGCGACATAATCCACGACTCACCTCGCGTGCGCATGTACGAAGAGAAGGAAGACGAGTTAGATCGGCAGGACAACTTAGATGCCCTGGAAGAGGAGCGCGACGTCACAAAAGCCCGTTCTGCATTCTATCAGCAGCAGGCTCGACGGTATCAAAGTAGAGAAGTGTGGGCCAAAACTTATAATGTTGGCGAACTCGTTCTACGCCTACCGGAGAAGAAGAAGGACAAGCTCAAACCTAAGTGGGAGGGTCCCTTCATTATTGATAAAGTTCTCACCGGAGGAGCGTACCGCCTGCGTAATGCATCCGATAACAGACTCGAGCCGAACCAATGGAACGCGGCCAGACTCCGGAGATTCTATGCCTAGTGCCGAACTCAGTGTTCGTCTCCTTACCCCCCTTTTAATTATGTTCCTCCCCTTTTTCCTTTCTCGCCCTTTTCCCCTTCTTCACACAAAGTATTCAATACAGTGCAGATGCTCGGATCACTCCGGCCGCACCATGTGTGTAAACCATACTTGGGGGCTTCCTATACGGAAGCTAAATATAATTACTTTCATGGCGTCTTGCCTATCACATATGCGTTCTTTTTCCATATGTGCCTTTTCTTCACCATTATATGCATCGATATGACTTAAGATGTGGCCATGCTGGGTTGCCTAGCTCTTGTGTTTATGCCCTACATTCCCGTTAATTCGGCTAGGGCATAAGGGGAGCACCTCTGTGATTGTTACTGCCGGTTCAGCCGGATGTGTACCTCAGACTGGGTGAAGCCGAAAGCTAGCGTTCTTAAGGGAATATTCGGTCGGTGAACAAAAGATGTTTCTTTCGTTTATTACAACGTGAACCCCAGAAGTTTTGTGTCCTGTGTTTCTGTTCGCAGTCCGGACATGCACATCGATGCATGTGTACCCAGGGAAAGGAACCCCTAACGGAACTATTCTCCCTGGAAGATGTTTCTTACTACCCATGTAATATAACATAACTAGTTGGGTACTTGTCTGTTCAAGCACTTATGAGCCCTACGCGTGGTTTCCACGCATACCCCGGTTCTGCATAAGCGGCGGGTATTGGATACACCGATTTGACCGTCGGATCCGGGGTGAAGCAAAAGGTCCGCCATGACAAATGATTTTTAATCCGGCTAGGGACTACATATGTCTATTGAATTACATAGTCACTTGGACTGACTATATTCTTCCTCTATACCGTCCAACAGGCTATCTAGCTTGCAATCCTGTTGGGAATACTTTGTGGCTAACGCTACCTGGTCATACACCAGACTCACGGGAATTTCTTGCCCATCTGGCCCCGCCGGTCCGACTTCGGCCATATGGTTCGGGTCAAGCTTGGTGTAGCGCGTATTCACCATGGCCCAGGCTTCCCTTGCACCTTGTCGGCAGGCTGACATCTTCCACAACCGGAAGCGCCGCCGTGCTCCTTGGAGCATATCCACGAGCTCCCCCATGCCTCTTGGCAGGGAAGTGGATGGCCACAAGGCCTGGGCAATACCCTGCATCACCTGCCGAACTTGTTCGTGCAACTGTGAGAGGTCTTGCAGTAAATCGCCTGCGGACCCGGGCATCTCCTCTTCAGGACGGCCCGTCAACATACCTGCAGATATAAACTCTTTTGATATGCTTCCTCGCCGAACTGTACTGCAGTTCGTTTAGGCACTTACCATAAATGCTGCGATGAAGCCTTCTGTTCTCCTTCACGGAGTCCGCCAGCTGAGCTCGAACATCTGATAATTCGACGCCCAGCCGGACGTTGGCATCTTGGAGATTGTTTTTCTCCTGCCTAACCTGCATAAGCACACGCTCGCCAGCCTTCAGCTATCTTTGGAGATGCGACTCGCTATCACTTACGATCTCCGGATTCGTCCCGAGATTGTCTGCAGAATTTCCTGTTAGACTTATGAAGCAAGCCAGTTGCTAACTGGTATATTCCTTTAAGATTTCTCTATCGAGACAAATGTTACTAGATGAGGCCTTCTGGGATTCCTCTAGTTTGGCAACCGCGGCCCTCAGCTGGGTCTTGCACTCCTTCTGGGATTCCTTTAAGATCCTTAAATCAGTTGTTCCAACCGTTTCAAGTCTCAGGGGCTACTGCTATACATGCTTATCAAATTTCCTTACCCGTATATCTTTTGCATACTGGTCCGTCGCTGCAGGCGAGCCTCATTTGGGAACGTTGCGAGAAAATTAAAATTTTCCTACGGTTTCACCAAGATCCATCTATGAGTTCATCTAAGCAGCGAGTCATGGAGAGAGATTGCATCTACATACCACTTGTAGATCGCGTGCAAGCGTTCACTAGAACGTGGATGATGGAGTCGACACGCCGTGATCCAAATCACCGACGACACCGAGTGCCGAGCGGACGGCACCTCCGCGTTCAACACACGTGACGGGGCGGATGGCGTCTCCTCCTTCTTGATCCAGCAAGGGGAGGAGAGGTTGAGGAAGATGGCTCCAGCAGCAGCACGACGGCGTGGTGTTGGTGGAGAAGCAAGACTCGGCAGGCTTCGCCAAGCTCGTGACGGAGGAGGAAGAGGTGTAGCAGGGGGAGGGAGGCACCAGAGCTTCAGGGTGCGGCTGCCCCCTCCCCCTCCCTTTATATAGGCCCCCAAGGGGGGGGCGCCGGCCCTTGGATATCCAATCTCCAAGGGGGGGCGGCGGCCAAGGGGGTGGAGTGCCCCCCAATGCAAGTGGGCGCCCACCCTAGGGTTTCAACCCTAGGCGCAGGGTGGGCCAAGGGGTGCACCGGCCCACTATGGGCTGGTTCCCCCCACTTCAGCCCATGGGCCCTCGGGATGGTGGCCCCACCGGTGGACCCGGGACCCTCCGGTGGACCCGGGACCCTTCCGTGGTCCGGTACAATCACGGTGACCTCAAACTTTCCCGATGGTCGAAACAATACTTCCTATATATAATTCTTTACCTCCGGACCATTCCGAACTCCTCGTGACGTCCGGGATCTCATCCGGACTCAACAACATTCGGTTTACTGCATACTCATATTCATACAACCCTAGCGTCACCGAACCTTAAGTGTGTAGACCCTACGTGTTCGGGAGACACGTAGACATGACCGAGACGACTCTCGGGCAATAACCAACAGCGGGATCTGGATACCCATGTTGGTTCCTACCTGCTCCTCGATGATCTCATCGGATGAACCACGATGTCGAGGATTCAAACAACCCCGTATACAATTCCCTTTGTCAATCGGTATGTTACTTGCCCGAGATTCGATCGTCGGTATCCCAATACCTCGCTCAATCTCGTTACGCAAGTCACTTTACTCGCACCGTAATGCATGATCCGTGACCGGACACTTGGTCACTTTGAGCTCATTATGATGATGCACTACCGAGTGGGCCCAGTGATACCTCTCTATAACACGGAGTGACAAATCCCGATCTCGATCCGTGTCAACCCAATGTGACACTTTCGGAGATACCGTAGTGCACCTTTATAGTCACCCGATTACGTTGTGACGTTTGGTACACCCAAAGCACTCCTACGGTATCCGGGAGTTACACGATCTCATGGTCTAAGGAAGAGATACTTGACATTGGAAAATCTCTAGCAAAACGAACTACACGATCTTGTGCTATGCTTAGGATTGGTCTTGTCCATCACATCATTATCCTAATGATGTGATCCGTTATCATTGACATCCAATGTCCATAGTCGAAACCATGACTATCTATTGATCAACGAGCTAGTCAACTAGAGGCTCACTAGGGACATATTGTGGTCTATTTATTCACACGTGTATTACGATTTCCGGATAATACAATTATAGCATGAATAAAAGACAATTATCATGAACAAGGAAATATAATAATAATCCTTTTATTATTGCATCTAGGCATATTTCCAATAGTCTCCCACTTGCACTAGAGTCAATAATCTAGTTACATTGTGATGAATCGAACACCCATAGAGTTCGGTGTTGATCATGTTTTGCTCATGGAAGAGGTTTAGTCAACGGATCTGCGACATTCAGATCCGTATGCACTTTGCAAATTTCTATGTCTCCATCTTGAACATTTTCACGGATGGAGTTGAAGCGACGCTGATGTGCCTGGTCTTCTTGTGAAACCTGGGCTTCTTGGCAAGTGGAATAGCTCGGTGTTGTCACAGAAGAGTTTGATCGGCCCCGACGCATTGGGTATGACTCCTAGGTCGGTGATGAACTCCTTCACCCAAATTGCTTCATGCGCTGCCTCCGAGGCTGCCATGTACTCCGCTTCACATGTAGATCCCGCCACGACGCTTCGCTTGCAGCTGCACCAGCCATCGCTCCACCATTCAACATGTACACGATCCGGTTTGTGACTTAGAGTCATCCAGATCCGTGTCGAAGCTAGCGCCAACGTAACCCTTACGACGAGCTCTTCGTCACCTCCATAAATGAGAAACATGTCCTTTGTCCTTTTCGGTACTTCGGGATATTCTTGACCGCTGTCCGGTGTTCCTTGCGGGATTACTTTGGTACCTTCCTACCAAACTTACGGCAAGGTTTACATCAGTCCGGTACCCAACATGGCATACATAATAGAACCTATGGCGAGGCATAGGGATGACGCTCATCTCTTCTTTATCTTTTGTCGTGGTCGGGCATTGAGCCGAGCTCAATCTTACACCTTGCAAGACAGGCAAGAACCCTTTCTTGGACTGGTCCATTTTGAACTTCTTCAAAATCTTATCAAGGTATGTGCTTTGTGAAAGACCTATGAGGCGCCTCGATCTATCCCTATAGATCTTGATGCCTAATATGTAAGCAGCTTCTCCAAGGTCCTTCATTGAAAAACTTTTATTCAAGTAGGCCTTAATGTTGTCCAAGAGTTCTATATCATTTCCCATCAAAAGTATGTCATCTACATATAATATGAGAAATGCTCTGAGCTCCCACTCACTTTCTTGTAAACGCAGGCTTCTCCATAAGTCTCAAGATAAACCCAAACGCTTTGATCATCTCATCAAAGCGAATGTTCCAACTCCGAGATGCTTGCACCAGCCCATAAATGGATCGCTGGAGCTTGCATACTTTGTTAGCATTCTTAGGATCGACAAAACCTTCCGCTGCATCATATACAACTCTTCCTTAAGATAACCGTTAAGGAACGCTGTTTTGACGTCCATCTGCCATATCTCATAATCATAGTATCGGCAATTGCTAACATGATTCGGACGGACTTAAGCTTCGCTACGGAGAGAAAGTCTCATCGTAGTCAATCCCTTGAACTTGCCGATAACCCTTAGCGACAAGTCGAGCTTTATAGATGGTGACATTACCATCCGCGTCCGTCTTCTTCTTAAAGATCCATTTGTTTTCTATCGCGCCGATCATCGAGCAAGTCTGTCAAAGTCCATACTTTGTTTTCATACATGGATCCTATCTCGGATTGCATGGCTTCAAGCCATCTGTTGGAATCTGGGCCCGCCATCGCTTCTTCATAGTTCAAGGTTCACCGTTGTCTAACAACATGATTTCCGTGACAGGGTTGCCGTACCACTCTGGTGTGGAACGTGTCCTTGTGGACCTCTGAAGTTCAGTAGCAACTTGATCCAAGTACCTTGATCATCATCATTAATTTCCTCTCCAAGAGGTGTAGGCACCACAGAACATTTTCCTGAGCTGCACTACTTTCGGTTCAAGAGGTAGTACTTCATCGAGTTCTACTTTCCTCCCACTTACTCCTTTCGAGAGAAACTCTTTTTCCGAAAGGATCCGTTCTTGGCAACAAAGATCTTGCCTTCGGATCTAAGGTAGAAGGTATACCCAATGGTTTCCTTAGGGTATCCTATGAAGACGCAATTTTCCGACTTGGGTTCGAGCTTTTCAGGTTGAAGTTTCTTGACATAAGCATCGCATCCCCAAACTTTTAGAAACGACAGCTTAGGTTTCTTTCCAAACCATAATTCATATAGTGTCGTCTCAACGGACTTAGACGGTGCCCTATTTAAAGTGAATGTAGCTGTCTCTAGTGCGTATCCCCAAAATGATAGCGGTAAATCGGTAAGAGACATCATAGATCGCACCATATCCAATAGAGTGCGATTACGACATTCGGACACACCGTTACGCTGAGGTGTTCTAGGCGGCGTGAGTTGTTAAACGATTCCACATTTCCTTAAGTGTGTACCAAATTCATGGCTTAAATATTCTCCTCCACGATCTGATCGTAAGAACTTTATTTTTCGGTCACGTTGATTCTCTACCTCATTCTGAAATTCCTTGAACTTTTCAAAGGTCTCAGACTTGTGTTTCATCAAGTAGACATACCCATATCTACTTAAGTCGTCTGTGAGAGTGAGAACATAACGACATCCTCCACGAGCCTCAACGCTCATTGGACCTCACACATCGGTATGTATGATTTCCAATAAGTTGGTTGCTCGCTCCATTGTTCCGGAGAACGGAGTCTTGGTCATTTTGCCCATAAGGCATGGTTCGCATGTGTCAAATGATTCATAATCGAGAGACTCTAAAAGTCCATCAGAATGGAGCTTCTTCATGCGCTTGACACCAATGTGACCAAGGCGGCAGTGCCACAAGTAAGTGGGACTATCGTTATCAACTTTACATCTTTTGGTATTCACACTATGAATATGTGTAATATTACGCTCGAGATTCATTAAGAATAAACCATTGACCATCGGAGCATGACCATAAAACATATCTCTCATATAAATAGAACAACCATTATTCTCGGATTTAAATGAGTAGCCATCTCGCATTAAACGAGATCCTGATACAATGTTCATGCTCAAACTTGGCACCAAATAACAATTATTGAGGTTTAAAACTAATCCCGTAGGTAAATGTAGAGGCAGCGTGCCGACGGCGATCACATCGACCTTGGAACCATTCCCGACGCGCATCGTCACCTCGTCCTTCGCCAGTCTCCGTTTATTCCGCAGCTCCTGCTGTGAGTTAAAAATATGAGCAACGACACCGGTATCAAATACCTAGGAGTTACTACGAGTACTGGTAAGGTACACATCAATTATATGTATATCAAATATACCTTTAGTGTTGCCGGCCTTCTTGTCCGCTAAGTATTTGGGGCAGTTCCGCTTCGGTGGCCTTCCCTTTGCAATAAAAGCACTCTGTCTCGGGCTTGGGTCCATTCTTTGACTTCTTCCGGCAACTTGCTTATCGGGCGGCAACATCCTTGCCGTCCTTCTTGAAGTTATTCTTACCCTTGCCCTTTTTGAACTTAGTGGTTTTATTGACCATCAACACTTGATGTTCTTTCTTGATTTCAACCTCTGCTGACTTCAGCATTGAGAATACCGGGAATGGTCTTCACCATTCCCTGCATATTGTAGTTCATCACAAAGCTCTTGTAGCTTGGTGGGAGCGATGAAGGATTCTGTCAATGACCGCCTCGTCAGGAGGTTTATGTCCAGTGGGATAGGCGGTTGTGCAACCTGGACATTTTGAGTATGTGTTCACCGATGTAACTGTTTTCCTCCATCTTACAACTATAGAACTTGTCGGAGACTTCATATCTCTCGACCGGGCATGAGCTTGGAAAACTAGTTTCAGCTCCTCGAACATCTCATATGCTCCGTGTTGCTCAAAACGCTTTTGGAGCCCGGTTCTAAGTGTAAAGTATGCCGACTTGAACGAGGGAGTAATCATCAAGACGAGACTGCCAAGCATTCATAATGTCTTGGTTCTGCGGGACAGGTGCATCACCTAGCGGTCCTTCTAGGACATATTGTTTCTGGCAACTATGAGGATGATCCTCGGGTTAGGACCCATCCGTATAGTTGCTGCCATCATCTTTCAGCTTGGTTTTCTAGGAGCGTTGAAGTTCATGTTGACATGAGCTTTGGCCATTTGATCTACAAGACATATTTTGCAAAAGTTTTAGACTAAGTTCATGATAATTAAGTTCATCTAATCAAATTATTTAATGAACTCCCACTCAGATCTGACATCCCTCTAGTCATCTAATGTAGCGACCCGACCTCAGACGGTCAAGCCTGCGTGTTCTTGTGCCATCCTCGGATCAAGATATCTTTGGCACACAGTACATCAATGTATATATCAAAGTGCAATCACATGTATAAATAACGTAAAATGATATATACCTCATAATAATCAGCGAAACAGTCAAACGGGTGTGGAGTCCCATCAACGCCATCGGCAGGTTGAGTGTAGACCGTAACCCTGTATCGTAATCTCTTACTCGTCGAGGAAAATATCTGCAACATGATACGTTGCAGCCGTGTAGGTCAGTACATTGAATGTACCGGCAAGATCACAATAAGAGAAAACAGATGATAAACTATACTATATGCAGTTTGGCTTTGTGGCTCTGTATCTGAATTTTTGTTTGCGTAAAAGCTGGTTTTATTTTACCTACATCAAAGGAATAAATGAAGTCTGTACTATGGAGTTTTCTATCATGACATGGTTCCACCAACCGATGTCTCATAGCCCAAGGTCATCATAAGTTGCCCAAAATTAAGTTATCAATCCGTGTTGAGAGTTCGAGATAGATCCAAGTCCAGATGCTCAAATTGTCCGTGAATCGGGACACGGCTAATCGATTAGGTTTTAAACCCTCTGCAGAGGTTTGTACACTTTACCCGCAAGATTCGATCCTCTCTTTACGTTCTCGCACTTCAGAGTGTTTGAGAACAAGATGACCAAACATGGCCTTCCAAGGAGTTCCTCTAACCACCGCCCAAGACTCAACCCATCCTACCGTAGTTCTACATCCGCTAGCACCGCCCCGGCCAGAGTCACAACTAAGGTCAACCAAGCCGAGCCCATAATGACTTGCGGTTGCACAGTAAGCTTCCGGGATGAAGTATTCTTCCGTCTCTTTGAGTCTGGGTGAAGCTTTCCGCAAGATGTCATGGCGCTTCTCCATGCATCCCGCCAACCACCGGTTTCTCCAGGTGCCCGTCAACCGTCCTTCACCCAAGAGTGTGTATTGAATTCTGTCTCGAGTCTTGAAGTCTTGAGGCCTTGAAGATGCAGTCCTTGCAGATTCCATCATGGAGTTGTCGTCATTGACGAGAGTCCTCCTTCTTCACACCACTCGTGCACTCATACCAAACCCCGTCTACTATAGCGTAGCATTAAAATAAATAACGCCCGGGCTTGGTAACAGGGTGATGGGTTCCTGCCTCATGCATACTACTCAACTACAAGGATTCAATAACACTCTTGAGGGGTGGTTGCAAAGGTGCCACTAAATGCAATAAAACATAGGTAAGAAAGCATGGTCAAAGTGAACTTGCCTTGTTGACGATCTTGAAAACTAGGATTCAGAGTAGCAAGCTTCAGACCGGAAAATTCTACCGAGACAAACAAATAATCACAATAAGCACATAGCATAGGACCACATAACACAATAGCATAGCAATAGCAACATAACACATCAAAACAACTAAATCAAAACCCAATGGAAAACTCAAAGAAAATCAACTCAAGTTTCCTACTTCAAACAACAACTAGAATAGTTTTATACAACAAAAACTTCCCTAACATAACCTATTCATGGTTTTATGTTAACTTAACAGAAAAGAATTCATTAAGCAACTAGGAGCAAAAAGAATTAATTTAAAAGCTATTATAAAACTCCTATTAGGCCTAATTCAATTTCTATTAGGAAAAATAAAATAAAACTTTTATTTATTATAAATAAAAGTTCATCCTATAAAGTGACAGAAACTATCCCAGAATAATCAATCATATGTTGAAAATAAATTTATTTACTAATTAAAATAATAGGAAAACAGTAGCTAGTTAATTAATTAGGATTAACAAGATTCTGCTTAAAACTATTTTTTATTAATCCTAGAATACCCAAATTAATTTCTATGGTTTGGAAATGTCAAAATAAAGTTGGGACAAAAAGAATCATCCAAAATAATTTTTCTAACTCAAGTTATAGCAGATTTACTATTCTGACTAAAACTAAATTAAAGCAATTTTAATTAATTTTAACATAGATAAATATATATTCTACAGAAACTATAGAAAATTTTCAACCCAACAAAAAAAGAATCACCTAAAAATATTAAACAGAATAAAAGATATGAATTTTTCAAAACAGGAACTATTCTGTTAAAACAGAAAAATGAAAATAAAAGAAAAAGGCCTAATGGGCCTATACTACGCACTGAGCGTAAAATAACCTAAACGGGCCCTAGGGTTAAAACTAGTCGGGCCGGGCTAATTAAAAAAACCCTAACTAAATTAAACCGTAACGAACCGGGCCGGTCCGGTTTATTTTACAAGAAATACCCCTTCGGGGGTGATCTAATCCTAGCCGTTCATCACGCATCGGACGGGGGAGGGGAGTTCCGGTGGCTTACCGGAGCTCAGCGGCGGCGGCGGCGGCGACGACGAGTGTGCCGAGGGCTCCGGTCGTCGGGGTGGTCGGGGAGTGGTGGCCAAAAGTGGGCGACGAGGGAAGCTCTTGGTGGAGTCGGGGGAGGTCGGGGGTGGCTAGGGCGGCGACGGCGACGACAATGGCGGCGGCGGGAGGTTCGGGCTCCGGTGAGCTCGGGAGAGAGAGGGAGGAGGTCCGGCGAGGGGCTAGGGGGGGGAATGGGGTGCGGGGGTCCGGTTTATATAGGCGGGGGCCTCGTCGGGGTAAGGGAGGCGATCGGGGAGGGGATCGGGATCCCGGATCTTGCGGGATCCGCGATCGTGCAAGCGTGACGTGGCGTGGGTGGGGTTGAAGAAGGAAGGGCCACCTGCCGAGAGAGAGAGAGAGAGAGAGGGGTGCGGGCGAAGGCCACCGAGCCCAAGGGGTTTCAGGCGAGGTGAGGTGAGGCGGTCGGTCGGCACGACGCTGGCTGGCCTCTGGGCCGCCTGGTGGGGCAGTGGTGGGGGGCTTCGGCCGGGTGGGCAGGGCTGGCTGGCGCTTGGGGGTTCTCTATTTTTTGAATTTATTTTTTAATAAAACAAAACAGAAATAAAACAATAACTATAAATATTTTATATAGGGTATATATATACCAAAATGATCAGGGGAATATTCCCTATCATTTGAACATTTTTCCAAAGGCAAAATCCAAACTTTATAAAAATCCATTTTTTCAAATTCAAATAAAATTCAGATTTGAATCCAAAACTTTTGGCAATGTTTTCCTCTGATATTTTTGGAGTGTCATGTCTACTCCTCTCATACTTTTGATCAAGTATTTATCAGGCATAGTTTCTGAAATGTTTCCCACTTGCCAAAGTTTGAATTCAAATTCAAAACTCCAAATCCTCTGAAACTCCAAATGGCATTTTCAAATGACTTTCAATTTGATACTTTTTAACTTCCAACTCATATTTCATATAATTGAAGAAGTCATTTTATCTTCCCTCATGCAAATCATTGAGTTGCATAAAGCTTTAATTTGAAGTATTCCCAAATGAAATTCAAATCTTTTCAAAACTCTTTTCATTCCAAATGGAAGAAGTCATGTCATCTTCACTCTAGGTTTTGGTGTTGGAATGAATTTGAATTCATTGAGATCCAAAAGGCAAAGGAGAAAGTTTTGGGAAAGTCATTTCATTCCCTCTCATTCAACTTTCAAAAGTTTCAAATTTCACTCAGTTTCACTCAATCAATCAAACCAACAATCGACAACAAGCATAGTTATTTATTTAATATAACATTCCAAAATTTGAAATTTTGGGATGTTACAAACTACTACACTTAAAATGAATCTCGTCCTCGAGATTCGAAGAGGCTAGCAAGAAAAGGTTAGGGTTTGGGGTCTTCTAGCAGATCCGGTCGGTCGGAATGGTCTAGTGTGCTACCACACTTAAAAGCAAGGTTATAGTTCCAATAAACTCAGATACTTCCTCTGGAGGGCTGACAATGTATGTCTCTTCACATATCTTACAACAGCTCCTTCATTAAAGCTCTTTTGTCAGAAGCATAGAGTTTTCCTCAGAATCTTGGGTCGGTTCGTCAAAGTTGTGGATCGTCCGAGACTGGATCTTCTTAGCTGATAGGTCTGTGTCCACTCTAAACAACTATCGAAACACTCATGGTGGTCTACCATTAATGGTTTCTCCTGCAGAAAACGGGTGCAGGTTGAACTTCACCGATAACCTACGATTGGCAACGGTTGCTGTAAAGGGTTCCATCGTCCTACCATTCTATGGTTTTATGGCTTGTCGCGTCGACACTCTTCTAAGGTTTTCGAGGCTCTCGATTTTCCATCAACATATGATAGTTCATGATAGAAGTCTTGGTATGGGGCCAATCCATCCCGCATTTGAATCATTACCACATACGTAAATATCGAATCACGTATTCTAACACTTGGGCATACTCACAAGCATTGCAGAATTTCTCTTGTTCTCGAACTGGGTTCGAGTAAATCCATGGTTTCTGCAAGCCAAACAAAACATCTATCGTTACTTCACCACTCTTAGGTTTTTGCGTAACCTCCTACGAAACGTATGCTGAGTGGATCACTGATTCTTCCAAATTTCTTCCTTCATCAAGGTTACATCTGTTCCTTTACAAAATCCTGAGCCTGTGGGTTATGGGCCCACTTCAACTCTTGTACAAGTTTAATTCATCCTTCCTAGGATTCCATATTCTAACGTTGCATCTCCTGTAAATCTAATAGTACTTCTTCCTTTATACCCTTGTGGTGACGATCATACAAAACTCCAACTTATTTTGTCCAGCTTCCTTCTATGGACCGTCATGAATAACACATTTCTTGCTTCATTGATCCTGTGGCTTTACAGAGTACTACGACACCAAAGAAAATGCACTAGCTTATCCATAAATCTCATTATTTTCATATCAATCTTTTATTACATCCTTAACCATTTTTTTTGTGAATCCAAATTCCAAAAGTTCATTACAAATGCCGCCACCCACATGGTTCGGTATGGTGGACATTACTCCCAACTTTATTCATTTTCCTCCTTGAGGATTCTTCATCCTTTGGAATTGTGCGACATGTGCCTTGAATTTTTCAATCTTACGTTTCATCGTAGTGGCCTTGAGTTTCACCTTCATCATCTCTGCATGCACTTTGCTTAGGTATTCCTGAGTATAACGGAGTCTTGCTTCAAGTATTTCTCCGATCTGGCGTATGGCTTCCATGGCTGATTCACGAACAGCATCGAAGAAAGTTGCTTGTGGCACACGTGAAATGAAAAAGTACTGCCCCATCCTCTTTGGGCAAACTCCTTTCAAATGGTGGAGGTGTACCTCCACATACCAAAGTTCCACTCCCTTTTGCATGAAGGGGTAGCCTTTGTAGACTGCATCTCCTTCAAGGTGAATATGCTTCATCATGTCCTTCAGGATCTTCGGGTAATCATGATCACTTGTCAGGGTCATGATTGTTTCCGGACCTTTAAGGAAAGACTCGTAAAGGGTCGTCATCTGCAGTTGTGAAACAGAAATGATGTTCAGAATTAAGGTACTTATCTCCTGGGGCATACATTCATATCATCCAAACAGAACTTCAAACTCAATTTCCAATTTCCTGTTTATGCATCACAACTCACTTTCTTCCATGTTCGTCCAGAATATTAATTTCCAAAAATATAACAACTCCTTATAGCTTTTCAGCAGGTGACATTACAACTTTATTGAGTCATGAACTATTACAATCTCAGAGTAATCTATTACATAACTCAACTCATCGAGCTCATGAAAATGAAATTGCTTTCTACTACTCTTTTTATCCATATCAAAATTCCAACTACTCAACTCCAGCTTTCATCTTGTCGGGACATTTAATAGCATAATGTCCTGCCTCCTTGCAGCGAAAACAAATGACTTCCGACATGTCTCGGGCTTCTTTGTGATTATCACGGGCTCCTTGGATTCTTGGCTTCTTTTCTGGACATTTACTAGCGTAATGACCTAAATCCTTGCATCTGTAACAAGTGATATGACTTAGGTCCTTCTCTGCAAAAATTGCGTTGTTCTCGGGTTGCCTTCTTTTCTCTTCTGGATTTCTCTGTAATGATCGAGCTTCTATTTCCCGAGGGTCAAACTTCACTTCTGCTGTCGGGAAATATCCCAGATACTCTTTTCTTCCCTTGGGGCAATACTGTGAAAAATGTCCTTCTTCTCCACATGAATAGCAGGCATTGGAGTAAAATCTGTTGAGGCCTTCTCCATCAAGGTCTTCAACACTTTCATTCATCAATGGTTCTTTCATAACTTCTCGGAGAGCTTCTTTCATTCCTTCGTTCTGCTCCTGAATAGTTTGTTGCACCATGGGGTAAATGTGACACTGAGTCGGGTAGTGGGTGGTTCCTTCACACAAGAAACAAGTCACGTGACTAGTTGGGCATTCCTCAGCTGGGTGTTTTACCTCACAATGAGGGCATCCATCTTTGTGTTCCTCCTGGGTGTGTCCTATTTCTCCGCAAATCTTGCAGGCACAAGGTTTATTTCTTGGTGTATCATGGTGCTTCCGGATAAGACGAGATCTTGTCAGAGTCTTCTTGAATTCGTCCCAAGTTCTTGCTCCATTAACTCCTTGTATGGCTTGATGCATTTTCCACCAGGTTGCAGCACTTTCTGTAAAGTACTGAAGAGCGTATTGGACCTCATACTTCCTTGAAACCAAATTGTTCCCGAAGTGATTCTCCATGTTCAGCATCCATAGCTCGCCTCCTACTGAGTCTTGATCGAGAGAATATCAGTCCAACTTCATTCATCATCTATGGGGTTCAAGGGTTGTAGGGTGAGATGAGAGAGAGATGGGGAGGGATAGATACACACAATACAAACAATAGTTTTGAAGAAACGAGTTTTATTTTGGGGCTGTCGGAAAACATCAAACAAATGACAGCTCACAAATCATCGCATCTAATGTAGGTGTATAACAAGGGTTTGGTCTCTAAAGGTCAAATAATTCTTCAGGAACTTCAAATTCTTCAAGTCTTCAGAGTCTTCAATTGTTGCAGCTGCAATTCTTCCAACACATGGTGAAATCCTCTTTACTCGAAATGGCCATCGGTTGTCCGATATCTTTAATTCTTGGAGTGACTTGATTGATCTTCCATGTGGTCAAAAGGAAAGGTGTATATTCTAACTATTTGAGGTGAGAGTGTCTATTTGATAAAATCTGAAAAGATGAGAAGTAAGAGTCTTTTGAAAATAAAGTTTTAGAAATTTCCTGTCCAAGGGCTTTCCGATTTCTAGGGTCACGTCCCATAGTCAACATGTGCTCGATACCATTTCAGAGCGACCCGACCTCGAGACGGTCAAGCCTACGTATTATCGTGCCATCCTCGATCAAGATGTCGGCACACACAAGACATCAATGTATATATCAAAGTGCAATCACATGTATAAATAACATAAAATGATATACACCTCATAATAATCAGCGGAAACAATCAAACGGGTGTGGAGTCCCATCAACGCCATCGGCAGGTTGAGTGTAGACCGTAACCACAGATCGTAATCTCTTACTCGTCGAGGAAAATATCTGCAACATGATACATTGCAGCCGTGTAGGTCAGTACATTGAATGTACCGGCAAGATCACAATAAGAGAAAACAGATGATAAACTATACTATATGCAGTTTGGCTTTGTGGCTCTGTATCTGAATTTTTGTTTGCGTAAAAGCTGGTTTTATTTTACCTACATCAAAGGAATAAATGAAGTCTGTACTATGGAGTTTTCTATCATGACATGGTTCCGCCAACCGATGTCTCATAGCCCAAGGTCATCATAAGTTGCCCAAAATTAAGTTATCAATCCGGTGTTGAGAGTTCCGAGATAGATCCAAGTCCAGATGCTCAAATTGTCCGTAACCGGGGACACGGCTAATCGATTAGGTTTTAAACCCTCTGCAGAGGTTTGTACACTTTACCCGCAAGATTCGATCCCTCTCTTTACGTTCTCGCACTTCAGAGTGTTTGAGAACAAGATGACCAAACATGGCCTTCCAAAGAGTTCCTCGACCCCGTCGGTACTCAACCCATCCTACCGTAGTTCTACATCTGCTAGCACCGCCCCGGCCAGAGTCACAACTAAGGTCAACCAAGCGAGCCCATAATGACTTGCGGTTGCACAGGTAAGCTTCGGGCATGAAGTATTCTTCCGTCTCTTTGAGTCTGGGTGAAGCTTTCCGCAAGATGTCATGGCGCTTCTCCATGCATCCCGCCAACCTTTGGTTTCTCCAGGTGCCCGTCAACCGTCCTTCACCCAAAGAGTGTGTATTGAATTCTGTCTCGAGTCTTGAAGTCTTGAGGCCTTGAAGATGCAGTCCTTGCAGATTCCATCATGGAGTTGTCGTCATTGACGAGAGTCCTCCTTCTTCACACCACTCTCGTGCACTCATACCAAACCCGTCTACTATAGCGTAGCATTAAAATAAATAACGTCCGGGCTTGGTAACAGGGTGATGGGTTCTGCCTCATGCATACTACTCAACTACAAGGATTCAATAACACTCTTGAGGGGTGGTTGCAAAGGTGCCACTAAATGCAATAAAACATAGGTAAGAAAGCATGGTCAAAGTGAACTTGCCTTGTTGACGATCTTCGAAAACTAGGGATTCGTAGTAGCAAGCTTCGCACTCCGGAAAATTCTACCGAGACAAACAAATAATCACAATAAGCACATAGCATAGGACCACATAACACAATAGCATAGCAATAGCAACATAACACATAAAACAACTAAATCAAAACCCAATGGAAAACTCAAAGAAAATCAACTCAAGTTTCCTACTTCAAACAACAACTAGAATAGTTTTATACAACAAAAACTTCCCTAACATAACCTATTCATGGTTTTATGTTAACTTAACAGAAAAGAATTCATTAAGCAACTAGGAGCAAAAAGAATTAATTTAAAAGCTATTATAAAACTCCTATTAGGCCTAATTCAATTTCTATTAGGAAAAATAAAATAAAACTTTTATTTATTATAAATAAAAGTTCATCCTATAAAGTGACAGAAACTATCCCAGAATAATCAATCATATGTTGAAAATAAATTTATTTACTAATTAAAATAATAGGAAAACAGTAGCTAGTTAATTAATTAGGATTAACAAGATTCTGCTTAAAACTATTTTTTATTAATCCTAGAATACCCAAATTAATTTCTATGGTTTGGAAATGTCAAAATAAAGTTGGGACAAAAGAATCATCCAAAAATAATTTTTCTAACTCAAGTTATAGCAGATTTACTATTCTGACTAAAACTAAATTAAAGCAATTTTAATTAATTTTAACATAGCTAAATATATATTCTACAGAAACTATAGAAAATTTGCAACCCAACAAAAAAAGAATCACCTAAAAATATTAAACAGAATAAAAGATATGAATTTTTCAAAACAGGAACTATTCTGTTAAAACAGAAAAATGAAAATAAAAGAAAAAGGCCTAATGGGCCTATACTACGCACTGAGCGTAAAATAACCTAAACGGGCCCTAGGGTTAAAACTAGTCGGGCCGGGCTAATTAAAAAAAACCCTAACTAAATTAAACCGTAACGAACCGGGCCGGTCCGGTTTATTTTAAAAGAAATACCCCTTCGGGGGTGATCTAATCCTAGCCGTTCATCACGCATCGGACGGGGGAGGGGGGTTCCGGTGGCTTACCGGAGCTCGGCGGCGGCGGCGGCGGCGACGACGAGTGTGCCGAGGGCTCCGGTCGTCGGGGAGGTCGGGGGAGTGGCCGGCCGGGTGCGGGGCGACGAGGGGAAGCTCTTGGTGGAGTCGGGGGAGGTCGGGGGTGGCTAGGGCGGCGACGGCGACGACAATGGCGGCGGCGGGAGGTTCGGGCTCCGGTGAGCTCGGGAGAGAGAGGGAGGAGGTCCGGAGGGGCTAGGGGAATGGGGTGCGGGGTCCGGTTTATATAGGCGGGGCCTCGTCGGGGTAAGGAGGCGATCGGGAGGATCGGGATCCGGATCTTGGGATCCGCGATCGGCGGCGGCGCGACAGTGGCGTGGGGCGGGGTTGAAGAAGGCGGGGCCACCTGCCAGAGAGAGAGAGGGTGTGGCGAAGCGGGGCACCGAGCCCAAGGGGTTTCAGGCGAGGGGTGAGGTGAGGCGGTCGGTCGGCTCACTGGGCTGGCCTCTGGGCGCTGGTGGGCCGGTGGTGGGGGCTTGGTACTGGTGGGCAGGGACTGGTGGCGCCTGGGGGTTCTCTATTTTTTGAATTTATTTTTTAATAAAACAAAACAGAAATAAAACAATAACTATAAATATTTTATATAGGGTATATATATACCAAAATGATCAGGGAATATTCCTATCATTTGAACATTTTTCCAAAGGCAAAATCCAAACTTTATAAAATCCATTTTTTCAAATTCAAATAAAATTCAGATTTGAATCCAAAACTTTTGGCAATGTTTTCCTCTGATATTTTTGGAGTGTCATGTCTACTCCTCTCATACTTTTGATCAAGTATTTATCAGGCATAGTTTCTGAAATGTTTCCCACTTGCCAAAGTTTGAATTCAAATTCAAAACTCCAAATCCTCTGAAACTCCAAATGGCATTTTCAAATGACTTTCAATTTGATACTTTTTAACTTCCAACTCATATTTCATATAATTGAAGAAGTCATTTTATCTTCCCTCATGCAAATCATTGAGTTGCATAAAGCTTTGAATTTGAAGTATTCCCAAATGAAATTCAAATCTTTTCAAAACTCTTTTCATTCCAAATGGAAGAAGTCATGTCATCTTCACTCTAGGTTTTGGTGTTGGAATGAATTTGAATTCATTGAGATCCAAAAGGCAAAGGAGAAAGTTTTGGGAAAGTCATTTCATTCCCTCTCATTCAACTTTCAAAAGTTTCAAATTTCACTCAGTTTCACTCAATCAATCAAACCAACAATCAGACAACAAGCATAGTTATTTATTTAATATAACATTCCAAAATTTGAAATTTTGGGATGTTACATCTAAGTGTTACACGATCCGAGTCGACTAGGCCGTGTCCGATCATCACGTGAGACGGACTAGTCATCGTCGGTGAACATCTTCATGTTGATCGTATCTTCCATACGACTCGTGTTCGACCTTTCGGTCTCCGTGTTCCGAGGCCATGTCTGTACATGCTAGGCTCGTCAAGTTAACCCTAAGTATTTTGCATGTGTAAAACTGTCTTACACCCGTTGTATGTGAACGTAAGGATCTATCACACCCGATCATCACGTGGTGCTTCGAAACGACGAACTTTAGCAACGGCACATAGTTAGGGGAGAACACTTCTTGATATTGTTGTAAGGGATCATCTTATTTACTACCGTCGTTCTAAGTAAACAAGATGCATAAACATAATAAACATCACATGCAATTATATAGTAGTGACATGATATGGCCAATATCATATAGCTCCATTGGTCTCCATCTTCGGAGCTCCATGATCATCTTGTCACCGGCATGACACCATGATCTCCATCATCGTGTCTTCATGAAGTTGTCACGCCAACGACTACTTGTACTTCTATGGCTAACGCGTTTAGCAATAAAGTAAAGTAATTTACATGGCGTTCTTCAATGACACGCAGGTCATAAAAAAATAAAGACAACTCCTATGGCTCCTGCCGGTTGTCATACTCATCGACATGCAAGTCGTGATTCCTATTACAAGAACATGATCTCATACATCACAATATATCATTCATCATTGATCACAACTTCTGGCCATATCACATCACATGACAATTGCTGCAAAAACAAGTTAGACGTCCTCTAATTGTTGTTGCATCTTTTACGTGGCTGCAATTGGGTTCTAGCAAGAACATTTTCTTACCTACGAATAACCACAACGTGATTTTGTCAACTTCTATTTACCCTTCATAAGGACCCTTTTCATCGAATCCGCTCCAACTAAAGTGGGAGAGACAGACACCCGCCAGCCACCTTATGCAACTAGTGCATGTCAGTCGGTGGAACCGGTCTCACGTAAGCGTACGTGTAAGGTTGGTCCGGGCCGCTTCATCCCACAATACCGCTGAAGCAAGATAAGACTAGTAGCGGCAAGCAAGTTGACAAGATCTACGCCCACAACAAAATTGTGTTCTACTCGTGCAAAGAGAACTACGCATAGACCTAGCTCATGATGCCCTTTGTTGGGGAACGTTGCAGAAAAATAAAATTTTTCCTACGGTTTCACCAAGATCCATCTATGAGTTCATCTAAGCAACGAGTCATGGGAGAGAGATTGCATCTACATACCACTTGTAGATCGCGTGCGGAAGCGTTCAGTAGAACGTGGATGATGGAGTCGTACTCGCCGTGATCCAAATCACCGATGACCTGAGTGCCGAACGGACGGCACCTCCGCGTTCAACACACATACGGAGCGGATGACGTCTCCTCCTTCTTGATCCAACAAGGGGGGAGGAGAGGTTGAGGAAGATGGCTTCAGCAGCAGCACGACGGCGTGGTGTTGGTGGAGAAGTAGCACTCCTGCAGGGCTTCGCCAAGCTCGTGACGGAGGAGGAAGAGGTGTAGCAGGGGGAGGGAGGCACCAGAGCTTCAGGGTGCGGCTGCCCCCTTCCCCCTCCCTTTATATAGGCCCCCAAGGGGGTGGTGCCGGCCCTTGGAGATCCAATCTCCAAGGGGGGGCGGCGGCCAAGGGTGTGGAGTGCCCCCCAAGGCAAATGGGGCGCCCCCCACCCTAGGGTTTCAACCCTAGGCGCAGGGGGTGGGCCAAGGGGGGCGCACCAGCCCACTATGGGCTGGTTCCCCTCCCCACTTCAGCCCATGGGCCCTCCGGGATGGGTGGCCCCACCCGGTGGACCCCCGGGACCCTTCCGGTGGTCCCGGTACAATACCAGGTGGCCCCGAAACTTTCCCGATGGCCGAAACAATACTTCCTATATATAATTCTTTACCTCCGGACCATTCCGGAACTCCTCGTGACGTCCGGGATCTCATCTGGGACTCCGAACAACATTCGGTTTACTGCATACTCATATTCATACAACCCTAGCGTCACCGAACCTTAAGTGTGTAGACCCTACGGGTTCGGGAGACACGTAGACATGACCGAGACGGCTCTCGGGCAATAACCAACAGCGGGATCTAGATACCCATGTTGGCTCCTACCTGCTCCTCGATGATCTCATCGGATGAACCACAATGTCGAGGATTCAACCAACCCCGTATACAATTCCCTTTGTCAAATCGGTATGTTACTTGCCCGAGATTCGATCGTCGGTATCCCAATACCTCGTTCAATCTCGTTACCGGCAAGTCACTTTACTCGTACCGTAATGCATGATCCCGTGACCAGACACTTGGTCACTTTGAGCTCATTATGATGATGCACTACCGAGTGGGCCCGGTGATACCTCTCCGTAACACGGAGTGACAAATCCAGTCTCGATCCATGTCAACCCAATGACACTTTCGAAGATACCTGTAGTGCACCTTTATAGTCACCCGCCACGTTGTGACGTTTGGTACATCAAAGCACTCCTACGGTATCCGGAGTTTACGATCTCATGGTCTAAGGAAGAGATACTTGACATTGGAAAAGCTCTAGCAAAACGAACTACACGATCTTCTCGCTATGCTTAGGATTGGGTCTTGTCCATCACATCATTCTCCTAATGATGTGATCCCGTTATCATTGACATCCAATGTCCATAGTCAGGAAACCATGACTATCTATTGATCAACGAGCTAGTCAACTAGAGGCTCACTAGGGACATATTGTGGTCTATTTATTCACACGTGTATTACGATTTCCGGATAATACAATTATAGCATGAATAAAAGACAATTATCATGAACAAGGAAATATAATAATAATCCTTTTATTATTGCCTCTAGGGCATATTTCCAACAAGCCCGCCTTGGGCAGCTCGGATGTATGCTTCTCCCGAATTGAAAGCATTAAATGCCTCTTCGGAAAAGATGCTATTGCGAAGTACGGCCCGTCGGCGTCGGTGATTCATGGCACTCTCTACTTCGGAATTTGTGGCGGAGAGCATATCCGCATCCTCTGTCGGAGGACAATTCGGCGGTCGGCCCCGCATCGGCCTCCTCTTTCGAAGCCGGTTCCAGAATTCGGCTGGTAGAGGCGTGACCGGCAGGATCTCCGGATATAGTCCGGCGACTCCTCTTTCTGCCAGAACACGAAGGACGCTGTTACATTTCAAACACAATAATCACAGAGTAGATTTTTACCATACCTCTGTAACGGTGTTTCGGCCCTAACCGCCCTCCTCTTAAGCCTGCCTGATCTGGACGCCCTTTGCCGATGAGCCCACAGGGGCTCGGCGCCGCGTTCTGATGGTCGTCTCTATAAAAATACGATATTTTATGCATAAGGCATGGTATAAGAAAGGAGTCCTCTTCAGAGGATAAGGTTTCGGCTTTGCTTACACGCGACGCAGGTAGCAGTCTGGGATAGTCGGCGATGATAGCCACCGAGGCGCCATCGCAGCTGGCCTGATAAAATGTCCCGTTGACAAGCTCCACAGATATATCAGGATCTTCTTCAAGTCCTGGATCGAAGGCCCTTCCGGGGGTCCTCGTGCTGCGGGGAGGGGCTGTTGAAACCTTCCACGGCCCTCCTCAGTTCCTTCTCAGAAATATCAAGGTAAATGATTATGATAAAGAGCACCAGAATGAATAGAGTGGGGGAAAGAGTGACGACTTACCCAGCTTGGGGGGTTGTACATGGAAAATCCATCTCACGGTTTAATACGAAGGAATTCTTCTTCTTCTCCTTTATACAAATTGGACAGTATTCTCGCCAGAGCAGTGGCGGAGTCCGGACCTTTACGACCACAACGGGTGGCATCATCTTCCCCATTGAAGTGCCACATGGGCTTCCCCCGATATTGAAGTGGCTGCACCCCCCGCATTATGCATATTGCTATAACCTCTACTATTGTCAGCCCTGATTTGGCCAGTGTCTTTATCCTGCCCATCAGGAAGTGGACTTCTCTGGTGTCTTCCTCTTGGGGGCCCCGAGGGCGCCAACTTCGGCGTGTCTTCGGCGGAGCGTTATTGAACTCAGGGAGGCCCGTCTGGATTGGATCCGGAACGGGAACGTCATCAACATAAAACCACTCCGAGGGCCAGTTTTCAGATGCCTTCTTGGGAGTACCGGACAGGTATCCGGTCTCGGCGACGCACCATATTTCGGCTCCGCCCACTTGACATATGGATTCCCCTGGTTGCAAGGGACGAGGCAGAATAACTTCTTCCATAACTCGAAGTGAGCCTTGCAGCCCAGAAATAATTCGCAAAGGGCAACGTATCTTGCGATGTGCAGCACGGAGGCGGGGGTGAAGTTGTGCACCTGGAGGCCATAGAACTCCAGGAGCCCGCGAAGGAATGGGTGGATTGGAAACCCGACGCCTCTTAGCAAATAGGGGATGCGGCATACTCGCTCCCCCTGAGATGGGCTAGGAAATCTCTCCTCTTGCTCCCCGCCATCATAAGTGGCTAGTCCGGCTCAGACGGGGACCATGAATGCCGGCGGAAGAAACCCTTGGGTCTGCAACTCTACTAAACGGCTATGGGGAACAGAACACTCTTCCCAATCACCTGGCTTAGAGCTAAGGGAGCGAGAAGAGGAGCTGCGGTGACCAGCCATGTTGGAATGGTTTTTTCCGGGCGTGCTCTGTTGGATGCTCGCTCAAGGGAAGAAGATGAGGTTTGGATCTGAGGATCCCCGTCCCTTCAAATAGATGGTTTGCCTGCAGGGCCGGGGTGGCAAATGCGAAAATGCTCCGGCTCCTCGTATTCGCTCGACACGTGGAGATGGCCATTATTGAAGCACAGAAGCCGAGGAGTACAACATTGATGGGAAGCCGGGCACTGTTCGTTGCAACAGGTACTTTGGAGTATTCGGAGATGGAACCCGCCTTGCAATGTCGAAGACAATCTACGCGCCAGACTCATCGTCATTGAAGCCTGGTTCAGGGGCTACTGAGGGAGTCCTGGATTAGGGGGTATCCGGACAGCCGGACTATATACTTTGGCCGGACTGTTGAACCGTGAAGATACAAGACTCAAGACTTCGTCCCGTGTCGGATGGGAATCTCCTTTGCGTGGAAGATAAGCTTGGCGATCCGGATATTAGATGTCCTTCTCTGTAACCGAATCTGTGTAAACCCTAGCCCCCTCCGGTGTCTATATAAACAGGAGGGTTTAGTCCGCAGAGGGACAATCGTAATCATCATAGGCTAGCTTCTAGGGTTTAGCCTCTACGATCTCGCGGTAGATCAACTCTTGTAATACTCATATCATCAAGATCAATCAAGCAGGAAGTAGGGTTTTACCTCCATAGAGAGGGCCCGAACCTGGGTAAAACATCGTGTCCCTTGCCTCCTGTTACTGTTAGCCTTAGACGCACAGATCGGGACCCCCTACCTGAGATCCGCCGGTTTTGACACCAACAGCTCCACCCACGAAGGGTCCACGAAGAAGCAACCTTGTCTATCCCACCATGGCCGTCGCCCACGAAGGACTTGCCTCACTAGAGGTAGATCTTCACGAAGTAGGCGATCTCCTTGCCCTTACAAACTCCTTGGATCAACTCCACAATCTTGTCAGAGGCTCCCAAGTGACACCTAGCCAATCTAGGAGACACCACTCTCTAAGAAGTAACAAATGGTGTGTTGATGATGAACTCCTTGCTCTTGTGTTTCAAATGATAGTCTCCCCAACACTCAACTCTCTCTCACAGGATTTGGATTTGGTGGAAAGAAGATTTGAGTGGAAAGCAACTTGGGGAAGGCTAGAGATTAAGATTCATATGGTAGGAATGGAATATCTTGGCCTCAACACAAGTGTAGGTGGTTCTCTCTCAGAAAATGTATGCTGGAAGTGTAGGCACGTTCTGATGGCTCTCTCCATGAATGAAGAGTGGGTGGAGGGGTATATATATAGCCTCCACACAAAATCTAACCGTTACACACAACTTGCCAATCTCGGTGGGACCGAATTGAGAAACTCGGTTGGACCGATTCAACAAATCTAGTGACCGTTAGGATATTCAGTGGGACCGACATGCAACTCGGTAGGACCGATATGGTTAGGGTTAGGGCATAACGTAATCTCGGTGAGACCGATTACACAAACTTGGTGGGACCGGTTTTGGTAATAAGCTAACCAGAGAGTTGGTCAGGCAAACTCGGTGGGACCGATTCGCTAATCTCGGTTGGACCGAAATGTTGCGAAGAGGAACAGAGAGTTTGCATTGTAATCTCGGTAGTACCGATTACTCAAACTCGGTGAGACTGATTTTGGTAATGGACATACACAGAGAGATTACAATCTCATCTTGGTGAGACCGAGATCCCTATCGGTGAGACCGATTTGCCTAGGGTTTGTGGCAGTGGCTATGACATCTGAACTCGGTGGCGCCGGATAGAAAGAATCGGTAGGCCCGAGTTTGACTTTTGGTTTAGGTCATATGTGGATGTGAGAAAGTAGTTGAGGGCTTTGGAGCATATCGCTAAGCACTTTGAGCAAGCAAGCCATTAAGCAACACCCCATCCCCTCTTGATAGTATTGGCTTTTCCTATAGTCTCAATGTGATCTTGGATCACTAAAATATAAAATGTAGAGTCTTGTGCTTGAAGCTTGAGCCAATCCTTTGTCCTTAGCATCTTGAAGGGGTTCCCCATCCTTTAGTCCATGCCACTCCATTGTTGAACTTGTCTGAAACATACTAGGTAAAAGTGTTAGTCCAACAAGAGATATGTTGACATTAATTACCAAAATCACCCAGGGAGCACTTGTGCTTTCAATCTCCCCCTTTTTGGTAATTGATGACAACATACATCAAAGCTTTAGATAAAGATATATAGAATAGCAAGTAAAGCTTTGGAAAGACATGTAACATGCATAGGCTCCCCCTACATGTATGCAATCATGTGAATATGGAATATAGAAGCATGTGAGAGCATAACCATGACAGAGTAGGCAATGTGTTACATGTATCTTGGCTAAATGCATCAGAGCAAACGATGTGAATATGGGAAATGTACCTTCATGCTCATGAGTCCTTCTTGCAAACAGTATGTACATCAGCAAGAATTCCTCATACACATGATTGTGATGCATATACTTACCTTGTGGTCTAGAGTTGGCTTAGGATGGAATGAACCTGTGAAAATAAGGTTAGATAACACATATGCACTTACTAGCCAGAGCAAACAGAAAGAACCACAAGAGTACCAAGACTAGGATGACATGTGGAGAGTGAGTACTAAGTACCACATTTGATATAGACATGTCCCCAAAGGTAAAGATGTGCAATGAATTTAAGGATTGCCTTCCCTCAGATGTCTTGCTCCCCCTGAATCTAGCATGGGATACTGGGAGAAGATAGGGAACAAAAAAACAGAGCAAAATCAGAGCTCAAATAAGCAAATGAGCAGAGCTAATGCAAATAAGCACATATGAACATGTCTTTACCCTCAAGAAGACATGTGGCATCTCTCCTCTTGAACACAGAGCATCTGGGATCCTTGAAGATTACTCTCTCCTGGAGTATTCTCTCCCCCTGGAGATATGATTAAGCTTTGATGTGATCTCTCTCTCCTCCTTTGACATCAATTTCTAAGAAGGGTCTTCTGGAATTTGTCGTGAATGGGTTTGGTCCTTGAGTCACAGAACAAAGCACTAAGGTAAATGTGATGCTTGTAGAGGACAAGATTCATTGAGTGGAGCTGGATCAAAAGTAATGCAGGAACAAGTGGCAAAATGTATTTCCTGTAGTGAAATTGGTAGCATCGAGTGGTATGCTTCGGTTGCACCGAAAGAAGTCGGTTAGACCGAAAACAAGGGACCGGTGTGACCGAGTTCATCACAGAGAAAACACTTACACCTCAGCTCACTAGACAAGTAAGATCTCACAAGGATTTGCGAGGAATTAACTGAAAGATTTGCAGAACAAACAGAAAAGAAAATAAATCTAGATGAAGTTTTTTTGAAAGGGAAAACAAATATGCATGAGACAAATACAAGAGCACATAAAAGAACACAAGAAAACTTCATCTAGAGATGGTCGGCGACAAAGTCACCTATGTTAGAGTATATTGACTTAGGAGTCAAGTGAGATCACTTGATCATAGGTCATACTCATCGTTTAAGCTCAAAATGGGGTTACCATTTTTCATTTATCTTGATGTATTCACATCTTGTCGAGTTGCTTTGAATCATGACTTGGAGTAAAGCTTCTCTAAGATGGAATAACATACCTTGGGTGGTGGTGTTGATCGTGATCATGTAGTTGAACTTATGTGGGTTGCTCAAAGTTGATGTAGCTCATCAAGAGTTGGGAGCACCACTTGGAATTTGAGTTCATCTACCTACATGGGTTAGTTTTTGCAAGGAAGAGCACTTGTGTATCCAAAATGAAAATCATGAATTTCAACAATAAATTTGTCAAAGGATATGTTTGAATGGTTCCGTGCTTCCTTGTCTTCAACCACCATTGTGTAGAGACTTGGTGATGTAGAGATTGCTCAAGATGTGAGTGAGTTGCAATCTCATAGACTTAGATTCATCCAAGTACCTACAAGGGTTAGATAACATGCAAGGTGCAAATATATCCAAGACATAATATAGTCATCATAAGAGAAATGTCAAGGATTAGTCATAGGCTCATGCCTTGCATGTATCAAATGGAGTTCCTACTCCAAGTTTGAAGCATCAATGATGTTAAATTCACCTCTTAACCTGCAAAACACTCTCTCATCAAGTGGTTTAGTGAATATATCTGCTAATTGCTTTTCAGTGCGAACATGCTTAAGATTAATGTCCCCTTTGGCAACATGATCTCGAATGAAATGATGACGAACTTCAATATGCTTAGTTAGAGAGTGTTGCACGGGATTGTGAGCAATCTTGATAGCACTTTCATTGTCACAAAGTAATGGAACATGTTTCACATATATCCCATAATCTTTAAGAGTTTGGGTCATCCAAAGTAATTGAGCACAACATGAACCAGCAGCAATGTATTCCGCTTCGGCGGTGGATAAGGATACCGAGTTTTGTTTCTTGGAAGACCAAGATACAAGAGATCTACCAAGAAATTGACAAGTACCCGAAGTGGACTTTCTATCAACCTTGTCACCGGCATAGTCCGAGTCGGAGTAGCCAACAAGATCGAAAGAGGCCCTCTTTGGATACCAAATGCCAAAGTTTGGTGTATGGATTAAATATCTCACTATCCTTTTCACGGCCTTAAGATGACATTCTTTAGGAGCAGCTTGATATCGTGCACACATGCACACACTTAGCATGATATCGGGACGTGAAGCACATAGATATAACAATGAACCAATCATAGAGCGATAAACCTTTTGATCAACCGGTTCACCATCTTTGGTCAAATCAAGATGTCCACTAGTAGGCATGGGTGTAGTAATACCTTTGCATTCTTGCATATTGAACTTCTTGAATAAGTCCTTGGTGTACTTCGTTTGAGAAACAAAAGTCCCTTCCTTAGTTTGCTTGATTTGCAAACCAAGAAAGAATTTGAGTTCACTCATCATAGACATCCCAAACTTCTCCGACATTAGCTTTCCAAACTTCTCACTAAAATGAGGGTTAGTTGATCCAAATATAATATCATCGACATAAATTTTGCATACAAATAGTTCTCCATTGACCCTTTTAGTAAAAAGAGTAGAATCTATTTTTCCAATTTCAAAGCCTTTTTCAATAAGGAACTTGGTCAAGCATTTATACCACGCTCTAGGAGCTTGTTTAAGACCATAAAGAGCTTTGTGAAGTTTGTAAACATGACCAGGTTTCTTAGGATTAACAAAGCCGGGAGGTTGCTTAACATAAACTTCCTCCTCTATTTCACCATTTAGAAAAGCACTTTTAATGTCCATTTGGTACAAGGTGATATCATGGTGATTAGCATAGGCAAGTAAGATGCGAATGGACTCAAGTCTAGCAACGGGAGCATAAGTCTCACCATAGTCCATACCTTCAACTTGTGTGTAGCCTTGGGCGACGAGACGTGCTTTGTTGCGAACTACTTGTCCATCTTCATCTTGCTTGTTGCGAAACACACATTTGGTACCGATGATGTTGTGGTTGTTGTCGGGCTTCTCAACCAATGTCCACACTTGATTTCTCTCAAAGTTGTGTAGTTCTTCATGGATGGCGTTTATCCAATCCGGATCTTCCAATGCTTCTTCAACCTTCATAGGTTCAATGCTAGAGATGAATGAATAGTGTTCACAAAAGTTAACTAAACGAGTTTTAGAGCGAGTGATTCTCCCGGTTTGGATATCATTGTAGATTTGCTCGACGGGATGGTCTTTAGCAATTCTTGCTCGAACTCGTGTAAGATTTTGCTTGGGTCTTGGTTGAACATCTTCTTCTTCTTCTTCTTGGCCTTCTTCATTGTTGGCATTGTCGTTCTCTTGTCGTGGTGGAGAAGGAGGTTTTTGACGTTCATCTTGGTGCACTTCCTTGTTTTCTTCATCTTGGTTTGTCCCACTTGTGGATGCTTCCGGATCAACTCTTGGTTCACCTTGTCGTGAGGTAGAAGCTTCCACTTGGACAGATGAGGTACTCTCCTTCACCTCCGTTGTACGAATCTTGCCAATAGACAAGTATTGGATTACTTCCGAGGGGTCTTTGTCTCCTGCATCAATTGGCAATTGCTCTACTTGCGAGCCGTTAGATTCATAAAACTTCACATCTACTGTTTCTTCAACCTTTCGGGTGAAATTGTTGTAGACACGGTATGTGTGAGAGTTTGACCCATAACCAAGTAGGAAACCTTCATGAGACTTAGGAGCAAATTTAGAACGACGATGCTTATCAAGAATGTAGAACTATGAGCCGAATACTCAAAAGTATCCAACTTGGGGTTTGTTACCGGTGAGAAGCTCGTATGCCGTCTTGCCGAGTAGCTTGTGAACATACAAGCGATTTGTTGCATGAAAAGCTGTCTCAACCGCTTCCGCCCAAAAGTGCTTCGGCGTCTTGTACTCATCAAGCATTGTTCTTGCCATTTTGATGAGCGTCAGGTTTTTCCTCTCAACAACTCCATTTTGTTGAGGTGTGTACGTAGCCGAGAACTCATGTGAAATACCTTCTTCGTCAAGAAAGGTATCCACATTTGCGTTCTTGAACTCTGTTCCGTTGTCGCTGCGAACCTTCTTGATCTTCACTTCAAATTGATTTTGGGCCTTCCTAGCGAAGTTTTTGAAGATCTTTTGAACCTGCGATTTATCATCGAGAAAGAACACCCATGTAAATCTTGAAAGATCATCAACTATAACTAGACCAAAAGAATTTCCACCGAGACTTTTGTAGGCGTTGGGACCAAAAAGATCCATGTGAAGTAGCTCGAGTGGCCTCCTTGTGGTCATGATGTTCTTCACAGGATGCCTCCCTCCGACCTGTTTACCTGCCTGACAAGCGCTGCAAAGTCTATCCTTATCAAATATGACATCGTTAACCCCAAGGATATGATTTCCTTTAATAATCTTGTCAAGGTTTCGCATACCAACATGACCTAATCGTCTATGACATAACCAACCTTTAGAAGATTTAGTAATAAAGCAAGTTCTTGGTTGAGCCTTTTTAGTGAAATCAACAATGTATAGATCACCTCTACGTACACCGGTAAAGATCATTCTATGATTATCTCTACAAAGCACTTGGCAATCTACTTCAGTAAATAGGACATTGAAACCGAAATCAGCAAGTCTAGATACTGAAAGTAAGTTGTAGACAAGAGATTCAACGAGCATGACATTTTGTATGGAGCTATCACGTGATATGGCCACCTTACCGAGGCCAACCACCTTAACCTTTGAGTTATCACCAAAAGTGACATACTTTTGAGGACCATCGTTTTCAGCAAGCTCACGAAACATATCTTTATCTCCGGTCATGTGATCGGTACATCCACTATCAAGAACCCATTCCTTTCCTCCTTCCATATATCCCCGAAGATTTGCCATAAGACCAAAGTATCTCATTGCATCATCAAGATCAAAGTCACTATCATCTTCCTCATCATAGTATCCATGTTCAACATCGTCATGTGGTGGATCAAATCCTAGAGAGGGTGATTCGTTAGAGTGAGTTTGACAATGATCTTGTTTATGAATTTTTATAGCTTCGAAAATAATATCACTAATAATTCCAACATCTCCTTTGGCACACATAAGGTTTGTAAGCTCAAATAGACAATCACCAAACATGGGATCACTGGAATTCATCTTACTCAAGGCAATACACTTATGGAGAATTTCATCTAGATTTTTCAAGGAATAATTTGTAAAGCGTTCCTCAAGAAATTTCCATATGGTGTAGGCACACTTAAGATAGGCAAACATCCAATCAAGTTTCTAGGCAAGCCCCTAATGATAAGTTCAACAGTTCTAAGATTGCGAATCTTGTCAATTGGCTCATCAAGGGTAGGATGGAGAGGATCAACATGAGGTGCACAAGGGCTAGCAATGTACTTGTTCAAATGATATTGATTGAAAATCACAAGCATCTCATTTTTCCAATCATGAAAGTACTCTCCATCAAGTATAGGCACTCTATTTCTAAGACTCCCAATTGTAGAATCATCCATCTTCCTCCAATGGTGTTTAAACCAAAGCAATGGAGACCAAAGCTCTGATACCAATTGAAAGGATCGATAAGAGGTGTCTAGAGGGGGGGGTGATTAGACACTAAGTACCAAAAGTTGCAGTTTTTAACTTCTTTAAGTTGGTGTGGAGTTTAGGCACAAGTTTAACACTCACAATACATATCAAGCAAGCATGCAAAGAGTATATGAGCAGCGGAAAGTAAAGCATGCAACTTGCAAGAATGTAAAGGGATAGGATTGGAGGATCCAAACGCAATTGGAGACACGGATGTTTTTGTTGTGGTTCCGATAGGTGGTGCTATCGTACATCCACGTTGATGGAGACTTCAACCCACGAAGGGTAACGGTTGCATGAGTCCACGGAGGGCTCCACCCACGAAGGGTCCACAAAGAAGCAACCTTGTCTATCCCACCATGGCCTTCGCCCACGAAGGACTTGCCTCACTAGCGGTAGGTCTTCACGAAGTAGGCGATCTCCTTGTCCTTACAAACTCCTTGGTTCAACTCCACAATCTTGTCGGAGGCTCCCAAGTGACACCTAGCCAATCTAGGAGACACCACTCTCCAAGAAGTAACAAATGGTGTGTTGATGATGAAGTCCTTGCTCTTGTGCTTCAAATGATAGTCTCCCCAACACTCAACTCTCTCTCACAGGATTTGGATTTGGTGGAAAGAAGATTTGAGTGGAAAGCAACTTGGGAAAGGCTAGAGATCAAGATTCATATGGTAGGAATGGAATATATTGGCCTCAAAATAAGTGTAGGTGGTTCTCTCTCAGAAAATGTATGCTGGAAGTGTAGGCACGTTCTGATGGCTCTCTCCACGAATGAAGAGTGGGTGGAGGGGTATATATATAGCCTCCACACAAAATCTAACTGTTACACACAACTTGCCAATCTCGGTGGGACCAAATTGAGAAACTCGATTGGACTGATTCAGCAAATCTAGTGACCGTTAGGATTTTCAGTGGGACCGACATGCAACTTGGTAGGACCGATATGGTTAGGGTTAGGGCATAACATAATCTCGGTGAGACCGATTACACAAACTCGGTGGGACCGATTTTGGTAATAAGCTAACCAGAGAGTTGGTCACGCAAACTCGGTGGGACGATTCGCTAATCTCGGTTGGACCGAAATGTTGCGAAGAGGAATAGAGAGTTTGCATTGTAATCTCGGTAGTACCAATTACTCAAACTTGGTGAGACCAATTTTGGTAATGGACATACACAGAGAGATTACAATCCCATCTCGGTGAGACCGAGATCCCTATCGGTGAGACCAATTTGCCTAGGGTTTGTGGCAGTGGCTATGACATCTGAACTCGGTGGCGCCGGATAGAAAGAATCGGTAGGGCCAAGTTTGACTTTTGGTTTAGGTCATATGTGGATGTGAGAAATTAGTTGACGGCTTTGGAGCATATCACTAAGCACTTTGAGCAAGCAAGCCATTAAGCAACACCTCATCCCCTCTTGATAGTATTGGCTTTTCCTATAGACTCAATGTGATCTTGGATCACTAAAATATAAAATGTAGAGTCTTGTGCTTGAAGCTTGAGCCAATCCTTTGTCCTTAGCATCTTGAAGGGGTTCCCCATCCTTTAGTCCATGCCACTCCATTGTTGAACTTGTCTGAAACATACTAGGTAAAAGTGTTAGTCCAACAAGAGATATGTTGACATTAATTACCAAAATCACCCAGGGAGCACTTGTGCTTTCAATCTCCCCCTTTTTGGTAATTGATGACAACATACATCAAAGCTTTAGATAAAGATATATAGAATAGCAAGTAAAGCTTTGGAAAGACATGTAACATGCATAGGCTCCCCCTACATGTATGCAATCATGTGAATATGGAATATAGAAGCATGTGAGAGCATAACCATGACAGAGTAGGCAATGTGTTACATGTATCTTGGCTAAATGCATCAGAGCAAACGATGTGAATATGGGAAATGTACCTTCATGCTCATGAGTCCTTCTTGCAAACAGTATGTACATCAGCAAGAATTCCTCATACACATGATTGTGATGCATATACTTACCTTGTAGTCTCAATGTGATCTTGGATCACTAAAATATAAAATGTAGAGTCTTGTGCTTGAAGCTTGAGCCAATCCTTTGTCCTTAGCATCTTGAAGGGGTTCCCCATCCTTTAGTCCATGCCACTCCATTGTTGAACTTGTCTGAAACATACTAGGTAAAAGTGTTAGTCCAACAAGACATATGTTGACATTAATTACCAAAATCACCCAGGGAGCACTTGTGCTTTCAGCAAGCGACATTATCTAGGTTTCCAAAACTAATCTGGTGACCTGGCCCATAGCTGTCGATCTTCTCTAGATGGCCAAGTGAGTTGGCCCGCAGTGCGAAGCCACCAAACATGAAGATCTGGCCGGGGAGAAAGACCTCCCTCGGGGCAGTGTTGTTGTAGATGATTGTCGGAGCCATCGAGTCTTCTAGCGACGACACAGCGGAACTCCCAATGAAAGCACCAATGTCGGTGTCAAAATCGGCGGATCTTGGGTAGGGGGTCCCGAACTATGCGTCTAAGGTCGATGGTAACAGGAGACAGGGGACACGATGTTTACCCAGGTTCGGGCCCTCCCTATGGAGGTAATATCCTACGTCCTGCTTGATTGATCTTGATGAATATGAGTATTACAAGAGTTGATCTACCACGAGATCGTAATGGCTAAAACCCTAAAATTCTAGCCTGTATGATTATGATTGCCTCTACGGACTAAAGCCTCCGGTTTATATAGACACCTGAGGGGGCTAGGGTTATACAAAGTCGGTTACAGAGAAAGGAATCTTCATATCCGAACGCTAAGCAGAAAGGAGAGTCCCATCCGGACATGGGAGAGAGTCTTCGGTCATGTATCTTCATAGCCCATCAGTCCATCAAGACAAAAATAAAATCGCTTGTGAACCAACCTGTGGTTGGATGATTAGAGGGACAGTGGTATCCCCAGCCCACCAGGGTTCAAGTCCTGGTGCTCGCATTATTCCTGGATTTATTTCAGGATTTCCGGCGATGCACTTTCAGTGCGAGGGGACGTTCCCGCGGACGATGAGGCGCCTACGGTGACTTCGTAAATCTCAAGATGATATGCCGGCTCAGTCTCTCGAAGGTGCTCATAGGGGTAGGGTGTGCATGTGTGCGTTCATAGGGGTGGGTGTATGCGCGTATGTATGAGCGCTTGCATTTGTACTGTGTTCAAAAAAATTGTTCAAGCGAAGTGATTGGGAGACGGGGGAAAAGCATGACCTGCGTGATTGGGCCTCTGTGGCATGTCCCAAGAAAAAAATCTCACCACACGCTCTCCCCCATAAAACCCAGAATCTGTCTCATTTCCTCCAGCCGCCGCCGCGGCCAATGGCTTCTACCCCAACCTTGTCCCCTCCTCTACAGGCTCATCGGAAAGTTTGACAAGGGACTAGATATCTCGATAGTGGGATTTGCTCCTCCGACGATGGAGAGATATTCTTAGGGCCCTCTCGGTGTGACAGCATCCATCATCGTCTGGCCAGACACAGGTGACTTCGTCATGGGGATGCTGGAACATGTCAACGAGAAAGAAGAACAAAACCGGTAACGAGGATAACGGTATAGTGAGCAGTGATGACTCAGGAGGATACTGGTGCATCCCGGGTTTTGTGAAGTATCGCAAAGCAAAAGGAACATTACTTGATAACCATAGGTTCACTCGAATATCATTCATGTGCTCACAGGGATCGATATGGACATCCACAGTTCCGCTGTCTGTCATTGAACGAACGGTTTCGCTCATGTTTGTAGTTACCGAACCTACGGGGTCACAAGCTTAAGGCAATCATGATCTGCTCAGTGTTAGTAGGACGGGAGTGATGAGAATATATTTGTGGAATAGTTTCATAAATATTCAAAATAGGCACCTTTGGTAAGTACCTGGTCGATTATAAACGGTCCTTCCCATTTGACTGGCAGTTTATGCTTCTGCTTCTCTGGATAGTGCCGCAAGACCAGGTCTTCTACATTAAATGTCTTTGCCCGGACCTCCCTGCTTTGATAGTGCCCGAGTTACATCACGCTCCTCTTCAAGGGCGTCCAAGACGTCCTATCTGTCAAGCTCGGCCTCCCGTTGTTCATACATGCGTACTCGAGGTGCATCATGAATGAGATCGCATGGGAGGACAGCCTCGGCTCCATAGACCATAAAGAATGGCGTGTAGCCTGTAGATCGATTGGGCGTGGTGCACAAACCCCACAGTACGGAATCAAGTTCCTCTACCTATTGACAGTCTGCCTCCTTTAAGGAGCAAACCAGCTGTGGCTTGATGCCACTTAGAATTAGTCCATTGGCTCGTTCGACCTGTCCGTTAGATTGGGGATGATAGACTGAGGCATAATCAAGCTTAATGCCCATTTTTCCACACCATGCCTTTACTTCCTTGGCCGTGAAGTTGGATCCATTGTTTGTTATTATACTGTGGGGGACACCGTGATGGTGAACTACTCCGGACATGAAATCGATCACCGGCCCACTTTGGCCGAGGTCACTGGTTTTTCCCTGATCCACTTTGTGAATTTATCTACCATGATGAGTAGATACTTCTTTTTCTTAGATCCTCCTCGAAGTGGGCCAACCATGTCAATCCCCTAGACCACAAAAGGCCAAGTGATCGAAATAGTCTGAAGAGCTATGGGGGGCATGTGACTTTGGTTAGCGAAAACCTGACATCCAATACATTGTTGGACTAGTGTTTTTGCATCTGCTTTGGCCGTTGGCCGATAAAACTCGGCTCGAAAGGCCTTGCTTACCAAGGCCCGAGCTGTGGCGTGATGGCCGCCCATGCCCGAGTGGATCTCAGCAAGGAGCTTTCTTCCTTCCTCCTCGGATATGCATTGTTGCAGGATGCACCTGTGACGCTCTTTTTGTAGAGTTCGCCTTCATGGACCTTATAAGCCTTGGATCTTCAGATGATTCGTCGTGCTTCAGTTTGGTCCTCGGGTAGCTCTTTGTGGAGTACATATGCAAGGAGGGGTTCAGTCCACGGCACGATAACTGCCATGATCTCGTGAGCCGAGGATGTTTCCTCGACAGCCGAGCCTCCAATTATCCCCTTGTCTTGTTCAATGGGCGGAGAGGTGACCTTTCTGGAATCTTCTGATTTGGAATCCATATCCCCTTCTTGCCAGACCACGGATGGCTTAAAGAGCCATTCTAGGAAAGTATTTTCGGGGATTGGGTCGTGCTTAGCGCCCATTCTGGCAAGGACGTTTGCAGCTTGATTGTTATCCCTTGGGATGTGGTGGAACTCTAACCCCTCAAAATGGGCTGATATTGTTAGGACGGCATTTTCGGTATGCTGTCATCTTCGAATCCTTTGCATCGAATTCGCCATTAACTTGGGAGATGGCTAGGTTAGAATCTCCTCAGACCTCAAGACACCGGACTCCCGTTGAGACTGCTATCCGAAGCCCATGTAGCAAAGCCTCATATTTGGCTGTGTTAGAATCGGTGTACATAATTTGTAGTACGTACCGAATGTTGTTGCCGGTTGGCGATGAGAGAACCACTCCAGCCCTTAATCTGGCGAGAATTTTGGAGCCATCAAAGTACATTGTCCAATGTGAGTATGTATTGTGCTCTCTAGGGAGCTCGGCTTTCGTCCATTCTGCCACAAAATTCCAACACCTGAGATTTAATAGCTCGGCGTGGTCGGTATATGATTTTGAAAGGCAGGAGCTCAATTTCCCACTTGGCAACTCGCCACGTAGCATCCCTATTATTGATTATATCATTGAGGGGTACTTCGGGCGCCACCGTAATTGAGCATTCTTGAAAATAATGCCAAAGTTTCCGAGATGCCATAAAGACTGCATAAGCTATCTTTTGGTAGTGCAGATACCTAGTTTTACATGGGGTAAGTACTTCGGAAACATAGTACACAGGCCTTTGAACCCGGAGCTTGTGTCCTTCGATGTTGCGTTCGACAACGAGAACTGCGATGACGACTTGGTTTGTGGCCGAGATGTATAATAGCATCGGCTCACTTGCCCCAGGTGCTGCCAGTATAGGATTAGTAGCGAGGAGTGTTTTGATTTCCTCCAAAGCGGCTCCAGCTTCGCTAGTCCATTTGAAATTCTTAGTCTATTTTAACAATCTGTAGAGGTGTAAGGCATTTTCTCCGAGGTGAGAGATGAATCGACACAGTGCGGCCACGCAGCCTGCCAGTTTTTGGACGTGCTTAAGTTCGGTGGGCACCTCCAACCGGGCCAGGGCTATGATTTTAGTGGGATTAGCCTTATTCCTCGATGGAAAACAATAAATCCGAGCAGCTTGCCCGCTGGTACCCCGAGGACACACTTCTCCGGATTGAGCTTTATGTGATATGCTCGGAGGTTAGTGAATGTTTCACGGAGATCGTCGACTAGCTGGCTGACATTTTTGGTTTTTACAACCACGTCATCTACATATGCTTCCACAGTTTTTCCAATTTGCTTCTCCAGGCATGTCTGAATCATGCGCTGGTATGTTGCACCTGCATTTTTTAATCCAAAGGGCATCGTGTTAAAACAGAACGGCCCATAGGGAGTTATGAAGGTTGTAGCTGCTTGATCAGACTCCTTCATTTTTATCTGATGATATCCCGAATAGGCGTCCAGAAAACACAATGAGTCATGAACTGTTGTGGCATCTACAATCTGGTCGATACGCGGCAAGGGGAAAGGATCTTTTGGGCATGCTTTGTTAACGTCCTTAAAGTCGACACAAAGGCGCCATGATTTATCCTTCTTGGGTACCATGACCAGGTTAGCCAGTCAATCGGGGTATTTAATATCTCGGATGAATCTGGATTCAAGTAACTTGGCCAGTTCCTCGCCCATAGCTTGATGCTTAGGCTCAAACAATCTGCGGAGCACCTGTTTGATAGGTTTAGAGCCTTTAATTATATTCAGGCTATGCTCGGCTAGATTTCGTGGGATTCCTGGCATGTCCGAGGGATACCAGGCAAAAATATCCCAATTTTCCCGAAGAAAATTGCGTAGAGCTTCGTCAACTTCTGGCTCCAGCTGTGCACCTATGGATGTCGTTTTATTCAGGTCTGTTGGGTGCACCTAAAACATGATGATTTCATCAGCTGGCTTGAACGAAGTACATTTAGATCTTTTATCAAGGATGACGTCATCTCTGTCATCTCAGCCGTGAGGGTCTCGATCAATGATTCGAGGGTGAGCAACACCTTTTTTTTGCTCGAAGTGCTCTATCAGGGTTACTTGCTACGGTGATTACACCATTAGGACCCGGCATCTTGAGTTTCATGTACCCATAATGCGGGATGGCATGGAACTTTGTAAATGCATCACATCCTAATAAGGCGTGGTAACCACTGAAGGAAATATGCCCTAGAGGCAATAATAAAGTTACTATTTATTTCCTTCTTTCATGATAAATGTTTATTATTCATGCTAGAATTGTATTAACCGGAAACATAATACATGTGTGAATACATAGACAAACATAGTGTCACTAGTATGCCTCTACTTGACTAGCTCGTTAATCAAAGATGGTTAAGTTTCATAACCATAGACATGAGTTGTCATTTGATTAACGGGATCACATCATTAGGAGAATGATGTGATTGACTTGACCCATTCCGTTAGCTTAGCACTTGATCGTTTAGTATGTTGCTATTGCTTTCTTCATGACTTATACATGTTCCTATGACTATGAGATTATGCAACTCCCATTTACCGGAGGAACACTTTGTGTGCTACCAAACGTCACAACGAATCGGGTGATTATAAAGGTGCTCTCAGGTGTCTCGAAGGTACTTGTTGAGTTGGCGTATTTCAAGATTAGGATTTGTCACTCCGATTGCCGGAGAGGTATCTCTGGGCCATCTCGGTAATGCACATCACTATAAGCCTTGCAAGCAATGTGACTAATGAGTTAGTTGCGGGATGATGCATTACGGAACGAGTAAAGAGACTTGCCGGTAACGAGATTGAACTAGGTATTGAGATACCGACGATCGAATCTCGGGCAAGTAACATACCGATGACAAAGGGAACAATGTATGTTGTTATGCGGTTTGACCGATAAAGATCTTCGTAGAATATGTGGGAGCCAATATGAGCATCCCGGTTCCGCTATTGGTTATTGATCAGAGACGTGTCTCGGTCATGTCTACATAGTTCTCGAACCCGTAAGGTCCGCACGCTTAAAGTTCGGTGATGATCGGTATTATGAGTTTATGTGATTTGATGTACCGAAGGTAGTTCGGAGTCCTGGATGAGATCTGGGACATGACGAGGAGTCTCGAAATGGTCGAGACATAAAGATCGATATATTGGACGACTATATTCAAATATCGGAAACGTTCCGAGTGATTCGGGTATTTTTCGGGGTACCAGGGAGTTACGGGAATACAAGGAACAAGTAATGGGCCTCATGGGCCAAGTGGTGGAAGAGAGGAGGCAGGGCGCGTGGCCCCCCTAGCCCAAACCGAATTGGACTAGGGGCCGGCCCCCCTTTCCTCCTTTTCCTCCCTCTCCTTCCTTCTCCCTCTCCTCCTTCCTTTCCTCCTCCTAGTGGGAGTAGGAAAGGGGAGTCCTACTCCTACTAGGAGGAGGACTCCTCCTCCTGGCGCGCCCTACAGGGGCCGGCCGGCCTCCCCCCTTGCTCCTTTATATACGGGGGCAGGGGGGCACCTCTAGACACACAAGTTGATCTGTTGATCTCTCCCAGCCGTGTGCGGTGCCCCCTCCACCATATTCCACCTCGGTAATATCGTAGCGGTGCTTAGCTGAAGCCCTGCATCGGTAGCATCATCGACACCGTCATCACGCCGTCGTGCTGACGGAACTCTCCCGCAAAGCTCTGCTGGATCGGAGTTCGTGGGACGTCATCGAGCTGAACGTGTGCTGAACTCGGAGGTGTCGTACGTTCGGTACTTGGATCGGTCGGATCGTGAAAACGTACGACTACATCAACCGCGTTGTGCTAACGCTTCCGCTTCCGGTCTACAAGGGTACGTGGACAACATTCTCCCCTCTCGTTGCTATGCATCACCATGATCTTGCGTGTGCATAGGAAATTTTGGAAATTACTACGTTCCCCTACAGTGGCATCCGAGCCTGGTTTTATGCGTAGATGTTATATGCACGAGTAGAACACAAGTGAGTTGTGGGCGATACAAGTCATACTGCTTACCAGCCTGTCATACTTTGGTTCGGCGGTATTGTTGGATGAAGCGACCCGGACCGACATTACGCGTACACTTACGCGAGACTGGTTCTACCGACGTGCATTGCACACAGGTGGCTGGCGGGTGCTAGTTTCTCCAACTTTAGTTGAACCAAGTGTGGCTACGCCCGGTCCTTGAGAAGGTTAAAACAACACTAACTTGACGAACTATCGTTGTGGTTTTGATGCGTAGGTAAGAATGGTTCTTGCTCAAGCCCGTAGCAGCCACGTAAAACTTGCAACAACAAAGTAGAGGACGTCTAACTTGTTTTTGCAGGGCATGTTGCGATGTGATATGGTCAAGGCATGATGCTATATTTTATTGTATGAGATGATCATGTTTTGTAACCGAGTTATCGGCAACTGGCAGGAGCCATATGGTTGTCGCTTTATTGTATGCAATGCAATCGCCCTGTAATTGCTTTACTTTATCACTAAGCGGCAGCGATAGTCGTAGAAGCAATAGTTGGCGAGACGACAACGATGCTACGATGGAGATCAAGGTGTTGCGCCGGTGACGATGGTGATCATGACGGTGCTCCGAAGATGGAGATCACAAGCACAAGATGATGATGGCCATATCATATCACTTATATTGATTGCATGTGATGTTTATCTTGTATGCATCTTATCTTGCTTTGATTGATGGTAGCATTATAAGATGATCTCTCACTAAATTTCAAGATAAAAGTGTTCTCCCTGAGTATGCACCATTGCCAAAGTTCGTCGGGCCCAGACACCATGTGATGATCGGGTGTGATAAGCTCTACGTCCATCTACAACGGGTGCAAGCCAGTTTTGCACACGCAGAATACTCAGGTTAAACTTAATGAGCCTAGCATATGCAGATATGGCCTCGGAACACTGAGACCGAAAGGTCGAGCGTGAATCATATAGTAGATATGATCAACATAGTGATGTTCACCATTGAAAACTACTCCATCTCACGTGATGATCGGACATGGTTTAGTTGATTTGGATCACGTGATCACTTAGATGATTAGAGGGATGTCTATCTAAGTGAGAGTTCTTAAGTAATATGATTAATTGAACTTTAATTTATTATGAACTTAGTCCTGGTAGTATTTTGTAAATAATGGTGTAGATCAATAGCTCGCGTTGTTGCTTCCCTATGTTTTATATGTGTTCCTAGAGAAAACTAAGTTGAAATATGATAGTAGCAATGATGCGGACTGGGTCCGTGAACTGAGGTTTATCCTCATTGCTGCACAGAAGAATTATGTCGTTGATGCAGCTCTAGGTGACAGGCCTATTGCAGGAGCAGATGCAGACGTTAATGAACGTTTGGCTAAGCTCAAGATGATGACTACTTGATAGTTTAGTGCACCATGCTTTACGGCTTAGAATCGGGACTTCAAAGACGTTTTGAATGTCATGGACCATATGAGATGTTCCAAGAGTTGAAGTTAATATTTCAAGAAAATACCCGAGTTGAGAGATATAAAGTCTCCAACAAGTTCTATAGCTAAAAGATGGAGGAGAATAGCTCAAGCAGTGAGCATCTGCTCAGATTGTCTGGGTGCTACAATCGCTTGAATCAAGTGGGAGTTAATCTTCCAGATAAGATAGTGATTGACAGAGTTCTCTAGTCACCATCACCAAGTTACTGGAACTTCGTGATGAACTATAGTATGCAAGGGATGACGAAAACGATTCCCGAGCTCTTCGTGATGCTGAAATCAACGAAGGTAGAAATCAAGAAAGAACAACAAGGGTTGATGATTGACAAGACCACTAGTTTCAAGAAAAGGGCAAAGGGAAAGAAAGGGAACTTCAAGTTGAATGGCAAGCAAGTTGTCACTCCCGTGAAGAAGCCCAAAGCTAGACCAGAGCCTGAAACTGAGTGCTTCTACTGCAAAGGAAATGGTCAATGGAAGCGGAAATGCCCTGAATATTTGGTGGATAAGAAGGATGGAAAAGTGAACAAGGGTATATTTGATATACAGGTTATTGATGTGTACCTTACTAGTGTTTATAGTAGCCCCTGGGTATTTGATACTTGTTCGGTTGCTAAATATTAGTAACTCAAAACTGGAGTTACAGAATAAACAGAGACTAGTTGAGGGTGAAGTGACGATGTGTGTTGGAAGTGGTTCCAAGATTGATATGATCATCATCACACACTCCCTATACTTTCGGGATTAGTGTTAAACCTAAATAAATGTTATTTGGCGTTTGCGTTGAGCTGAATATAATTTGATCATGTTTATTGCAATACGTTTATTCATTTAAAGTCAGAGAATAATTGTTCTTCTGTTTACATGAATAAAACCTTCGATGGTCATACACCCAATCAAAATAGTTTGTTGGTTCTCGATCGTAGTGATACACATATTCATAATATTGATGCCAAAATATGCAAAGTTGATAATGATAGTGCAACCTATTTGTGGCACTGCCGTTTAGGTCATATCGGTGTAAAGCGCATGAAGAAACTCCATAAAGATAGATTTTTGGAATCACTTGGTTATGAATCATTTGATGCTTGCGAACCGTGCCTTTTGGGCAAGATGACTAAAACTCCGCTCTCCGGAACAATGGAACGAGCTACTGACTTGTTGGAAATAATACATACCAATGTATGCGGTCCAATGAGTGTTGATGCTCGTGGCGGGTATCGTTATTTTCTGACCTTCACAGATGATTTGAGCAGATATGAGTATATCTACTTAATGAAGCACAAGTCTGAAACATTTGAAAAGTTCAAAGAATTTCAGAGTGAAGTGGAGAATCATCGTAACAAGAAAATAAAGATTCTACAAACTGATCGTAGAGGAGAATATTTGAGTTACGAATTTGGCCTTCATTTAAAACAATGTGGAATAGTTTCACAGCTCACGCCACATGGAACACCACAGCGTAAAGGTGTGTCCGAACGTCATAACCGCACTTTATTGGATATGGTGCGAAATATGATGTATCTTACCAATTTACCACTATCGTTTTGGGGTTATGCATTAGAGACAGCTGCATTCACTTTAAATAGGGCACCATCAAAATCCGTTGAGACGACACCTTATGAACTGTGGTTTGGCAAGAAACCAAAGTTGTCGTTTCTTAAAGTTTGGGGCTGCGATGCTTATGTGGAAAAGTTCTAATCTGATAAGCTCGAACCCAAATCATAGAAGTGCGTCTTCATAGAATACCCAAAGGAAACTGTTGGGTACACCTTCTATCACAGATCCGAAGTCAAGATATTTTTTGCTAAGATGGATCCTTTCTAGAGAAGGAGTTTCTCTCGAAAGAAATGAGTGGGAGGAAAGTAGAGCTTGATAAGGTAATTTGTACCTTCTCCCGAATTGGAAAGTAGTTCATCACAGAAATCATTTCCAGTGATTCCTACACCAATTAGTGAGGAAGCTAATGATGATGATCATGAAACTTCAGATCAAGTTACTACAGAACCTCGTAGGTCTTCCAGAGTACAGACCGCACCAGAATGGTACGGTAATCCTATTCTAGAAGTCATGTAACTAGACCATGATGAACCCACGAACTATGAGGAAGCGATGATGAGCCCAGATTCCGCAAAATGGCTTGAAGGCCATGAAATCTGAGATGGGATCCATGTATTTGTACAAAGTATGGACTTTGGTGGACTTGCCCGATGATCGCCAAGCCATAGAAAATATATGGATCTTCAAGTGGAAGATAGACGCTGATAGTAGTGTTACTATCTACAAAGCTCGACTTGTCGCAAAAGGTTTTTCGACAAGTTCAAGATGTTGAATTTGATGAGATTTTCTCACTCGTATCAATGCTTAAGTCTGTCCGAATCATGTTAGCAATTGCCACATTTTATGAAATCTGGCAAATGGATGTCAAAACTGCATTCCTTAATGGATTTATTAAAGAAGAGTTGTATATGATGCAACCAAAAGGTTTTGTCAATCCTAAAGGTGCTAACAAAATGTGCAAGCTCCAGCGATCCATCTATGGACTGGTGCAAGCATCTCGGAGTTGGAATATACGCTTTGATGAGTTGATCAAAGCATATGGTTTTATACAGACTTTTGGAGAAGCCTGTATTTACAAAAAGTGAATGGGAGCTCTGTAACATTTCTAATACTATATGTAGATGACATATTGTTGATTGGAAATGATATAGAAATTCTGGATAGCATAAAAGGATACTTGAATAAGAGTTTTTCAAAGAAAGACCTCAGTGAAGCTGCTTACACATTGAGCATCAAGATCTATGGAGATAGATCAAGACGCTTGATAAGATTTTTTTCAATGAGTACATACCTTGATAAGATTTTGAAGTAGTTCAAAATGGAACAGTCAAAGAAGGAGTTCATGCCTGTGTTGCAAGGTGTGAAGTTGAGTAAGACTCAAAACCCGACCATGGCAGAAAATAGAAAGAGAATGAAAAAGTCATTCCCTATGCCTCAGTCATAGGTTCCATAAAGTATGTTATGCTGTGTACCAGACCTATTGTATACCTTGCTCTGATTTTGGCAAGGGAGTACAATTTTGATCTAAGAGTAGATCACTGGACAGCGGTCAAGAATATCCTTAGTGAGGACTAAGGAAATATTTCTCAATTATGGAGGTGATAAAAGAGCCCATCGTAAAGAGTTACATCGGTGCAAGCTTTTACACCAATCCAGATGATTCTAAGTCTCAATCTGGATACATATTGAAAGTGGGAGCAATTAGCTAGAGTAGCTCCGTGCAGAGCATTGTAAACGTAGAATATTAGCAAAATGCATACGGCTCGGAATGTGACAGACCCCTTGACTAAACTTCTCTCATGAGCAAAACATGATCATACCTTAGTACTCTTTGGGTGCTAATCACATAGCGATGTGAACTAGATTATTGACTGTAATAAACCCTTCGGGTGTTGGTCACATGACGATGTGAACTATGGGTGTTAATCACATACAGATGTGAATATTGGTGTTAAATCACATGGTGATGTGGACTAGATTATTGACTCTAGTGCAAGTGGGAGACTGAAGGAAATATGCCCTAGAGGCAATAATAAAGTTATTATTTATTTCCTTATTTCATGATAAATGTTTATTATTCATGCTAGAATTGTATTAACCGGAAACATAATACATGTGTGAATACATAGACAAACATAGTGTCACTAGTATGCCTCTACTTGACTAGCTCGTTAATCAAAGATGGTTAAGTTTCCTAACCATAGACATGAGTTGTCATTTGATTAACAGGATCACATCATTAGGAGAATGATGTGATTGACTTGACCCATTCCGTTAGCTTAGCACTTGATCGTTTAGTATGTTGCTATTGCTTTCTTCATGACTTATACATGTTCCTATGACTATGAGATTATGCAACTCCCATTTACCGGAGGAACACTTTGTGTGCTACCAAACGTCACAACATAACTGGGTGATTATAAAGGTGCTCTACAGGTGTCTCCAAAGGTAATTGTTGAGTTGGCGTATTTCGAGATTAGGATTTGTCACTCTGATTGTCGAAGAGGTATCTCCGGGCCATCTCGGTAATGCACATCACTATAAGCCTTGCAAGCAATGTGACTAATGAGTTAGTTGCGGGATGATGCATTACAGAACGAGTAAAGAGACTTGCCGGTAACGAGACTGAACTAGGTATTGAGATACCGACGATCGAATCTCGGGCAAGTAACATACCGATGACAAAGGAAACAACGTATGTTGTTATGCGGTTTGACCGATAAAGATCTACGTAGAATATGTGGGAGCCAATATGAGCTTCCCGGTTCCGCTATTGGGTATTGACCAGAGACGAGTCTCGGTCATGTCTACATAGTTCTCGAACCCGTAGGGTCCTCACGCTTAAAGTTCTGTGATGATCGGTATTATGAGTTTATGTGATTTGATGTACCGAAGGTAGTTCGGAGTCCCGGATGAGATCGGGGACATGATGAGGAGTCTCAAAATGGTCGAGACATAAATATCGATATATTGGACGAATATATTCGGACATCGGAAAGGTTCCGAGTGATTCGGGTATTTTTCAGGGTACCGGGGAGTTACGGGAATACGAGGAAGAAGTAATGGGCCTCATGGGCCAAGTGGTGGAAGGGAGGAGGCAGGGCGCGTGGCCCCCCTAGCCCAAACCGAATTGGACTAGGGGGCCGGCCTCCCTTTCCTCCTTTTCCTCCCTCTCCTTCCTTCTCCCTCTCCTCCTTCCTTTCCTCCTCCTAGTGGGAGTAGGAAAGGGGAGTCCTACTCCTACTAGGAGGAGGACTCCTCCTCCTGGCGCGCCCTACAGGGGCCGGCCGGCCTCCCCCCTTGCTCCTTTATATACGGGGGCAGGGGGGCACCTCTAGACACACAAGTTGATCTGTTGATCTCTCCCAGCCGTGTGTGGTGCCCCCCTCCACCATATTCCACCTCGGTAATATCGTAGTGGTGCTTAGGTGAAGCCCTGCATCGGTAGCATCATCGACGTCGTCATCACGCCGTCGTGCTGACGGAACTCTCCCGCAAAGCTCTGTTGGATCGGAGTTCGTGGGACGTCATCGAGCTGAACGTGTGCTGAACTGGGAGGTGCCGTACGTCCGGTACTTGGATCGGTCGGATCGTGAAAACGTATGACTACATCAACCGTGTTGTGCTAACGCTTCCGCTTTCGGTCTACGAGGGTACGTGGACAACACTCTAACCTCTTGTTGCTATGCATCACCACGATCTTGCGTGTGCGTAGGAAATTTTTGAAATTACTACGTTCCCCTACAACCACTTCAGAAGGGCACAACATTGAAGGTTAAGTCCTCGGATCGGTAGTTCTCGGGAGTTCCGAATACTACATCGAGGGTGATTTTTCTGCTGCATCGTGCCTCCTTTCCGGGGATGATCCCCTTAAAATTGGTATAACTCTGTTCGATGCGCGACTTGTCGAATTGCATCTTATCCAGAGTGTCCTCGTAGATGAGGTTCAAGCTACTGCCACCGTCCAGCAAAACTTTCCTTAGTCGACATCCGTCCACTATTGGGTCGATGACCAAGGCTGCCAGACATCGGCTTGGGCTAGTCTTTGGTTGATCCTGCTGTCCCAAGGTGATCGGTGTGTCCAACCACATATCCAAAGTCGTCACATGGTGGACTTGGCTTAGCTCTCGTAGGACTCTCTTTCACTGATTTCTTGATGTGTAAGTGTCGTAGTCATTAGGATCTCGCGTTCATCCGAAGATGTTGCTGGGCGCTTGTGCCCGTCCGTGATTCCCAGGAGGTCTTCACTGCCCTTGGCTACCTGTTTGACCACCCAGCAAGCTCAAAGGCTATGAGTTGGGTTTGCATTTAACAAGACAGAGTGGATCAGGCATGGCTTATCCAGCAGACCGTCAAGAGTGGCTTTAGGTCCTGTTACAAGTTCCCTTCTTTTGCGTGATGGCTCTTCTGACGTGAAGCGACGGGGTTGCCCCTTCCGGTGTGTACGCCTATCACGTCTTGATTCTTTGGCATAGATTGAATCTGTTTGCTCCTTTTGAGCCAACCAAGCATCTTCCATGGAGCAGAATTTTGACACCAGGTCTGATAGTTCATAAAAGATTTGAACTCGACGTCGAGCGAGGGCGTTTATAATGCCTTTTCTAGGCAATTATGCCAAAAGGCTGCTAAGACCTCCAAATCACAGCAATCTGTTATTTTGTTCTTGACGAACAAGAATCTTGTCCAGAATTGTTGGACTGTCTTACTAGATTGTTGTTTTACGTAAATTAAATCCCAGACGTCGGGTGGCCCTGAGTTACTTGGGCAATATTCGATGTGGGGGCTGGGTGGGATCAAAAAATTGACCCCAGCCGGATGTGGGCTCGAAGCTCTGAAGTGTTTATCCTGAGAGGGATGTGCCGACGTGGAACTAACCAAATTGGGTTTAAGATCCGAGCCCTCGACTCCTTACGATTGGCTAGGCTTGCGGTCGTTCGACCATTGGCCCTTTGGCTCTTGGTTCTCCTCTATACGAAGATCTTTGGCCGAGTCCATAGAAAGAGCATGGGGCTTGGGAGTAAGTTCAAGATCATCATGCTTTGACTCTTGAAAGAGGAGGTGCGATCCGTGGTGTTTCAACTTCTTTGGTTAATCCAATGACGGGAGATTTAGGCGTAAAGGGTATGCCATGGGGGTTTTGATCGTTGACCGATGCTTCCATTGCTCCGCAGTGACCACACAGCGGGACCTGTATGGGCCACCAATGTCGGTACTAAAACCGGCTGATCTCGGGTAGGGGGTCCCGAGCTATGGATCTAGGATCAATGAGTAACAGGGGAGAAGGGAGACGATGTTTAGCCAGGTTCGGCCCCTCTCGAAGAGGTAAAACCCTACGTCCTGCTTTGATTATATTAATGTGATGGAGTATCAAGTATAGGATGATCTACCTCGAGATCGTATGATTGTGTTCGAAACCCTAAGGCTTGTAATTGTGCCTCTACGGACTAAACCCCTCGGCTTATAAAGCCACCGGGGGTATCTAGGTTTACACATATGGTCGGTTGCCAACTAGGAATAAACACGCTGACTATTAGAATTGTCCTTGAAGTACACGCCAAGTCTTTGGTGGCTTCTATCTTGCTCAGGACGAGGTTCACATCTTCGGCTATCCTCCAGGCAGTGGCTGGCGGGCCTCTAGTTCTGCCCATAGAGAATAGGCCGTATGGGTTAGTACCCCCTAGTCCGGGACACCCTCACCATGCGGATGGGATAAGATAAGATCAAATCCCTTGAAAATAGGGAGGGAGACTTGGAGGCCAGGTACTGTTCATGGTATTGAACCTCCTCTTCCAAGTTTCCTCCTCTATATAAAGGAGGGGAGGGACAGCCCTCCACATCCACCTAAAACCCTAGGCGCTCCCCTCCTGCTACTCCTCCCACGTCTCCGCAGAAGCTTGGCGAAGCCCTACCGGAGTTCCACCATAACTCCACCACCACGCCGTCGTGTTATTGGCCTAGATCCCATCCACCTCTCCCTCTCGCTTGCTGGATCAAGAAGAATAATACGTCACCGAGCCATACGTGTGCATATTTCAGAGGTGCCGTTCGTGCGGTGCTTGATCGGATTGGATCACGAAGAAAGTACGACTACGCCAACCACGTTCGTTAGAACGTTTCCACTTTCGGTCTACAAGGGTATGTAGACTTTCTCCCACTCGTTGCTAGCATCTAGTCGATTGGATCTTGGGTTTATTCGTTCTCTCGTAGGATTTTTTTTGTTTTCCATGCAACGAATCCCAAAAACTTCATCTACCAAGATAAAAGAACAAGATAGCAACAAGTCAATCATCATAGCTATCACATATACTAGCCCATATCAACGAGTCATGTAACAATCTTCGTAGCAATATAGAAAGTTCACAAGTCACATAAAGTAAGTTTAGAAGTAGCTCAGAAGCAAAAGATTAGCTCCGTGGACATGAGCTCTTCGTCTCCTCCATCTCCTGCTCGAGCTCGTCAATCTCGTGGGGACGGGGCCACCACGGTCTGGGCTGAGGAGGCTGCCATGACCTAGGCGTAAGCAGCCTCTATCTTGGCTAGGGCGGTCGCCGCAGTATCAGCGGCTGCTCGAGTGCTCTCGGCGGATACAGACGCCCTCTCAGCTACTGCAGACGCCCTGTGGGCGAATGCGGCCGTGATCTTGGCATAGGCCACCATGACCTCGGCGTACGCGGCGCGCTCGCGGAGGAGGCTTCCACGGTAGGCGCCCTCATGAAGCGTCTCCACGTCCCCATCTAACGACAAACGGACCAAAACCTAACATGCATGAAGAAAAAACACATTTTCAAAGCTAGCATCATTTATGAGCAACAAATAATATTTTGCTTCTATTCAATCGATTGGCATCAAAAAATGCTGCTCACACAAACTACACGATTGTTCTGTTCATATTTTGAAAAGTCCAACATCATACACATTACCATTAAGAGCTTGCAGATTGACGATTCTTGAGATATTTCATCGATGTTAGTTGACAAACCACTCCGTTATCACATGTTTGCTATAGATGATACCAGAGTGGATTGTCACTCAACATGGACGAAAGATCTGGGGAACAATCAAACTAGAGACCCCTAATGAAAACATATGTAGTGCTGGACTTATGAACAGAACAGTCCTACAGTCTGGGTGGATAGCATTTGTTGACATCGATGATTGTCCTTTCTTCACCTCAAACCTAGAAGGCTGGCATATTCGGCATGTGGTTTGACTTCTAATCCGCCGAGGATCTCTTCATGTCGAATGCTAACATTTTGGATTCCTGCCACACAGGCGTTTTGCTACCACAATGGAAGAAGAGACAACCTTTCTTCACTGTACTACTCTCAAATTCGTTGAAGAAATTGGTACAAAAATAAATCCTAGACGAACAATCTCTCACTTTGGGTGTTTTTGTATCCCGAGCTATGTTTTGAAATTTGATTTGAAATGTTGTGACAATGTGCTTTTTTTCTTCAGATTTTTCAAACATTTTAAAATGTGCTACGGGAGTTCGATGCACCGGGTGCACCACAAGCACTGGTGCACCAGATATTTCCCCATATCGCCCCTCATCCACAATAGAGGTGCCGTTGGTTTTGCCAAGTCTTGTGCTTCTGAGTTGGAATCTTGTCACTCGATCGTGAGCAAAACACTTACTATACAGGACGTAGTAAACGGCGTACGTCCACCTTCCAGTGAGATTGGAGTGTTGCTCGCCAAACAAGGTCTTGTCGAGTTGTTTACCGTATCCCCCTTCACAGAATTAATTAATCATAGGCTAGCTGAACATCATGCGTGCAGGTTTAAGTCTAGTACCAAAGACAGTGCTCCACTGCACCCAACGCTTCCAGGTAGGCAGGGCAAGTCTGGCCGGTCCTCATAAATCATCGCCTTGATACCGGCCTTGCTTACCAGAGCAGACATAGCAAGACTAGCACGAATCTGTTGGACGTGGTGAGCATGCCGTGATCTGTATGTCCCAGCCCTGGCCAGTGGCCAGCGATTATCGCAGCGGCCTCCGAACTATCAGTGGTGCGGTTCTGTAGTTTTCTTGGTCTTCAGCTGAATATATATGTGCCATGTGATGTCTGTTTGTTTCCTGTTATAGTGCTTATCAGTCCACCACCATGTCTCTAGTTTGCAATAAGATTTTGGATTTGGTGTGGGAGATTTGTTTGAACTTGAAAACACTACTGATTGATGTGCTACTACCCAAAGGTCTGACGCTTTTTCTTCCTTGATCTCCATGATTATCTTGTTGATGTATTACTACCCAAAGGCAGTGTTGTGTTTCTTCTATAACTCTTTACTAGTAGGAGAAATGTGCGGCGGCACGCTGCGCCAATGGTTCAACCCGTGCTTGCATGTATGTTAGCTATGAGTTTTGACTGTAAAATATAAATTGTGAAGTGATATGTCACACCGTTCACATAGGGAGTGTCCTCTTTATCTGCATATATGGATGCTCGTATAATTTCCTAGTGATCGGGCAAAGAGTGAACTATTTTTTTCCTTGCTCAATGTGGGGATGATTGGTTGAACCTCTTTGTTAAATGTTTGGTTTATGGCAATGATTATTGCTTCAGGAGGTTGCCTGGCTATCGGAGAGAGGGATAGAGAGAGGTCGAAGAATGAATGAATATGTAGTGTTACATGGCAGACAATCTTGTGTGCAGCTGTGAATCTTCCATGAACACATCTTTGAAAAAAATTGTTGCACGAGTTCATTGTAGCATTGTATATAGTGGAAATCAATCAGTAGTAAATGTCTTAGTATTGCAAGTGGTTCAAATGAAACATTAGTATTGATAAGGTGTAGCCTAATTTATGATCTAGACTTATATAAAACTTGATCTAAAATTTGTTCATTTTGTTCTATATGCCTTTTTTCTATCACGACGTGGCAGAATTTAGAATAATAAATGGGAAGAATCAATTTAAATTCGGCAACGTTAAACTTGGTGCTCGAAACTTGAATACGCAAGAGAGGATTATGTTGAGTTGAAAATGATTCATTGTAGCATACTTGGATCGTTTTAGGCTATATTTTTTGTATATTTAGGCCTAGCCCACTGGGCCACAGAAAACTAAGTGAGTTTAACTGTGTATGCTTAGGTTGAACATGTAGAAAACTTTAGCATTTATGAAGAGTGGCGTAATTTAGGATCTACACATCTATAAAAATTAATATATGATATGCCAATCTTGTCACATATTTCTATTTATTTATTTTCGAGAGGATTGAGCATCTAAGAGATTGTATACTTTAGTGATCTTCTTGTTGCCTCTGTTGATCATCCTTTCAATGCTATACTTGTGTTTATTGTGCACAACATGTGGAAGCAGAAAGATATAAATAGTGTTTATTAGAATGGAAACAAAGGAGGAGCTGTGGAGAAAAGTGCAAAGAAGGAATGACAATTAGTGGCCATAGAAAAGAAGATTTATTTGTTAATGATCTACTTTTTTGTCCTATATGCTATTTTGGAAACTTCGTAAATTTGAACTGGAACATAGACTTTTGTAGCTTTGTATAGAAACTGATATATACGAAATTTTGCATGAACATTCATGTCATAATTTTCTTAACTTTGTATAGAAACTGGAAAACTCCTACCAGAGAATTATATGGTCCCTTTTTCATAAATCCAATATCAGTTAATTGCTAAATTACTCAAGGCATTTGTACAATATGTATTCAATATGACATTCCTGCAAAAGAAAATTAACACTTCCTAAATGTGCATGCCATGTACATAGTTGTTGTGTGGAACCATATAGTATATTGATGGAAATTCCATGTACCATGGATAAATATATTAGAAGTCAAAGTGGTGTAATATTTGTTTTAGAACTTGGGGAAACGTATATTTGTAAATTTTAACATCCAAATTTTAATTTCAAAAAAAGGGGGAATTTGAAAAGGAAAAGGGAAAAGGGTTATTGTTCATCGCAGGGTTCATTTTTTCTTGTATTTTTTATCTCCTTAATTTTAATTTTAAAGAAGATGTCGTGTGGGGGAGAAGCCCAGCCACAAACTAGAGAAATGTTTTTTATTTTTAAATCTTTAATTATTTTTAAAATGGGTTTTAAACAAAGAAGGTAAAAAAATAAGGAATTATTGTTTATTACAAGATTTTTTGTAATTTTTAACTTTTTAATTTTAATTTCTGAAAAAGGGGGAAAACACAAGGTACTATTTTGTTTTAAAACTCGGGGAAAAGGTTTAAAAATAGGAAAGTACTATCCATCGAAGGTAGTGTTCGTGTTTTAAAACGCGGGAAAATGTTTTTTTTGTAATTTTTAACATTTAAATTTTATTTTGGGAAAAGGGGAAAACACAGGGCACTATTTATTTTTAAAACTCGGGGAGAAGGAGAAAAAAACTAAAGAGCATCGATCTCTGTCCACGTGTGGGACTGTTCATCAGAGTGGTACTGTTCATGGAAGATTACTTTTTATCAAGGATTACTATTCATGGGGAGATTACTGTTCATGCAAGATTACTGTTCACACCGGGGCGGGGGGGGGGGGGGGTACTGTTTACACTGTTCACTCCTGGGGCACGTGGCAGTCGGTGGGGAGAGTCGGGCACATCGCCAATTTCCTAGTGATCGGGCACAGAGTGAACTATTTTTTTCCTCGCTCAATCTAGGGATGATTGGTTGAACCTCTTTGTTAAATGTTTGGTTTATGGCAATGATTATTGCTTCAGGAGGTTGCTTGGCTATCAGAGAGAGGGATAGAGAGAGGTTGAAGAATGAATGAATATGTAGTGTTACATGGCAGACAATCTTGTGTGGAGCTGTGAATCTTCCATGAACACATTTTGAAAAAATTGTTGCATGAGTTCATTGTAGCATTGTATATAGGGGAATTCAATCAGTAGTAAATGTTTTAGTATTGCAAGTAGTTCAAATGAAACATTAGTATTGATAAGGAGTAGCCTAATTTATGATCTAGACTTATATAAAACTTGATCTAAAAGTTGTTCATTTTGTTCTATATGCCTTTTTCTATCACGACATGGCAGAATTTAGAATAATCAATGGGAAGAATCAATTTAAATTAGGCAACATTAAACTTGGTGCTCGAAACTTGAATATGCAAGAGAGAATTATGTTGAGTTGAAAATGATTCATTGTAGCATACTTGGATCGTTTTAGGCTATATTTGTTGTATATTTAGGCCTAGCCCACTGGGCCACAGAAAACTAAGTGAGTTTAACTGTGTATGCTTAGGTTGAACATGCAGAAAACTTTAGCATTTATGAAGAGTGGCGTAATTTAGGATCTACACATCTATAAAAATTAATATATGATTTGCCAATCTTGTCACATAGTTCTATTTATTTATTTATTTTCGAGAGGATTGAGCATCTAAGAGATTGTATACTTTAGTGATCTTCTTGTTGCCTCTGTTGATCGTCCTTTCAATGCTATACTTGTGTTTATTGTGCACAACATGTGGAAGCGGAAAGATATAAATAGTGTTCATTACAATGGAAACAAAGAGGAGCTGTGGAGAAAAGTGCAAAGAAGGAATGACAATTAGTGGCCATAGAAAAGAAGATTTATTTGTTAATGATCTACTTTTTTGTCCTATATGCTATTTGGGAAACTTCGTAAATTTGAACTCGAACATAGACTTTTGTAGCTTTGTATAGAAACTGATATATACGAAATTTTGCACGAACATGCATGTCATAATTTTCTTAACTTTGTATCGAAACTGGAAAACTCCTACCAGAGAATTATATGGTCCCTTTTTCATAAATCCAATATCAGTTAATTGCTAAATTACTCAAGGCATTTGTACAATATGTATTCAATATGACATTCCTGCAAAAGAAAATTAACACTTCCTAAATGTGCATGCCATGTACATAGTTGTTGTGTGGAACCATATAGTATAGTGATGGAAATTCCATGTACCATGGATAAATATATTAGAAGCCAAAGTGGTGTACTATTTGTTTTAGAACTTGGGGAAACGTATATTTGTAAATTTTAACATCCAAATTTTAATTTAAAAAAAGGGGAATTTGAAAAGGAAAGGGAAAAGGGTTATTGTTCATCGAAGGGTTCATTTTTTTTCTTGTATTTTTTATCTCCTTAATTTTAATTTTAAAGAAGATGTCGTGCGGAGGAGAGGCCCGGCCACAAACCAGAGAAATGTTTTTTTTAACTCTTTAATTATTTTTAAAATGGGTTTTAAACAAAGAAGGTAAAAAAAAGGAATTATTATTTATTATAGGATTTTTTTGTAATTTTTAACTTTTTAATTTTAATTTCTGAAAAAGGTGGAAAACACAGGGTACTATTTCATTTTAAAACTCGGGGAAAAGGTTTAAAAATAGGAAATTACTGTCCATCGAAGGTAGTGTTCGTGTTTAAAAACGCGGGAAAATGTTTTTTTGTAATTTTTACCTTTTCAATTATTTTTTGGGAAAAGGGGAAAACAGAGGGCACTATTTATTTTTAAAACTAGGGGAGAAGGAGAAAAAAACTAAGGAGCATGGATCTCTGTCCACGCGTGGGACTGTTCATTAGAGTGGTACTATTCATGGAAGATTACTGTTTATCAAGGATTACTATTCATGGGAAAAATTACTGTTCATCGAAGGTCACTGTTCATGCAAGATCACTGTTTACATGGGGGGGGGGGGTACTGTTCACACTGTTCGCTCCTGGGACACGTGGCAGCCAGTGGGGGAGAGTCGGGCACAACGCCAGTTTCCTAGTGATCGGATAAAGAGTGAACTATTTTTTTCCTCGCTCAATGTGGGGATGATTGGTTGAACCTCTTTGTTAAATGTTTGGTTTATGGCAATGATTATTGCTTAAGGAGGTTGCCTGGCTATCAGAGAGAGGGATAGAGAGAGGTTGAAGAATGAATGAATATGTACTGTTACATGGCAGACAATCTTGTGTGGAGTTGTGAATCTTCCATGAACACATTTTTGAAAAAAATGTTGCATGAGTTCATTGTAGCATTGTATATAGGGGAAATCAATCAGTAGTAAATGTTTTGGTATTGCAATTAGTTCAAATGAAACATTAGTATTGATAAGGAGTAGCCTAATTTATGATCTAGACTTATATAAAACTTGATCTAAAAGTTGTTCATTTTGTTCTATATGCCTTTTTTCTATCACGACGTGGCAGAATTTAGAATAATCAATGGGAAGAATCAATTTAAATTCGGCAACGTTAAACTTGGTGCTCGAAACTTGAATATGCAAGAGAGAATTATGTTGAGTTGAAAATGATTCATTGTAGCATACTTGGATCGTTTTAGGCTATATTTGTTGTATATTTAGGCCTAGCCCACTGGGCCAGTGAAAACTAAGTGAGTTTAACTGTGTATGCTTAGGTTGAACATGCAGAAAACTTTAGCATTTATGGAGAGTGGCATAATTTAGGATCTACACATCTACAAAAATTAATATATGATTTGCCAATCTTGTCACATAGTTCTATTTATTTATTTATTTTCGAGAGGATTGAGCATCTAAGAGATTGTATACTTTAGTGATCTTCTTGTTGCCTCTGTTGATCGTCCTTTCAATGCTATACTTGTGTTTATTGTGCACAACATGTGGAAGCGGAAAGATATAAATAGTGTTCATTACAATGGAAACAAAGGAGGAGCTGTGGAGAAAAGTGCAAAGAAGGAATGACAATTAGTGGCATAGAAAAGAAGATTTATTTGTTAATGATCTACTTTTTTGTCCTATATGCTATTTCGGAAACTTCGTAAATTTGAACTAGAACATAGACTTTTGTAGCTTTGTATAGAAACTGATATATACGAAATTTTGCACGAACATGCATGTCATAATTTTCTTAACTTTGTATAGAAACTGGAAAACTCCTACCAGAGAATTATATGGTCCCTTTTTCATAAATCCAATATCAGTTAATTGCTAAATTACTCAAGGCATTTGTACAATATGTATTCAATATGACATTCCTGCAAAAGAAAATTAACACTTCCTAAATGTGCATGCCATGTACATAGTTGTTGTGTGGAACCATATAGTATAGTGATGGAAATTCCATGTACCATGGATAAATATATTAGAAGTCAAAGTGGTGTACTATTTGTTTTAGAACTTGGGGAAACGATATTTGTAAATTTTAACATCCAAATTTTAATTTAAAAAAGGGAATTTGAAAAGGAAAAGGAAAAGGGTTATTGTTCATCGAAGGGTTCATTTTTTTCTTGTATTTTTATCTCCTTAATTTTAATTTTAAAGAAGATGTCGTATGGAGGAGAGGCCCGCCACATACCAGAGAAATGTTTTTTAAATTTTTAACTCTTTAATTATTTTTAAAATGGGTTTTAAACAAAGAAGGTAAAAAAAAGGAATTATTATTTATTATAGGATTTTTTGTAATTTTTAACTTTTAATTTTAATTTCAGAAAAAGGTGGAAAACACAGGGTACTATTTCATTTTAAAACTCGGGAAAAGGTTTAAAATAGGAAAGTACCGTCCATCGAAGGTAGTGTTCGTGTTTAAAACGCGGAAAATGTTTTTTGTAATTTTAACTTTTCAATTTTATTTTGGGAAAAGGGGAAAACACAGGGCACTATTTATTTTTAAAACTAGGGAGAAGGAGAAAAAACTAAGGAGCATGGATCTCTGTCCACGTGCGGGACTGTTCATCAGAGTGGTACTGTTCACGGAAGATTACTGTTTATCAAGAATTACTATTCATGGGACAATTACTGTTCATCAAAGGTCACTGTTCATGCAAGATCACTGTTCACGATGTTCACACCCTGGGACACGTGGCAGCCGGTGGGGAGAGTCGGGCACAACTGGAGCACCCTGGGAGCCTCCTAGTTAGCTGCCATAATATAGGTACTAGATCGGCAACTCGCTCAATGTGGGGATGATTGGTTGAACCTCTTTGTTAAATGTTTGGTTTATGGCAATGATTATTGCTTAAGGAGGTTGCCTGGCTATCAGAGAGAGGGATAGAGAGAGGTTGAAGAATGAATGAATATGTACTGTTACATGGCAGACAATCTTGTGTGGAGTTGTGAATCTTCCATGAACACATTTTTGAAAAAAATGTTGCATGAGTTCATTGTAGCATTGTATATAGGGGAAATCAATCAGTAGTAAATGTTTTGGTATTGCAATTAGTTCAAATGAAACATTAGTATTGATAAGGAGTAGCCTAATTTATGATCTAGACTTATATAAAACTTGATCTAAAAGTTGTTCATTTTGTTCTATATGCCTTTTTTCTATCACGACGTGGCAGAATTTAGAATAATCAATGGAAGAATCAATTTAAATTCGCAACGTTAAACTTGGTGCTCGAAACTTGAATATGCAAGAGAGAATTATGTTGAGTTGAAAATGATTCATTGTAGCATACTTGGATCGTTTTAGGCTATATTTGTTGTATATTTAGGCCTAGCCCACTGGGCCAGTGAAAACTAAGTGAGTTTAACTGTGTATGCTTAGGTTGAACATGCAGAAAACTTTAGCATTTATGGAGAGTGGCATAATTTAGGATCTACACATCTACAAAAATTAATATATGATTTGCCAATCTTGTCACATAGTTCTATTTATTTATTTATTTTCGAGAGGATTGAGCATCTAAGAGATTGTATACTTTAGTGATCTTCTTGTTGCCTCTGTTGATCGTCCTTTCAATGCTATACTTGTGTTTATTGTGCACAACATGTGGAAGCGGAAAGATATAAATAGTGTTCATTACAATGGAAACAAAGGAGGAGCTGTGGAGAAAAGTGCAAAGAAGGAATGACAATTAGTGGCATAGAAAAGAAGATTTATTTGTTAATGATCTACTTTTTGTCCTATATGCTATTTCGAAACTTCGTAAATTTGAACTAGAACATAGACTTTTGTAGCTTTGTATAGAAACTGATATATACTTAAATTTTGCACTAACATGCATGTCATAATTTTCTTAACTTTGTATAGAAACTGGAAAACTCCTACCAGAGAATTATATGGTCCCTTTTCATAAATCCAATATCAGTTAATTGCTAAATTACTCAAGGCATTTGTACAATATGTATTCAATATGACATTCCTGCAAAAGAAAATTAACACTTCCTAAATGTGCATGCCATGTACATAGTTGTTGTGTGGAACCATATAGTATAGTGATGGAAATTCCATGTACCATGGATAAATATATTAGAAGTCAAAGTGGTGTACTATTTGTTTTAGAACTTGGGGAAACGTATATTTGTAAATTTTAACATCCAAATTTTAATTTAAAAAAAGGGGAATTTGAAAAGGAAAAGGGAAAAGGGTTATTGTTCATCGTAGGGTTCATTTTTTTCTTGTATTTTTTATCTCCTTAATTTTAATTTTAAAGAAGATGTCGTGCGGGGGAGAGGCCCAGTCACATACCAGAGAAATGTTTTTTTAAATTTTTTAACTCTTTAATTATTTTTAAAATGGGTTTTAAACGAAGAAGGTAAAAAAATAAGGAATTATTGTTTATTACAGGATTTTTTTTGTAATTTTTAACTTTTTAATTTTAATTTCAGAAAAAGGGGGAAAACACAGGGTACTATTTCGTTTTAAAACTCGGGGAAAAGGTTTAAAAATAGGAAAGTACCGTCCATCGAAGGTAGTGTTCGTCCTTTAAAACGCGGGAAAATGTTTTTTTGTAATTTTTAACTTTTTAATTTTATTTTGGGAAAAGGGGAAAACACAGGGCACTATTTATTTTTAAAACTCGGGGAGAAGGAGAAAAAAACTAAGGAGCATGGATCTCTGTCCACGTGCGGGACTGTTCATCAGAGTGGTACTGTTCACGGAAGATTACTGTTTATCAAGAATTACTATTCATGGGACAATTACTGTTCACCAAAGGTCACTGTTCATGCGGGGGGTACTGTTCACGATGTTCACCCCTGGGACACGTGGCAGCCGGTGGGGGAGAGCCGGGCACAATGCTGGAGCACCCTGGGAGCCTCCTCCTTAGCTGCCATAATATAGGTACTAGATCGGCAACGCGCCTTGGTGCGAGGGTGCCGGTCCTAACCTTTTGTCAAGCAGGTAATGCTAAATCAGTAAGAAGCACGCCCTGAAGTATGTAATCAATGCACGGTTCAACACCAGAAGAAATGCAAATATTTAACCTCGTGAATTTTCCAATCAAAGTACATATCATAGAGTACAATTTAGGCATATGAAGCTCGGCACAAAGGAATAGGCCAAGTAATGTTTAATAGATCAGGCTTGAGTAGCGCATAGGGCATAAAGACAGTACAAAATATTGAAAGCGAAGCATTTACACAGGAGGCTAGTGACAATTAGATAGCAGTCCTTCGCCAAGGACGGTTGAAGTTCCTCGTCGCTCAAAGAAAAGGTCGCTCAAAGAAAATTTGAGTAGCATTGGCCTGAAAGTGAAGAAAAAACCATATTCCTGGAGAAGATATCTCAACATTTTTACAACAATAGATATCTACAGTGAGCAATAAGGAACTATCAAGAAGGCAAGATTAGTAAACTGACATCAAGCAACTCATGTATGTTTCCTTTAAATTAGTTTGGAGAGTGGTAGAAAATGCAGCCGAAACTACCAAGAGAATCGAGATGGTTTAGTACGACATAACACAAGCAGGCCATAGTAGTAGTTTGAGCCAATCTAAGAGCACTATTTTAATATGGCATAGCAATATAAACTTCATCGAAACATCTTGCCATCTAGATAGCTGGTCATCAGGGCTGAAGCAAATGATTCTCGACGTCAATCGACCATGTAGAGTCGTGAATGAAGAAGGCATTGTCATTTATCAGTAAGAGGATAGCCAGGAAATATGCCACCTAAAGACGTACAGCATGAAGAAAATGGGTCAATATTAGGTGCACGTAAAATGTGTCAAACAGATATAAGAACAAACGACTCTACATGTTCAAGTATAACTGGGGCAGCAGGGTTAAAAACATGACGACAGCTGCGACCAACTCAATCAGGAAACTAATACCTATAAACGGAAATGAAGGCATGTCTCAATAGATATAAGGAACAAAGTTCGTTATCTATATTGAATGAAAAAGATCAATGTAAACTCGCCATGAAATGAATCCAAATATATGGGGCTCCATGGGCATTGTTGCTTCATGCTGAACTACTTTATGCAAGAGAAAATTTTAAGCTTTAGTGGCAAGCAGGCAGGTGAAGTGTCATATTAGTAAATGTGCAAAAGGTTATCTATTGAATACCATGTGAATGTAACATGTCTGCCTTGCATACAATTTGGAGACTAAAGAGGCAAACAACCCAAACAGACACATTACTTATAATTAGGACAGTAAATTTGCGTGCTTTGGTCGTCACTGATTCCATACATATAACTCAAAAAAGGAATAATGCCACTGTTTGGGTTACGGATTCTTGAAAATCAGCTTCGGCTTGGATTCTGAGAATCAGCTGCAGCTGCAGATTCTGAAAATCTGAAGCAGCATGTTTGTTTGCCCTGCTTTAGGAAAATCATAAGTGTTGTGAAATGTCTGCAACACCCCCGAATACACTGACCTTGTGGGTATCGCCGCCCGAGCTTGGGGTGTGGTGCGATGCAGGTCAGGCATGGCGCAGCTGGTCCTTGGGGGAGAGCGGACGGAGCTGGGGATGGCGCAAACAGAGGATAGTCACTCAAAGAGCGGACGCAGCCGACGGAGCTTGCCATTAGCTTGGGCGTGGCTGGAGGTCAGGGAGGAGCAGAGGTGCTCAGATCCATTCGCATGGCAGTGGCCGGAGGTTGGGGATGGGTAGAGAGGTTGGACGGACTTCGGGCAGGTACGGATGCGGCGGACCCATCCGCTTAGGAACCGCCGGGGCCGACGCTCATGGAGCCGCCGGAACCTAACCACCACGAGTGTCATTGAGGGAAAGGCCAAGGCAGAGGATGGAGGCGGGTCGCGCGCGTGGAGCTTGCGGTACTCCCTCGCGCCACCGCCGTCGTGCTCCGCCCGATCCTCCAGCTGCAACAGGCACGTCTCCCTCGTCGATGTTGTCGCCGTCGCGGTCGCCATGGGGATGAGGGGATTTGGGTGTCGTTGACCTGGGCTACGGGTGGATACTGGATGAGGCTGCGGCGGCAGTTTTATTGTAGTTTCAAGCGAAAATAGGGGCAAGGGCACAAAACGGATCGTTTTGAATCTGCTGAATCATCAAAATCGCTGCTTCCGGATTCCTTGTGCTGGTAATTCATTTTTGGAATCTGATTCTAGGAAGCTACATGGGAATCCGGCGTGTTTGTTTGAGCTTCTGATTTTAGAAGCCTAGAATCTGAGAATCAGAAGCTGTAGCCCAAACAAAGGCCACCTTAGTAGGAAAGGTGACCAGGGAAGCATTCTAGTCAGGTAACCGGTGGTCTGACTGAACAATTTTACGAAGTGAGGAACTGAGGAACCGATCCTTTGGTTCAGAACCCTCTCTTACTATTTTCGTCAAGGCACATAGAGAACTAAAATGCAGCTATTATTAAATTCCCCACCAGCCACAATGGCAACTACAGTTGGCCGCCTATATGAACCAGTTATAGTCACTAAAATATCATGTATCCACCACAAACCAAGAAAGAGATACCTCCAAATGGAGGAGGCAATGTCAACAAGACAGTTCGAAGGAAATAACACATCAATACTACTAAGGAAACGAAGATTGGTAACTGCAGTGCATCTATTGCAGTAGTACATTGAGCACCTGAGACAGTAACCGAATCCAAGGGAGCAGTAGCCACGCACCCAGCAACAACCCTGGCACCAAACTCTAACCTGGCAGTACTATAAAACACATTGACACTCAATTCACAGCACATAAATAATTAATGCATAGTCATAAGTCAAAGATATATTTCACAGTGTTACCAAAGCCATTTTCAGAAGCAAATACCAGCACTTTAAATATACTGGAACAAAAATAAACCAAAACTAAAAAAACTACTAACTAATGTGGTTGAAAAATACCAGATACTGATCAATGATATGTACCCACCTTATTTTACTAATTCTTCCACTACCAAATGTGATGTTAAATATCAATTGATAATTACTCATTTGTATCTGCAAAGAAGTATCATGCTAAAATGAAATACCACATTAGTTAGAGAACACAATTATGCAAAATACTAATAAGAAATCTGTAAATATTTGTGATCAGTATATTTTTAAAATAAAGCAAATGAGCCCATCTTATCTTTCTTATGTAGGTCATGCCAGTTTTAAGCGAACTCTTGGATATTCTCCATATAAAAAAATGTAAGTGCAACCTTTATATATGACTGGACAATATAAAAAGAGGTTAATAATCAAGAAGTAATGGAACATCGGGCATTTCAATTCACAACCATATGGCATGGCACTAATAGAAATGGAGATAGGTAACTGTTTCAATGCCACCATACCTTCAGATTTCTGAGTTATAGGGAACATCCTACACGGATAAATATAGCCTCATAAAAAGAACATCCAGTCTTTACTTAGGGTAGATTAATCCCCATTTGTATTGTTAATTGTTATTCTTCCCTTGTCTTCCTCTTGTGCTCATTCACAGATAAGCGCATTGATCATGTAGAATTTGTAATGATGTGCAACCTGCCAGCATGCAACAATCATATCAGCATTAGGAAGTCAGGGGCATTGGCAAACAACAAATAGGTTAGGGAGAAAAAGGTTGACACGCAAATTTTTAGTGCAAAAAGAATCTGATCCAACCATGACTTCTACTGGTAATGCTAATATAAAATCTGATATAGCAGAAAGTAGTTTAGCCTGGAAAGCCAAGATAGATCGTAGTAGAAATATTTAAAAGCGGCAAATCCGCCATTATAATGCTCAAACCTAAGCTAACGAGGACTAAAATCTGGCTCCTATTATAATGCTCAACCTAACCTGAATAACCTATAACTCATTCACTAAATTGCACACATATACAACAATCATACAATGCATGCACCACAGGCAGAGCTCAGATTATATAAGTGACTGCATCATCCTGACAGCACACTACTCTAGCTACACTCCAAGGAATATTTTTCACAAATCATATCTGCAATGACATTGGCTTGTTTGATATCCCCAACAGCACCACACGTGCAAGCAGTACCAACAAACACATCAATAGGTTACTTCTAGGACATAGCTAAAGGTACAAAATCAAAGAAGGAACAAAAATCACATTTGTATTCCAGAAAAAAACAAGCAAGGAAGAAAAGGAGGCCACAAAAATACAAGCAGGGAATAATACTCCTGGACTCTAGCTAGTCTTCTAACAATAAGAGTACAAGAAACAGGCACACCCATTGACCAGCCTGCACACCAACAGGAACAACAATCAGACATGGACTAAGTACAACAACAGCTCCAGACAGGCAAGCCAGGCAAACCACATGGCCGCAAAAACATAAGCCTAGGCCTAGAAAGCCGAGAAGTGGAGCAAGGGGTCGACCTGCAAAGCGCTGGACGAAGACCCAACAGACTGGCACAGATCGAATGACGAACCGACCAGAACAGCGAGCACGTGCGAATGATGGACGAACCTACAAGAAAACAAAACTCAAAATTACAGATGAGCTGCAGGTAACCAGAATTTCGACAGACAAAGCAAACAAGTACCACCAGAAGAATGCATCAACATATCCGGCAAGATCCCATCATCGGCGGCTGGCCGCGCAACTGCAACTGGGGAGGCAAATAGCAATAACGGAAGTTACTTCGAGCTTGTTCCTTCAGATTAGTGTTAAAGTATGTCAAGATTTAACTGACGCGAAGTAAAATTGTCAATGAAGGTAAAAGTGGCTAAATGAAAGTAGCTAGGTTTTGCAAGCATAAAGTTCCTTGCCAGGAAATTAAACCCGCAATACTTGGACAATTCACCAAAACCATCAAGATCTACGCTAAGAGAATTAAAGAGAATATAAACACAATGATACCAACAATTTGAAGGAAATATGTGTATATTCACAAACTAAAGGTTAGTACCAGCAATTGCTTTTGTCTGTTCAGCAACAACTTCCATGGTTAATTAAGCTTCTTGTTGCTCGAGAGTCTCACCAACACTTGCAATGAACTTCAAGCCCTAAGCGAGTGCATATATGTAACTTTCTGTGCAATAAACTGCCAGTCAAGAAAGGGCAAACGATGGTTAGTGGTGATAACTCTTTATATCAGTCAGGTCATTGCAATTATTTCAGAAAACAAAATCAACTGCAATGAATTATCCACCAAATATATTGCAGGAAATCCCCTTCAGAAGAAGAGTGTTTTTTCTGCAAAATTGGTGATATTGTAATATTGTAGGTTTGTCTTCCAATAGCAGTATTTCATATTTTGGTTGTTTACTGTATTTGTAGATGGAAAGGCACCTGATTTATGAGCACATGATATGATACAAAAAGATACTGCAGCATACCTCACTTGATTGTCCCAACAAGTTCCTCCTTTCAAAGTCTCCTAGAATGGAACGCTTGATGGAAGAAAGTTAGATGACCAACATTGATCTGGAAAAGATTCTTCTTGGCATTGAACTTCCTCGGGCTGCTGGTGGTGGCCACAGAGCAAGTGAGGGGAGAAAGAACTACCAGAGGGACATATACGGCGAGGTTGAGCAGAATCTACACATAAATGAAATTGAATGAAAGAAAAAAAGGTGGAACAGAGAAGGGAGAAGACAAATCAAGAAGGGCTGAAAGCAATAAGCAAATCAAAGGGAGTATACAATGAAACTGAGAGGAGATCTACCAGAGCGAAGAGGTGGAAGAGGGAGTGGAGGCGAGGCGTGCCAGCCGGGATCTCGATCCAACTCCGGCTGGCCCGCCCTGTCATCGCCAGCGGCGGACGAGACCACCCCGCCCCAGCGCGCCTACCTCCTCCTATCCTCCCTCCACATCTTCTCTTCTGCAAGGATGAATCCATGGGGTCGCCCTTTGTGTGCAGGTTCCCTCTGCCGCCGGAGGCAAGCTCTTCGCATCCAGGGGTGGCTGCTCACGGGGAGGTAGTCGGCGAGGCGGGGCACGTCGTCGAGGACGTATCTGAAGTCGCCCTCGGAGATCTTGACGTAGGCGGCGTCGATGAGGCTGTCGTTGGAGGCGTTGTGGAGGGCGTGGAGGTTGGGGTAGGAGTCGCGGGAGATCCGCACGCACATGGCGGAGAAGGGCAGCACCGCCTTGGCCTGCTGCTGCCGCTCCCCGCCGCCGCCGCCGTCGTACTCCTCGTCCTCCCTCCGCCGCCGTCGCCCAAGGCATGTTGCTGTGCCGCCTTGGCCTGCTTCTGCTACTCCGGCACGGTTTGAGGCGGTGGGTAGCGGCGCCGGCGATGTGGGTGGGAGGAGAGGAGGCGGGTGGGGAGGGGAGAGGAGGCGCGCAGGAGGGGAGAGGAGGCGGCGGCGAGCTGAGAGGGCGGGGGAGGCGTGAGTGCGGGAGGGAGGCGGCGGCTAGGTCATCCACGACAGCGCCCCCTTTTTATACCCAATAGTGAAATGACTAAAATGCCCTCGGGGGGCGCTGGAATTACGCGCGGTGGCACAAGATTTTTACCGTGAGACGGTAACTATTCATTCCTATAGTGCCTCGGTTTCGATCCTACGGCCTGCGTCCTCCCGAAGCTCGATCCGACGGCCTAGATCTCAACAAGCAAATGAGATGGACGGACGGATGTTTCAAATCGTTGAGGAGGCTTGTAGGAACTTTCATCTCTTATATATAGGGGTGGGACTATTCTGCAACCCCCTCTAGAGTTTCTAAATAAGCTTATTCAGAAACCACCTCCGCCGACTACCTTTTTTCTTTCCCCAAGGGAGCGAAGGAAGGAAGGAAGCGGCCCGCGCCGCGAGGGAGCAGCGAGTCTCGCTTCACGCCATTGCAGCGCCACCACCTCTTACTGTTCCTTCCTCAGCGCAGATCGAGCGACAATGAGCGTAAACAAGTGAAAAGGGCACCACCAACGACCACCTCTTCACTTTCTCTGTCGACCGATCGATCGGATCGGGATCCCGCCGAGCCGAGCCTGCTCCTCCTACTCCGGCCGCTCGCCTCGCCCGCCTCGAGCTTATCGCCTCCTCGCACCTCCCCTGCCCCCACCTCTCCCTCCCAAAGGCTTGTTCGTGCCCACCTATTCGCCTCCTGCGCCACGCCTCATCCCGACCGCCACCTTCCCTGTTCATAGTCCGCTCGCCCCGCATGGCAAGACACGCAAGCCGGGCTCGCCCTCATTGTCTCAGACGGCTCTGCCTCGACTTCGTGGAGCCACACAAGAGCACTGCACGGCGCCATGATGATCAGATGGCGGCTACCCTCGCCGCTCAGCGATGACCACCACGAGCCCGACCATGCTCCCTAGTAGTGGACTCCGCCACACAACTGCGGCACATCTCTCGCTCCACCTACTGACCACCGGCCGGCGCCTCTTCACCAAAGATCTCTCTCCTACTGCTCCTATCCACGAGAACCGACCGATGGACTCATCGTCACCACGCGTGGCCTTCGCCATGCTCCTCCCACGGTGGCCTCATTCTCCCATCACCACCCACCAACCCTCCACCCTTGTCTCCAAGTACACCACTCCTCGACCTCATACTCGGTTGGCCCATGGCGACCAAGGACGCCAAACCCTCTTCCTTGCTCCCCAAATTGTCTACCGCTGCTTCCTCTACCTCTGGTCCCAAGACACGATTTCGATGTGGCTCCTCCCTTGCCTCTAGATCCATGGCTTCCATATCTCTGCTTCGACGGCCTTATGCAGTTAGCTTAACTAAAAAATAGAAGTTAACCCGATCGGCCTATGCACGGTAGCTTTTACCGAAAAAATGGTGAATTTAATTTCCACTGAACCGGTAGGCTTCACTTCAAAGGCCGAGAAAGATCAACTTCCCCCAACGCAGCTTAGCATTTTTAACTGTACATGGTTGTTCTCTCGAAAAATACTAGTAGGCATTGGCGTGTTGTTTATAGTTCAATGATTACATAGTTTATAGTTTCAAGTTCTCAAATCGGTTCTTTCTGCTTGTGTTTTGATATTACGTATAGTTTCAAAGAATTAGCCATTGCAATTAAGGAATATACTTTGAGAAGAACAAACACCGCTTATAAAAAATGTTTCATTCTTGTCGCCAATGACGGGTGAGATGGCAGCACCCATAGAGTTCATTTGGTTCAGTTTCTATAGTGCAGTTAAGAGTATTAATGCTTACAGTTATTGAGTAAAAAAAGGAAAAGACAAGGAATGTGAAAGAATAAGATTACATGTGGTAGAGAGAAGTTCCTTCATTTTTTTCTAAGTGCACTGCAATACTTGTTCCTTTTTGCACCATAAGTAAAACTAGATAATTTTATGAAAATGTATCATGTCACTTAGGGATGAAAATGGTGTGGAAACTTTCCGCTTTTCCGGGGGAAAAGTGGAAATGGAGAGGAAACATGAAAATGGAAAAAAATTGCAAAACGGAAACGGAAATGGAATTTTTTATGTGGAAATGGAAACAGAAACGGAATGGTGTTTTCCGGTGGAACAGGCATGGAAACAGAACTTTCCGTTTCTGTGAATATGGACTTTCCATTTTTACGATAAACCTATGGCTGCTTTGTAGCATAACCACCAAACAACATATAATGACACAATTAGTAGAATTGATCCGAGGCCCAAATTCTACTACCACACATGTACTCAGCCTGACCCTATACATAATTGTCCAGAACTACGACAATACTACACTAAGTTGCTAACATAAGGATATTATTTTGTAGCCGCGTTAACAACTCATTAAATTTGTTTGTTTTTGTGTGTATTTCTCTATGATTAAAGGGGTTTTTAAGTTTCGATCAATGCCCACTTCTGTTTCTGTGTCCGCTTTTTATTCGCTCCGTGTCCGTTTCCTGTAGTCTCTGCTTCCGTATTCATTTCCGGGGTTTCTGTATTAGTTTCCGCTTCCGCAAAAAAATATGAAAACAAATATGATAGCACTCAGTTCCGTCCGTTTCCACTCTGTTTTTATTCCTAATGACACTTTCCGTGACTCCCTCTTTTTAAGTCCACATTTTGTTGCTGGCTCGGTTAACTCTTGGGGTTTCAGCAGTTATGTATAAAAAACATAGAAAAGCCCGAGGATATTAACTTTGGAATTTCTGCAGTTAACTAAAAAATCCATAAAGACTACAGTTCATTATTGAATAAAATAAAATGGCGGTTTACTTAGAAATTTGGAGCAGTTTTTCTATGGTTTGTTTAGCGGAAAAAGTTTGATTATATAAGCAAAAACAACGTTAGCTTTTAGATGTTGTGGTGGTTCACTAGGGGGGATGTGTAGCAGTTAGCAAAAACAACAGTTAGTTTTTTAAAAAACTTTTTTTACTCGGAGAAACCATTAGTTAGATAGAGTCCAGCAGTTAGCTTGTGCCTTCGGGTTCAATCCGGCTCTCCTAAAAAATTCATGTCTAGAAAAATCTTACGGAACTCTGGTTTGAAAGTGCACATGTATCAAAAGAGCACTGTATGTATAAAAAAAGTACAATTACTTGCGCCAGCCAAGTAGTTCGATGGCCGGAAACACTTGCAATCTACTTGCTAAACAAAAATTGGTACTTGGCTTGCAAGGTACGTAGTAGCTTCGGTTCAGTTAACTACTAGTACTTCGTGAAGATATGCTATAAAAAAGGAGCGGTTAACTTCCGTTCAGTTAACATTGGTTTACTTTCAGTCCATTAACTTCACGTAGCAGCAGTACATATGACAAGATGAACGAAATTAACTAAGCAAATATGACAGTTAACTTTGGGACTTGCAGAAGTTTCCTAAAGAAATTAAAACAGTTCAAAGAAGAAGTTTCACTACTTAAAAAACTGGTTCTATTCGACCGGGCGGAAAATTCATCTTTAAAAAAGGAAAAAGTTAACTCCAACAATGCAAACACCAGCCACCTCCACCCTTGCCTCCAGTGCCATCCTCCACCGACCTGCTTCTCCACTAGCACCGCCACTCCAAGGCCACCCATCTCTAAGCTAACTCCTTTGCAAAAAGCTATAGGGGAGTGCACCAGTGGTACCGGATGTTCACAAAGAACGATTGGGTAACGGATGCGCTCTGATTAGCTCGTGCAGAAAAAGAAGCAGCCCTGCTTTTGGATTGCCGTATGCTTACTATTATGTGTAGTTATCTGTACTAAGACAAAGGAGTTAACTTTTTGAGATGAAGCAGTTCTTTCTGCGAGTTAGCCACAATTAGCTATGAAACAATTTCCCCAAGAAGTTAACAAATATGGGGAAAACAACGTCCATAGTGGCAGTTAACATCGGCCGACATGGTAGTTAACCTCGACATTCATGGCAGTTAGCGTGACCCCGGCAAAAAGAACAAAACAAAATAAATTAGTATCTGCAGTCCTGATAGTTAACACCAAGTTAACTGCCACAATCCTGACAGTTAGCTATTTCAGTCCCGACAGTTAACTTGACCCTAAAAAAAGAACAAAGGAAAAATTAGTTTCTTGATGCAGCGATTTTGTTCGGATAGGGCAGTTAGCCATTATGGTCGAGCAGTTAGGGTGTTTGTCAGTTAGCTCGACCCAGGACAAAATGTTAAAAAAACAATTAGTACCTTCAGTCCGGCAGTTAACCACAATCCCCGACAGTTAGCTATTTCAATACCAGCAGTTAGCTTGATCCGGGGAAAAACCAGGAAAAAAAAGTTTCTTCAGTACCAGCAGTTAGCTTGATCATCATATGTCAGTTAGCTATTCCAGTCGGGCAGTTAGCATGTACTGTATTAGTTCGGGCAAAAATGACGAAAATGACGCTTGTTTTTTTTTTGAAAACTGCTCTTAAACCGTAGCGAATCTGGAAGCGAGTTCTATATACCGAAGTTTGGGCTAATCCATAGCTTTCCAATGGTATATCATACGCAACATTCTGACAAGTGGTTTGGAAATTTCTTTCAAAAAAGCTTTGAAAACTTATTTGATGGATTTCTAGATTTTGAACATGAGTTTTTTGCTCCTTTTCAATAGCTATCCAACAGTATATCGTTTTCATCATTTCGATGAACGGTTCAATAATTACGACCAAAAAACAATGCGAAAAAATAGTGTCAGAAAAAGTCCGCCCGGCAGTTAACTAGTATAGGTCGCATACGTTAGTTGTATATATATATATATATATATATATATATATATATATATATATATATATATATATATACATCCCAACTATTCCGCAACCCATTCTGAATAAGCTATTTAGGAACTTTTCCTAATCGCCTCGAGAACGGGCAAACTAATCGTCGGCGGACTTTTTCTGGTACCATTTGTTCGCATTGTTTTTTAGTCATAATTATTGAACCATTCATCGACATGATGTATATGATATACCTTTGGATAGCTATTGAAAAGGAGCAAAAACTCATGTTGACTGTTTTCCCAAAATCGATTCGGTTTTTTAAAAAAATTAAAAAAACTGAAAATCCATCAAACGAGTTTTCAATGTTTTTGTGGAAGCAGTTTTTTAAAAAATTATCGGAACTATGCGTATGATATAGCGTTAGAAAGTTACCTATTAGCCCAAACTTTGGCATATGTAACACATTCTCAGATTTGCTATGGTTTAAGAGCAGTTTTCTAAAAACTAACATCATTTTTCGACATTTTTGCCCGATCACATAAAGACACGCTAATCGCCTTTCGGCGAATACCTAACTGCCCCATGCTGAGCAAGCTAACTGCCGTACCGAATAAACTATTTTTTTCTTTTATTCTTTTATTTTCCGGTTCAAGTTAACTGCTAGGACTCACATAGCTAACTGCCAAAGATCGGGGCAGATAATACCTAGTTAACTTCGGGACCAAAAATACTAAAAAAAATCATTTTTTCGGTCGAGCTAACCGCCAGATCAAATAGCTAATTGTCTGGATTATGACAAGACACCAAGTTAATCTTTGGACCGAATATGCAAAAAGAAATCATTCTTTTTTTGCACGGTCACATTAATCGCCGATTTTTTGGAAGTTAACACCACAGGTTGCGAAAGTTAATTACACCTAGTTAACTTCTATGAACAAGCTAACCGCCTCACTGTAATAGCTAATCGACGATGACGACAAAGCTAACCGCCGTGACTTAAGACACTTTTTTTGTTTTTCCTGGTTTTTCGGATCAAGCTAATCGCCGCGGTATTGAAATAGCTAACTATTGGGGATTGCGTGATTAACAACAAGCTAACTGCAGAACTGAAGGTACTAATTTTTTTTCCCTGGGTCATTCCAACCCCGGGGCCTGAAATAGCTAACTGTTGGGACTGTGGCGGTTAAGAACTAGTGAATTGCTTGACTGAAGATATAAACTTTTTTTCTTTCATTATTTTTTTCCAAGGTCACGCTAACTGCTCGAGTGCGCATGGCATTTAAGTGTTCAAGTTAACTTCCACAACTTGCCCGCTTAACTGCCATATGCAATAAAGATTGGACTAACAGTATAAAAATACTTTGTTATACTGTTACAGTTTTGAAACACTTAACTGTTGCACTTCGTACACTTGACTGACACGTCACAAAACACTAACTTGCCTGTTTACTTAAGTAAAAGCTTTTTTCATGTTGATCGTTTTCCCAAAATCGATCCGTTTTTTAAACAAAATCTAGAAAACTAAAAATCCATCAAACAAATTTTCAATGTTTTTGTGAAAGGAATTTGCAAAGCTTTTGTGGGAATGATGCATATGATATACCGTTAGAAAGGTACCGATTAGCCCGAACTTTGGCATATATAACACGTTTTCAGATTTGCTAAGGTTTAAGAGCAGTTTTCAAAAAACTAACATCATTTTCGATAATTTTTGCCCGAACTACTACAGTACACGCTAATCGTCATGCATGAATAGCTAGTCGACATATGTCGACAAGCTAAGCGCCGAGACCGATTTTTTCTTTTGTACTTTTTTTCGTCAGTCAAGTTAATCGCCAGTGAAATAGCTAATCGACGGAATTGGGCGATTAGCACCAAGTTAACTGCTGAGGACTGAAAATGTTTTTTTCTTTTTTATTGGGTCGTACTAACTGCGGGTATGAAATACCTAACTGCACGCGATGAGCAAGCTAATAGATGATAATACATTTTTTTGCTTCTTTTGTTTTTAATTATTTTTTTCTATTTTTTCCTTGGTAAGTTAACCGCCGGGATTGAATAGCTAACTGTTGTGACTGCGATAGTTAACTGCCAGGATTGAAATTAGTTTTTTGGAGCAAAGTGGTTTTTCCAACTCATGTCTCTCTATTTCTAGTTAACCGCCACATCGCAGGAAGCTAACTTCACTTTTTACTCAAGTAAAAGTCTATTTCTGTTTTTAATAGTTAACTGCTATTCCAAATGGTTGAAGTACCACATCGAATTGCAGCCAACTGATATAGTACATGGGTAAGTGCAATTAGCTGGTGTCAACTAAAAATATATTGTGCCCCAAGAAAATCAAGATAACTACTCTAGCGAAAAGAGCCAACTGCTGAACCTTTTTTCTAGCAGGCGCACTGAACTAGTACCAGAAGTAAACGGCGTCGGGCTCCATGGGATTTACCACCGGATGGGGCACCTCACCAACCACGGGACTCCATGAATGGCGTGGTCGCGGCAGCCAGCTTTCACCGTGATGATGTGTACGTCGAGCGATGTGCTCCTATACCTTGACATCGACGGGAAGCAGGGACGCACAGGACTAACTGCCAAGCACCAGTGGGATAACTGCCGAGCGCGTAGATGGATTCGTCGAGGGCGAAGGTCCCCATCATCATCCTCCACGCTGGGAAGCAGGGCCGCGACAGGGGAGGGGCACCAGGGGCGATGGGGTGAGCTCAACAGGGCAACCATGGATCCAGCACTAGAGCTCCCTGGACACCGACAACCATTGTGAGTCGTCGCTCAACTCAGATCCAGGAGTCGTGCTGTCGCCTGCGACTTTAGGACGTCTGAAATGGTGTTGCGCAGCTGCCAGAGATTGAAGAGGTGGTGCTGGATGGCGGCTGGGGCCGGAGAAGTGGGCGCACCACGGTGGCCAGGGAAGGAGGAGGTGGCGCGCCACGGTGGCCAGGGAAGGGGGAGGTGGTCGGCCAGTAGAGCCGCGATGACATGCGCGCGTGGTCGATCTGGCGACAGCAAGCGGCGGTGGGGTGATTACCTTAGCAGTAGCGATGACCATCGGGACGATAGTCAGTACGAGAGGAAGGCCCATGGGAGGAGTGGCGTCATGAGATGGAGTCAGGGGATCAGGGCAATAGCACCTGCGGGGAGCCGATGCATCCCAGGGTCAAAGGCGCTTGACCAAGAATGAGGTGGTCGGGGATGGAGCTTGGGTGGCAAGATCCATGGTGGCGGTAGTGTGGGAGCCTGCATCCCGATGAAGCACGAGACTCCTGGATCTCGACACAGCGTGGGGAAGAAGCAGGTTTGGACAGCGATGGTGGGGGTGAGAGAGAGAAAGAAGGAGAGGTGAGCTGCGGGAGAGCGGTGCCTCGCCCGATTTTGTTCGGGTCCCAGCACGGCGGCGCAGCAGCAAGCGGCACACCAGAGCTCGCAGCGCTCCCTCGTGGTGCTACTGCACTGCTCGCTCCCTCGCTCGCTCCCTTCGGGAAAAGAAACAGGTAGAAGCGGGGTGGTTGCTGAATAAGGTTATTTAGGAAGTCTATTCTGCTAATATTACCAGAATAACTATTCTGCACACCACTTCCGCACTGCACACTGAACGCAAGTGCACGTCATTCTTTGAACCAAGTGTGCTGCAGTACTCACACGAGTGAACTTCTCGTCGGAAAAAACTGCACGCGTTATTTTTTCGGTACTGTTTTCGCTATAATTTTTTAACCGCTTATCGGAATGAGGCATGCAATATACCGTTGAAAATCTATGGATTAGGCGCAACTTCTACATGTTGAACACTTTTCGAGATACCACACGGTTTAAGAGCAGTTTTAAAAATGGTGCGGCCCATGACGAGTGGTAGCGAGGGTTTTTTCGCGATTTCTTCTAAACCGCTCGTCGGAATGAAGCAAACGATACGCTGTTGGATAGATATCATCGAGGCGCATCTTTTTCATATATAAATTTTTCTCTAATTCCTTACAGTTTAAGAGCAGTTTCAAATTTACTAAATCGCGGAATTCTGTTTTTCAAATTTTTTCAAATTTTCGGTACTGTTTTCGCTCCAGTTTTTGAACCGTTTTTCGAAACGAGGCATGTGATACGCCGTTCGAAAGCTACGAACGAGGTGCAACTTTCATATGTTGAAATATTTTTGAAATGCCTTACGGTTTTAAGTTAATTTTGAAAATAGTGCGGCGGATAACGAGTGGCAGCGGCTGTTTTTGGCGAAATTTTTGCAAACCGCTGGTCGGAATGATTCAAACGATACGCGGTTGGAAAGATATAGACGATACGCAACTCTTTCATGTAGAACACTCTCTCTAATTCTTTACGGTTTAAGAAGAATTTCGAATTTACCAAGATGCGGACACTATGTTTTTGGCGACACCCAAATCGACGTGGGTACTTCATCCGACTAAAAACCGCTCTGCAACGGACGAAAAACCGCACTGCATCACACGGGTAAGAGAATTGCATGGTTTCTTCTATTCAAACGTAATTTTTTCAAGAACGAGAAAGTAGAGTGCACTTCACATCGGATGTAAATAAACCACAACACTATCAAGAAGTGAACCGCATTACTTTTTTTCGCTTTCGTAACAATTTTTTTGCACTTACGGGATGAACAACATCATACGGCTGACTACACTGCTTCAGAATGAAAACCACACTGCATCGGACGGGTAAACGAGCTGCATGGTTCTTGTACTCTTTTTCCATTTTATTTTTATGAATAAGTTCTCTTTTTTATGAATGAGAGTGGACCGCAGAGATAAGGCCAAGTGAACCACATCAAGAGAAAAAGTGAAATGCAACACGAGTCTAAGTGAAACATTGAACCATATCATTTTTTTGTTGTTTTTTAACTTTTTTATAAATGCATCCGAGCTGCATGGTGAAATCTAGTGAGCTTCATCTTTTTTGGCCTTTATTATTTTTCTTTTTTATTTACCCTATTTTTTGTTTTTTCTAATTTCTGTTTGATTAACCTATTTGGATGTGGGAGGACTGTAAACTGCATGTTTTTTATTCAAAAAGAGCCAAAGCGTACTTCATGAATTGGGAAACATCTTTTCTTTTTATGAGAAGCGGACCGTGGAGTCCCTCGAAGTGCACTGCATTGCAGTTTTCTTTTTTCGAGCTGTTTTGCCAAAGTGGGCAACTTTTGCAATTAACAGAGATGTCCTTCAATATGCAAACAAAAAAATGAACGACAAAAATCAAAGTGTTGCTGTAGCCGGTGCTGACAGTACGAAAATGTAATGCTTGGGGAGTCGGCGATGGCCTGGTGAGTCTGATGGTAGAAATGGGTCTAGTGGCAGTGTGAGCCGGGGCATCCCGGAGTTGGAGTTCACTTTTTCTCTTTTTTTGTTGTTTCCCCATCTCCTGCAAAAGCAAACTGAACCATAAGAACAACGGATAGCAAATTGCAGTGTACTGAAGATTTCCATCCACGAGTGTACTAAAGAGAGTAGCGAACCTCCATCAAACACACTGAAACTCCACGCTGATGTTTTTGCTCCCAAAACATGTATGCATACTCGATATCCGTCCATGCCCAGACTGCACACACACATGATCCGCACCACACAGCCAGACTCTGAATTTCATTGGCACACTGCACAAACTGCACGGGAGCTTGCGGGTGCTAGAGCGGTGGGTGTCCTCGTCTTCCTGATTTGACCCTAAGGATGAAGAACAAAGCGGCATGACTTAGTGGGAGAACATCGATTGCTTCAAAAGTCTGCAGCGGTGAGGAATCGGTAGCAAAGGGGAACACATGCAGCCTAGGGGGGACAAGAAGTTGCCATAGAGCCAGGATAAAGACAAGCATAACAACACACACAGAAGTTGAGAGCAGCATATAACGATTGTGAGGAGTAGATTCCAGCACTATCCATTTTCCACACTAGGGGAATCCTCTTCTTTCTGAATGTTGTGGTAGAGGGGCTGCTGCGCACGGAAGCTCACTGGACTTGACGTGCACGGATGCTCGTCGAAGTGCGCAAGAACGAGCCTGAACCGCATGGCGAGGGTCCCCAAACTGCATGCCATGGCCGACAAACTGCAGGGGGATAGATGGCCCTCGCCGGATTGCACACGCATGAGCCCTCAACCGCACGGCGAGCATCTCCGAGCTGCACAACCATGGTCGACGTACAACAGGGGAAGATATGAATATGGTGCTCTCCTGTCTGCACGCACACAAGTACAGAACCACATGGCGAGCATCTCCGAGCTGAACGGTCATGGTCCACCGACCAATGGGAAGAGATGGCGCTTGTCGTACTGCACGCGCACAAGCTCTGAATGGCATCGCGAGCATCTCCGAGCTGCACGACCACAACACCCGCATACTGTGAGGCACAATCCTTCTTCTGAACTCTTCGGCCACGAGGAGGGGCACCTCATCTCGCATGGAGTGAACTGCACATGCCGCCAGTGGAGCCCCGTGCGCCCGCACCTCCTCCCGCCATGAGCACGCTCCTCCGTCGCCGCTCCTCACTCCCTCAATCGGCGTGGGTGAGGGGAAAGGAGAGACGGAGGCAACCGAGCTACACGGGAGCCGCGACCAAGCTGCACAGGGGCGGCGACCGAGCTGCATAGGGGTGGGGCGGCACCCGACCACCACGGATGACGCAGATGATGCCCTGGCCGGATACCGCAACGAGGAGGAGAGAGCTTGCCACGGCTCGGTCTGAACCAGGGAGGAGAAGGCAGGGCGGCCCCACGCGACGGAGGGAGAGGAGGCGGCTCGCGCGAGGGCTTGTTGTCTCTGAACCGGCGATGGCGGGCCGTGTGGGGCCGCGGTTTGTCTGGATCTGGCGATGGCTGGCCTCGCGGCGGCTCGTGGTGCCCGGGCTCGTCGTGGTGTGGCCCGTAGCGGGATCAAGTGGCGAAGGAGCGCGGTGGCTTGGTCCTGGGCAAGGCAGCGGCACCCCATGTAGGAGGAAGGTGGAGGGGATCGCCGGGGCAGTTCTGCTGCTAGCGGTGGCGGAGTAAGGGGAGGAAGATGCAGGGGAAGAAGGTAGGGTGCGATTTTTGTTGGGGAGGGCCAGATCCCGTCGCTGGCTCGCCGGAGTAGGATGGAGCGGTGGGGTGGTGAGCTACTGCAATCGCCCCTAGCGTCAGACCACCAGTGCGAAGGTTGGTGGTGGGGGTGGGGGAGGCAAGGGGGAAGGAAGGCTGGCATGGTGGGGGTGGCATCTGCGGAGGAAGGTGGAGGCGTGGGTGTGGGTTGGTGGTAGGTGGTAGGTGGCCTGCTTCAGTTCGGGTGGGTGCGGGCTGAGTAGTTTTCTAGTGTTAGCAGAATAAGAAGGTTTTGATGTGCGAATAAGACTCTAGAGGGTGTTATCATAATAGACCCACCTATATATATATATATATATATATATATATATATATATATATATATATATATATATATATATATATATATATATAGTCTGCCGACATGTCACTCCATACTGAATGCTCGCTGTAGGCTGAACGATGCCGAGGTTGGATATATTTGTAAATAGCCCAGGTATCCAGTGAAAACATGAAAACTATTGTCATAGGCCATCGGATCACGAACATATGGTACAGATCAGAGGTTGGAATCCCACCCGCCATTTAACTACAGTTTTGCCGAAACCCCCTACTAACAATAAGTTGCTGAAGATGAAAAATTGGGAATTATCCCATTCCTAGTTGTTCTCCAGCCACACGAGGGCGACACGGAGGCATGGCGATTCAATCGGCGATCGATCATGGCGGCGCCTCAACGCAATAAAGAACCCTAAGATCGACCACGGGCGGGCGCGCTGGCGCCACCCCACGCAATGACGACCCAACGACAATAGTGATGCGCCCGCGCGACGGCGACCTCCGCGACCCGGCCCTGCCCCCACGCGACGGAGACCGAGTGGCCGTGGTGCTGCCTCTATGCAACGGCGACCCGGCGGCTTGCTTTCCTTTCAAAACTGCTGTTTTGCTATACAGAGAAATCGTTGATGTTTTGTTGTAACTGAATGAATGTCGATGTACAGATAAATCCTAGTTCTGTTGCGGCACCTGAATCAATGTGGATGTACAGAAAATACTTGAATGAATGTGGATATACAAGAAATCATTGCTATTTTTCCTTCCCATTGCTCTGGAGATGCGGCAGGGTAGCAAGTTGAGCAGATTTTCTGTCATTTCAGTGATATGGATAATATAGAAGGATTCTGCTTCTACTTCCATGCCATGTAGAGGTACCGATGGTTATACCTAGCCCTACCTCGGGCCGGGCCGGGCCGGGCGGGCGGGCGGCCGGGCCTAGCTAAGCCCGACAAGAAAAACCGAGCCCAGTTCGCCCGGCCCGACCATCGGGCTGTTTTCGGCCTAAGCCCGACCAACACGTAAAAGCCCATCGGCTCGGCCGCCCGGCCCGACCTTCGAAAAACGCAAAACGACGGGCCCAGGCCGCCCACTCACCGCCGGGCTCAAAATCTAGGTTCGAGTCGCCCGGGGCAGCGTCGGGCCGGGCCGGGTCGGGCTTTTTCGGGCTGGGTCGGGCCGGGCTTCCCATGGCCAGGCGTACCGGTGGTTAACATCTTCAGTCTTGCTAAATTCAGAGTTGGCAAGCCATCTGCTACAATCAACAGGAATCAGGCATTAACCAATTAATCTCTTGTGGCTTATTACCCAGTCTAAGTCTAATTCTAGCTAGCATAAAGGAACAATTTCCAGCACTTTTACACACAACAACACACGCACGGAAAGCAATAGCATAGCAGCAGCATGGGCAGGCTGGGGGCTCATCCTACATAAGCTAAATGCCCTCGCTTACCTACATCAGCCTTGAGAAACAATACTCTTGACCCAGATGTGCCAATGCTACACTACAAAAAAATACACTTCCGTGATGATACGTGTTTGTCACAGTAGGTGATGTCTACTAAACAACCTTCTTCTTGTAGACGTTGTTGGGCCTGCAAGTGCACAGGTTTGTAGGATAGTAGCAAATTTCCCTCAAGTGGATGACCTAAGGTTTATCGATCCGTGGGAGGCGTAGGATGAAGATGGTCTCTCTCAAGCAACCCTGCAACCAAATAACAAAGAGTCTCTTGTGTCCCCAACACACCCAATACAATGGTAAATTGTATAGGTGCACTAGTTCGGCGAAGAGATGGTAATACAAGTAAAAAATAGATAGTATATATAGGCTTTTGTAATCTGAAAATATAAAAACAGCAAGGTAACAAACGGTAAAAGTGAGCGTAAACGGTATTGCAATGATAGGAAACAAGGCCTAGGGTTCATACTTTCACTGGTGCAAGTTCTCTCAACAATAATAACATAGATAGATCATATAACAAGACCTCAACATGCAACAAAGAGTCACTCCGAAGACACTAATAGCGGATAACAAACGTAGAGATTATGGCCGGGTACGAAACCACCACAAAGTTATTCTTTCGGATCGATCTATAAAAGAGTTCGTACTAGAATAACACCTTAAGACACAAATCAACCAAAACCCTAGTGTCACCTAGATACTCCATTGTCACCTCAAGTATCTGTGGGCATGATTATACGATATGCATCACACAATCTCAGATTCATCCAACCAACATAAAAGTACTTCAAAGAGTGCCCCAAAGCTACTACCAGAGAGTCAAGAACGTGTGCCAACCCCTATGCATAGGTTCCCAATGTCACGAAACCCGCAAGTTGATCACCAAGACATACATCAAGTGTTCTCATAAAGACTCAATCCGATAAGATAACTTCAAAGGGGAAACTCAATTCATCACAAGAGAGTAGAGGGGGAGAAACATCATAAGATCCAACTACAATAGCATAGTTCGGGATACATCAAGATCGTGCCATAGATTGGAACACGAGAGAGAGAGAGAGAGAGAGAGAGAGAGAGAGAGAGAGAGAGATCAAACACATAGCTACTGGTACATACCCTCAGCCCCGAGGGTGAACTACTCCCTCCTCGTCATGGAGAGCGCCGGGATGATGAATATGGCCACCGGAGATGGATCCCCTCTGGCGTGGTACAGAAAAGGGGTTAGATTGGTTTTGGTGGTTCTCGAGGCTTGCGCGCGGAACTCCCGATCTATCTTCTGCTCGGAAGTTTTAGGGCACGACGGTATATATGGGTGAAAGGAGTACGTCGGTGGAGCTACGGGGCCCCACGAGGCGGGGCGCGCCGGGGGAAGGGGCGCCCCACCCTCGTGAGCACCTCCGTATCTTCGACATGGGGTCCAAGTCCATCGTGGGTTTCCTTCCAAAATAACTTCTCCAGTTGATTTCATTCCGTTTGACTCGTCGATATTCCTTTTCCTCGAAACATCGGCATAAAACAACAAATCTGGGCTGGGCCTCCGGTTAATAGGTTAGTCCCAAAATAATATAACAAGTGGATAATAAAGCCCAATATTGCCTAAAACAAGAGATAAAGTAGCATGGAGCAATCAAAATTATAGATACGTTGGAGACGATCAAGCATCCCCAAGCTTAATTCATGCTCGTCCTCGAGTAGGTAAATGATAAAAAGAATTTTGATGCGGAGTGATACTTTGGCATAATTTCAATGTAATTCTTCTTACTTGTGATATGAATATTCAGATCCGAAAGATTCAAGACAAAAGTTCATATTGATAAAAGAAATAGTAATACTTCAAGCATACTAATCAAAGTAATCATGTCTTCTCAAAATAGCATGGCAAAATAAAGTTCATCCCTACAAAATCATATAGTTAGGCTATGCTTCATTTTCGTCACACAAAGATGTTCCCAACTTCTATACCCCCGATGACAAGCCAAGCAATTGTTTCATACTTAAATAATCTCAAACATTTTCAACCTTCACGCAATACATGAGTGTGAGCCATGGATATAGCACTATGGGTGGAATAGAATATGATGATGGGGATTGTGTGGAGAAGATTAAAAAGGAGAAAGTCTCACATCAACGAGGCTAATCAATGAGCTATGGAGATGCCCATCGATTGATGTTAATGCAAGGAGTAGGGATTGCCATGCAACGGATACACTAGAGCTATGAATGCTCAACAAAAGAAAACTAGTGGGTGTGCATCCAACTTGCTTGCTCATGAAGAACTAGGGCATTTTGAGGAAGCCCATCGTAGGAATATACAAGCCAAGTTCTATAATGAAAAATTCCCACTAGTATATGAAAGTGACAACATATGAGACTCACTATATGAAAAACATGGTGCTACTTTGAAGCACAATATACGAGACTCGCTATATGAAGAACATGGTGCTACTTTGAAGCACAAGTGTGGAAAACAAGGATAGTAGCATTGCCCCTTTTTATTTTTTTAATATTTTTTTGGGCCTTCTTTTTTTTTCTTTGGCCTTTCTCTTTTGGGGGGGGGGGGACAATGCTCTATTGAATGATGATCATCACACTTCTATTTATTTACAACTCAATGATTACAACTCGATACTAGAACATAGTATGACTCTATATGAATGCCTCCGGAGGTGTACCGGGATGGTGCAATGAATCAAGAGTGACATGTATGAAAATTATGCATGGTGGCTTTGCCACAAATACGATGTCAACTACATGATCATGCAATGGCAATATGAAAAAAGTAACGTATGTCATAATGATGATAAACGGAACGGTGGAAAGTTGCATGGCAATATATCTCGGAATGGCTATGGAAATGCCATGATAGGTAGGTATGGTGGCTGTTTTGAGGAAGATATAAGGAGGTTTATGTGTGATAGAGCGTATCGTATCACGGGTTTGATGCACCCGTGAAGTTTGCACTAACTCTCAATGTGAGAAAGGGCAATGCACGGCATCAAGAGGCTAGCAAAGGCGGAAAGGTAAAAGTGCGTATAATCCATGGACTCAACATTAGTCAAAAGAACTCATATACTTATTGCAAAAATTTAGAAGCCATCAAAAATCAAGTACTACGCGCATGCTCCTAGTGAGATAGATTGGTAGGAAAAGACCATCGCTCGTCCCCGACCGCCACTCATAAGGATGCACAAGCCAGGTACACTTCATGTTTCAAATTTGTTACATAGCTGTAACCATACGTGCATGCTACGGGACTTACAAACTTAAACACAAGCATTTCTCAAATTCACAATCACCCAACTAGCATGACTTTGATATTATCACCTCCATATCTCAAAACAATTATCAAGCATCAAACTTATCTTAGTATTCAACGCACTCAAAAGAAAGTTTCACATATCGTGAATACCAAGTATATTAACATTAAGCAAATTACCATGCTATTAACGACTCTCAAAATAATCTAAGTGAAGCATGAGAGATCAAGTTTCTTTAAAACAAATCCACCACCGTGCTCTAAAAGATCTAAGTGAAGCACTAGAGCAAAAATTATCACGCTCAAAAAGATATAAGTGAAGCACTATGAAGAAAACTATCAAGCTCATAAGATATAAGTGAAGCACATTGAGTATTCTAACAAAATTTGTATGGCTCTCTCTCTCTCATTAAAGAATTCAGATCTTGGTACTTTATTCAAACAGCAAGCAAAGCTAAAGAAAACTACAATGCAAGGATAGCACAACTCATGTGAAGAAGCAAAAAACTTAGGCTCAACCGATACTAACCGATAGTTGTTGAAGAAGAAAGGTGGGATGCCTACCGGGGCATCCCCAAGCTTAGATGCTTGAGACTTCTTGAAATATTATCTTGGGGTGCCTTGGGCATCCCCAAGCTTGAACTTTTGTGTCTCCTTAATTCCTCTCATATCATGGTTTGTCTTTTTATCAAAAGCTTCATTCACAACAAACTCAACAAGAACTCATGAGATAGGTTAGTATAAACCAATGCAAAACCTTATCATTTTCTACTGTAACAAATCACTTAAATTATTATTCAACATTGCATACTAAATGCCTCTGCATATTTAATACTCCTATCCTCAAATAGAATCATTAAACAAGCAAACATATGCAAACAATGCAAACATAACAGCAATCTGCCAAAACAGTACAGTCTGTAAAGAATGCAAGAGTATCAATACTTCCCTGACTCCAAAAATTATGAACTAAAATTCCCACTGTAATAAATTTATCAGAGCTCAATATGCAAAAAAGATTCAACATTATACCATGCTCTGACTTTTCTGAGGAATTTTTGCAACAGCGGTAAACTTTCTATTTTCAAACAGCAACATGCATACTTGCAAAATAAGCATGGCAAAGGCTATCCTTGACTTTTTTATTGAAACTAAAGATGAAAAACATTATTCTAACTAACAGAAAGCAAATACTAACAAAAGAAAATGATTATACAAGCAAAACACATATCATGTGGTGAATAAAAATATAGCTCCAAGTAAAGTTACCGATGAACGAAGATTTAAAGAGGGATGCCTTCAGGGCATCCCCAAGCTTAGGCTCTTGGTTGTCCTTGAATATTACCTTGGGGTGCCTTGGGCATCCCAAGCTTAGGCTCTTGCCACTCCTTATTCTATAGTCCATCGAATCTTTACCCAAAACTTGAAAACTTCAACCACACAAAACTTAACAGAAAACTCGTGGGCTCCGTTAGCTTAAAGAAAACAAAACACCACTTCAAGGTACTGTAATGAAATCATTCTTTATTTATATTGGTGTTAAATATAATGTATTCCAACTTCTCTATGGTTTATAAACTATTTTACTAGCCATAGATTCATCAAAATAAGCAAACAACACAATGAAAACAGAATCTGTCAAAAACAGAACAGTCTGTAGTAATCTGTAACTAACGCAAACTTCTGGAACTCCAAAAATTCTAAAATAAATTGGTGGACCTGAGGAATTTGTCTAGTAATAATTTGCAAAAAGAATCAACTAAATATCACTCTCCAGCAAAAAGTTATAGCTAATCTCGTGAGCACTAAAGTTTCTGTTTTTTTACAGCATGATCATAAAGACTTCACCCAAGTCTTCCCAAAGGTTCTACTTGGCACAAACACTAATTAAAACACAAAACCACATCTAAACAGAGGCTAGATGGATTATTTATTACTAAAGAGAACCAAAAAGCAAGAAACTAAAATAAAATTGGGTTGCCTCCCAACAAGCGCTATCGTTTAACGCCCCTAGCTAGGCATTATGATTTCAATGATGCTCACAAAAAGATAAGAATTGAAACATAAAGAGAGCGTCATGAAGAATATGAATAGCACATTTAAGTCTAACCCACTTCCTATGCATAGGGATTTTGTGAGCAAACAACTTATGGGAACAAGAATCATCTTGCATAGGAAGGTAAAACAAGCATAACTTCAAGATTTTAAGCACATAGAGAGGAAACTTGATATTATTGCAATTCCTACAAGCATATGTTCCTCCCTCATAATAATTTTCAGTAGCATCACGAATGAATTAAACAATATAACCAGCACCTAAAGCATTCTTTTCATGATCTACAAGCATAGAAAATTTACTACTCTCCACATAAGCAAAATTCTTCTCATGAATAATAGTGGGAGCAAACTCAACAAAATAGCTATCATGTGATTGAAAATTAAGATCGAGATGACAAGTTTCATGGTTATCATTATTCTTTATTGCATACGTGTCATCACAATAATCATCATATATAGGATGCATGCTTTCATCATAGTAAATTTGCTCATCAAAACTTGGGGGACAAAAAATATCATCTTCATCAAACATAGCTTCCCCAAGCTTGTGGCTTTGCATATCATTAGCATCATGGATATTCAAGGAATTCATACTAACAACATTGCAATCATGCTCATCATTCAAAGATTTAGTGCCAATAATTGTATGTAATTCTTCTTCTAGTACTTGAGCACAATTTTCCTTCCCATCATACTCACGAAAGATATTAAAAAGATGAAGCGTGTGAGACAAACTCAATTCCATTTTTTTTGTCGTTTTCTTTTATAAACAAGACTTGTGCTAAAACAAGAAATAGAAAGATTCGATTGCAAGATCTAAAGATATACCTTCACTTACCTAGCCTCCCCGGCAACGGCACCAGAAAAGAGCTTGATGTCTACTACACAACCTTCTTCTTGTAGACATTGTTGGGCCTGCAAGTGCACAGGTTTGTAGGACAGTAGCAAATTTCCCTCAAGTGGATGACCTAAGGTTTATCAATCTGTGGGAGGCGTAGGATGAAGACGGTCTCTCTCAAGCAACCCTACAACCAAATAACAAAGAGTCTCTTGTGTCCCCAACACACCCAATACAATGGTAAATTGTATAGGTGCACTAGTTCAGCGAAGAGATGGTGATACAAGTGCAAAATAGATAGTAGATATAGGCTTTTGTAATCTGAAAATATAAAAACAGCAAGGTAACAAATGGTAAAAGTGAGTGTAAACAGTATTGCAATGATAGGAAACAAGGCCTAGGGTTCATACTTTCACTAGTGCAAGTTCTCTCAACAATAATAACATAGATAGATCATATAACAAGCCCTCAACATGCAAAAAAGAGTCACTCCGAATACACTAATAGCGGAGAACAAACGTAGAGATTATGGTCGGGTACGAAACCACCACAAAGTTATTCTTTCGGATCGATCTATAAAAGAGTTCGTACTAGAATAACACCTTAAGACACAAATCAACCAAAACCCTAATGTCACCTAGATACTCCATTGTCACCTCAAGTATCCGTGGGCATGATTATACGATATGCATCGCACAACCTCAGATTCATCCAACCAACATAAAAGTACTTCAAAGAGTGCCCCAAAGCTACTACCAGAGAGTCAAGAACGTGTGCCAACCCCTATGAATAGGTTCCCAATGTGACGAAACCCACAAGTTGATCACAGAGACATACATCAAGTGTTCTCATAAAGACTCAATCCGATAAGATAACTTCAAAGGGGAAACTCAATTCATCACAAGAGAGTAGAGGGGGAGAAACATCATAAGATCCAACTACAATAGCAAAGCTCGGGATACATCAAGATCGTGCTATAGTGGAACACGAGAGAGAACATGAGAGAGAGAGAGAGAGAGATCAAACACATAGCTATTGGTACATACCCTCAGCCGAGGGTGAACTACTCCTCCTCGTCATGGAGAGCGTCGGGATGATGAAGATGGCCACCGAGATGGATCCCTCCCGTGAGTACCGGAAAGGGGTCCCGATTGGTTTTGGTGGTTCTCGAGGCTTGCGTGGCGGAACTCCCGATCTATCTTACATTCGGAAGTTTTAGGGCACGACGGTATATATGGGTGAAAGGAGTGCGTCGGTGGAGCTACAGGGCCCCACGAGGCGGGGCGTGCCGGGGAAGGGCGTGCCCCCACCCTCGTGAGCACCTCCCGTATCTTCCGACGTGGGGTCCAAGTCCATCGTGGGTTTCCTTCCAAAATAACTTCTCCAGCTTGATTTCGTTCGTTTTGACTCCGTCGATATTCCTTTTCCTCGAAACTTTGAAATAGGCATAAAACAAACAAATCTGGGCTGGGCCTCCGGTTAATAGGTTAGTCCCAAAATAATATAAAAGTGGATAATAAAGCCCAACATTGCCTAAAACAGTAGATAAAGTAGCATGGAGCAATCAAAATTATAGATACGTTGGAGACGTATCGAGAGTCGCGTTTTTGTCATGCATGTACATCCATGACAAATTTATGACGAATCAAGATAGTCATACATGTCTTTGTCAGAGAAGTGTTCCATGACATTACCAAAAACATCATCACGGAAGTGTCCACTTCCATGATGATAAATCGCGCGTCACGAAGTGCTTTTCGTCAAGGGTGACCGACCGTGGCATCCACCGTAGCGAACGCCGTTAAGATATCGGTCGGATTTTGGATCCGATAACCCGTTAATGACCCGACCAATGGGAAATTTCCGTGTAAAATCATCATTGGTCGGAGGAAATATGTGTCGGCTCATCGTTGGGACAGATGTCATCCACTCATTGGACGAAGGCGCCTATGATACGTCGACCGTGGCACGCCCATCAAGTTTAAATGGGCCGCCCAACTAAAGGCCCACAAGATTTTGCGGACCATAATGGGCGGCCCGATTAAAGGCCCACGAGATTTTGTGGACTATAATGGGCTGGCCCAGACTAAAGGCCCACAAGATTTCGCGAACCATATTAGGCGGCCCAATAAAGGCCCACAAGATTTTGTGTGCCATAATGGGCGGCCTGTAAAGGCCCACAAAATTCTTGCGGATCATAATGGGCGGCCAGATAAAGGCCCACGAGATTTCGCGACGTTAATGGGCGGCCCAATTGTAGGCCCACAAGATTTTGAGGACCCTAGTAGGCCGCCCATTAATTGGCTGCCATGTTTTGGGCCAAATGCCGCCCATATTTGATCTGGTCCATTAATGGCTGCCACGTTAAGCCTAATAATGGCCCATATAAGATCCGCCCGTTAAAGCCTCCCACTTTACGGGCCAAATCACGGCCCAGATCAGTCCGCCCTTTAAGAGGCTTTGGGCTCAATTATGGCCCATATCGATTGGTCCGTTGATTTGGACGCTATGCTTTTGGGCCCACTTGCTAAAGGCCCATTTAGTAATTCGCCCGATATTAGTTTTGGCATGTTAAGGGCCCATTTAACATTTCGCCTGTTAAAAGCCCGTCATATAGTTGGGCCTAACTACGGCCGGTTTGCATCCGCCTGCTTTCGGCCGATATCGATTGGGCCAAACAAGGACCGAGACAACTTTGGCTGTTAAAAGCCCGTGAATTGATTCGCACAATCATGGGCGGGTCCATTTCGGGCTGCTACCGCCCGTGAGCTATTCGACGCTTTTCAGTCCGACCTACTTCTCACCTCCTAAAGCCCATTGAGTTTTCTTGCGAAAAGAGGGTCGGAGTTACTCGGCCTATTCAAGGTCCGAATATACTAGTGGGCGGTTTGACGGGCCCATGATGCGGATCATACATCGTGATTGCATGACGGCCCGATTATGTACCGTAATTTTACGGTTTGGCGGCTTACTACGAAGACAGGATATATATCTGATAAAATAACCGCAGCATCGTGAATAAGAAAAACCTAGACTATACAATAAAGAAATTACGGCATATTACATCCTTTGGGCATCAAAGTTCGCCACTATGATAATAAAGCACAAGCGAGACAATAGATTACATACACTGGCATCAAAGATCGCCACCAAGGCAAATAAACACGCCGACAAAATAATATACAAAACCGACAAAGACTTCAATAGAGTTCAAGAAAGGTTAGCCTGTTTGGGAGCTGCTGGCAAGCGGTGAAAGCAAGATGATAAGATCTGCGCTTATTCAACACTTATATCTTCCTCACTCTGAAAGATAAACAAGCGAGCACGGATGATGGTTTTGCACATAAAAGCATCAAGTCTTGACAATTCATCACATTTCTTCTTGACAAATAAAGTGACACAGTTTAAAATTGCATTAACACAATATGGTATTGTTCAGTCAAGTCATGGCAGGAAATGACATTGTGAAGGAGTTGATGACTTCACGACACCAACCGGATTACGGATCAAGAACTCATAAGTATCAATGGTTAGTGTGATGTCAATTTATCCCATTTCAAATTGGCAAATAAAGAGACGGTTTAAATAATACTCCCTCCGTCCGGAATTACTTGTCATCAAAATGGATGTGTCTAGAACTAAAATACATCTAGATACATACATTTCAATGGCAAGTATTTTTGGATGTAGGGAGTAGTAGATTGTTTTTTGCGGGTGATATGACATTGTTCATAGTTAAGACATTGCAGAATATGACATTGTGTTTGTAGTGGGTAGGTTCACCACACCTTTGGATTACGGATGAAGAACGAAGCATACATGCGGTGCAAAAGAAGATCACTTGCTCTATATAGTTTAATTTACATGGTATGAAGAAGGAACTTGGTTGTACAACTGAAAACTTAAATTGAGAAGGACAAACTTTTGTTTATGAACTACATAATAAACTTTCAACATGCAATTTGATGCAAACACCAAAAATAAACAGCTGTTGCAGTCATGCCTAACCAAATATACACAACAAAGTTTGAAGGCTTGAGAAGGACAAACATACATTCTTGGTGAAGACAGGCTCTATAAAGCCCTTGTCCATCTTGATGGGGGGCAATTCAAGAAGTTTAGCATGTAATGTTCTTCATAAGCATTCCCTTTATTCTACATTTTGTTAAGAGTAAATATAGATGTGATAATATACGAAAAAATGGAGAATATTTAAGATAAGATAAAGAGTGATGCTACATAACCAAGTAGCTATAAATGTATGTGCAGCGATATAGGAAAAAGGCACAGCCAAGAGCAATGCTCAGCTAAACTTCTTCAGTACCAACCTTATGGTAAGAGTAGATATAGATCTGATGTGTAGAAAATGGAGGGCAAAGGAAAATAAGCTGCAGAGTGATGGTACATAAACAACTACCTGTCAATATAAGTACACTGATAAAGGACATCATGTACTTACAAGAACAATGCAGAGCTAAAAAAATTCATTGGCATTGGATATATTCTACACTAATGTAACCATTCATACAGATCAAATAATTTGGAGTGAACAATTGATAAGCAAGCTATCATGCATACTGCTGTCACATAATGAACCAGGTATGTATGCAAATACAGTGATACTGAGGACAACATGTACTAACAAGAGCAAAGCAGCGGGCAACATATTTGCGATATCTGTCGTTCTTTTCAAATCGAATTCTTCTTGAGCAGATTTCCGCAAAAAGATCCGTAAGGCACATGCGAGAAGTAGAAGTTCAAATTGTCATGTGATTTCATAGACGAGTACCTCATCCAGGAACGAGACCAATTGCATAACAAGGTTTTTCCATTCAATGTCTTCTAAATTTAGCACAGAGACTTCACCGAAATTCATTTATAGACTTGCCATCAAAGTGTGATTTCCTCAGTAACACCGACATCGCTGCAATGCTTCCTTGAAAAGCACAAGCAAGCTTTGCCCGTCATGACTATCCAGATTGACCCTCACCTAGTTACAACAATGTAATGTAAATCATTGATGTGTTCGATCAGCAGAAAACAGGAAAATAATAACCATGAATAATAGCACTTACACGTAAGTTGGACAGGAAGATGTGAAAATGGTGTTTCTATTCACTATAATCTTCCCATGATGGGAATATATGCATGTAGTCCCTAACAACATTGAAAGCATTGTCTTTAAAGCTGGGAATAAATGGAATGGGGTTCCAATCTGCAGGAATTGGCCGTCTCTGCAGTTTGGATAGGTCTTGACGGTGGACTTGCTATACTTTTTCTTTGGAGTGGGATTTTTCGTGATGTACTTTGGTGTTATGGCAAATGAAATCGGTATACCTTTTCTTTGGAGTGCAGGTCCTGTGTGGTGGGGCTAGTGGTGTGGCTAGTGAAGTATGGGTACAATCTGCTGGAGTCGGTCCTATGTTTTGAGTCACTTGGTTGTACAGCCAATATAAGTGGGGTATGTTCGATTTCTCCGGCACCACCACGTTTTCAAGGACTTTCTTGGTGCTCCTTCGTGTTCGCAATCACCCTCTTACTTTTTGATGTCGATGCACAAGAACAACATTTGAGTGGAAAAACATGGTATGACGACAGATGGAATATGTATTGATAATGGATGGGCATGGCATCTTGAGTTATATGATGAGTAAACTAAGCAGATGGTGGTGCAACAAAGTAGAAGAAATGCAAGACAACATATGCAAGATACGCACAATCAATAAAACCTTGCCAAATTAGAACAGCATCTTGATGGGTGAACAGGACAGGCCATCCGCCTTTGACTCCTCGAGGTTAGAATAGTCATTAGGATGATATTCGAACAAGAATCAACAGTGGGGAGCGTCTGAGTTTCATTGCTTCGAATGGCACTCAATGCCTTGGTGCCAATTTTGTAAGTCATTGCGGTGTTCCACAATATTCTTCCGATCGCGGATTCGATATTCACCGTAATTGCGTATAATATCGAGAACCATGAAAGCATAAATAGTTGTGAGATTATCTTTGTAATGCTGATGATATTCTAATATAGGGCCCTGTAAACACTTATGTGCTATCACCGATTACGATGAGAGAGCTCATGTGTCTGTAATATCGTGCGTGCATTTATATAATCCGCACAAGTACACAAAAAATAGGCTCGTAAGTAAGGATAGTGGCGGATGATAGGTTCATAATATATCGTATCTGAGTTTATTGCCAAACCATGATAACAAGAGCACACAAGAACTAGGCAGATCATAGTGTACATAACGAGGGTACACCATAACCACGATATATAAATCGGGAAAGTGGATCCGGCTTGAAAATACGGTGTTGTATTGCCGCTAGTAATTGAAAGCCTATCGATCACGTCTGAGCCAAAGACTATCGGACATGGTAAAGAAGAGCAAGCAGATTTTGGATAATAAAATGTTGATTGCGCAGTGCCCACACAAGATGAACCAGAGCGCATTAAGAATGCAACTCCTAGCTGTCTCTCGACCATTTCAAAGCGGTTGGATGAAGATCCACGTCTCCTAACCCTTCTTCTTCCTCGTCTCTTAATTCTTCCCATACTGAGAACACCCTTGCAGACGCGCCGGCCGGACCACCGCCCCCATCGCTGTGTTCCTCCGCCACCCCCACCCCCACCCGCATCAAGTTTTCTTCGTTCGCGAGGCCCCACAACCATCTCGAGCCCCTTGGATCGCACCGCGAACTCCGCGAGCTCTGAAAAATCGGTGACCCAATTTTAAAATTTAGTCTCTTGTGATTTAACTAGTGTGGAATATAAAAGGGAAAACCATAAGCATTGGGAGTATAGTGTTGAGAGTGCCATGGCGGATCTGAAGGTGCAAACCGGACAAAGGCAACCGCAACCAAGACAAGAAATCGAGTAAAGCGGTGGCGATCTATTTTCTTGATGCGATAAATAAGTTGAGCAGATATGAAAAAGAGTATCGCCTACAGTGCGGCGCCGTCTACGCATCTGCTGAGAATTTGACGGTGCTGCGGTAGCGATGGCTGTCGGCGGTGTGGAAGCAGATCTAGGAGGGTAGACGGTGGCGGCGGGGCATGGTAGACGAGATGGTCGTAGGAGCGGCGCCGGCATGGTGGACGGCAGCGGGGATGAAGCGAGAGGACGGGATGCAATGATCCCGGTCCGAAGGCGTGGATGAGAGAGAGGTCGATCTCTTGTAATGGACGGCGGCGTCGGGGTATCAACTCTGGCATGGTGGAGGAGGACGGCGGTGGATGGGGTGGCGGACGGCGGACGGAGGAGGTGGGGTGGAGAGGGTGTTTTGGCGCCCACGAGTACTGAATGGGGAAAAGGGAGGTAGAGAGGAAGGGGAACCATGTATTGAGGCGCTTGTCTCAAATGCAAGGAAATTTACAAACTTAGCCCCGTTTCAAATTTCTACTACATCACAACAACATTAGTCGGTTGGGGATAGGACGGTAATCTCGCATACACGAATATTTGCCGACGAGAGTTTGTTTTTGGCGCCCCGTGTATGAATATGAATCGGGAGGAGTCGATTTGCCGAGGGCACACTGTGTTTTGGCGCCCACGTGTATGAATCGGGAGAGGCGGTTACGTCACGTTTGGGTGAAATTACAAACCTACCCCTATCAAAACCTATAGAAATCCAGCAGATAGGCTTTGCGTGGCAGGGATAGGCAGTAGTGATTTCCATCTCGCAGATTTTGGTTTCGGGTGGTTACTGCGACTTTCCCCGCTTCGTTCAAATTTTGCACAGTGCACGTTTACCATGCCAACTCAATTCGAATCCCGTTTGTATTCTACTATTTTTTTGGGCGGGATCCATTTTCAATTGGAATTACATTCTATATACATCATTTTTTATATATACTTTCAAAAGCACAACACCATTTATACATAAATATGGTTTACAAATGGCATGATCTCAGATTCATAAGGTTGTATCCATCAATTTGGATTTTCAAATATTTGAAACCACTTTATGTTGAAATCCAATGTATGCATTCCTCGCTAACTGTCTCCAATTAATGTGTGTTTCATGCGGGTTTTTTAACTTCTCAAACATGTATAATGTGTTTCACACACGCAACATATAGTTTAATCCCGTTTAGACATTAATTGCATATAAACCATGCATTGTTTGTAATTGAAGAATCTATGGATCACCAATATTGATAAACTATATAACATTACATGTGTGCCCAAATTCAAATGAATATGCATGTTTGATACACCAATTTGCGTTATGATATTATCGATGTCGTGATCTCCAGTTTAAATATTTGAATCCCTTTAATCCAGATATTCATCTCATATAGCTATCACTCATGCTTATATAGGACTATCTCTCTGGACCTATACCTGTTTATCGTCTCTCGGGCATCTCTCGTGCTACCTGTATGTCGACAATGATCTTTTATCTTCGTAACACACTGACGGTACTCTCTCCCTCGACCTTCATCACTCTATCTCTCTCTAAGTATATCTCGCTCCCTGCTATGTGTCTCTAGCTATGATTCTCCATGTGGAATCTCTTTCTCTCACACAAACACAAACCTTTGCTCCTGGGGTCTCATTTATCTCAACTATTCCCATGTGTGCCACTCGCACACCCCTCATACAGAGATGTCTTTCTCTCCTTAGATATGAGAACTTACGACTCTTCCTCTTCAATATCTCTTTCTCACACACAAACACAAACTCTGTCTCCCAGGGTCTCATATTTCTCCATTGTTCTCTTGTATGTCGCTCAAACACACACCCTCTCCCTAGAGATATATTGTGTTCCCTCATATGTCTCTCAGCTATCACTCTCATTGTGAAATATCTTTCTCTCTCGCAGACACAAAACTTCATCTCTATGGATCTCATTTCTCTCTGATATCTGTTTGTATGTGACTCACATGCACCCTCTCTCTATCTCTCTCACACCCACAGACATAACCCAGCCTTTTGATCCACTCGACTCCTATCTCTAACGCACACTAGCTAGCATCTTTATCTTTCTATTTATCTGTTTCTCCATCAACCTTCTTTCTCGCCCTCACTCTTGATTCATATCACGCACACTACATATGTTTCTCCCTACATGCAGTCAAGTGCCCTCTCACACACATATATAACTTCACCCTTTGAACCACCCGACGGTCATCTCCAACACCCAAACTAACGGATGTCCCTCTAGCTAGCATCTCCATCTCTGTATCTATCTGTAGTTTCTCCGTCAACATTTCTTTCTCGCACGGAGTCTTGCTTCCTATCACCCACACTATATATGTCTCTCCATACATATGCATTTATAGGTTGATCTCTTTTGCACAATCGTTCGCCTCACCCCCTCTGCCGCCATAGATGCATGCTCCAGCCCACACCACTATCTCTTAAAGACAAAACACATGCTCAATTGTCGGGCCTTCTTCCTGCATTCTCACATGCATGCATATTGTCATACCGACCCATCTCTCCCATGTCGTTGATCTTATGACTTATGTCTTCTTTCTTTTATCTCGATCATGCACACACACACATCCCACGTATACATGTATACCTCTCACACATGCACGTTCAAGGTCTCTATGTCTCCATACGTAGTTAATTACCCTCAATCCTAACGCCACATCGAATCGTTCTCCTCTTTTGTGCACATAACTTCCGCCTGGATGGGCAAAACACACACTCGCACTTAACAATCTCCTTCTAGCTACCCCCCCGCGCGCCTCTCACTCTTCCCCTATATCCCCGAAACCAATAAGACCATCCCTTTGTTTAATTCCCGCCTACATGCACCATCGATATATAGTAGTCTTCCTCGGTGTCTCTCGAACAAACACGTTCTCTCGATGTCGACTCCTCTCACGCGCATGCACCTTCTCTTCCCTCTCTACGGGCATTTTCTCTCTCACATCCCACCGTTGGTGGCCTCTTACATACACATCACCTCTCTATGATGAAGCGATGCACACTTAAATTACATCTGCCACAGAGGACCCCGCGACACACACACACACGCGCGCACACACACACACACGCATGCACGCACGCACCCCTCCCCCCACACACACTAAGACTCCATCTCTCTCTCTCTCTCTCACACACACAAACACACACACGCACGCACCCCTCCCCCCACACACACTTAGACTCCATCTCTCTCTCTCTCACACACACACAAACTAAGACTCCATCTCTCTCTCCCCTCTCTCTCTCTCTCACACACACAGACCCCACACACACACTAAGACTCCATCTCACACACACATGCTCTAGGCGGAGCATTTGTTCCTACCACCCTTCATCCAACCTTACCCGTATGATAAACAACCACCTTTATTTACTTGCATAACATGGACAGATTCCACTTTACTTTAGTAGTCAGCAAACTTATCATCTGTACCCTTATAAAAAATGAGTTGGCGATGATGGTGTGCCTGCCATCTTATGTCTGCATCGTATGATCTATATCGGCGGATAGAAAGCAAACTATGATAATTTTACAAAAGATACCGCACCTCTCTCCACATCATTATCTCCATAACCTCATTGCTCGGCAATTAAAAAGGAATAAGTCTCGGAACAATCTAGCATGCATGGTGGCCGCTGCCTGCTTGGCGCAAATCCATCCCCATGCCTCCGCCCATTCGACCACCACCACCACCACGCCCCTCCTCCTCGCCTTATCTCTCATCTTTCATTTTTTCGATGCCATTCTCGAGATACCAGTTTTCCAATAAAATTCTCTAGATATCATTAGTTTTTACACATGGGATTACTCCTGCATGGGTCAATCACAACAGGTGTTTTGTAAAAGAATGCATATTGATGTTCCGTGCAATGCACGAGAATCTTGCTTGTAATTATATAACGCAAATCACGAGAAGGAAGTGACATTTTTTTGACACAACCACGTTAACATGGCCACGTAAATCACGAGCGGGAAGGAGAAGGAAGCGGGCTGTGGAGTAACGTTTTACCACAATTTCTTAGGAAGCTGGTGCAATAATTGAGTAGTTTTGCAAACTACCATTACTACTACACAAACGGTTCAAAACCTATACTCCCTTGCCGGTAGCGCTTCCAGCGTGAAAGCGGTCGATTGTCATACTCGAGCGTCGATGCCGCATTAATGCCCGGCCAGAGCGGAGGCGACCTCTCATTGGCGCCCGGCTTTGAAGTGGCGCGACGGCCGAGAGAGCGTCGCTTCGGTGGGACGCGATCGCTCAGGCGTCAAGATCGGCCATAGGCCCTGTTTGGATCCATGGGTTAAAGTTAGTTTGAGCTAATTGGGGCTCAAATAGCCCTAAAGTATCCAAGCATGAGGGTTTAAATTGGAGCAAGTTGCACGAACCCACCAAAAAAACTATCCCACCCAAGAGGTGCTAACTAGAGATAGTTCTCATTGGGACCTTTGAAAATCACTTTTCTCTCTCCATGAGGTGCATTTATTGTCAATCTAACCTGTCACCCAAACACCTCTTTGGCTACAGTTAGTTCAGGGTTAGTCATGAGTTAGTCTAACCTCTAGCTAAGTTAGAGTATCAAGCAGGAGTAGTATAGGACATGCAAGTTGCTCAAAGCATACGAGCAAATTAAATGCGTGAAAGGATTTTTTATTTTTGAAAGCGGAACGTGAAAGGAATTTTTTAGAATGCTCTTGGCATGTCGCTAACATGTGATAGTTAACCGACCTCAATAGATGGCAGAAGCATGACCCTCCGCACTTTGATAGAGGCGAGGAGGAGAAGCGTCTGAGCTCTTTGGATTACTAGAGATAGGTGTCGCACGGAAGCCAAGAAATATGGTGATAGCATGGGTTAGCCATGTACTAGTATGATGTAACTACTTTGGGCTGCCGTGTTTCGTACTCTTCTGATCCTTTGTGGAGATGATTGGTTAATTTTATATCGCTGAATAATATTAAATATTGTGAGTGCAGACGCTCCACCACGAGGTTCCTTGCTCCTTCTCGGTCGTCCGGAATCTATTGTTCTTCCACTCTATTTTTTTACGTGAACTTTGTTCATCCTTTTGCCAACACGCGAGACATCTAGCATCAAGGTGCACGTGTTATGCAACGATCGTTCCATCTATATGAAGAACAAGTGGGACTAAAACTACGAGACGGACATGTACCCAGGAGTGGACATACGAACCTGAGTAATGTAGCGCAGTAAGTGAAGTAGAAAGGCACAAATGGTATGAACATGCGTGGCATACAGGGTGTGTTTGGTTGCGTTCTCGTCTCAGCATAGTTGTTCCCCCTTCATGCATGCTCAACTAAACACCCCTCTTCATGCATGCTCTCTTCATGCATGTTTCTAGTGTGTTTGTGCTAAACTAGTGTGAACTCATGCACCCTCCATACACTCTACCAAACACCCAAAAGTAGGTCGAGAAGGGAACTCTTGGGCGGAATTTGTCTCTTACTACGTAGTACCACTAAATGTTGTACGTGCAATGCACGGTGATGTTATGGAGTACGTGCCTAAGTACTCTACTACTACTATATTAGTTGGAGGCACATATTAACTTTTATATTTGTTTACGTGTATGCCCCGAGACCTTCCAACTAGGCGTGTCTTTCTCCCAGTCGCACTTTGTATCGTTCATACCACTAAGTACTACTACGTGTGGTCTCCGACCAAGTGGAAGAAGTGGAGACGCTCTACCACGCTGTTTTTCTTTCGTTGGGCTCTACCACGTTGTTCACGTCCCTCCTTTTTCGCGCGTGTGGGACATCCATCACGCGTCGTGTTTGGCACCCTTCGTCGTAAGAGTTGAAACGCTAGCATTCATCGAAATAAAAATAATTATAAATCGGCGGTGATACTATTTTTTTGCAAACCAATCAGCGGTGATACTATACCACGTGGTTTCCTTGCTCCTCGATATCGGAAAGAATACTTCCTTCGCCAACATGTGGGGCGTCGACCATCTGGTCCACTTGCCATGCACTTGAGAACTCAAGGAGAGTCACCCGGTCGTCGAGCGCGATAACAATGACTAATGAGCCGTCAAATTATAGGCCCACTTCCCACTTTGAAGTTGCTCGGATGAAGGAACCATCATGACTTCGTTGAATTCCGCTTCTTGAAGAAAACTATTGTACCAATTGTCTTGCTAGCTCTGATATTTACTCCAACAGAGGCCTCCTTTCGTTCATAGGATAGGAATATGAAAATCATAGGAAGTGAGATGACATGCATCTCAATTCCTATAGAGAAAGATATGCCATTTGATGCATAGGATAGGAATGTTTCGTTTAGTCTAGGCTAATGTACTGGTAATTTGCTCTAAAAACTACAATAGTAACTAGTACTAGTACTGGTACATGCTCGTACTCAGACACAGACACACACACTAACTACTGGTACTACTACTTCTCACATGCTGGCCAGACGCTGTCGTTCTCCTTCCCGGCTTTGTCGGAGACACCCCATCATGCTTGGATCTCCGCCGACCTCTCCGCAGCAGCGCGTGTGTCCTTTTCTTTCTTGCGGCGGCGAGCCTCTCTTTTCTTGAGTGCTTTCTGACTTTTCCGCTCCCTCTGTGCGGCTTTGGCCGCCTCTTGCTCTACCGCCCATTCGGCCTTGGCATCTTCAAATTCCTCCCACATAGTTGTGAGGTCACGAGCGGCGATGAACTCGGCACGGCGGGATGCCATCGCTTCCCTACCATTTTGTGTGTGTTCATGGGTGGCGAGGAACTCGGCGCGGCGGGATGCCATCGCTGCCTTACCGGTTAGTGTGCGGCGCGGTGGCATGAACGACGCTTAGTGAGAGCTCACGGGGTGGAGTGGCGGACAACCGTATAGTGCATTGGTTTGTCAAGAGCTCAAGGACGGAAGACGAAGCAAATTAGATTCCCCTTCAATCCTGGTCATTTATTACCGAGTAAAATGCATTGGCGGTCATCGAACTTGTCTTGATAGCTCACTTTGATCATTGTATCCGAGATATGGTGATTATACGGTCCTTCGCTCAGCGTATAGCTCCGTATTTGTATGCTTGACCAGTCAAACATCGCATCGCCTCATCGGCTCGTGTTCTTTATCTATCTACGCGGTCCTACCGTGAATGGAGAAAGAAATACTGTAAAAACCAAAATTATGCGTATGTGGGGAATCAAACCACGGACTCATCGCTGCAACGCACCCTCTCAGCCAAATGAAAATGAAATACTTCGCGTCAGACACTCACGCTCACGCTGTCAAAGCATGCTAATGCATGCACGTCGCCCTCTAAATCAAAGTCCTGCTCATGGCGCAACGCAAACGGCGAGCCCATCACCTGCGCACCCCGGCGTTGCCTGACAATACTATTTAGACGTTTGATGAAGGCCTACGTGAACGCCGAGCATGTATTCACCTGGCTCAACACCAACGATCATACTCGGACCGCCTTGCTCATGTATATTGTCCATCACAACGACAATCTATAAAACAGCCTAAGCTAGAGAGGGTACTATGGTAGTATGGTACGGAGTATGTACTATCGTGAGCGACCGATCTTAGTGCCACTGCACACCGAAACCCCTTCCATCGCTAGCGCGCTCTTCCCGCCTAAAACGGTCACCGTCTCTCTAGAATGATGCCGCATTCACCGGACTTAACTGCAGGTGCAATTGGTGTGTCACTGACATGCGGGCCAGACGCCCGTTCTGCCGACATGTCAGTAACCCAAACGCATCTGCAGTTAAGTCACTGAAGCAGCGTCCCCATTCACGCCCAACGAACCTACTCCGGCGCTAGTTGTCCATCCGTCTGCCGCGGCTCATTGCCATTCGCCCGCTATATTAACTTGAGCCCCAGCTCCCAGCCATAGCCAAAGACCCACACTTATTCTCCTCCGGTCCCTTCGTTCTGTGGGCACCACTTCAACCATAGCCTCTGGCGCTCGAAGCTCTCTTGGACGTCTTGTCGCGAGGAGCGACGAGGGACATCAGTGGCTCCGCTTGAGGCGCCTCAAAGCTCTCTTGACGTCTTGTCGCAGCAGCAAACGAAGGAGATCGCGGCTCCCCTCCCCGGCCGCCCCCGCCGCCACGACCCGGTTGGCGCATGCTTGGCGCAGCCGATAGTGAGGAAGAGTAGTACATGGTAGGTCGCCACCGCTCTGGTCCTAGGAAGGACACCGCTCCTCCACTCAGTCGACGCCAAGCTTGGTGGGATAAAAATCGGCGGCCGATTAGCCGCTTGATGGCGACGAGGAGGTGGAAATCTTCATAACCTTGTGCTCCAGAGGAGGAGGTTATCGAGGCGGATAAGGAGGAGGCAAAGGCAATGGCCTGCTTTCTCGGGTTCATGGCCGGACATGGTGGTCGGGGCCCGGCGATCGTTTAGATTAGGTTTACAGTAGGTTTTTGTCACGACCGGTTTTCCAATAAAATACTTATTGAGAAACCGACCCTTTTATTTCCAGTATAGGAGAATCCTCCTTACTGGTAGACAAATTCTTGATACAGAAATCCAGAAGTACTAAATATTACACAAGGTTGGTGAGGCTGCTCAACGATTTATTACAAGCACGCCAGTATTGTACATAAAGGCGGATATGACACAAGGGTATGGTGGCATAACTACTGACTCGTAATATGAGTGGTGGTGGATATGTCACAGTGACTTGGGTGACATGACTCCTAAATCTTACATCTCATCGAGCGCTGGAGTGAGGATCGATGATTTTATTCGGGTAGCGGAAGCGTATATGATACAAGTGACAAATTCCAGGATCGCACGGGACTGACTGGGACTCCTCTAGGCGTCGGACTCGCTATCGAACTCTTCATCCATAAGATCGCCTTCCTCAACATCTGGCCAAATCAACAAGCCAGGTGAGTACTTTGAATGTACTCGCAAGACAGTTCGGACATAAGATATAACAAATGCAAGCATGATGCATCATGAGCAGTTAGCAATGCACACTCAAATAATAGACTTGCATGACATGTTAAATAAAAAGGAAGTCAGGCGGTAATCCTCCCGAAATCCCAACAAAATAACTGAAAACCGATCGGGTGTCTGAAGCGACGCCTCGAAAGGTAAAAAAATAAATTAACATGCCACAGTCGGGCGTCTGAGCGACACCACATAAAGGGCTTATATTGAAAAGTAAATGGCAGTGCGTGCCACAGTCGGACGTCTGAGCGACATCACGTAAAGGGCTTATATCGAAAGTAAATAACAAGAGTGCCACAGTCGGACGTCTGAGCGACATCTCATAAAGGGCTTATATCAAAAGTAAATAGCAAGAGTGCCACAGTCGGACGTCTGAGCGACATCACATAAAGGGCTTATATCGAAAGTAAATAACAAGAGTGCCACAGTCAGACGTCTGAGCGACATCACGTAAAGAGCTTATATCGAAAGTAAATGACAAGAGTGCCACAGTCGAACGTCTGAGCGACATCACATAAAGGGCTTATATTTCATTATCCGTATTCAATAAATTCTTGAAGTTAAATCACTCCAAGGAAATACTCAGTACATAATGACAAACAGGTTAGTCCATCCACAGGAGTAATCATTCAGCCAGGTTACCACTCATATTTGTTCACCGGAGATTGCCACGGAGACTGACACTGAGACTGACAAAGACAAGTTGAACACAGTCCTTGACCATTGATACGGTTACTCGAAAGATTTTGACTCTGCAGAGTTTGTACTATTTAACCACTGCCAACGGATTTCAGTAGTCACGAAGGACTAGTTCCGTTTACGGTATTTTAGAAGAAACACATCTAACCAATACACACCCATTCCACATTCCGCTGCCAGGAATCACCCTAGGCAACGTTCAAGAAAAACTCTAAGACGAAGAGGTCACAACCTCGACTAGCATGGGATCAAATTTATATCGGCGCTCTAAGGGTGCCCCCTCTCGTCCCAACCGAAACACCCATGCCCTTGACCGGATGGTGGCTTTAATCCGGGGCCATGGAACCCTCATCACGGCCCCTCTATTTGGTGTGTACGAGGAAAGAGGTTTGCAACTTACTAAACCATATACTTTGAAGAAAACATGTGGTAGTACAAGAAAAGGAATAGATGGTAACGTGACTTGATCCACGTTGATACTGGAGTTAAATGGTTTGGCATAAGACTGGCATGCTTCAACAATACCCTCTTACCACCTTTCATGTCACCAAAAGATTATGTAAACTCACATCAAATAACACATCGAGTTTCGAAGCTCACTTGTAATAGCTTTGCATGCAATATAACATTGACTAATGTTCATATAAACATGCCATGAAATAACCACTCAAGCTAACATTCAAAACACTCATCATATCAAAGGTTCAAACATGCTTGCCTGGTTCGGAGTAGTCGGAGTCTAGCTCGGTGAAGTTCGCGGTTTCGTCACCTCCTCCGGTATCTACTGTATAAAGAAAACGCGTACTAACGTAAATACCGTGTGTGCACAAAAAGTGTTCCAAATATTTTTCAAATAAATATTATAAAAAACTAGACAGAAAAATAAAGATGACAGAAAAAGAATCAATCAAAAATCATTTTCTGTTTAAAAGTTATTAATGTTTTAGTCCAGGACTTATCTCTGATAAACGAAAGTTTCGAGGGTAGAAACGAGAAAAGAAAGAAAAAGTTTGAGTTAAGCGTATTTGCCGAAGGCGTTTTAAAGCAGTTCGAATATAAAAGAGAGGCTGACGAGGGGGTCCCACTCGTCCGGTTTAAAAGTTTGAGAGAGAAAAACAGAGCGCGCCGGCGCCCGAAGCTTGCGGTGGTCGCCGGCGACGATCCACGATGAGGTAGGGGGATCGGAGGGTACCTACGGACTCACGGTGCTCTCCCGCGTCTGTGGGTGGTGGAGTTGGTCGTCGGTGAGCCCCACGTCGACGGCGGCCTTCACTCCGGCGGACGGCGGCTCGGGCGTCGGTGGGTCTCGCCGGGAGGCTGCAAGCTTCAAATTGGGGCGTGGGTTAGTGGAGTGGGTGCACTAGGATGCCTTGGTACAACTTGAGGCGGGGTGCCTTTCGAGCTAATCTTCCGGAGCCCAAGCGGATCAGGCGGCCGAGTCGGGAAGAAGGCCTCCCGAGTTCCTCCTAGTGGTCGGGCGCGATCTGGTGAGGTGGATGGAGTGGTCTTTGGTCGGCGAGCTCGGGGTGGCTATTTATAGCCGCCCGAGGCGATTCGAGAACAGGATAACTCCGTGGCGATTCGGTGAGGCGATGGCGGACGGTGGTTTAGGTGGCTGGGCATCAACGTGATGGTCCACTAGTTCCATTCAAACGCTAACCTCGGCTGGATTAGACCTGCTCCGCGGTTTTGATGGAACGGCGCTTCGCGTGCCCGTCGGCGGCAGAGAGCATGCTCTGTGCTTGCCAGGCCACGGCAATGGTGCTGCAGCGTGCACAGGGAAGGAGAAGGCCATGCGGAGGTCTCAGGTGGTTTGGGCGGTGCCGGGCGGCGCTGTTCTGCAGGGCTGGCACCTGTTGGCCGCCACGGGTGGCTCTGCCACCGCGGAAGACGCCGGCGCGGGCGAGACACGTCGCCACCGACGCCCGCGCCCGACCAAGCGACCTTGCGGCACGCTGGATAAGAAGGGGGAGCAGTGAGCATCGATCCAAGGAGGCTACTGGCGAGATTGTCAACGGGTTCTGACGAAATGACACTGTCGACTGAACCCAGACACTGAAACTCTGAACTTTCTGAATCTGAACAGCAACAGTGCATGCCAGGTGCTCGATGAAATGATTTTGGCATGTGGAAAAATTTTCTAGAGCTGATCTTTGGTGAGGTGACCTCTCAATGCATCTGGGGGCTGCCTGATTTATCCCAGAATTTTTGGAGAAGAAAAATATTGAATTTCACCAAAAATGACAAATCTGGTCCAAACTTGCAGTGAGAAAAACTTGAAAATTTTGAACTGTGGAAGAGTGGATCTTGATGGATCTTGGTTGGGGGTGCTAAGGACTAGTCAGAGGAGTTGGTTTGGGATCAAAACTCAAAAGAAATTTGGTACTTCCTTTGTAAACCACCTAGGTCCAAAAATAATGGCAGAAATAGTTTTGGGGATAAAATAAATGGAACAAAAATAAAAAATGGGTTGAACTTGCTGGGATTGGGTATTTGGCTTGACCCAAAGTGGAGGGAGGGGTTTTGGAGGAAAGTTTTAACATGAGGCATGGTAAAAAAAGAATGGTTGCAATAAAAGGAATAATTCCAAAAACCCAAAGGATTTCTTTTTAATTGAAAAACTTTTCAAAATGAATTGTGATGGGTTAACACCAAATGAAAAGTCTTCAATATCAAACACCAAGGTTGAGGAAGACACAAAAATAAAATATTAGTTCTAAGAGAATTTTTTTGAGAAGGAGGGTCTTTTTAGAAAGATTTTAAATAGCCTCCTTCAATTCAAATAAAGAGTTTGATAAAAAAACTAAATCAAAATTTTTGGAGTGTCACAACACCTACCCCCTTAGGAAAAATCTCGTCCCCGAGATTTCAGCTGTTCCACAAATAGGTGTGGGTGTTCTGCCCGAAGAAAATCCTCTCTTTCCCATGTTGCCTCATCTTTGGTGTGATTGCTCCACTCGACTTTGAAAAACTTAATTGTTTTCTGACGGGTCCTCCTTTCAGACTCCTCCAATATTTTTATTGGGTGTTCCCAGTAGGTTAGGTATGGCTGTACGTCAATGTCCTCATGAGATACCTTCTTTTTGGGGTTGCTCACACATTTCCTCAACTGTGAGACGTGGAACACGTCGTGGACGTCTGACAGCTCTTCGGGTAGGTCTAGCTGGTAGGCTATCGTGCCTCTTCGTGCAACTACACAGAAGGGTCCGATAAATCTTGGTGCTAGCTTTCCTTTAACTTTGAATCGTTGCAGGCCCCTCATAGGAGATACTCGTAGGTACACATACTCACGGGTTCAAAAGCCGACTCCCGATGTTTCGATCGTAATAACTCTTACATCGGCTTTGAGCTGTCTTGAGTCGGTCCCCGATTAGCTTAACTTTCTCCTCGGCTTCCTTGAGCATGTCGGGCCGAAGATACGTCATCTCCGACCTCGACCAATTTAGTGGAGTCGACATCTCCGCCCGTACAAGGCTTGAAAGGTGCCATTTGTAGGCTGGCTTAGTAGCTTGTTGTTGTATGCAAACTTCGGCATATGGCAAGCTTTCTTCCCAACTGGTTCCATAGGTGAGAACACATGCTCTCGGCATGTCCTCTAGAATTTGGTTTACGCGTTCGGTTTGTCCATCGATGCAGGGATGGTATCTTTGTCTTGAATGTCGATTGAGTTCGAGCTTGCTGTAATTGATCCCAAAATCTAGAGGCGAATTGAGTGCCTCTATCGGATATTATAGTCTTTGGGACTCCATGCGGGCAAACTATGCGGGAGAGATAAAGCAGCAAGCTTCCGAGTGGTGTAGGTTGTCTTTACGGGAATGAAATGTGCCACCTTGGTTAATCTATCTGTGATGACCCATATGGCATCATTTCCGTGTTGTGACCGAGTAGTCCAACAATAAAGTCCATCCCAATTTCATCCCATTTCCACTCGGTATCTGTTTGGCTGTAATAACCCTGCTGGTTTTTGATGCTCGGCCTTAATGCGTTGACATGAATCACAACATGCAATGAAGGTGGCTATATCCCTCTTCATACCGTGCCACCAAAAATTTTCGTGAATGTCTTTATACATTTTGGTTCCCCCCGGGTGGATTGAATATGGAGCGGTGTGGCCTTCGGCTAGAATTTGTTGTTTGGGGTCTTTTATATTTGGTACGCAAAGTCTATCTCCGTACCATAGTATTCCCTTATCGTCTATGACAAACACTGAGGCCTTGCCCAAGCTCACTTTTCTTTTTATACCTTCGATGCTGGGTGTCCATGCTGAGTCTCCTTAATTTGTTACATTATGGTAGGCTGTATTTCCAAATTTGACACATCACCCTCAGTGACCATCACCATGTTGAGTTTGGCGAACTCCTGCTGAAATTCAGGTCTCAAGTTTGGCAGACCGTCGTTGCCTGAACTGGGGTTTCGACTAAGAGCATCTGCCACTACATTCGCCTTTCCTGGATGGTAGTGAATACCAACATCATAATCTTTCACTAATTCCAACCAACCGTTTGCGTAAATTGAGTTACGGTTGAGTGAAAATATACTTGAGGGTTTTATGGTCCGTGTATATTTCTAGCGATTCCCAAGTAAAAGTGCCTCCACTCTTTGAGTGCATGAATGATCTTTGCCAATTCCAAGTCATGAGTAGGATAATTTTCTTCATGTTTGCGTAGTTGCACGGAAGCATCTGCGACTACCTTGCCTTCTTGCATTATCGCATCAAGGCCCTTCGGGATCGTCAATCTACCTCAAAACTTTTGTGTATGTCCGCACAACCAATCTTGGTGTTGTTGTTAATTTTCTTTTGAGTTCTTGGAAACTTTTCTCGCAAGCTTCATCCAAACAAATTTCTTGTCCTTCTTGAGCAAGCTGTGTCATTGGTTTTGCTATGGTGGAGAACCCTTCAATAAACCTTCGGTAATATCCTGCCATTCCCAAGAAACTTGTACATCCATTCTGTTGGGTGGTGGTTTCGATAAGCACAATATGACTTTTTCGGGTCTCGGCAACACCTTCTTAGGTTAAAACATGGCCTAGAAAACCAACCCGTCTTAACCAAAATTCACATTTGCTGAACTTGGCGTATAATTTATGTTCCTTAATTCTCCCGGTACAATTACGAGATGTTCATGCTCTTACGGTGTCTTGGGTATACGAGAATATCATCAATGAACACCACAACAAATTTGTCCATAAATTTCATGAACACTTTGTTCATGAGGTGGACAAAATATCTTGAGGCGTTTGTTAATCAAGCGGCATTCTTGTAAACTCATCTGGACCGTGATCACGGAGGTGAATCTGTCTTGGGGATATCTTATGTCCGTACTTTTAATTGATGGTATCGATCTTAAATCAATTTTGAGAAAACCTTGGCTTGAGCGAGCTGGTCAAATAAATCATTTATCCGTGGCATCGGATATTTGTTCTTGATTGTGACCATGTTGAGTGCTCGATAGTCTATACATAATCTCAGTGTCCCGTCCTTTTTCTTGGCAAATAAAGCTGGTGAACCCCAAGGTGAGGAGCTGGCTCGTATAAATCCTTTGTCCAGTAATTCTTTTATTTGCTTCTTTAATTCCACTAACTCGAGGGTGCCATTCTGTATGGTTTCTTGTAAATGGGGTGGTTCGGTGCTAGTTCAATGCTGAATTCTATTTCCGGTCTGGTGGCATCCCTGGTAGTTCTTCGGGAAATACGTCGGGGAACTCACACACTACTGGAACTTTGCTTAACTCTGAAACGTCCACCTTTTTCAACCTTGGTTGCCGTGATATTTGTCTTTCTAGAGCTGAAATTTTTATTTTCTTCCCGTGATGATGGGTAAGAATTACCGTCCGGTTGAAGCAGTCAATAAATCCTTTGTTGGTGGTTAACCAATCCATTCCTAGGATAACATCCAGTCCCTTATTTTCCAATACAATAAGGTTTATGTGAAACTTTAATCCTCAAACTCAATAACCACACCTTGGCGGTAACTACGAGTGATTTTCTTAATCCGGGGACTTGATGATCATGGATTTTTCCAAGGAAGCATCAAAAATCATTTTGCAAAGCAAATTTCTTTGAAATGAGCAGTGAGAAGCTCGAGAATCAAACAAAACCGTGGCGGTATTGTGTTGATAGGGAACGTATCGAGTACGATATCCGGGGCATTCTGTGCTTCCTCCTTGGTCACATGGTTCAAGTGACCCTTCTTGTGATTATTATCGGGGTTGAAGTTGTTACGCTTGGGTGCTGAGTTATTCCCACCGTTGTTCGTCTTGGGAGCTGAGTTTCTTGGCTTTGGGCACTGTTTGGCATGGTGCCCTTCCTCTCCACAAGTGTAGCAAGTAACACCTGGGCGGTATGTAAAATCCTTGTCCCTTGCATGAAAATTTTTGTTCGAGCGTGGAACATTGGTTGTGGACTTGTTTGCTTCATTTTTCTGAAAATCAGTCTTGTTCCGGTTGTTGCGAGCTTGAGTAGTCTGGTCCCTTTTACGCTTGCAAAAATCCTCCAAGCTGCGGCGCTCATTTTCCAACGTAATGGCTTTGTCCACAAGCGTTTTGAAATCCGGAAAGGTGTGTACGACCAGCTGGCATCTAAGTGCTGGTGCAAGACCGTCCAAAATTTTTTCCATCATTTTATTTTCAGCCATGCGCTCTTCGTTGGCATAACGAGATAATTGAGCAAACTGACTATTTTACTCAGTCACTGTCATGCTTCTCTACTTGAGGTCGTCAAACTCCATTTTCTTGATCTTTATAATGCTTCTGGGGATATGCGCCCCATGAAAACCTTCTTTAAATTCTTCCCAGGTGATGTTATTTTCATTGGGGTGCATGTGTAGGAAATTTTCCCACCATGACGCAGCTGCTCCAGTGAGGTAGTGAGGTGCATATAGTACCTTCTCACGGTCTGAAAATTGTGCAATAATTAATTTCCTTTCAATGTCTCAAAGCCAATCATCGGCCTCAAGAGGTCTGTCAGTGTGCGAGAACGTTCGGGGACGCGTCTTTTGTAGTTCTGAAAATTTGGATTGCTGCTAATACGGTCCACAGTGATTTCCCATATTGATGACATGATTCATCATTTCTTGATGCTGCTGCTGGCTTTGTTCATAAAGGCGACATACTTGGGAAAATGCTGCTTCACTGCCCTGCTGACTTGACTGCCCCTGTGTGAAATTGTTGCTTGTTTAGGTACCATGATTTTCCTTTGGCGGACTTGGCATGGAACGAGTCCAAGGACGAGACATTTTCCACTCTGGGGATATTTTTTTGTAAAACTCATAAGAAAAAGAAATTGAGTCGCAAAATAAATAAATTCATAAAGGCAGAAATTTTTCAAGAAAAATATTTGATTGCGCATGGAGAAGGACCGCTCAGTACATATCTTACACGCAAGCAGTAATTATACAATACATCACTCAAGATGTGCGTACACATTCCTGACATGTTATTTAGGCTAGTGCACTTCTCCCAGTTCCTACATGATGCGCACACAAACTACTTCTCACAACCTATATACATATAAACATATCACACAAGCTGGTACATCGCATGGCTGCTAGGCGCACTCAGTCGGAGATGGTAAGGATTTCCCTTGGCTGCCGAGGGTAAGACCCAGTGATCTTTGGGACTCAACCTCCTCCTCACTAATAGGCTCAGTAGCAATCTTGAGTTGAGGAGCTGGTCTTGAGCGCGACAGTGGTGTAGCAATTTGGAGTAGGAGCAATGACTTGGTCAAACTCCTCGGTGGTAGGCAAGGCGACGAGCGGTGGTGAGGATGGCAGGTGAATAGGATGTTGAGGACGAGGCGTAAGTCGGTGGTGGTCTTTGTGTGGAGGAGCTCCCCTCTGATGGCGGAACAGCCATGAACTGAGTCCATACGAGCAGCCACAAGGTGGTCCACGAGGTTATCAAAAGCTGCCTCGAGCGCCTTGAGATACTCAACAAGCATCTCAATAGCCTCATCTCGCTCTCCCCTAGCGCACGCGAATGCATAGTGACAAGTGTATGGCACGTGGCATGGAAGATAGCGGTAGCGATGAGTCTTCATTGAAGGAAGAACATCCCGGAGATGAGATATCGCCTCACGGGCAGCCATCTGCATGGCATGCCTCTCCGTAGGCATGGCCCTTCCCACAAACCGGAAGCGGCATGACTCAATCGTCCTCCTTGAATTGCACCGCTTTGGTGCATGGACGGTGTCGTTGATCTTGTCTTTGGTAGAGTGTGAACCTTTGGATGGGCTGATGGCCCAATCGCGATCTTGACGATGGAGGTGAGGAGCTTGATAAACCCCTCGGTACATTGGCGAACACTGTGACTCACGATCGCTACTAGCCATCTACAAAAGTAGACAAAAATTCTGAATAGTCGGATCATAAATTTATGATGACTAATGTAAAATTTCTACGTTTTGCAAAATGCTAAAATAGCACTTAAGGCGCTAATAACCGATTAGCGATCGCACCTAGTGGTTTCTCTGATCGGCTGGCTCGATACCAAGTTTGCCACGACCGGTTTTCCAATAAAATACTTATTGAGAAACCGACCCTTTTATTTCCATTATAGGAGAATCCTCCTTCTTGGTAGACAAATTCTTGATCTGAAATCCGTAGTACTAAATATTACACAAGGTTGGTGAGGCTGCTCAGCGATTTATTACAAGCACGCCCGATTGTACATAAAGGCGGATATGACACAAGGGTATGGTGGCATAACTCTCGACTCGTAATAAGAGTGGTGGTGGATATGTCACAGTGACTTGGGGGACATGACTCCTAAATCTTAAGCTCATCGAGCGCCGGAGTGAGGCTCGATGATTTTATTCGGTAGCGGAAGCGTATATGATACAAGTGACAAATTCAAGGATCGCACGGGACTGACTGGGACTCCTCTAGGCATCGGACTCGCTATCGAACTCTTCATCCATAAGATCGCCTTCCTCAACATGTGGCCAAATCAACAAGCCAGGTGAGTACTTTGAATGTACTCGCAAGACAGTTCGGACATAAGATATAACAAATGCAAGCACGATGCATCATGAGCAGTTAGCAATGCACACTCAAATAATAGACTTGCACGACATGTTAAATAAAAAGGAAGTAAGGCGGTAGTCCTTCCGAAATCCCAACAAAATAACTGAAAACCGATCGGGTGTCTGAAGCGACGCCTCGAAAGGTAAAAAAATAAATTAACATGCGATCGAGGCGTCCGGCGACACCACATAAAGGGCTTATATTGAAAAGTAAATGGCGGTCGTGCCTACGATCGGACATCCGGCGACATCACGTAAAGGGCTTATATCGAAAGTAAATAACAAGAGTGCCAAAGTTGGACGTCTGAGCGACATCTCATAAAGGGCTTATATCGAAAGTAAATAACAAGAGTGCCACAGTCGGACGTCTGAGCGACATCACATAAAGGGCTTATATCGAAAGTGAATAACAAGAGTGCCACACTCGGACGTCTGAGCGACATCATGTAAAGGGCTTATATCGAAAGTAAATAACAAGAGTGCCACAGTCGGACGTCTGAGCGACATCACATAAAGGGCTTATATTTCATTATCCGTATTCAATAAATTCATGAAGTTAAATCACTCCAAGGAAATACTCTGTACATAATGACAAACGGGTTAGTCCATCCACAGGAGTAATCATTCAGCCAGGTTACCACTCATATTTGTTCACCGGAGATTGCCACGGAGACTGACACTGAGACTGACAAAGACAAGTTGAACACAGTCCTTGACCATAGATACGGTTACTCGAAAGATTTTGACTCTGCAGAGTTTGTACTATTTAACCACATTCAACGGATTTCAGTAGTCACGAAGGACTAGTTCCGTTTACGGTATTTTAGAAGAAACACATCTAACCAGTACACACCCATTCCACATTCCGCTACCAGGAATCACCCTAGGCAACGTTCAAGAAAAACTCTAAGACGGGGAGGTCACAACCTCGACTAGCATGGGATCAAATTTATATTGCGCGCTCTAAGGGGTGCCCCCCTCTCGGTCCCAACCGGAAACACCCATGCCCCCTGACCGGATGACTGGCTTTAATCCAGGGCCATGGAACCCTCATCACGGCCCCTCTATTTGGTGTGTACGAGGAAAGAGGTTTGCAACTTACTAAACCATATTCTTTGAAGAAAACATGTGGTAGTACAAGAAAAGGAACGGATGGTAACGTGACTTGATCCACATTGATACTGGAGTTAAATGGTTTGGCATAAGACTAGCATGCTTCAACAATACCATCTTACCACCTTTCATGTCACCACATGATTATGTAAACTCACATCAAATAACACATCGAGTTTCGAAGCTCACTTGTAATAGCTTTGCATGCAATATAACATTGACTGATGTTCATATAAACATGCCATGAAATAACCACTCAAGCAAACATGAAAAACACTCATCATATCAAAGGTTCAAACATGCTTGCCTGGTTCGGAGTAGTCGGAGTCTAGCTCGGTGAAGTTCGCGGTTCCGTCACCTCCTCCGGTATCTATGGTATAAAGAAAACGTGTACTAACGTAAATACCGTGTGTGCACAAAAAGTGTTCCAAATATTTTTCAAATAAATATGATAAAAAACTAGACAGAAAAATAAAGATGACAGAAAAATAATCAATCAAAAATCATTTTTTGTTTAAAAGTTATTAATGTTTTAGTCCAGGGACTTATCTACAATGAAACAGAAAGTTTCCAGGGGGGTAGAACAGAAAAAGACAGAAAAATGTTTCAGTTAGAAAGCGTATTTGCCCGAAGGCGTTTTCAGAAAACGGTTCGAATATAAAAGAGAGGCTGACGAGGGGGTCCCACTCGTCAGGTTTAAAAGTTTGAGAGTGAAAAATAGAGCGCCGGCTGAAGCTTCGGTGGTGGTCGCCAACGATGATCCTGGTGAGTAGGGGATCGGAGGTACCTCTGAGACTCACGGTGCTCTCCCGCGTCTGTGGGTGGTGGAGTTGGTAGTCGGCAAGCCCCACGTCAATGGCGGCCTTCACTCCGGCGGACGGCGGCTCGGGCGTCGGTGGATCTCGCCGGGAAGGGCTGCAAGATTCAAATTGGGGCGTAGGTTAGTAGAGTGGGTGCACTAGGATGCCACTGGTACAACTTGAGAGGCGGGGGTGCACGCACTCGAGCTAATCTTGCCGGAGCCCGAAGCGGATCGGGGCGGCCGGAGTCGGGGAAGAAGGCCTCCTCGAGGTCCTCCTAGTGGTCGGGCGCAGTCCTGGTGAGGTGGAGGGAGTGGCAGGGGCGGAGCCAGGGGGACGAGCAGGGGCCTGCCCCCCCCCCCCCCAACGATGAACAATTTTAGTAGGAGCAATGAGTAATTACCAACAAGATTCTATTAATACACGTACTCGCCCCCCCCTATACTTGAATCTTGGCTCCGCCACTGGGGAGTGGTGCTGGTCGAAGGCGAGCTCGGGGTGGCTATTTATAGCCGGCCCGAGGCGGTTTCCAAGAACGAGATAACTCCGGTGGTGATTACAGCGAGGCAGTGGCCGTACGGGTGGTTTAGGTGGCTTGGCATCAACGTGATGGTCCACTGGTTCCATTCAAACGCTAACCTCGGCTGGATTAGACACTGCTCCATGGTTTTTTGACAGAGCGGCCAGCGGGGCTGTCGCGGCGGCAGAGAGCACGCTCTATGCTTGCCGAAGCCACAGCGATGGTGCTGCGGCATGCACGGGAAGGAGAAGGCCACGCGGAGGTCTCGGGTGGTTTAGGCGGTCTTGGCGGCGCTGTTTCTCTGTTGGCGCTTTGTTGGCCGCCACGGTGGCTCTGCCACCGCGGAAACGCGCCGGCGAAGCGAGACACGTCGCCACCGACACTCGTGCCCGGCCAAGCGACCTTGCGACGCACTGGATAAGAAGGGGGAGCAGTGAGCATCGATCCAAGGAGGCTACTGGCGAGATTGTCGACGTGTTCTGACGAAATGACACTTTGTCGGTGAACCCGCATCTTGAAACTCTGAACTTTTCGAATCGAGCAACATAAAGGCGGGCCGGTGCTCGATGAAATGATTTTGGCATGTGGAAAATTTTTCTGGAGCTGATCTTTGGTGAGGTGACCTCGCAATGCATCTGGGGGCTGCCTGATTTATCCCAGAATGTTTGGAGAAGAAAAATATTGAATTTCAGCAAAAATGACAAATCTGGTCCAAACTTGCAGTGAGCAAAACTTGAAAATTTTGAACTGTGGAAGAGTGGATCTTGATGGATCTTGGTTGGGGGTGCTAAGGACTAGTCAGAGGAGTTGGTTTGGGATCAAAACTCAAAAGAAATTTGGTACTTCCTTTGTAAACCTCCTAGGTCCAAAAATAATGGCAGAAATAGTTTTGGGGATAAAATAAGTGGAACAAAAATCAAAAATGGGTTCAACTTGCTGGGATTGGGTATTTGACTTGACCCAAAGTGGAGGGAGGGGTTTTGGAGGAAAGTTTTAACATGAGCCATGGTAAAAAAAAAAGAATGGTTGCAATAAAAGGAATAATTCCAAAAACCCAAAGGATTTCTTTTTAATTGAAAAACTTTTCAAAATGAATTGTGATGGGTTAACACCAAATGAAAAGTCTTCAATATCAAACACCAAGGTTGAGGAAGACACAAAAATAAAATATTAGTCCTAAGAGAATTTTTTTGAGAAGGAGGGTCTTTTTAGAAAGATTTTAAATAGCCTCCTTCAATTCAAATAAAGAGTTTGATAAAAAATACCAAATCAAAATTTTTGGAGTGTCACAGTTTTAGTACGGTTTGTGCAAAATATGTAATGAATTTCATCCAGTTTATAGGGAAAGTTCTCGAAATGTAATGAATTTCATCAGGTCAATTTGAATTTGCTTTGTTTGCACGAATTTCGTCTGGTTAGTTCATATAGTTGTCGAAAGGTATGCGGGCAGCATCAGATGGCATCCATCAGTGTCCTCGGACAGATGCCGGTGTAAATTTGTCGGCCAGCGCTGGAGATGCCCTAACTATCACGCTATAATCGCTAACAATCCTCCATTATTTGGCAGGGAACAGTTATCCCTCGATCAAAATCAGATCAGCGGTGTTTCGCACTCCTCCAGCGAAGAGTGTAAACTCTTGCTTACATAAAAGCTGGAGCAAGTGGGCGGCATCAGAGCACGTCATATCACTCGAACTAGCCCGCCTAACGAGCGGAAAGCACCGCCCTCGTCATTTTGTTACGGATTTCTATCGATCGATCGCGTGAAAATGTTACGCCGCAAGTTCTAAAGGAAAAGGCGACACACTTACGACTCGACGCTGCGTCGCAACCCCAATGATCCGGCTCATACGCCGCTCACCGAGGGGACACGCGTTGTCTTGCAATTTCGGTGACATGTGGGACCGTAATTGAATAAACCGTCGATAGCGAAATCTAATCGCTCGGTGAGCGTCGACCGAGAAGAGAGAAATGGGGAGGAGAAGAGATCGCGCCCGCCACGCACGGACTCGAAATATATGGTGATAATGTGAGGTGGGCCATCTTTGAGTCCGGACCGCTTCGAGCCCGCTCTCACCGCAGCCCCTCAAGGCGCCCGACTGCCCACGCATGCATAGCAAGTAGTCCCCGCTTATGTGGAGGAGAGAGGCATTGACAAAGTCAAGGAGTAACATGGAGACAATAGCTTTCATCAAAATAAACAATGAGTACTCGTTGCTCGTCCTCTATATCGGAAAGAATACTTTCATTCGCCGACATGTGGGACGTCGACCATCCTGGTCATACGCCATGCACAAAATTATCCCGGTCTACCCGGTCGTATCGCAGGCCCAACCTTTCCCACTGTAAGTTGTTCGCATGAAGGAACCATCATGACTTCGTTGAATTCCGCTTCTTCAAGAAAACTTACTGTACCCGCAATACTGCTACCACACACGAAGACCGGGCGGCACTTGTACCACGTCATATCCTTTGAAACCCACTAGGCCAAACTAGCCGCCTAGGTCATCTATTTTGGAGCGGAGGATGCGTCTACTGACTTTGCTATGATTTTGTGTTGCACGTTCTACGTACTTTTGCTACGATTTTCCTACCCTATGAACCAAATGAGGCCTGAATGTATGTCGACTATTGTCCGATCGATCGCTAAGCCTAAAATTTTAGGAGCTAGGGCTATTGGTCGATCGACGAGGATAAGTATAAGCGTACCACGTGCTCATCAGCATTAACGTTTCTCTTGGTGAGTGTTTTGCAAGTACTATAGCTCGCACGATAGCTAGCCCACTAACACCAAGAATCATCAAACAAGCCTGGCGATATGATAAACAGTTCAAAATTACATCTAAGCATGCCATATATTACATCAAAAGCTGGTGAGGATACATCATTTCCATAACTCGGAGAGGGTTCGCATGATTCATCGCATGATTCACTATCAAACAAAAGTACCAAGATCCGCCCACACAAGGCAGTGCACTAGCCCTAAGATGGTTTGATAACATGCATCGTTCTGGTAATTAAACACAGGGCAATGCAAACTACCCTAAAGGATTAGCGCGACCAACTATTTCTTGTCATCGATCTCTCGGGCAATGACCACAGCATGGACAGCGGCATGGGAATCGATTTCTGGGGCGATGTCCACAGGACTGACCGCGACATCGGAATCGATCTCTGGGGCGATGTCCACAGGATGGACAGCGGCATCGGAATCAATCTCCGGGGCGATGCCAACAGGACGGGCCACGACATCGGAATCATCAAGGACAACCACCGGCACCTGCACAACCCTAACATATTAGCAAGCACATTGCAAATAATCAAAAAGCAAGCACATTGCAAATAATCAAAAACCACAACTATGGTAATAAGCCATTATTTTTTACCTTGTGCAGCTCACCAGGGGATCTCATCCCTCTGCGGGCCATCTCCTCGTCCTCGATGGGGGCCGAATACTGCTTCTCAACGGCGACTATCTCCTCAAACTCGGTCTTGAGCCTCACATAGGTGGCAATCAGAGTTCCTGGGGTATGCACGGTGGGGCCCTTGCTATTCTTCCAACTTTCTTTGAGGAGTTTGTCCGCCAACGTCCTCAACTCTTTGGCCAGTGCTTGTTTCTTGGAGTTCTTCGTCTCCATGGGTTGGCCCGCCAACATGGTCAACTCGCTGGTCGGTGCTCGCTTCCTGGAGATCGCTGTCTCCAGTGGGTTGTCCGTCGGAAACTCTTTGCCTAGTGCTCCAGGATCCATCAATGAACTGACAAACAAAAAGCAATCGAAAGGAAACCACAATCGCAATGAAAACGGGAAAAGAATAGGATGTGAAAATCGGTCGGTGCTTCGCAAAAAGAAGATTATTGGAATGAAAATATAGCAGCATAACTGATTCGCCCACCTTTCCTTCATCGGTAGAGAAGAAAAATGGCGAAGTGAGTAGCACGGAGTGAGGTTTTCTTCAAGAAAGGGAAGAAAGGGCTTGAGCGAGCGTTCAATGAAATGATGGTTGCTTCATCCGGTCCAACTTGAGGCCACCTTACCACTTTGGTAAAGGTGTGGGTTTTGTGATATGATTGGTCATGATGGCCACACCGGGTGACAGTGAGTCTCGATTGTAGCACCTCATTTGTGATTTGGTGGATGGCACGCGGGCCGGATGCTTTGAAATGTCCCGCATGTAGATAGAGTGGCTAGTCATATAGGAGTGCTCAATATTGTGCACCGCGACCAAGGCGGAGAGGAGAACGAGAGAACAACGTAATTAATGCATGAGTTTAATTAGGGTAGTTTTGTAAAGTACGAATTACATTATATTCCTCCAATCGCAAAATGCCTTGGTTCATGAGATTTGAGATTTGAGCCCTATAAACCGGAAGGGAGGGGGTACTGCACACGGTGTAGTCTAGTCACTTGTTGAAATCTCTAGAAAGGCAAATACTCCTTTCCGGTTTACAGGTCTATACTACTCCCTCCGTCTAGGTGTGTAAGTCATCTTACAAAAACCAAATAGTCCCAAAACACTTAGGCGCGGTGCATTAATTTCTACCTTGTTTCTTGTTTCTTGACATACGTATCAACCAATAAGAGATGAGAGGTGTGCATGCTTTTAATGACTTGCAATGGCTAGCTCATTGCATGGAATGCTATTAATTAGCAAATAAACATTGGTGACCCAGGAGGAAGCGGTGGTAAGCACGTGGACCTATCAGAATGAGTATCAACCAATGGATAATGGAGTTTAATTGTTAAACAATAGCAATTTTGTCTCATGCAAGAGCCTGGCTAGTACTCCAAGGAACCGCACCACGCGAGCGTTACGCGAATCGCCACGTTAGGTTTGTGCTTGGCTCTTTGCCTCTTGAGAAGGCGAACAATGATGTTACTCCTACTTCAACGATGTCGAATCCTTTGCTACATGTCCGTCCACCTCGTGCGGGAGAGATAGCGTGTAGCAAAGCTTCTACTACTGCTCACGCCTTTGCGTCTATGACAGGTGGGCCCAACGGTGGTTGGCCCACTGTCATGCAGCCAAAGGCGAGTGCGATAAAACAACGGAGCTCGTCCGCGAGGAAGAAGGCGTCGTAGTAATCAAATTTCTATCTTATGCGAGTTGTGCGACACATCAAAGCACCGCACTCGATAAAAGTCTTTTACACATTTCAAATGGGCTACTTCGTATGTAGGAGTAGACATATTCTGCTTCATATGTAGTCACTTGTTGCAATCTCTAAAAAGACTTATATTTGGAAATTGAGGGAGTACAACGCATGCATGCATGTCGTGACTTTCCTTTTGATACTTGCATGTGTTGATTTGGTGCACCTTGCCAAATTTTGACTATAAATTTAACTAACCAAATTTTCATGCATGTCACAAAAATTTACGGGGCTGTTTGGATTGTGGCTATGTTTGTCTTATGTTGCCACATTATTTTTCTCACACTTGCCTAACCTGAGTTGCTCAAATTGTTAGACGCAGTTTGGCTTGCCTAAGGAATCTTGCCACAATTTTGTGTTTATGACATGTGGGGTTCACTGCTAATAAAAAATTCTTGTCTTAGGTGTGGCTAATAAAAAGACTTATATTTAGGAGCGGAGGAGTAGAAAATATAAATAATAATGCATGTTGGGGCAACCCACGTTTCCGCTAATTTTAGCCGTGGGCTTGTTCACAATTTTACGAGGGGTGGTTGTTCATTTAATGGAGGGACTTGTAGTACCGGACTTGAGCGATACAAAGTGCGACTGGCACATCAGTAACACCACTTGGAAAAAGCGGGTAGCTATCTCAAAAACAATCAACAACTAAAAAACCGCAACTGGCATGTAGTAGTACACAATTTTAAGCGATTGTTTTGATGGAGTGAAAAGGAAAACTACCCCACTACTTATATATAGGGCGGAGCCTCGCGCTTGCTTGCTAGGGCTGCTCTATTCACACACTCTCATCCTCTCCAGATCTAAACAAGATAGGGGTAGTAACACTGTCTTTCTCCTTCAAAAACACTGGCTTTCTATCCTCACCGCTGGTTACAGATCCGAGCGTATCCCCTCCGCCGGTGAAGGGAGGAGGGCAGCGTTTAGGCCGTCGTCGACAGCGAGGAGGAGACCCACTTGCCGGCCGCACCATTATCTCGGCGAGCGCCGGCGGCGGAGGTCCTCCGATCCTTCGTCGTTGCTCTGGGCGGATCCGGCCTCCCGCCCACCTATCCACATCCCGACGACCTTCGGGTATATCTTCGTTCGAAACCGCCTTAGCTCTACTTCCCCATCTCGCACGTCATTGCATGTGCATCATTTCTACCTCTCGGCCCCTCTTGATCGGATGGTCCAACGTCACATTTTTTCTTCTATTGTTAGAGGTAAAGCTACTTCATGGAGTTGAATCTTGTACTTGGTTCAAACAAGAAATAAAGTGGGGTGGGGAATTTAGTATGTACATCGGACTTGGTACAAACAGGAAGGAAAGGGGTGAAAGTAGTACAGGTGGTCATCCAACCGGTCTCTTGGTGAAAAGGGAAATATAGGGGTAACGTTGTACACAGTGGTATGACCAGGACTAGATTTGCTATCCACACATAGGAGCAGGTGGCTAGAGTGAACAAAAATGGGACCAACCCAGATATGTTTCTTGGATGTTTTTTCTTGGGGCAACAAACTATGAATCACCACTTTATGCCCCTGTTTACGTTACATGGTCTTTGGACTCTTTGGTGCACCCCTTGTCCCAGCTGTTCTTAATCTAATGTCCTGGTAAAAATGAAGCCATGCCACTATTATAAGCCATGACAAGTTTAGCCAAATGTTTTTGCATGTAATTGTTTGAGACTCATTTGTTTCTCTCAGGCTTTACGTGCAAACAGGATATCCAATTCACACGTTGTTGTGACCTTTTGGTGCCTTTGCACAAAACTCTTCTTAAAAGAAGTGACTTTTGTGTTGTTTAAGCTGGAATGTCGAGTTGGAACAGTTGGTTCATTTTGGTGGAACTGCACAACGGGAGATCTGTGTTCCAATCCTCATCATCCATATTGGCGCCATAACCTTCCTATAGGTAAGAATGATATTTAATGCATGTGTTCATCTCTATTTTCCGACTACCATAAGAAAATAATGCTGCTTTTACTAGTACACTTATACTCCCTCATTGACAAAACCAATTCTGAATTAGAAGGCCAATCATGTACTTGGTTTCACCAACTGGTGAGGAGAAAGAGAAACAGAGCATGAAGAGGAAGAAGAAGAAGAATAAGCAGTCTGAAGGCGATCTTGTTGAAGCTGTGAGGCCTCGATCGAGGCCATTCAAGGGCTCCGACAGCGACTACCTTACATGTGAGACGATCCTCCAAGGAGCCCTTCCACTTCTATTGTCTCACTTAATTAATTAGGAGTACTTAAGTACCACTAATTTATTACTGCCTAATTTTCCTATTGGAGTTAAACAAATCTTTAGTAGGACCCTATGCTGAATCATGTATGTGTGTATGTTTGTCTATGGAGGTGAATCATGTGGTGGAGCAGGGAGGGAATATTATTAGTGTCATGACATAATAGTGCTATTGTTTTGCATGTAAATTTTATTGCGATTGGTTCAATGAGGCAATGTTTTGCGTATTGTCCATCATGAATTTGATGCTACTGTTTGAGTAATATGCTAATGTCTTCCTATCCTTTCTCACTAAGCTAATGAAGGTTTCACCTTGTTCCTACTTGTGCAAACAGAGATCACGTTGTGCCAATCATACATTTTAGTGGAACTACACAAGACAATACAATGAACTGTATCCCAGCCAGTGCTTTAACTCTGCTGGAAGTTCTTGATAATCTTTCAATATAATCCCAACACTAGTAAACAAGAGTGATTTCAACCATTCATTTAAAGTGCACAAAAATATATATTATTGTGTGATTCCAGCGAGTGCTTTATCATCTCTTATGGGACTACATGAATAAGCTTTTTTCTCAGGTTGGTACGGGCCTAAGGCCTTCATCCATATTAGTTTGCTGTCATCTCTATTTGTATCGTGCTACTATCATGAGAAACTCCTTTATCTTTGCACGTTAAAGTTTTGCAACCTATGATAAATGGCAATGTTTTGAGTGTTGAGTTGAGCTAATTGGCACTGATTAAATAAACTAATACCTCTCTTTAAGCAAGACTACTATGTTGCTAACTTTACCCATTAAGATAATGAGGGTGCTTCTATTTGTTAGTGTATGTTTCATCAACTAGTCCCACTATTACAGTAACCTCACTCTCTCAATATATGTGCCAACAGGGATGCTCGATTTTGGTGGAACTGCACAAAAACTTTGGGTGCTTCATTGCCTTGATAGCTTCCGTCCTTTCCTGTCAGTCGCTAATCTCCGCTTGCTTTCTTCCTTTGCTGTCAGTCGCTTGGCTTATCTCGGCTTCCAGTCAAACGAAATAGTAATTGATATGCTACCTCACACAGGTTGGTACTGGTCTTTATCCTAAGTATTGTGCCTGTCATATGTATTGGTAATTTGGTATTGTGCTACTGTTTGCCGATTTCATAAAGGAGTAATTTGGAGCCTGAACTCGCAGGCAAATCATTACATCGGGTGATTTCAGTAGAACTGCACAAAATGATCAAATGGACAGGTACTTATGTTGCTGCTATGTACTCCAAAGTTCACTCGGACAACCGGATCGACTATGGAAGCGTAACTCACGAAGATTAGACACATCATGCGTCAAAGCAGAATGGCTTCGAGAGCTTTTGATGGACTTGCCGGTGGTTGATAAACCAGTGTCGGCTGTCCTTATGAACTGTGACAATCAAACAGTGATTGCCAAGGCTAAGAGTTCAAAGGACAACATTAAATCCACAATGCACATAAGAAGAAGATTGAAATCTGTCAGAAAATCAAGAAACTCCGAAGTAATAGCGTTGGATTATATCCAGACGGCTAAGAATCCGGCAGACCCTTTTACGAAAGGGCTATCACGGTCGATGTTGACAAGAAATGCCTATATTCATTCGAGTATCAACCGGCGTCAACCAATTGTCAAACTCCAAGTATTAGGAGAGTGAACACCAAAAGTATTGCTTGGTGCATAGCCCAGAAAAACACAGTCCAGTCTTTGGTCCCAACTTGTACCTTTTGGTTATCGGCACATATGGTAGCGAACTATATGGCATGGAGTCTAAAGATTCCAGACAAGTTGGTTGACGCGTATATTCATCGGCACTTAATCGATCACGCACGCCAAGGATGCTCCATTTCAGGTTGAACTGCACAAAAATTTGGGTGGTTCATTTTCTCAACCGCCTCCTTTCTAAATCGCAATGTAGAATTTTGGCGAGATCTGGGACCAAGATAAGCCGATAAACTAGTTGGATGAAAGTAGTGGCCAAGTTGCTCAAACCTCCCTCGGCACGAGGCCACTATTTGAGGATAAACCTACAAGCAAAGTTCAGATTGTCTGTGCTGCCTCTTATGTACTCAAAAGTTTACTCGTACAAGAACTAATTTTTAGCAAGAAGTACCTCCGATTGAACACCATTTACCAGTCTGTACCCTAGGTAATTAAAGTTCGTCCATGGATCATATTGGTTGTGATCTCAATCATTTGGATGCATAAACATACTAAACATGTGTATATCTAAATCTTTTTGTGAATTATGTATGAATATTGTCGTGTGATCTATCAATCATTTGGATGCATAGATATGCTGAGCTTGTGTATATATGAATATTTTGAGTTGTTGATAGTGAATTTTGGCTATGAATATGAACGTGTCCTGTGAACCTGAGTTTGATATGAATGTTTACCTTTTCTGTTGTATTTGTGTGTGAACTTGTTAGTATGCCTACTGTCGGGTATAAAACGCAGGTCTCTTATAAAAGTAATGTTGTGTCCAATTTATGTTTTCCCTTCTAACCACATTATATATATTTATATTATTACTATTATCGTATATTTTATAGAGACTTATATATACATTATAAAAACATCACACGTGTTATTAACTTATAAAAGTAAATGTTTAACGGAAAATCCTGGTTGTTTTTAACTCACAGGCAAGGAAAATGATGGTGATTGCGTACAAAAGCTGCGAAGATTTTAAGGACCAATTTAATAATAACGCGCTCATTTTTATTTTGAGCAATAAATCGCTAATTTCTTAATTATATATATATAATGTGCCTCTCCGGTTTATTCTTTGATATTAATTGCTCCTTCTAACATAACATTATATATATAACGAGCCCACCTAATACGTGTATTTCAAGGAAGTGCAAATGGGCTGGGATTTCTTAGAAAATATAAATGGGCCTGATTGACGCGAAATTATTTGTTCACCCAGCCCAGCAAATGGACTGTACATTCTAGAAAACATGGGTTAAATATATGCCACATTTTTGCAGGCTAACATGTGGGCCAATAGGTCGAAGCCTACGTAGGGCGTTGTCAACTTGGTCAACAAATGATTGTGTCATCCACAGCCATTGGATTTATATCCAATGGCCGGCATGCACCTTCAATCTCTCATCTTCTTCCTCCAGCGTCGCCGGGACCGCCTTGTCCGGCCTCCGGCGGCTAGCGGTTCTGCTTAGCACGCATCGCTGCAAAGCGCTACCCCACCGCCGGCCAGGCTATCCCTCCACCCCTCGACACCTCCTGTTATTCTCCACAGACTACAGCCCCACGCCGCAATAGAACCAGTTATAACCCTTCTCCTCCTCTCAATCTGCGACTCCACATCGCGTTTTCTCATCTCCGAAGTCGTTCCGTCCAAGGGCCTCGCCGTCGTCGGCGCCTCGCTGTGTTCGTGCGGTGTGGTCAACAAACGAGTCATCGGAAGAGGATCAGTACATGGAGAGCTCGACGGCTGGGACCCACGAGGTCCATGGTCGCACGCAAGGAAAGTTCCTCCTTATTAAGCTGAAAAAATGTTTCCTCCACCGACAATTTGGGACCCACGGCTGTATCTTCGCACGGAAGGAAGTGCCTCCTTGTTTTGCGAAAAAATTATTCATCTGTTGGAGTGGGACCCGTCGGTTGGTGGTCGACTTGTGGGCTGCTAAGCGGACGGTACGCACGGCTTTGTCAACTTAATCAACAAATGATTCTAGCAGCTGGACTGTTGGATGTTAATCCAACAGTCATGCTCCTTCTTCAACCTCTGTTCTTGCTCCTGTCTCCCGTGCACCGCAGCTGTGGTGCCGCGCACCCGAACCAGTGAAGTTTCCCACTCCTCTCCATCTACAACTCCACTGCCCCATCTTCCCCATCTCCGGGTCGTTCCAGTCTGGGTGCGCTCGGCACGGTGTGGTCAACGTGGTCAACAACCGAGAGTCATCGAAGATATTTGTACATGAGAGGTGGCGGTGGGGACGCGCCACGCCCATGGGCGCATGCATGCAACGGAACGCGGCGAGGTCAACGTGGTCAAGGAGCGACTTCCATCGAAGTATATCGTATGTGGAGAGTCTCAGCTGGGTCCACGGCCGCAGCAAGTAAGTGCCTCCTTATTACGCGGAAAATAATGATTCCTCCAACTAACAGCAGGGACCCACTGGACGGGCCACCGTATTTTGCAAAAAAAACGTATGCCCCCGATTGCTGGGACCCACGATGGGCCACCGATTGCGAAAAAACGCCCCCATTGTCCGGCTCGGACCCACCGGAAGTGCCTCCTTATTTCGCACAAAAATGAATACTCCCCACGCTAGCTGGGACCCACCTTGGTGGGAGGCTGACTTAATGGGGCTACTAAGTTGACGGGACGAAGGCTTTGTCAACTTAGTCAATATGAACGATTCTAGCTCCGGTGACCGTGACGATGTCCATCCAACGGCCGTAGTGCTTCTTCAACCTCTGGTCTTCTTGCTCCAGCCGCCCAAACCAGCGTCGGTCGTGCCTCATGCTCCTGCCTCCGTGGTCGGCTGTCTTTGCCATGGAGGCCTCATCGCCCTACTATTCCCACCATTGCCGAGCCTGCGGCGATGGCAGCCTCACACCGCAGCCGAACCCGTGAACCCTCATACTCCTCTCCGCGCGGGCTTCCACTGCCGCGTCTTCCCCGGCTCCGCGTCGTCCCCTTCCTAGGCCTCGCCGTCGTCCACCGCCGTGGTGCTCTCCGCTCGGCGTGGTCAACGTGGTCAAGGAACGACTTCCATCGAAAGAGTACTGTACGTGGAGAGGCTGACAGCTGGGTCCACGGCCACAGCCCATTTTTTTGTTATTTGCCAAGTAAGTCGCTTTGTCACGCCTGTTGGGCTGCAAATCTTTCAAGACGAGGAGAGCTTTCATTCGGCTGGCCGAGAAAATGGCCAATCAGTAATGAGAAATGGGTTGTACATTTTTAAAACACATCAAGTCGGCAATTAGTTTCAAATATCTTTTTTTTCATTTCGAGATTTTAAATTACATTAATTTTTATGCATCGAGAATTTGTTGGATTTTATATTGATATACATTTATTTTTAAAATCAGTTTGAATGTGAGTCGAAATTTCGGGATTAAAAACAGTTTGGACCGCACCGAAATATGCAAAATTTCGTATAATTTTTTAACCGTGGCCACAGTATGGGCTGTAATGCTAACAAAAATAATATGGGCTCCAAAAAAAACCTTAAGAATTAGCAAATGGGCTGTAAATTATTAGAAATAATGGCAGATGGGTTGTATGCTATTTTCCACATATTTGAGGCTTTCCTAATAAAAGGTTGGCGACAAGCAAAGGATCGTTGGATGGCCATCCAACGCGGCCGTCGTCTTATTCAATCTCTGCTCTTCTGCTCCGGCCGCTCAAACAAGCGCCCATGGACTGCTGCTCCCTCCTCCTCCCATGGCCGGTCTGTCTTGCCTTGTGAGCCTCACCGCCCCACCGTACTCCCATCGCTGGCCTAGCCATCCTCTACTCACCCACACCGCTGTTATTCTCCGTGACGGCAGACAAACCATAAACCCTCATTCATCGTACTCCCCTCCGCATGGGAAACAACTGCTGAGTCTTCCCCGCCTCCGTGTCGTTCCTTCCTAGGCCTCACCGCCGTCCACCGCCACAGTGCTCGGGCGTGGCCTGGTCAACATGGTCAACGATCGACATGCATCTGAAGTGGATTGTGCGTGGAGAGGCCGACAACTGGGTCCATGGCCGCACGCAAGGAAATGCCTCCTTATTACGCGCAAAATAATGATTCCTCCACGACATCGTGGACCCACCAAAAGGGCCTCAGATTTCGTGAAAAAATGTTACCGCCACGACAGCTCGGACCCACCAGCTATATCTTCGCATGCAAGGAAGTGCCTCCTTATTACGCACAAAAGAATGAATACTCCAAATCATTAGCTGGGACCCAAAGTATAGTGGCAGCTGACTTGTGGGCCTACTAAGTTGATGGGGACGGAGGGCTTTGTCAACTTAGTCAATATGCACGATTCTAGCTCCAAGGACCGTCGATGTCCATCCAACGGTAGTAGTGCTTCTTCAACCTCTGGTCTTCTTGCTCCGGCCGCCCAAACCACCGCCGGTCGTGCCTCGTGCTCCTCGCCTCCCGTGGTGGTGTGATGCGGCGAGGCCTCACCGCCCTACTACTCCCACCGCTGGCAGGCCATCCTCTACTCACCCACACCCCTGTTATTCTGCGGCAGCGGCAGCCTCACACCGCATGAACGAGCAGGTGAACCCACATACTCCTCTCTGGCGTGGGCATCCCCGCCGCGTCTTCCCGGCTCGCGTCGTCCCTTCCTAGGCCTCGCCGTCGTCCACCGCCTGGTGCTCTCGGCGTGGCGTGGTCAAGGAATGGCTTCCATCGGACGGATCAGACGTGGAGAGGGGCGACAGTGGGTCCACGGCGCAGCAAGGAAGTGCCTCCTTATTACGCGCAAAATAATTATTCCTCCACCGACAATGGGACCCACCGGACGGGCCACCGTATTTCACGAAAAACGATTCGCCCCACATTGCTGGGACCCACTAGCTACATCTTCGCACGCAAGGAAGTGCGTCCCGCAAAAAACGATTCGCCCGACCGCTGGGACCCACCGGCTACATCTTCGCACGCAAGGAAGTGCGTCCGCAAAAACGATTCGCCCCATTGCTGGGACCCACCAGCTACATCTTCGCACACAAGGAAGTGCGGCGGTCGGGACCCACTGGTGAAGCGCACGTGGCGTTGTCATTCGGTCGCGAACGGTATGCGTACATCTTGGTCGATGTAGAGGCGGCGTGTGTCGTAGTAGAGGCGCGCACGTAGCATGTACATGTACGTCTGTGGCGAGGGTGCAAGAAAGAAAATCTGCCACGTCACGTACATACGGGCAGGGTCTCGAACGCCTACCGCGCGCACGCACATGGCTGGGTCGGAACGGAGAAACAGCGTCGTCGTCGTGTTCATGGGGAGCCAACCGGCTGGGTCGGAACGGAATGCATGGTCATGTTCATCGGGAGGGCTTGGGCGGAGCAGCGATGGAAATGAGGCTGGCGCATCGCACAACGGAGGAAGCGGCCTTGTGTTCGACCGCCACGTTCAAACGGGGTCCTATTGATCGGGAGGGTGTGGCGTCATCAAAAGCGGAGAAACGGACCTCCTACGGTCGAAACGGGGTCTGTTGATCGGGAGGGTGTGGCGTGCCGCAAAAGCGGAGGAAGCGGACCTCCTACGGTCGAAACGGGGTCTGTTGATCGGGAGGGTGTGGCGATCGCAAAACGGATTTAAACGGACTTGTGTTGGGCGCTTCACGGTCAAACGGGGTCTGTTCATCGGGAGGGTGTGGCGTGCCGCAAAACAGGACTCCACGGATACTGTTCATCTCAACCATCGACCTCCTCCGGCCTCCACGGGCCACCGTCGACCTCCTCCGGCCTCCACGGGCTCCTGTTCATCCAGCCTCCACCGCGCTTACTCCACCGGCTACTATTCAACCACCCTCCACGGGCACCCTCCACCGTCTCTGTTCATCCAGCCCTCCACACCACGGGTCTGTTCAACCACCCTCCATCATCTCATCGCTCATCCGCCCTCCACACCACGGGTCCTGTTCATCCAGAGGCAACGCCACCTCCATCGTTCATCCCCCCTCCCCGCATACGCTCATCTGTTCATCAATCGATCGGCTTGATTAGCAATGAGCGAAGAATCGCTCCATCGGGTTCGATTAACGACCATCGATCGATCGCTCGGGTTGATAGAACGTAGCCTGCGGTGCAATCGCTTCGGGTTCGATTAGAGCCCAATGCCTCGCTTCGGGTTCGATTAGAGCCGACGCCTCACTTTACCAGACGTCGTCGAGAGAAAGCAGCATCGCTTTCGCCCCGACCTCCCACCATAACCGCAACTCCCAAATTTTCCTCCCCTCGCTTCTACCACGGTTTTTCCGTCATGGACGGCCCAAAGAATGTCATGCAGCTGCGTCTAAGCACGCCCAAGACGAAAAGCCCATTTTCTGTCATGATTTTTGTCATAGAAGTAGGAGCCCACCACATCTATGATGATCTGGGGTTTTGTCACAATTATCGTCATAGAAGTGTCATATGTATGACAGAAAAAAAATTCGTTCGGCCCAAAATGTCACGGATGTGTCTTTTTTTTGTAGCGCTAGTTGCGTGACATGTGAATAGTGTGCCCTTGGCCTTCTCATTGACTTTTCTGTTAGACTTGATTAAATGCTGCTTCCAATGTGTGACAAATTCATGAGAGTGTTCTTCATGAAAATATGATACTGGGTATTTGCCATCCTTCATATGCTTCACAGTTATCATGGCCTAACAACCACATCTACTGATCTTTCTTGCATGTGTTCTTTTCTTCTCTCCATTCAAATCCGTCTTGGGTTCGTCCTTCTTCTTTGTTCGGAATCCTGATTTTCCATAAAGGCTCAGGAACTACTGGATAATATATTGAGGAATGCTGATGATTGGACACTCCCTGAACCACCACCCAAGCCTACTCCAAAGAAAAGAGGTATTCTATTCCTCAGTCGAGAAGATATGCAAGAAGCAAAGAAATCTATGAAGGAAAAAGGTATTAAATCTGAAGATATTAAGAATCTACCACCTATTGAAGAAATAGATGGACTTGATATTCTGACACAGGTAGTAGAGGTAAACTCTCTTTATTGGTTTGATGAAGGTGATATTCCTTATAATGAATCCCCTAGTCAGTGCTTGGATGAATTTGATCATTTTATTAGGAAGCAAGATAACTTTAATAAATATATAAGTGATCAATTTAAACACAATGCTATTCTGATTAAGCACTTGAGTGACTTGATGTTTAGAATAACAAATGATGTTAAGGGACTAGGTAAACACTCATCTATGGTTCAAACACAATTAGAACAAGTTGCCAAATCACAAAATGACTTACTTAATGAAAAGAACAACAAAATCAATGATCATGTTGTTAGAGTAATGACTAGAGGAGGTAAAATGACTCAGGATCCTCTATATCTTGAGGGCCATCCTAAGAGAACTGAACAAGATTCTCAAAGAATTAATGACGCCACACCTAGTTCACCTAAGAAGAATAAAAAGAATAAGGATAGAACTTTGCATGCTTCTAGTGAACCTATTATAGAAAAACTTTCTGAGAATCCAAATGATGTTTCTATTTTTGATGGTGAGACACAGTCTGGTAATGAGCATATACGTAGTGATAATTATAATTATAATGCTAACGATGATCATATTGATGCTCCACCAGAGAATAACAAAGAATCTGATAATGATGTAGAAATAGAACTTGAAGTTGAGCTTGATAACCCACCTACTAAGAATAAAAGGTATGATAAAAAAGACTTTGTTGCTAGAAAACATGGCAAAGAAAGAGAAACATGGGTCCAAAAACCTATGCCATTCCCCAGTAAGGCTGTGAAATACAGAGATGAAGAGGCTTTTAACCGCTTTGTTGAAATTCTTAGAACTTTGTATCTGAGAACACCTTTGACTAAAATTATGAAAATGCCTCCATATGCTAAGTACATGAAAGATATTGTCACCAATAAAATGAAAATACATGAGGCTGAAATTTCTACCATGCTTGCATACTATTATTTTGAAGGAAAAATACCTTAGAAGTTAGGAGATCCAGGAATACCCACTATACCATGCTCTATTAAAAATAATTATGTTAGAACTGCTTTGTGTGATTTAGGAGCTGGTGTTAGTGTTATGCCTTTTTCTTTATATTGAAGACTAGACTTGAGTAAGTTGACACCTACTGAAATCTCTTTGCAAATGGCTGATAAATCAACTGCTTTACCTATTGGAATTTGTGAGGATGTTCCCATTGTAGTTGCTAATGTTACTATCTTAGCGGACTTTGTTATTCTTGATATGCCCAAGGACGACAACGTGTTGATTATCCTTGGTAGACCTTTTTTTAATACTACAGGGGCTGTTATCGATTGTAACAAAATCAAGGTTACTTTTCATGTCAACAATAATGAGCATATGGTATATTTTTTGAAGAAAGAAAGCCAAGTGAATAGTATCAACTCTATTGAAAAAATTATGACAATCACTATTGGAGGTTTTGCATTTCCCCTTTCAACTCCTGAAAAGAAATATCAAATTCTTATTGTGGGGGAAATGCATATTCCCGTTGAGAGAAGAAGAAATGTTTAGGAGGGTTTTCTCTGGGAGTTCCTTGAGCAAGAGTTCCCCAAGGCCTGCAATTTGTGAACCGACCTCGAACCTCCTCGGGAGGCCATCATAAAAGCTTGCGAGTGGCTATATGAGGTTTTCATGATTAATGTTGGCATCAAGGAAGAATTTGATATGTATGTACAGAATGCCGAGTTGACGGACTTCTTGTCAGATAAGTGTCCGCAATACCGTGATCTTACTGATTCATTTGTGCAGAAATTCAAGTATGTATCTCATCGATCCTCTCATTATGTTGTCTTTAGCCTTTACAAAAAATCTTTTCGCATGAGTGTTCAAGATTTTTGCACTGCTTGTAGAATTCCCTTTTGGGGTACTTGTCCCGAACCTCATAAATCTGATTGCAATGAATTTCTTATGAGCAGCACTCGAGGTGAAACTAGAGCCGTAATGCAAGCTAGAATTGGTAGCATTCATTTTCCTGCCATTCACTATTTTGCTCTGTTCATAGGAAGATGCGTAACTAGTAAACATGGCCTCAGTACCACTTGTGCTCTTGATTTAAGCATCCTTAAAAGTGCAGTATCGAGAGATAGGAAATTTAATCTTGGGGCCATCATTGCACATCGTATAAACAAAAAATCTTTTGATGGTGACCTTTATGGAGGGATTTATGCCACTCGGTTAACTGCTTACCTTGGAATACCTATTAGAGAAAATAACCATCAATTGCGTACTAGTTACCTTGATTATGATGCTATGGTCTGCCATCAATTTCTCGAAAGGGAAAGCCCACCATTTTGATACAGGCTAATCTTTAATAAGAACCGTGTTATCCATGTTACTTTGCCTGCCCCTGCATTCTTTAACTTTTAGGAAAAACAAAGATATTATATACATGAGGAGGAGGCTGAGGTGTAAGCAAAGGAGGTCGCTCATCGGAGTGAGGCCGCCCATCAGGCGGTGGCAGCTGTACTTGAGTACGACCCGAACTATCACTACGAAATCTACCCAGGCCAGCAGTGGTTGTAGACCAAGTTAGGCCAAAAGCCTAAGCTTGGGGGAGTACGTATTCTCGCTGACATTTCATTCATGCCTCACACATTCATTTCAGTTGTCAGTGTTCACCATTTTCATTGTATATCCATGTTCCATTTTATTTAGCTTTCTTTTGTGTGTTTCAAAATCTTTCAAAAATTCAAAAATATTTCTCGCTTCTTTTCGGTTTTTCTTTCTGATTTAGTAGTGCATAGTATTAAAATAAAACCCCAAAAGATTTCATGTTTCTTCTTTTGTTGTTTGTTGGGAGTTCTTTGGTGTAAATAGTTTTTCTCGCTTTTCATTTTTTTTCTTTCGTTTGCTTCAAGAAAAACCAAAAACTCCAAAAATATTTCAGTGTGTTTCTCTGAATTTCTTTTATTTTCTTTGAGTCGTCATCATGAGAAGACTTTGTTAGAAATGTTGAGTGGATCCATTATGCATTATTGTTAATCTAACAAAGGGCCAATATTACTTTGTCTTCTCCTTTGAATAAAGTTTCTGTAGATTCCAGTTTAGTCCATAGCACAGTTGCACTACTATTATTATCACATCATTCGGTCGTGCAAGTGAAAAGCAATAATGACGATGATTTGATGAAGTGACTGTGGCAATGAAAGGCTGGTATGAAAACTTCTTGTTTTCGTTTTTTGTAACTATGTTTAGCTCAGTACCCATGATTTAGCATATTATGAGTAAACATGTTTGTAATGACAATTAGAGATCATAGTTGCTCATGCCATGCTTAAGTAGCTAGGAGTGGATAATGATTTACCTTGGATGTCAACATGCATTAAAATGATTATGATGTAGTATGTTAGGATGGTATCCTCCTCTGGAAATTTCAAGTGGCTTGACTTGGCACATGTTCACACATGTAGTTGATTCAAAACCAATGTGGCCTTCATAATATTTATATTCAGGGTATTTATATCCTACTCATGCTCATGTTCAACGTTAATTATCCAAAATGCATGATTATGACCGTTGTTGCTCTCTAGTTGGTCGCTTCTCAATCTTTTTACTAGCCTTCGCCTGTACTAAGTGGGAATACTGCTTATGCATCCAAATCCTTGAAACCTAAAGTTGAGCCAAAAGAGTCCACCATATCTAACTATATGAGGTATTACCCTGCTGGTCCAAGTAAATTTGCATGTGCCATCCCTAATCATTCAAATAAACATCTGTTTTGTGTGCTTGTACCGCTCATGGAGCGACGGGGCTGACAATATCTTCCATGCTAAGCGGGTTACTCTCATGACGAGAATTTATTCACTTGTCTTGCACGAGAGAGGCTGGTGTTAGGGATGCCTAGGCCCGTTAAAATGGAAACAAAGAAAAGATAATAAAACAAACTCCCCTGAAAGGTTGATTGTTTGGAGGGCACCCGAGGATTCGGCTAGCCATGGCTTGTGTTTGTATGGTGGGGGGGAGTAAACATTTACCTTTTTGCAAGTGAACCGCTAATATGTGTTTAGCATGGAAGATGTTGAAATCCTTTGTTGTGACGTTGACAGGAAAATCACACCTCTCAAAATGTATTCATCTCTGTTTTAAGCTCTAAGCTCTGGCACTGCTGCATATCCCTGCTTCCCTCTGCGTAGGGACTTTCTTTTTACTTTCACGTCATTTACTTTTATTGTTGAGTCATTACCTTCACATTCAAGCACCAACATAGAGAGCGCTATTATCATTCTTAGTGTAACATGCATCGAGTCTAGTTAATGTTGGATGTGAGCAAAACTGGATCTCTTCTACCCTAAATTACAATTTTTAGTTGCTGCTTGAATTTCAGAGGTGCTCTGTGCTACTTGTGAGCTGCGTTGGGATTTTCCCTGAAGAGGAGACGAGATGCAGTATAGTAGAGATAAGTATTTCCCTCAATGAGAACCAAGGTTATCGAACCAGTAGGAGAATCACACAAAGCCTCATGAACAGCACCTGCACACACAAAAGCAAATACTTGCACCCAATGCGGGCAAGAGGGTCGTCAATCCCCTTGAACTAGTTACTTGCAAACTTGTTACTTGCAAGGACTAAATCTTGTAGTAGTAGATAGATAAAATGCAAAAGAAATAAAAGAAATAAAATTGCAGCAAGAAAATTTAGGTTTTCTTTTTATGTTTAAAGTAGACCAGGGGGCCATAGTTTTCACTAGAGGCCTCTCTCTCGAACACATAGCATACATTGGGTAGATAAATTACTGTTGGGCAATTGATAGAAAAGTGCATAGTTTAGACGATATTCAAGGCAATGATCATGTATATAGGCATCACGTCCAAGACAAGTAGACCGACTCCTGCCTGCATCTACTACTATGACTCCACCCATCGACCACTATCCAGCATGCATCTAGGGTATTAAGTTAATAAAAACAGAGTAATGCCTTAAGCAAGATGACATGTTGTAGACAAAGTAAACTCAATAAATATGAATAAACCCTGTCGTTTTACCCTTAATGGCAACAATACAAATATGTGTCTTGTCCCCTACTTAGTCATTGGGATATAGAGCACTGCAAGATTGAACCCATTACAAAGCACCTCTCCCGCTGAAGATAAATCAATCTAGTTGGCCAACACAAACGGATAGATCGAAGAGAAATACAAAGCTATAAAAATCATGCATAATAAAGTTCAGAAAAGACTCAATTACTTCTCATGAATAATCTGATCATAAACACATAATTCATCAGATCCCAACAAACAGACCACAAAAGAAGATTACATCGAATAGAACTCAAGAAGATCAAGGAGAACATTGTATTGAAGATCAAAGAGAGATAAGAAGCCATCTACCTACTACCTATGGACCCGTAGGTCTATGGTAAACTACTCACACATCATCGGTAGGGTAGCAAGGTTGATGTAGAAGCCCTCCATGATCGATTCCCCCTCCGGCAGGGTGTTGGAAAAGGCCTCCAGATGGGATCGCGGAAGAACAGAGGCTTGCAGTGGTGGAAGAGTTATTCGAGGTGGTTCTTTGTTCGTTTCCCAATATTTGAGAATTTATAGAAGTGGAATTAGGTCAAAAGGAGCCACGTGGGGCCCATAAGGTAACAGGGCGCGGCCAACCCCCTAGGCGCGCCATGTTACCTTGTCACCTCCTCGTGAGTCTTCTGGTCTCCTCCCGAAGCTTCTAGGGTCTCTTTTGTCCAGAAAAAAATCGTCAAAAAGTTTAGTAGTGTTTGGACTCCGTTTGGTACTGATTTTTTGAAAAACCAAAAACAAACAGAAAATAGCAACTGGCACTGGGCACTAGGTTAATAGGTTAGTTCCCAAAAATGATATAAAATGACATATAATTGCATATGAAACATCCAAGATTGATACTATAATAGCATGGAACAATAAAAAATTATCGACACGTTGGAGACGTATCAACATCCCCAACCTTAATTCCTTCTCGTCCTCGAGTAGGTAAATGATAAAGATGGAATTTTTGATGTGGAATGCTACCTAACATGTTTATCATGTAATCTCTTTTTACGGTATAAATATTGAGAAGCGATGAATTAACAATATCAACATAATAATATCCATGAACATAAGAAGCATAATCATTAAACTTTCAAAATATATGATCCTTAACGAATGTTATTCCCCACTCATTTTATCATGTTAGCATGGCATGACTCCGCCTTCACTGCACAAATATAAATCATGAGCATTTTCAACTTCACGCAATACATGAGCACGAGCCATGGACATAGCACAAGGTGGAATAGAATGTGGTGATAGGGATTAATAAGAGAAGTCAAAAAGGAAGAAAGTCTCGTATCAACTCGGTGGATCAACGGACTATGGATATGTCCATCAATCGATATCAATGTGAGGAGTAGGGATTGCCATGCAACGGATGCACTAAGAGCTAGAAGTGTATGAAAGCTCAAACTGAAACTAAGTGGGTGTGCATCCAACTTGCTTGCTCATGAAGACCTCGGGTATCTAAGGAAGCCCATCATCGGAATATACAAGCCAAATTCTATAATGAAAAATTCCCACTAGTATATAAAAGTGACAACTCAGGAGACTCTCTATATGAAGAACATGGTGCTACTCTGAAGCACAAGTTTGGAAAAAGATAGTAACATTGTCCCTTCTCTCTTTTTCCCTCATTTTGTTCGTCTGAAGTCTCATCCCGACTTGTGGGGGAATCACAGTCTGCATCATCCTTTCCTTACTAGGACAATGCTCTAATAATGATGATCATCACACTTTTAATTACTTACAACTTGATACTAGAACAATATGACTCTATATGAATGCCCCTGGTAGTGTACCAGGATGTGCAATGATCTAGCGTAACATGTATAAAAATGATGAATGGTGGCTGAGCCACAAATAATATGTCAGCTATATGATCATGCAAAGCAATATGACAATGAAGATGTGTGTCATATAAACGGAATGGTGGAAGTTGCATGGCAATATATCTCGGAATGACTATGGAAATGCCATAATAGGTAGGTATGGTGGCTGTTTTGAGGAAGATATAATGAGGCTTATGTGTGATAGAGCGTATCATATCACGGGGTTTGGATGCACCGGCGAAGTTTGCATCGACTCTTGAGGTGAGAAAGGGCAATGCACGGTACCGAAGAGGCTAGCAAATTGCGGAAGGGTAAGAGTGCGTATAATCCATGGACTCACATTAGTCATAAAGAACTCACATACTTATTGCAAATCCTATTTGCCCTCGAAGCAAAGTACTACTCGCATGCCCCTAGGGAGGAGGTTGGTAGGAGTTAACCATCGCGCACCCCCGATTGTAACAGCACCCAAGGATTTCATTTCAGACCTAAGAATGTTCGGACCTCCCCACCATGCCATGACCAACACTTAGATGAGTAGTCAATAACAAACTTTAATACTGATATTTCTATTAACCAATGATCATGAACCTATATCCTTTCATATTACGACATCAATATCATTAAACCACACATTTCATATTTAGTGATCTACATGAAAGTTTTTATTATATTCCTCTTGAATACCTATCCTTTATGGACTAATCTTATAACCCGTGCAAATTACCATTACTATTTATTAGACTCTCAAAAATATTTAAGTGAATCATGAGAGTGCAACTATTTTTCAAAATAAAACCACCGTCATGCTCTAAAAGATATAAGTGAAGCACTAGAGCAACTACGTAGCTCAAAAGATATAAGTGAAGCAGATAGAGTATTCTAACAAATCATGATAAATGTGTGTCCCTCTCAAAAAAGGTGTGTCCAGCAAAAGATGATTGTGGCAAACTAAAAAGCAAACAAAGAAAACTAAACTATAGCACAAGACGCTCCAAGTAAAACTCTTATCATGTGATGAATAAAAATATAGCTCCAAGTGATATACCGATATATTGTAGATGAAAGAGGGGATGCCATTCGGGGCATCCCCAAGCTTATACGCTTGGGTCTTCCTTGAATATTACCTTGGGCTGCCTTGGGAATCCCCAAGCTTAGGGTCTTGCCACTCCTTATTCCTTCATCCATCGTCATCTCACCCCAAACTTGAAAAGTTCAGCACACAAAACTCAACAGAAACCTCATGAGATCCGTTAGTATAACAAAAAATCTTAAACTTTAGGTACTGTTATAAATTTATTCATATTTAATTCATGCATAATGCTATTGTACTCTAACTTCTCCATGACTTATACCCCTTGATATAATCCATAGCATCATTGAAATAAGCGAACTATGCAATAGAAAACAGAATATGTCTAAAACAGAATAGTCTGTAAATATCTAAATAAAAGCCATACTTCTGTAACTCGAAAAATTCTAAAAAAATAGGACAACATAAACAATTCATATACCAATATTGTGTAAAATTTCAAATTTTTCTGACATTCTAGTACAGAACCAAAAATCCAGAACTGAGCGTAAAACTTTCTATTTTCAAACATCATAAATTATATTATCATCCAAATCATCCTAAAGGCATTACTTGGCACAAACACTAATTAAAAGATAAAAACACAATCGTAACAGTAGCTATAATTGTGTGACATAAGAAAAATAAAAATTGTAATAAAGATAAATATTGGGTTACCTCTCAACAAGCGCTATTGTTTTATGCCGCTAGCTAGGCATAATGCATTATTTCAAGTATTATCATCCTTCATTCACAAATCCTTTTTAATCAAATCTTATAGAACCTTTCTCATTAATTCCCTACTCTCTTGTTCTTCTTTTCTAGTAGGAGAACTTAAATAATTAAAGGGGCTTTGTTCAGTGATTTTTTCATTCATATTTTCAAACTTTGAATCATCACCATAAAGATCCTCATATAAAACATGTATTTCTTCATCAATAGGTTCTCTAGCCATACTTTCAAACCATTCTTCACTAAATCCCTCATTAGTTCCCTTAGTGATCCACTCAAATTTATCACAAGTATTTTGGTACAAGGTTTTAATTATTTTAGCATAAGGGACTCTCCTCCTAATATTCTTACCGTAAGCAAAATAATTATTAGATTCCAACCTACGTATAGTATCCTTATCATGGAGGATTTATTTTATTGGAGGGTGCTCAAAATCTATTTTATAAAAAGAAAAAATGTCCCTAGCTTCTTGAATTATACAATCAAATTCATGCATGAGTATAATAGTGGCAATCTTCTTGGCCTTAGGATTATGGATATTGGGAAGTTCATAGAAGACCTTTTGTAATGCGGGATGAATATGCAAAAAAAAATCATTCTAACTTAACAATAAGCATAGCAATAGCATCCAAATAGCAATTTGTTTTATCAAGAGTAGATCCTTTAATTATTGGTACGACTCTCGTGCAATTAAACAATTCTTGAATGACACTTTTCCCGATAATATTCCAGCTACCCACATGATAGACTTTCATTTTAAAATTGGCGAGAGTTTTGTTCTTAGGAGGGTCATGATTAGTATCAAGTGATTTAAGTTTTTCCTCAAGAGATTCATTAGTACTATCTTCACTACCACTTTTTACGATAATTTTATCGAACTCAGACATGATAGCAACTTCAAATAATCCAAGCAACGAGCAAATAAAAATATTTTTGTGTTTTTTGTATTTTTATGAGAAGTGAGGGAGATGAAATCAAGAGGCAAATGCAAAAAGGCAAATAAAAAGTAGAGCAAGTAGATGATAGTTTATGCAAAGGTACTTGATAGGTTTTGATGATGTCTCCCCGACAACAGCGCCAGAAATTCTTCCTGCTACTTGTGAGTTGCGTTGGGATTTTCCCCGAAGAGGAGAGGAGATGCAGTACAGTAGAGATAAGTATTTCCCTCAGTGAGAACCAAGGTTATCGAACCAGTAGAAGAATCACACAAAGCCTCGTGAATAGCACCTGGACACACAAAAGCAAATACTTGCACCCAACGCGGCCAAGTGGGTCGTCAATCCCCTTGAACTCGTTACTTTCAAGGGTTAAATCTTGTAGTGGTAGATAGATAAATTACAAAAAAAATAAAAGAAATAAAATTGTAGCAAGTAAATTTAGGTTTTCCTTTTATGTTTAAAGTAGACCCGGGGGCCATAGTTTTCACTAGAGGCTTCTCTCTCAAACACATAGCATACGGTGGGTAGACAAATTACTATTGGGCAATTGATAGAACAGCGCATAGTTATGGCAATATTCAAGGCAATGATCATGTATATAGGCATCATGTCCAAGACAAGTAGACCGACTCCTGCCTGCATCTACTACTATTACTCCACCCATCGACCGCTATCCAGCATGCATCTAGGGTATTAAGTTAATAAAAACGGAGTAACACCTTAAGCAAGATGACATGATGTAGACAAAGTAAACCCAATCAATATGAATAAACCCATTATTTTACCCTTAATGGCAACAATACAAATACGTGTCTTGTCCCCTACTTTGTCACTGGGATATAGAGCACCGCAAGATTGAACCCATTATAAAACATCTCTCCTACTGAAGATAAATCAATCTAGTTGGCCAAACCAAATGGACAGATCAGAGAGAAATACAAAGCTATAAAAATCATGCATAATAAAGTTTAGAAAAGATTCAATTACTTCTCATTAATAATATCATCATAAACCCACAATTCATCAGATCCCAACAAACACACCGCAAAAGAAGATTACATCGAATAGAACTCCAAGAAGATCAAGGAAAACATTGTATTGAAGATCAAAGAGAGAGAAGAATCCATATAGCTACTAGCTATGGACCCGTAGGTCTATGGTAAACTACTCACACATCATTGGTAGGGCAGCAAGGTTGATGTAGAAGCCCTCCGTGATCGATTCCCACCTCCGGCAGGGTGCTGGAAAAGGCCTCCACATGGGATCACGGAAGAATAAAAGCTTGCGGCGGCGGAAAATTTATTCGAGGTGCTTCTTTGTTGGTTTCCCAATATTTGAGAATTTATGAAGTGGAATTAGGTCAAAAGGAGCCACGTGGGGCCCATAAGGTAACAGGGCGCGGCCACCCACCTGGGCGCGCCCTGTTGCCTTGTCACCTTCTCGTGAGTCTTCTGGTCTCCTCCCAAAGCTTCTAGGGTCTCTTTTGTCTAGAAAAAAGTCATCAAAAAGTTTCGTAGCGTTTGGACTCCGTTTGCTACCGATTTTCTGAAAAACCAAAAACAAGCAGAAAACAGCAACTGGCACTGGGCACTAGGTTAATAGATTAGTTCCCAAAAATGGTATAAAATGACATATAAATGCATATAATACATCCAAGATTGATACTATAATAACATGGAACAATAAAAAATTATCGATACTTGGAGACGTATCACTCTGCGTTTATGTTTTGCGGTCTCAGATAGGGCAGCGAGATACCATGTTATCATATTATATCATAATTTTTTTGACAAATTGTTGGCATTTGAGATATGTTACTATTTCTCTCTAGATGATTATGCCATTGTCATGAGTAAACATGAAATCTAAATGTTATCATTCACATGATTATCTTATGATCTTTGCTGAAAAATTGGTTAATAGCTAAGCTTATATACAAAAACGAAACAAAAGAGTTTGTAAAAGTCATTATTTATCACTTTCAGTTTGTCAACTGAATTGCTTGAGGACAAGCAATGAGTTAAGCTTGAGTCCAACGTATCGACTTTTCCAAACACTTTTGCTCTTGTTTTAGACTCTAATTTGCATGATTTTGATGAAACTAACCCGGACTGACGTTGTTTTCAGCAGAACTGCCATGATGTTGTTTTTGTGTAGAAATAGAAGTTCTCATATTGGGCTAAAAATTTACGGAGAATTTTTCCTACTGGGAAAAGATCTACTGAAGGGGGGGCACCACTGAGCCACAAGCTCAGGTGGTGTCGCCCCCTCGGGCCTCCGTTTGCCCTACCTTCGGTCATATAAGTTCCGTCTCGCGGAGAAAAAATAGGAGAGAAAGAATCATCACATTTTATGATACGGAGCCGCCGCCACCTCCTGTTCTTCATCAAAAGTGCTGATTTGGAGTCCGTTCTGGGCTCCGAAGAGGGGGATTCATTGTCGTCGTCATCATCAACCCTTCCCCATCGACAATTCCATGATGCTCGCCACCAGGAGTGAGTAATTCCTTCGTAGGCTTGTTGGACGGTGATGGAGTTGGATGAGATTTATCATGTAATCAAGTCAATTTGTTAGGGCATGATCCCTAGTATCCACTATGTTCTGAGATTGATGTTGCTATGACTTCGCTATGCTTAATGCTTGTCACTTGGGCCCGAGTGCCACGATTTCAGATCTGAACCCTTTATGTTATCATCAATATATTTGAGTTCTTGATCCTATCCTGCTAGTTATATGCATGTGGCACCCCAGCTCAGAGGAACCGGAACACCCCGTATTCCAGCCCAGAGATCAAGCCTTCTGAAATACAGCACTGCTTGGCATAGAATAAATCAGCTCTTTATTACAAATAATTTGGGTACAAGGGTTCGGGTAATACAAAGGATTACATTAGCACGGCGACACTACGCCTGCTAAGGTAGCTCTATGCTAGCAGCGGAACAACAACGATGGTGATGAACTCCACTCCATAGGGACTCTGGTTGGGACACATCCTAGCTCACAAACTCGGGATCCTCGACAAGCAATCAATCACGGCATTACCTGCAATCTAGCATGACATGCCAGGTGAGTACTTTGAATGTACTCGCAAGCTCACAGCAACCAAAGCAATCAAGACAAACAACAACATGGCATTTACATGTTAATTATCAATGATGATCATGATATTACTAGAACAATCACGAGAATGAGCATGGCATTTACATGTTACTCAAGATATGAACATGATGATACTAGCACTAGCATGAGAGGGGGGGGGTCGATGTTTAAGGTCCCTTGGACCAACTTACTCTTCTCGAAGGTTATCTCGTAACCACCATATGTAACAAACTTACCATCGTGAACATCACACGATCACCTCAGGATCGACCAAGCTCGGTATCAACTATACCATTGTGATTATCACATGACCACATGGAGCTTGATCTCTACCTGTGATCACCGCATGACCACATAAAGATCATCCAACTTCTTTTCTCATGGAACCGGGGTTGTTTATTATCCAGGTTATTATTGCTGTTGACCCATAGTGTGACCTACTACGAATTGTGTCCATGACTGAGGACGCGGCTATCGATAGATTATACACTCTGCAGAGGTTAGTACAATGTACCCACACCACGGAAATCATGGCCTCGTGCTCCCATTCGGGTGGACCAACGGCATTTCGACAAAACCAATCTATTGCATGACACTCTACCGGCCACTCTGACAAACTCCCCTTTGGGCTACGTCATGGGTGACCTTGTGTCACCGAGTGACACACCGCCACCATCATGGCCAAACAAAAATCGTCCCAAACAGGGACCTGAGCTCGATACCAAAACCGGGTACACAAGGTTATAGCCGCCTACCTGATCAGGGTAGCACGCGCACATAACCTTCCCTGGTTGGAGGAATAGGCGAGAGGCATGACAATAGACCAAATTAGGGCCTCCCCATCCAGGCAAGTGTGGTTGCACTGGTGAGCTCGATTCGGTGGCACCATGACTCAGCCAACAGATTTGTTCAAGTTCAATTAATGTCAGGTTCAACTTGAATGGTGATGAGCTGAGCCATAACAAAATAACATGATGAAATAATAGTGCATATGAGCATGATGTCAACATAAGCACGGATGTGCAATATAACCATTTATCATAACATCAACAACAATAAATCATTTAGTCTACGGGATGCACATGAGCATGGCATAAAGATGATCATGAATATCACAAGTATTTGCATAATAAACCATAACTACTCATGTGAGCATATCATGATTGCTAGCATATGAACTGAATACAAGAATGGAACATGAGAATAATACTAGTAACAAGTAAATATCTGGATGCATATGAACATGGCATAGGGATGAGCATGAATCCACAAGCATATACATAGCATTTACAAAATAATTAAATGAACAAACAATTATTCAAACATTCAAGCGGAATCCATGGCTATTGCAAGGCCATCATGCAAGTTGTTGTTGTGGCTTTCCTGGGGATGAAGGATTCATCGGGAAGAAGTGTATTGAGTTCGCGGAAAGATTCGCCAAAAAAGTTTCTCTCCCGGCGGAGCTGATTAGAGGGCAAGGGCAAAATGGTCATTTTTAGAATGTGACAACATCATGAAAATGATACCAACAGAACTGGCTCGACGAACAAAGAACGTGGGCTTTGGAATCACCTGAATCAGAGTTACGATTGCGAAAATATGGCCGTTTGTTCGTTAGGCAGAAAACAAATAAAAAATGTGCTTTTCTGCTGCTAAGGAGCGAACATCCGCAATGTAAAGGTTTTGGCCGGCGGGGCTGAAAACAGAAAGCGCATTTCTGAGATTATGCTTTTGACTGGATAAAACGCCTTTCTGTCTGAAGAAGCAGCGGAATACGCTTTCCTTAGACGAAAATGTATTTAATAGAATACGCCTCCACTTAAGCTGGCGGGCCTGGGCGCTGTGTCGCTGACATGCGGGACCCACCATGCTCTCTCTCTCCTCCTGCTTCCTTCTTCTTCCTCCAATCGACGCAGAGAAGAGGCGAGGCCGGTAGGCCCCAGCGAGGATTTTGGGCGGCACTAGCCACCATTCGAGGCGCCCGACCTACCGGAGTGCTCAGGAGGCCGAGGCGATCCCATTGGTGCACAACACGGTCATCGGGGAGCTCGAAGGTGAGCGGAGCTTCGGCCGCGGTGGAAGGCGGCCTCGGGCGAGCTTGGGCTCAAGGTGACGGTGGTCTGGCGGGCGTGGGGAAGGGTGGCGAAGGGTTTCTGGTCCTTGGGGATCATCTTGGTGAAGAAATGATGAGGGCAGGGGCTCGGGCATGCTCGAATTTAGGAGAAGGCCGAGGCGGCAATGGCGGACAGAGGGAGGGCAAGGGAGCTCCTTGAGCTCGATTGAGTGGCTGGGCGGGGTTCTTGGAGAGCGAAGAGGATGTGGGTGAGCTCGATGGGTCTCGAGAGTGCTATATGTAGCCAGGGCGATGGCGAGGGCTAGCGCGGCCACGGTGGTGAGCTGTCCAGCACACAGTAGCTCGGGAGACATGCATAGGGGAGGGGGCCAGAGGGTTCACTCGACACGGAGAGGCCACGGAGGGGCTTCGGCAGAGCTCGAGGAGGAAGAAAACAGAAGGAACACGATGTAACACCCCCTTGTAATAAGCACTGTGACACTGTTAATCTTGCCAAGTCATGATCATTTGCAGTGCCAAGTCCTATGGGTTAAGGTTCCAATTCAAATTCAAATCTGAAAATCAACTCAAATTCAAAAGTGCAAATTAAAGTTGATCAAACCCTGCTGGAAAAATGTTCACCTTTTAGCAAATAATCTAAAAATATTTACTGTTAAGGAACACAACATCATCATCAACCACAGAAGGGCCTAAGTATTTTAACAGAGCCAATTCAGCATTTAAAATGCCCAAATCATTTTTGCATAAATTCAAATGGGTCCCAAAAATACCCAAACTTTTTGTGACAGTGTTGGATATTGCAATGTAATTATGTGACCTAGTTTCACATTTTTACTAACTCATTTGGTGACTAAAAATAATGCAACTCTGCTGCTGCTCAATTAAAACAGAAAAATAAAAGGAAAAGGCCATTGTGCACTGCCACTAGTGCATAGTGCCTGGAGCCAGCCCATCTGGCCCATTTCTCCTTCTCTCTCCTGTGCGTGTCGATGCCGCTGAGGCCGAGCTCACGCGTGTCGTCCGTGCGCCGACACGCCGCCGCTCCACCGACAGAAAAGGAGGTGGAGGGGATAAGGGCAATGCCCGAGCCGTTCCCCCTGGCCCCGCCTCATTCTCCCCCTCTCATCTCGCTCGCTCCGCCTCTCTTCCCCTCCTCAGATCCGGTGGCCGAGCGCCACCATCACCGTGAATCACCGTTGTCGTGGCCAGCGCCCTCCCCACCTCGTGCGTATGCGCTTTGGGAGAAGCGTCGTGGTCATCGCAGCCTACCGGAGCAGCTGGAGGGAGCGGAGGGGCTGCTTCATCCCCGAGCTTCGTCTTCAACCTCGGTCGCCGCCGACTTCTTCGTCGCCGGCACCGTCTGCTGCTCCTAAGCCACCAAGGGCTTTTCGTAGCCGCTCGATGAGCTCCGTGTTGTCCTCCTCCTTTTCCTTCCTCGCCTCGTCGCGCCTCTAGCCGTAATTCTTTGTTCTTAGTAGCTCGATCCGCCGGCGAGCTCGACGCCGTTGTTGTGGCCTTTAGCACGCCACTTTGAGTCGCGCCGTGCTCTGGAGCTCGTGCGAGTCCAATGCGCACCCACACGCGCTTCCGCGTGCCCTCTAGCCTCTATCCCGACGTGTGCCCGATTGCGCCTCCGTCCGCGCTCGTCGCCTGTGTGCCTCCGGTGACCAAAAGGTCACGGAGCCAAGCGCGTTGTGCTCACCGCGTTGCGCCGCACCTGCCCAGCCTCTCCTTTCGCTCCAAAGCACGTTGCATCGCCGAACCCGTTGAGCTCCCAAATATGCCGCCGCCTTCGCTCAACGCCGACGCCGTTTCTGGCCAGCTCCGGCGAAACCACCACCACCACGAGAAGCGGCACGGTCCCCTCGTTCGAACGCGCCAGGCCCCGAGCTTTTTGGTGGCCCGTAGGTGATTTCCGGCGAGGTCCCGAGCCTCCGCCGCGTTTTCAGGCTCGCCGGTGTTCAGTCGCTGGCCGGCCGACGTGGCAAGGGTGGGGCCCACCTCCGTGCCACTTACTCTGGGCCCCGCGGGCCCCAATTGGTCAGTTGACCCTGTCAACGTTAACGTGGCCGCGCCCTGTTCCACTGGCGTGTGGGCCCCGTGTTAATTAAATGAATTAAAAGAAAAAGGAAATGTTAACTAAATTATTTAATCTAATTACTCACTGACTACAGGGGCCCACCCACTAATTATTCTGTTAATTTAAACTAACCCTTCTGTTTAAGCCACTGCCACTAACATGTTTGATGTTAACCTTGTAGGTTAGCTAGTCGGTCGTGGTAAGCGAGGGTGAATCCTCCTACACCACCCCCCGATAGTAACGCCGTGTTGCAACTTCTCAAATGTGGACTTCGAGGGTGAATCCTCTTCCGTTCACCTTGACGACAACATCAGGTGGAATTCCGTCGAGGGTGAATCCTCAGGGTTCCCTTGGTGTCGGACACACAGTTACTTTGGATACTAAGACATGACTTGAACCATGATACTAAAGACGGGTCGGCCCTGAGGGGTACCCGCGCGAGCTAATATGCGGAGTGATGTGGAGTCGGGTTGACCTGAGAGGTGCCCGCGAGATAATTACGAGGCGTGGCCGGGCATTCTTAGTCCTTGCCACAAGTCCTCGAGACGGGGCGACGGGGTCACATCGATCGTGAGTCTCTGCTCGTTACCGCGCGCTCCTAATCCACGAGCGGTTTGAATATTTGATCCGAGGGGCCTTTGGACCGGCAGCACTAACCAGCACGTGGGCATAGTATGGGCGTTCTGCGTCATAAACTTCAGCCGGAGCTTAATTGACGTCAGCGACTGAGCGGCGCGCACCGAGTTGGACTGGGAACGCAACCGCACTTGTATAAGGGGTTGCTAGGTCTGCTCTCGGCCGCCTGACGCAACGTGCAGGAGTTCCCGGGGCGATGGCCCAAGACCCCTGGGGCATAGGTTAGTCCGGCGTGCTAACCTCTCATTAAGTATTTGGTCGGGTTGCGGCGTATTGTTTGGCCGAGGCCAGGCATGACCCAGAAAAGTGTGTCCGGCCGGAGTTAAGCAAGCGTGGTGGGTAAGTTGGTGCACCCCTGCAGGTAAGAAACTTCTATCGATAGCCTGTCCTACGGTAATGGACACTTGGAGTTGTATCCGATCGGTACAACTAGAACATGACTGAGATGATAACTGGATAGTATGGCTCTGGGATTACTTTCTCGCAGGGAGTCGAGAAAGGATCTCAGGCCGAGGTTGATGATACTACTACTACTTTACATTATGTTACCCTACTCTCTTCTATGCGGCAAGACTGAAGACGCTGAAGATGCTAGTCTTCAATAGGACCAGGCTTCCCCTCTATTCTGGCATTTCTGCAGCCCAGTCCACATTTCAGCCCTGCCTTGAAAATGTTTCATATGTAGTGTAGATCCTTGCTTGCTGAGTACTTCGGATGAGTACTCACGTTTGCTTTACTTTCATTTTCCCCATATTCATTCAATGTCGACAGACAATGGAGCCCCTGAGACTGCTGCCCCCGTCGATGACTACGGCTACTACTACTACCCTCCCGGCGAGTACTACTACGAGGAGCCTACTGACGACCAGGAGTAGGATCGGAGGGTCTAGGGCAGGAGGCCTTCGCCTTTTGATCGTAGCTTTTATTTTACCCCGCTTTCTAAAGGCTTATCTGTCTCTCTATGTATTAGTCGCTGATGCATCCGTTGACGCTTGTATGCCATCGAGCTTATGTATTCGAGCCCTCGAGGCCCTGGTTTGTAATATAAAGCTTGTATGACTTTATTTATGTTTTAGAGTTGTGTTGTGATATCTTCAAGTCCTTAGGCTTGATCGTGTGCATTTGCATGTATGGTTAGTGCACGATTAAGCCGGGGTCGTCACAGGTTGGTATCAGAGCCGACTACCCTTAGGAATTCCCCTTTCCAACTCCTTGCCCGAAGTTGAGTCTAGAGGTCAAAAACTTGTTTTACTAACTTGGCTGTGTGGCTTACGGGCCCACGTCGCCAATTGGGTGGTATTAGGATCTTTTACTTCTCGACCTTTACTCTGTGACTCTGACTTCTCTTCTATTCGGGTTTTCCAAAATTACTAACACCGACACTTAGGATCTCATAAATTCCATCCACCCGGAGAGCTGGATTTCAGTGCGATTTCCCTGTCGTTGATCTAATTAGTCTGATAATCATTTTCCTTTCCATTGTTTCGTGCATCCCCCATTATCCTGAACAACTCTAGTGTTGATCTTATTCTGGGAATGGATTGGTTGAAGGCTCACTACGCCTCAATCAATTGTGCAACTAAATTTGTACACCTTCTGCACCCGTCAGATGAGATAGTGAATTATCATGCCCACGTCACTCAGAATGCCGAGGCTCAAATTTATGCCTTGAATGCATTGAACGCTTCTCCACTGGAGGGTATCGAAAACATTCTGGTCGTATGTGACTTTTAGGATGTTTCTCCAGAAGAACTTCCAGGGATACCCCCTACTAGGGTTGTCGAGTTCGTCATTGACTTGAAGCCTGGCACCACTCCTATTGCGAAGCGTCCTTACAAGATGCCTCCGCACCATCTTATCGAGCTTAAGGAAGAAATTGACAAGTCACTTAGCAAGGGTTTCATCCGCCCTAGTTCCTCCCCCTGGGGAGCACCTTCTCTCTTTGTAAAGAAGAAAGATGGTATGAATAGGTTGGTTCAAGATTACCGTCCTATCAACCAGGCAACCATTCAGAACAAATATTCGCTTCCTCGGATCAATGACTTATATGATCAACTTGCTGGATCTTCGGTGTTCTCTAAACTCGATTGAGGTTGGGTTATCACCAGATCCGTGTCCGCATACCCAAGACTGCATTTGTTACTCGTTATGGCTCCTACGAGTACACCGTGATGTCCTTTGGCCTCACTAATGCTCCAGCCACGTTCTCACGTCTGATGAACTACATATTCATGGATTACCTTGACAAGTTCGTCGTGGTATATCTGGATGATATTCTGGTTTATTCGAAGAACAAGGAAGAACATGTCGAACATCTTCGTCTTGTTCTGGAGAGACTTCAAGAACACAAGCTATATGCCAAGTATTCCAAGTGCGAATTCTGGCTTTCTGAAGTGACCTACCTTGGACATGTGATTTCCAAGGACGGTATAGCCATTGACCCGGAACGTGTTTAGGCTATTCTTGGCTGGACTCCTCCGAAGAATGCCAAGCAAATCTGAAGCTTCCTCGGTCTAGCAAGCTATTGCCGACACTTCATTGAGAACTTTTCAAAGATTGCCAAGCCCCTGACTAATCTGCTTCACAAAGGCGTTAAGTTTGAGTGGACAGATAAATGTCAGGAAAGTTTCCAGACCCTCAAGGACAAGCTTACTTCTGCTCCAGTGCTTGCTCCTCCAGATTCATGCAAGGACTTTGTGATCTTCTGCGACGCTTCACGTCAAGGTTTAGGCTGTGTCCTGATGCAAGAACGAAAAGTGATTGCATATGCCTCGTGACAGTTGCGTCCGCATGAAGAAAACTATCCAGTACATGATCTAGAACTTGCTGTTGTGATCCATGCTTTGAAACAGTGGAGACATTACCTTCTGGGTAACCGGTGTGAGATTTATACCGATCACCAAAGCTTGAAGTACTTGTTTACTCAGCCGGATCTCAACCTCCGTCAGCAACGATGGTTAGAAACCATTACGGACTATGACTGTGGTATTTCATATACCCTTGGCAAAGCTAATGTGATGGCTGATGCTTTAAGCCGGAAGTCCTATTGTAATAACCTCATGGTTAAGCAAGCTCAACCTCGTCTGTGTGAAGAACTGAGCAAGTTGAACCTCCGAATTGTTCCGCACGGTTCCCTTAATAACCTTGTGGTACAACCGAACCTTGAGAAGGCTGTTAAAGACGCGCAAGCCAAAGACGCTGAAATTGATTTGATGAAGAAGGAGCTTCACCTTGAGAAGTATCGGGATTTCTTAGTTGCTGAAGATGGAACCTGTACTTCCGGGACTGCATTGTAGTACCTCGCTTCGAACTTATGACTGATAAGGTCATGAAGGAAGCACATGATACACCGCTCTCTATCCATCCGGGTAGTACTAAGATGTATCATGATCTTCGACAAAGGTACTGGTGGTCTAGAATGAAACAAGACATCGCGCGATATGTTTCTAAGTGTGATGTTTGTCGTCGCATCAAGGCAGAACATCAGAAGCCTGCTGGACTTCTGCAACCGCTTCCTATTCCTCTATGGAAATGGGATAAAGTCCAGATGGATTTCATAACTGGTCTTCCAAAGTCTCAGAAGGGTCACGATGCCATTCTTGTCATCGTTGACCAACTCTCCAAGGTTGCTCATTTTCTACCTGTCAAGGAGACTATCACTGCTAGCCAGTTAGCAGAGCTTTACATCTCCAGAATTGTTTCACTCCATGGTATTCCGAAGGAGATTAGTTCGGACCGTGGTGGTCTCTCACCTCCAAGTTCTGGGAAAGTTTCCAACAAGCTATGGGAACTCACATTACATGGAGTTCAGCTTATCATTCTCAGTCCCAAGGCCAAGTTGAGTGAGTTAACTAAGTGCTTGAAGATATGCTTCGAGCTTGTGTTATATCATTCGGTAAGAAGTGGGAAGAATCTCTTCCATATGTCGAGTTCTCTTATAACAACAGTTATCAAGCCAGCTTGAACATGGCCCCCTTTGAAGTTCTCTATGGACGTAAACGTCGAACCCCTCTGAACTGGTCAGAAACTGGGGAACGACCACTCGTGGGACCGGACATTATTTAACATGCTGAGGAACAAGTCCGAATTGTCCGGGAAAATCTCAAGGCGGGTCAGGACCACCAGAAGAGCATCTATCATCGCAAACGATGGGGTGTGACTTATCAGCCAGGTGATCATGCTTATCTTCGAGTCACTCCTATGAAGGGTACTCGTCGTTTCAGAATCAAGGGCTAGCTAGCTCCCCGCTATATTGGTCCTTTCTGCATTGTGGCTAGACGTGGACAGGTGGCATATAAACTGGAGTTGCCGCCGCAATTCTCCCATATCCACGACGTCTTCCACTTGTTGCAGCTTCGAAAATGCTTCAAGGAATCTCCGCACCGTGCAGTGGATCACGAGATGCTCGATTTGCAAGAAGACTTATCTTATAAGAAGCATCCGATCCGCATCCTCGATGAAGCTGAACGTCGGACTCGTCAGAAGACGATCAAGTTCCTGAAAGTGCAGTGGTCGAATCATACTGAAGATGAAGCCACTTGGGAACGTGAGGATAATCTCCGAAAGGAATATGCCGACCTCTTTCTTTCTTCCTCCTAAATTCTCGGGACGAGAATTTCTTTTAGAGGAGGAGAATTTGTAACACCCCCTTGTAATAAGCACTGTGACACTCTGTTAATCTTGCCAAGTCATGATCATTTGCAGTGCCAAGTCCTATGGGTTAAGGTTCCAATTTAAATTCAAATCTGAAAATCAACTCAAATTCAAAAGTGCAAATTAAAGTTGATCAAACCCTACTGGAAAATGTCCACCTTTTAGCAAATAATCTAAAAAAATTGCTGTTAAGGAACACAACATCATCATCAACCATAGAAGGGCCTAAGTATTTTAACAGAGCCAATTCAGCATTTAAAATGCCCAAATCATTTTTGCATAAATTCAAATGGGTCCCAAAAATGCCCAAACTTTTTGTGACAATGCTGGATATTGCAATGTAATTATGTGACCTAGTTTCACATTTTTACTAACTTATTTGGTGACTAAATATAATGCAACTCTGCTGCTGCTCAACTAAAACAGAAAAATAAAAGGAAAAGGCCACTGTGTACTGCCACTAGTGCACAGTGCCTGGAGCCAGCCCATCTGGCCCATTTCTCCTTCTCTCTCCTGTGCGTGTCGCCGCCGCTGAGGCCGAGCTCACGCGCGCCGTCCGCGCACCGACACGCCGCCACTCCATCGACGGAACAGGAGGCGGAATGGATAAGGGCAACGCCCGAGCCGTCCCCCCTGGGCCCGCCTCATTCTCCCCCTCTCATCTCACTCGCTCCGCCTCTCTTCCCCTCCTCAGATACGATGGCCGAGCGCTACCATCGCCGCGAATCACCGTTGCCGTGGCCAACGCCCTCCCCACCTCGTCTGCGTATGCCTGGGAGAAGCGTCGTGGTCGACTGCAGCTACTGGAGCAGCTGGAGGGAGCGGAGGAGCGCTGCTTCGTCCCCGAGCTTCGTCTTCAACCTCGGGTCGCCGCCGCACTTCTCGTCGCCGGCACCGTCTGCTGCTCCTAAGCCACCAAGGGCTTTTCGTAGCCGCTCGGTGAGCTCCGCGCTGTCCTCCTCCTTTTCCTTCCTTGCCTCGTCGCGCCTCTAGCCGTAGTTTCCGCTATTGCCGTAGCTCAACGCCGCCGACGAGCTCAACGCCGTCGCTGTGGCCTTTAGCACGCTCGCCTGAGTCGCGCGCCGTGCTCCTGGAGCTCGTGCGAGTCCAATGCGCACCCGCATGCGCTTCCCCGTGCCCTCTAGCCTCTAGCCCGACGTGTGCCCGATTGCGCCTCCGTCTGCGCTCGTCGTCGATGTGCCTCCGGTGACCAAAAGGTCACGGAGCCAAGCGCGTTGTGCTCACCGCGCTGCGCCGCACCTGCCCAGCCTCTCCTTTCGCTCCGTAGCACGCTGCATCGTCGAACCCGTCGAGCTCCCGAATACGCCGCCGCCTTCGCTCAACGCCGTCGCCGTTTCCGGCCAGCTCCGACAAAACCACCACCACCACGAGAAGCGGCACGGTCCCCTCGTTCGAACACGCCAGGCCCCGAGTTTTTGGTGGCCCGTAGGCGATTTCCGGCGAGGTCCCGAGCCTCCGCCGCATTTTCGGGCTCGCCGGCGTTCAGCCGCCGGCCGGCCAACGTGGCAAGGGTGGGGCCCGCCTCCATGCCATTGACTGTGGGCCCCGCGGGCCCAGTTGGTCCGTTGACCCTGTCAACGCTGACGTGGCTGCGCCCTATTCCACTGACGTGTGGGCCCCGCGTTAATTAAACGAATTAAAAGAAAAAGAAAATGTTAAGTAAATTATTTAATCTAATTACTCACTGACTACAGGGGCCCACCTACTAATTATTCTGTTAATTTAAACTAACCCTTAAGCCACTATCACTGACATGTGGGTCCCACTAGACCCACATGTCAGATTTGACCTGGTCAGCTGTCCGTTGACCTGTTGATGACAGCATGACATCATGCTGACATCATAATTCCTTTTTTCTGTTAATTTAACTAAATCCAGAAAATCAAATAATCTTTAGAAATTCATATCTTTTAAACTTTAGCTCATATCAAAAAAGTTAAAACATGAAAGTTGCTCAGAACGGCAAGACGAGTCTGATCGTGCCGTCTGTTTCGATGTCGGAACCCCCTACATAGAAGAACTCGTAACTCCAAGCCCGATTCCGGTATAGGAATAGTGCACACCCTCCGGTAATTAAATCCCGCACTAACCCTAAAATAACTAAAATGCCACGAATGCATCTTTAGGCAACCCTGCACTGCATCGTAGTCATTGCATGCCCAGATATGCATCGTCGCTGTATATTTACTTGTTTCCTCCCCCTCTTCTCTCTCGGTAGACGTCGACGCCGACATAGTTCCCGAGGTCGACGCTGCTCAGGAGCCAGACGACGCAGCTGATGACCTTGCCCTTGCCGTCGAGCAGACAGGCAAGCACCCCCATTTTGAGCATTCCGATATCGCCTACTCTCTTCCCTCTTATGCTTGCATTAGATGTTACTGCTGCTATTACTATCCTATATATGTTGCATAGCATGTTTAACTGTACCCTACTGTTGATACCTGCCTATTATCCTAAACTGTTTAGCATAGGATGGGTACAGCCTGATTAGGGACCCACTTGTCCCGACTGCCCCGCTGGATTCTCAGAAGACCCGTTCAACGGGATTGAAGATCAGACCCGGGCACCGCATGTCACTTCCCCCTAAGTTGCTCGACACTACTGGGTTACCGTCACGTGCCGAGGGTGACTCCTCTTTAGCACGTTTGATGTTAACCTTGTAGGTTAGCTAGTCGGTCGTGGTAAGCGAGGGTGAATCCTCCTACACCACCCCCCGATAGTAACACTGTCTTGCAACTTCTCAAGTGTGGACTTCAAGGGTGAATCCTCTTCCATTCACCTTGATGACAACATCAGGTGGAATTCCGTCGAGGGTGAATCCTCAGGGTTCCCTTGGTGTCGGACACACTGTTACTTTGGATACTGAGACATGACTTGAACCATGATACTAAAGACGGGTCGGCCCTGAGGGGTACCCGCGCGAGCTAATATGCGGAGTGATGTGGAGCCGGGTTGACCTGAGAGGTGCCCGCGAGATAATTACGAGGCATGGTCGGGCATTCTTAGCCCTTGCCACAAGTCCTCGAGACGGGGCGACGGGGTCACATCGAACGTGAGTCTCTGCTCGTTACCGCGCGCTCCTAATCCACGAGCGGTTTGGACATTTGATCCGAGGGGCCTCTGGCCCGATAACACTAACCATCACGTGGGCATAGTATGGGCGTTCTGCGTCGTAAACTTCAGCCGGAGCTTAATTGACGTCAACGACTGAGCGGCGCGCGCCGAGTTGGACTGGGAACATAACCGCACTTGTATAAGGGGTTGCTAGGTCTGCTCTTGGCCACCTGACGCAACGTGCAGGAGTTCCCGGGGCGATGGCCCAAGACCCCTGGGGGCATAGGTTAGTCCGGCGTGCTGACCTCTCATTAAGTATTTGGTTAGGTTGCGGCGTATTGTTTGGCCGAGGCCAGGCATGACCCAGAAAAGTGTGTCCGACCGGAGTTAAGCAAGCGTGGTGGGTAAGTTGGTGCACCCCTGCAGGGAAGAAACTTCTATCGATAGCCTATCCTACGGTAACGGACACTCGGAGTTGTATCCCGATCGGTACAACTAGAACATGACTGAGATGATAACTGGATAGTATGGCTCTGGGATTACTTTCTCGTAGGGAGTCGAGAAAGGATCTCAGGCCGAGGTTGATGATACTACTACTACTTTACATTATGTTACCCTACTCTCTTCTATGCGGCAAGACTAAAGATGCTAGTCTTCGATAGGACTAGGCTTACCCCTCTATTCTGGCATTTCTGTAGCCCAGTCCACATTTTCAGCCCTTCCTTGAAATGTTGCATATGCAGTGTAGATCCTTACTTGCTGAGTACTTCGGATGAGTACTCACGTTTGCTTTACTTTCTTTTTCCCCATATTCATTCAATGCCGACAGACGATGGAGCCCCTGAGACTCCTGCCCCCGTCGACAACTACGACTACTACTACTACCCTCCCGGTGAGTACTACTACGAGGAGCCGACTGACGACCAGGAGTATGATCGGAGGGTCCAGGGCAGGAGGCCTTCGCCTTTCGATTGTAGCTTTTATTTGACCCCACCTTCTAAAGGCTTATCTGTCTCTCTATGTACTAGTCTGTACCCAGATTCTGATGCTTCCGCTGACGCTTGTATGCCATCGAGCTTATGTATTCGAGCCCTCGAGGCCCTGGCTTGTAATATAAAGCTTGTATGACTTTATTTGTGTTTTAGAGTTGTGTTGTGATATCTTCAAGTGAGTTCTTAGGCTTGATCATGTGCATTTGCGTGTATGGTTAGTGCACGATTAAGCCGGGGTCGTCACACACGATGACGGCTCCGAGCACACGGTGCGGTGTGGCGCGTCGGGGAGGAAGGAGAAGTGGGAGAGGGGTCCAGAGGGGTCGCGTGGACGAAGGGGAGTGTGAGCGATGCTGTGGACATGCCGCGGTGGCAAGACCACGGCATTTGGGCAGTGGCCGAGGGCCCTGGTGCCCAGAGCATGCTTTTGGCAAGCTAGACCACGTGGTCACCGCGTGACCGTGGTGTTACCATGCGTTCTGGGCGGCCCAAGCATATCTGTCTGGTTGGGCACTCCCCAAGTAGCTGCTAGGAAGAAGAAGACAATGGAAGAAGATCAAGAGGGGACTGGGCTGAGCTCAAACCTAAATTAGCAGCAAGGTGTTTTATTAGTGGTGTGAGCAAAGAGCAAGACCAATGGGTCTGAGTTTTGGCTGAGAGTGATCATCCACTAGGGTGATTACTGTGACAAAAGTTTCAGATCAAAATGATGAAGATAGCTAGCACTTCGTTCACAAACTGCCCCACTGGACAGAAAATGAAAATGGAAGCTGCACTCACATGGATGATTGGATTGAGCTGAAATATGTTGGAGGATTATGATTTGGGCATAGGAAGGCACTGTAAAAATTTCATACCATTTAGATAAATAAAAATGGTACTTCCTTCACAATGCTTTCCTCAGGACAGAAACTTGGGGGAATTATTGAGAAATATTGGATGAATGAAATGAGCCAAAATTTGGTGGAGGGAAGTTATATAGGTAGGAGATTGTTCTGTTAAAATTTCAGAATTTATGAAGCCATATAAATTATAGTTGCTTCACAACCTAGGGCAAACAGGGTTATTCCTTTAATAGAAAAAGGAATATTCCCAAGGACTAAATATTGGGGTTGGGCTGAAATGGAAATAACATGACTTGGGAAATATTTGAGAGTGACAAGCCACTTGGGAGTGGAAGAAGAGATGAGCTTCCCAGGTTTCAAGACCACAGATCCACAGAAAAGAAATTCCAAATAAAATTACAAAGAAATCCAAAAAAAATGGCCAAAATCGGGGTGTCATAATGCACTTGTTACTGTTCTAGACCATAGACCCCAAAGTGACAATAATCGGGATACTCTCCAGGGATGACTATAATTCGAGGAGTTCATGTATTCACCATGTGTTAATACTTTGTTCCGGCTCTCTATTAAAAGGAGGGATTAATATCCCTTAGATTTTCTTATGGATCCGCTGCCACGGGAGGGTAGGACAAAAGATGTTATACAAGTTCTTATTATAAGCACGTATGACTATATGCGGAATACATGCCTACATTGAATTGATGAATTGGAGCTATTATGTATCGATCTAGGTTGTGACTGTTACATGATGAATGTCATCCACACAAATATCCATCGCTGATCCAATGCCTACGTTTGTTCATATTGATCTTTGCTAAGTTAATACTATTGCTGCTGCTGTTACAATCACTACAAAACTGCTACTGTTATTGTCACCGTTACTATTGCTATTGTTATCACTACTTCCAAACTATCATACTATTATGTGCTACTTGTGAGCTATGTTGGGATTTACCCCGAAGAGGAAGGGTGAAGCAATATAGTAGCAGATAGTATTTCCCACAGAGAGAACCAAGGTTATCCAACCAATAGGAGAACCACGCAAATTCCTAGTAAGCGGTACCTACACACACAAGAGCAAATACTTGCACCCAACAGGCAAGAGGGTTGTCAATCCCCTTGAACTCGTTACTTGCAAGGATTAAATCTGATAGTGATAGATATATAAATTGAAAAGTAAAATAAAAAGAGTAAAATTGCAGCAAGGTATTTTTGGTTTTAGCAATATGATAAAAGTATATCCTGGGGCCATAGTTTTCACTAGAGGCTTCTCTCTTGAAACATAGCATACGGTGGGTAGACAAATCACTGTCGGGCAATTGATAGAAAAGCGCACAGTTATGATGTTATTCATGGCAATGATCATGTATATAGGCATCACGTTCGTGTCAAGTAGACCGAAACGATTCTGCATCTACTACTATTACTCCACCAATCGACCACTATCCAGCATGCATCTATGGTATTAAATTCATGACAAACTGGGTAATGCTTTAAGCAAGATGACATGATGTAGAAAGAATAAACTCAAGCAATGTGATTAAATCCTGTCGTTTTACCCTTAATGGCAACAATAAAATACGTGCCTCGCTACCCCTTCTATCACGAGATGAGGACACTGCAAGATTGAACCCATTACAAAGCACCTCTCCCACTGAAGATAAATCAATCTAGTTGGCCAAACCAAACGGATAGATCAGAGAGAAATACAAAGCTATACTAATCATGCATAATAAAGTTCAGAAAAGACTCGATTACTTTCAATGAATAATCTAATCATAAACCCACAATTCATCGGATCCCAACAAACACACCGCAAAAGAAGATTACATCGAATATAACTCCATGGAGATCATGGAGAAATTTGTATTGAAGATCAAAGAGAGAGAGAAGAAGCCATCTAGCTACTAGCTATGGACCCGTAGGTCTGTGGGAAACTACTCACACATCATCCGAAGGGCAGCAAGGTTGATGTAGAAGCCCTCCGTGATCGATTTCTCCTCCGGCAGATTACGGGAAAAGACCTCCAGATGGGATCGCTGAAGAACAGAGACTTGCGGCGGCAGAAAAGTTATTTAGGATGGCTCTCTGTTGGTTTGGGGATTTATGGGAATTTATAGTGCTAGAATTAGGTCAAACAAAGCTACGTGGGACCTACGAGCTCAGGTGGCACGCCCCCTGGGGGTGCGCCGTGTGAGCTCATGGCTCTCCCGTAGATCTTCTGGCCTCCTCCCGAACGTTCTAGGGTCCCTTCTGGTCCAAAAAAATCACCGTAAAGTTTCATCGTGTTTGGACTTCGTTTGGTACTGATTTTCTAAAAAGCCAAAAACAAGCAAAAACAACAACTAGCACTAGGCACTGAGTTAATAAGTTAGTTCCCCAAAATGATATAAAATTGCATATAAAGCATATAAAGTATCCAAGTTTGATAATATAATATCATGAAACAATAAAAAATTATAGATACATTAGAGACGTATCATTGTGCTACTAAATACTTTGCTGCATAAGTATTATTTTCCAGGTGTGGTTGAATTGACAACTCAACTGCTAAGCCTCATAAATTTTCTTTGGCTCCCCTTGTGTCAAATCAATAAATTTGGATGAAATACTACCCTCGAAGACTGTCGTGATCCCCTATACTTGTGGTTTATCAAAACCCTAGACACCACCATTACCTGAAGCTTGTGACCCTGTAGGTCCGGTGAAACATAGACATGAACAAAACCCCTTTCGTTCAATGACAGATAGTGGAACCGTGGACGTTGCTAGTTGTAGACTGCGGTTGGTATTTCCTCGAAGAGGAGAGGATAATGCAGTATAGTAGAGATAAGTATTTCCCTCAGTTAAGAACCAAGGTTATCAATCCAGTAGGAGAACCACGCAAAATCCCGTTAGACGCACCTACACACACAAAAGCAAACACTTGCACCCAACGCAAATAAGAGGGTTGTCAATCCTCTTAGCGGTTATTCGCAATGATTAATTCTGAAAGTGATAGACAGATAAAATAAAATACTAAATAAAATAAAAGTAAATAAATTGCAGCATAGTATTTTTGGTTTTAATATATGATAAAAGTAGAGCCGGGGGCCAAAGTTTTCACTAGAGGCTTCTCTCTCGAACACATAGCATACGGTGGGTAAACAAATTACGGTTGGGAAATTGATAGAAAAGCAAATGATTATGACGGATTCATGGCAATGATCATGTATATAGGCATCACGTCCGAGATAAGTAGACCGACTCCTGCCCGCATCTAATACTATTACTCCACCCATCGAGCGCTATCCAGCATGCATCTAGGGTATTAAGTATGAAGCAGAGTAATGCCTTAAGCAAGATGACATGATGTAGACAAAGTAAACTCAAGCAATATGATTAAATCCCATCTTTTTGTCCTTAATGGCAACAATACAACTACGTGTCATGTCCCTTTCTGTCACTGGGATTGAGCACCGCAAGATTGAACCCATCACAAAGCACCTCTCCCATCACAAGATAAACCAATCTAGTTGGCCAAACAAAATCTATGTATCAGAGAGAAATACAGCAATAATAATCATGCATAAAAGAGTTCAGAAAAGACTCAAATATTTCTCAAGAATAATCTGATAATAAACTCACAATTCATTGGATCCCAACGAACACACCACAAAATAAGATTACATCGGATAGAACTCCAAGAACATCGAGGAGAACATGATATTGAAGATCAAAGAGATAGAAGAAGCCATCTAGCTACTAGCTATGGACCCGTAGGTCTGTGGCAAACTACTCACACATCATCGGAGGGGTATCAAGGTTGAGGAAGAAGCCCTCCGTGATCAATTCCCCTCCGGCAGAGTACCGAAAAAGGCTTCCAGATGGGATCGCGGAAGAACATAGTCTTAAGGTGGCAGAAAGTCTTTCTCCTCTATCCCTCTGGTATATTGGGAATATTTGGGAATTTATAGTGCTGGAATTAGCTCAGGAGGGGCTACGAGGGGCCCACAAGCCTGGGGGCACACCCTACCCCCCAGGGCGCGCCCTCTGAGCTTGTGGCTCCCTCGGGGCTCCTCTGGTCTTCTCCCGGAGCTTCGTGGGTCTCTTCTGGTCCAGAAAAAATTAATCCAAAGTTTTTTCTCGTTTGGACTCTTCTTATAATGATTTTCTGAAAATACAAAAACAAACAAAAAACAGCAACTAGCACTAGGCACTGGGTTAATAGGTTAGTCCCAAAAATGATATATAATGGCATGTAATTGCATATAAAACATCCAAGATTGATACTATAATAGCATGGAACGATAAAAAATTATAGATACGTTGGAGACGTATCAAGGATCCCCAAGCTTAATTCATGCTCATCATCGAGTAGGTAAATGATAAAAATAGAATTTTTGATGTGGAATGTGCTACTTGTAGTCTACGTTGGTATTACCCCGAAGAGGAGAGGATGATGCAGTACAGTAGAGATAAGTATTTCCCTCAGTTAGGAACCAAGGTTATCAATCCAGTAGGAGAACCAAGCAAAATTCTGTTAAGCGCACCTGCACACAGAAAAAATAAAACACTTACACCCAACACAAATAAGAGGGTTATCAATCCCCTTAGCGGTTAATTGCAAGGATTAAATCTTATCGAGGTAAATAGATAAACTAAAATACTAATTAAAATAAAAGTAAATAAATTATAGCAAGGTATTTTTAGGTTTTTTATATGATAAAGATAGACTCGGGGACCATAGTTTTCACTAGAGGCTTCTCTCTTGAGAACATAAACATAAGGTGGGTAAACAAATTATTGTTGGGTAATTGATAGAAAAGCAAATAATTATGACGGATTCATGGCAATGATCATGTATATAGGCATCACGTCTGAGACAAGTAGACCGACTCCTGCCTGCATCTATTACTATTACTCCACCCATCGATCACTATCCAGCATGCATCTAGGGTATTAAGTATGAAACAGAGTAACGCCTTAAGCAAGATGACATGATGTAGAGAAGCAAATTCAAGCAATATGAATAGACCCCATCTTATTATCCTTAATGGCAACGCAACAATACAAATACGTGTCATGTCCCTTTCTGTCACCGGGATTGAGCACCGCAAGATTGAACCCATCACAAAGCACCTCTCTCATTGCAAGATAAATTAATCTAGTAGGCCAAACCAATCGATAGATCGGAGAGAAATACAAAGCTATAACAGTCATGCATAAAAGAGTTTAGAGAAGACTCAAATATTTCTCATGATTAATCTGATCACAAACTCACAATTCACCGGATCCCAACAAACACACCGCAAAAGAAGATTACATCGGATAGAACTCCAAGAACATCGAGGAGAACATTGTATTGAAGATCAAAGAGAGAGAAGAAGCCATCTAGCTACTAGCTATGGACCTGTAGGTCTGTGGTAAACTACTCACACATCATCAAAAGGGTAGCAAGGTTGATGTGGAAGCCCTCCGTGATCAATTCCACCTCCGGCAAAGTACCGAAAAAGGCCTCCAGATGGGATCGCGGAAGAACAGAGGCTTGTGGTGGCAGAAAGGTTTTTTCTTCTGGCTCTCTGGGGGTTTCCTAATATTTATGAATTTATAGAAGTGGAATTAGGTCAAACGGAGTCACATGGGCCCCACAAGGCAGCACGGCGCGCCCCCCTAGGGCACTCCCTGGTGCCTTGTGAAGCCTCCGTGAGGCTTCTGGCCCCCTCCCGAAGCTTCCACTATTTCTTTTGTCCAGAAAAAATCTCCAAAAAGTTTCATGGCATTCGGACTTCATTTGGTACTGTTTCTCTGAAAAGCCAAAAACAAGCAGAAAACATCAACTTGCACTGGGCATTGGGTTAATAGGTTAGTCCAAAAAAATGATATATAATTGCATATAAAAACATCCAAGGTTTATACTATAATAGCATGGAACAATCAAAAATTATAGATACGTTGGAGACGTATCAAGCATCCCCAAGCTTAATTCCTGCTCGTCCTCGAGCAGGTAAATGATAAAAACAGAATTTTTTATGTGGAATGTGCTACTTGTAGTCTACGTTGGTATTACCCCGAAGAGGAGAGGATGATGCAGTACAGTAGAGATAAGTATTTCCCTCAGTTAGGAAACAAGGTTATCAATCCAGTAGGAGAACCAAGCAAAATTCTGTTAAGCGCACCTGCACACAGAAAAAAGCAAACACTTGCACCCAACGCAAATAAGAGGGTTATCAATCCCCTTAGCGGTTAATTGCAAGGATTAAATCTTATTGAGGTAAATAGATAAACTAAAATACTAATTAAAATAAAAGTAAATAAATTATAACAAGGTATTTTTTTAGGTTTTTTATATGATAAAGATAGACTCGGGGACCACAGTTTTCACTAGAGGCTTCTCTGTTGAGAACATAAACATACGATGGGTAAATGCTACGTCTTGAGCTTGCGTTGGTTTTCCTTGAAGAGGAAAGAGTGATGCAGCAATAGTAGCGTAAGTATTTCCCTCAGTTTTTGAGAACCAAGGTATCAATCCAGTAGGAGGCTCCTCAAAAGTCCCACGCACCTACACAAACAAACAAATAACTCACAACCAACGCAATAAAGGGGTTGTCAATCCCTTCACGGCCACTTGCGAAAGTGAGCACTGATAGAGATAGTATGATAAGATAAATATATTTTTGGTATTTTATAATATAGATGCAAAAGTAAAGATGCAAATAAAAGTAGATTGAAAGCTTATATGATAAAAGATAGACCCGAGGGCCATAGGTTTCACTAGTGGCTTCTCTCAAGATAGCATAAGTATTACGGTGGGTGAACAAATTACTGTCGAGCAATTGATAGAAAAGCGAATAATTATGAGATTGTCTAGGCATGATCATGTATATAGGCATCACGTCCGCAACAAGTAGACCGACTCCTGCCTGCATCTACTACTATTACTCCACACATCGACCGACTCCTGCCTATATCTAGATTATTAAGTTCATAAAGAACAGAGTAACACATTAAGAAAGATGACATGATGTAGAGGGATAAACTCAAGCAATATGATATAAACCCCATCTTTTTATCCTCGATGGCAACAATACAATACGTGCCTTGCTGCCCCTGTTGTCACTGGGAAAGGACACCGCAAGTTTGAACCCAAAGCTAAGCGCTTCTCCCATGGCAAGAAAGATCAATCTAGTAGGCCAAACCAAACTGATAATTCGAAGAGACTTGCAAAGATAACTCAATTATACATAACAGAATTCAGAGGAGATTCAAATATTATTCATAGATAAACTTGATCATAAACCCATAATTCATCGGATCTCGACAAACACATCGCAAAAAGAGTTTACATCGAATAGATCTCCACAAGAGAGGGGGAGAACATTGTATTGAGATCCAAAAAGAGAGAAGAAGCCATCTAGCTAATAACTATGGACCCGAAGGTCTGTGGTAAACTACTCACAACTCATCGGAGGGGCTATGGTGTTGATGTAGAAGCCCTCCGTGGTCGATTCCCCCTCCGGCGGAGCGCCGACGAAGGCTCCAAGATGGGATCTCGCGGATATAGAAGTTACGGCGGTGGAAATTGTGTTTCGTTTGCTCGCTGGATGTTTTCGGGGTACGTAGGTATATATAGGAGGAAGAAGTACGTCGGTGGCCGCCTGTGGGGCCTAGGAGATAGGGGTGCGCCCAGAGGGGGTGGGCGCGCCCTCTTGTCTCCTTGCCGCCTCGCAAGCTTCTTGACTTGCACTCCAAGTTCTCCGGATCACGTTCGTTCCAAAAATCACGCTCCCGAAGGTTTCATTCCGTTTGGACTCCGTTTGATATTCCTTTTCTTTGAAATACTGAAATAGGCAAAAAAACAGCAATACAGGATGGGCCTCCGGTTAGTAGGTTAGTCCCAAAAATGATATAAATATGTAAAATAAAGCCCATAAACATCCAAAAGGGGTAATATAATAGCATGGAACAATCAAAAATTATAGATACGTTGGAGACGTATCAAGCATCCCCAAGCTTAATTCATGCTCGTCCTCGAGTAGGTAAATGATAAAAACAGAATTTTTGATGTGGAATGCTACCTAGCATAATTCTCAATGTAATTTTCTTTATTGTGGCATGAATGTTCAAATCCAAATGATTCAAAATAAAAGTTCATATTGATAAAAGAACTAGTAACACTTCAAGCATACTAATCAAAGCAATCATGTCTTCTCAAAATAACATGGCTAAAGAAAGTTCATCCCTACAAAATCATATAGTTAGGCTATGCTTCATTTTTGTCACACAAAGATGTTCCCAGATTCTATACCCTCGATGACAAGCCAAGCAATTGTTTCGTACTTAAATAATCTCAAACTTTTTCAACCTTCACGCAATACATGAGCGTGAGCCATGGATATAGCACTATGGGTGGAATAGAATATGATGATGGGGATTGTGTGGAGAAGACAAAAAAAGGAGAAAGTCTCACATTGACGAGGATAATCAACGGGCTATGGAGATGCCCATCAATTGATGTCAACATGAGGAGTAGGGATTGTCATGCAACGGTTGCACTAGAGCTATAAATGAATGCTCAACAAAAGAAAACTAGTGGGTGTGCATCCAACTTGCTTGCTCACGAAGACCTAGGGCATTTGAGGAAGCCCATCGTAGGAATATACAAGCCAAGTTCTATAATGAAAAATTCCCACTAGTATATGAAAGTGACTACATATGAGACTCACTATATGAAAAACATGGTGCTACTTTGAAGCACAAGATATGAGACTCACTACATGAAGAACAAGGTGCTACTTTGAAGCACAAGTGTGGAAAAAGAGATAGTAACATTGCCTTTTTTATTTTTTTTTCTTTTTTTCTTTTTTTGGGCAATGCTCTAATAATGATGATCATCACACTTTTATTGATTACAACACATGAATTACAACTCAAAACTAGAACAAGATATGACTCTATATGAATGCCTCAGGCGGTGTACCCGGATGGTGCAATGAATCAAGAGTGACATGTATGAAAAATTATGCATGGTGGCTTTGCCACAAATACGATGTCAACTACATGATCATGCAATGGCAATATGACAAAAGTAATGTATGTCATGATGATGAACGGAACGGTGGAAAGTTGCATGGCAATATATCTCGGAATGGCTATGGAAATGCCATAATAGGTAGGTATGGTGGCTGTTTTGAGGAAGATTAAGGAGGTTTATGTGTGATAGAGCATATCATATCACGGGGTTTCGATGCACCGGCGAAGTTTGCACCAACTCTCAAGGTGAGAAAGGGCAATGCACGGTACCGAAGAGGCTAGCAATGGTGGAAAGGTAAAAGTGCGTATAATCCATGGACTCAACATTAGTCATAAGAACTCATATACTTATTGCAAAAAATTAGAAGTCATCAAAAATCAAGCACTACGCGCATGCTCCTAGAGGGATAGATTGGTAGGAAAAGACCATCGCTCGTCCCCGACCGCCACTCATAAGGATGCACAAGCCAGGTACACTTCATGTTTCAAATTTGTTACACAACTTTAACCATACGTGCATGCTATGGGACTTGCTAACTTCAACACAAGCATTCTTTAAATTCATAATCACCCAACTAGCATGACTTTAATATCACTACCTCCATATCTCAAAACAATTATCCTATCAAATTGATCATAGCATCCAATTCACTTCCTATGATAGTTTTTATTATACCCAACTTGGATGCCTACCATTCTATGACCAATTTATAACCATAGAAAATACCATGCTGTTCTAAAAGACTTTCAAATAATATAAGTGAAGCATGAGAGGCTAGTAATTTCTACAAAATTAAGCCACCGCCATGCTCTAAAAGATATAAGTGAAGCACTAGAGCAAAAACTATCAAGCTCAAAAGATATAAGTGAAGCACATAGCATAATCTAGCAAATTCAATCAAGTGGGCTTCTCCCAAAAGGTGTGTACAGTAAGGATGATTGTGGTAAACTAAAAGGCAAAGACTAATATAATACACGACGCTCCAAGCAAAACACATATCATGTGGCGAATAAAAATATAGCTCCAAGTAAAGTTACCAATGAACAAAGACGAAAGAGGGGATGCCTTCCCGGGGCATCCCCAAGCTTAGGATTTTGGCTATCCTTGAATATCTTGGGGTGCCATGGGCATCCCCAAGCTTAGGCTATTGCCACTCCTTATTCCATAGTCCATCAAAGCTTTACCCAAAACTTGAAAACTTCACAACACAAAACTCAACAGGAAATCTTATAAGCTCCGTTAGTGAAAGAAAACAAAACCACCATATAAGATACTGTAATGAACTCATTTTTTATTTATTTTGGTGTTAAACCTACTGTATTCCAACTTCTCTATGGTTTATAAACTATTTTACTAGTCATAGACGCATCAAAATAAGCAAACAACACACGAAAAACAGAAACTGTCAAAAACAGAACAGTCTGTAGCAATCTGTAACTAACGCAAACTTATGGAACTCTAAAAATCCTACCAAAATAGGAAGTCCTGGACAATTTGTCTATTGATCAGCAGCAAAAAGAATAAACGCAAAAGCACGTTTATGTGATTTAACAAAACTAATTTCGTGCGTGCAAAGTTTCTATTTTTCAGCAGAATCAAATCAACTATCATCATAGGTTATCCTATAGGTTCTACTTGGCACAAACACTAATTAAATTATAAAAACACATCTAAACAGAAGGTAGATGCAAAATTTATTACTAAACAGAAACAAAAACAAAAACACAAATAAAATTGGGTTGCCTCCCAACTAGCGCTATCGTTTAACGCCCCTAGCTAGGCATAAAAGCGAAGATAGATCTAAGTAGTGTCATCTTTGATTTTCAGTTTTTTAGCGGAGTCATGCTCGAATCCGGGAGGTTCTTTACGTTTCCCTTCATACTCGGAAATTTTTAGATCAAAAGAATCCAACCGCTTATTGCAAAGAGTAATCAACATATTCATGCGGTGAAGATTTCAGCTAACACTTTTAAGAGGCTCAAGAGACTTTTGTAATAGTTTTGTTACTTCGCAAATCTTTCCAAACACTTGTGTTTCTTCTTGGGTAGGATGAGGTCCTCCCTTTTGAGGTAGTGTTCCCACTATTCCCTCTATAATTTCATGCGCAATACTAGGATCAATTTCAATAAAATTTCCCTTGGCAATGCAATCCAAGAGTTGTCTATGCGTCATGTTTAACCCAACATAAAAATTGCGAAGAAGAATTCTAAAGTTCACCTCTAGGGTGCACTTGCGATAAGATTCCATCATCCTATACCAATAATCTTTTAAGTTTTCTCCTTGTCTTTGCTTGAAGTGGAGAACTTCAAACTCGGGAGACATAGGAGCGGATAAGGAACTAGCCATAACGATAAGGTGAACGATCTAACACACGAGTAAATGGAAAAAGGCAAGCAAAAAAGAGAGAGAGAGAGAGAGAGAGATTGGGAAAGAGAGGGCGAATAAAACGGCAAGGGTAAAGTGGGGGAGAGGAAAACGGGAGGCAAATAGCAAATAATGTAAATGCGAGGGAGATGAGTTTGTGATGGGTACTTGGTATGTCTTGACTTGAGCGAAGACCTCCCCGACAACGATGCCAGAAATCCTTCTTGCTACGTCTTGAGCCTGCATTGGTTTTCCTTGAAGAGGAAAGGGTGATGCAGCAATAGTAGCGTAAGTATTTCCCTCAGTTTTTGAGAACCAAGGTATCAATCCAGTAGGAGGCTCCTCAAAAGTCCCACGCACCTACACAAACAAACAAAGAACTCGCAACCAACGCAATAAAGGGGTTGTCAATCCCTTCACGGCCACTTGCGAAAGTGAGATCTGATAGAGATAGTATGATAAGATAAATATATTTTTAGTATTTTATAATATATATGCAAAAAGTAAAGATGCAAATAAAAGTAGATTGAAAGCTTATATGATAAAAGATAGACCCGGGGGCCATAGGTTTCACTAGTGGCTTCTCTCAAGATAGCATAAGTATTATGGTGGGTGAAACAATTACTGTCGAGCAATTGATAGAAAAGCGAATAATTATGAGATTATCTAGGCATGATCATGTATATAGGCATCACGTCCACAACAAGTAGACCGACTCCTGCCTGCATCTACTACTATTACTCCACACATCGACCGACTCTTGCCTGCATCTAGAGTATTAAGTCCATAAAGAACAGAGTAACGCATTAAGAAAGATGACACGATGTAGATGGATAAACTCAAGCAATATGATATAAACCACATCTTTTTATCCTCGATGGCAACAATACAATACGTGCCTTGCTGCCCTAGCATCCTTTGGGAAAGGACACCGCAAGATTGAACCCAAAGCTAAGCACTTCTCCCATGGCAAGAAAGATCAATCTAGTAGGCCAAACCAAAGCGATAATTCAAGAGACTTGCAAAGATAACTCAATCATACATAAAAGAATTCAGAGGAGATTCAAATATTATTCATAGATAAACTTGATCATAAACCCACAATTCATCGGATCTCGACAAACACACCGCAAAAAGAGTTTACATCGAATAGATCTCCACAAGAGAGGGGGAGAACATTGTATTGAGATCCAAAAGGAGAGAAGAAGCCATCTAGCTAATAACTATGGACCCGAAGGTCTGTGGTAAACTACTCACAACTCATCGGAGGGGCTATGGTGTTGATGTACAAGCCCTCCATGGTTGATTCCCCCTCCGGCGGAGCACCGGCGAAGGCTCCAAGATGGGATCTCGCGGATGCAAAAGGTTACGGCAGTGGAAATTGTGTTTCGTTTGCTCCCTGGATGTTTTCGGGGTACGTGGGTATATATAGGAGGAAGAAGTACGTCGGTGGCCGCCTGTGGGGCCCAGGAGATAGGGGGCGCGCCTAGAGGGGGTGGGCGCGCCCTCCTGTCTCCTGGCCGCCTCGCAAGCTTCTTGACTTGCACTCCAATTTCTCCGGATCACGTTCGTTCCAAAAATCACGCTCCCGAAGGTTTCATTCCGTTTGGACTCCGTTTGATACTCCTTTTCTTCAAAATATTGAAATAGGCAAAAAAAACAGCAATACGGGCTGGGCCTCCGGTTAGTAGGTTAGTCCCAAAAATGATATAGATATGTAAAATAAAGCCCATAAACATCCAAAAGGGGTTATATAATATCATGGAACAATAAAAAATTATAGATACGTTGGAGACGTATCAGTAAACAAATTATTGTTGGGTAATTGATAGAAAAGCAAATAATTATGAAGGATTCATGGCAATGATCATGTATATAGGCATCACGTCTGAGACAAGTAGACCGACTCGTGCCTGCATCTACTACTATTACTCCACCCATCGATCGCTATCCAGCATGCATCTAGGGTATTAAGTATGAAATAGAGTAACGCCTTAAGCAAGATGACGTGATGTAGAGAAGCAAATTCAAGCAATATGAATAAACCCCATCTTTTATCCTTAATGGCAACGCGACAATACAAATACGTGTCATGTCCCTTTCTGTCACTGCGATTGAGCACCGCAAGATTGAGCCCATCACAAAGCACCTCTCTCATTGCAAGATAAATTAATCTAGTAGGCCAAACCAATCGATAGATCGGAGAGAAATACAAAGCTATAACAATCATGCATAAAAGAGTTCAGAGAAGACTCAAATATTTCTCATGATTAATCTGATCATAAACTCACAATTCATCGGATCCCAACAAACACACCGCAAAAGAAGATTACATCGGATAGAACTCCAAGAACATCGAGGAGAACATTGTATTGAAGATCAAAGAGAGAGAAGAAGACATCTAGCTACTAGCTATGGACCCGTAGGTCTGTGGTAAACTACTCACACATCATCAAAAGGGTAGTAAGGTTGATGTGGAAGCCCTCCGTGATCAATTCCCCCTCCGGCAGAGTACCAAAAAAGGCCTCCAGATGGGATCGCGGAAGAACAGAGGCTTGTGGCGGCAGAAAGGTTTTTTCTTCTGGCTCTCTAGGGGTTTCCTAATATTTATGAATTTATAGAAGTGGAATTAGGTAAAGCGGAGTCACATGGGCCCCACAAGGCAGCACAGCGCGCCCCCCTTGGGCGCTCCCTGGTGCCTTGTGAAGCCTCCGTGAGGTTTCTGGCCCCCTCCCGAAGCTTCCAGTGTTTCTTTTGTCCAGAAAAAAATCTCCAAAAAGTTTCATGGCATTTGGACCTCATTTGGTACTGTTTCTCTGAAAAGCCAAAAACAAGCAGAAAACAGCAACTAGCACTGGGCATTGGGTTAATAGGTTAGTCCAAAAAAATGATATATAATTGCATATAAAAACATCCAAGATTGATACTATAATAGCATGGAACAATCAAAAATTATAGATACGTTGAAGATGTATCAAGCATCCCCAAGCTTAATTCCTGCTCGTCCTCGAGTAGGTAAATGATAAAAACAGAATTTTTTGATGTGGAATGCTACCTATCATGTTTCATCACGTAATCTCTCTCTTACGGTATGAATAATAAGATCTAGATGATTCAAAGCAATACTCTATAATTTAATATAAAGACATCAATACTCAGGCATACTAATAAACAATCATGTCTTTCAAAATAAAAATGCTAAAGAACGTTATCCCTACAAAATCATACAATCCTGTCATGCTCCGTCTTCTTCACACAAAGTATTTATCATGTACTACCCCGGTTTTAGCCAAGCAATTGGTTCATACTTTTTAATGCGTTTCAGCTTTTTCAACTCCCACTCAATACATGAGCGCAAGCCATGGATATAGCACTATGGCTGGAATAGAGCATGCTGGTAGAGATAAATAAGAGAAGTCAAAAAAATGGAGAAAGTCTCACATCAATGAGGCTAATCAATGGGCTATGGAGATGCCCATCAATTGATATCAATGCGAGGAGTAGGGATTGCCATGCAACGGATGCACTAAGAGCTATAAGTGTATGAAAGCTCAACATGAAAGCTAAGTGGGTGTGCATCCAACTTGCTTGCTCATGAAGACCTCGGGCATTTGAGGAAGCCCGTCATCGGAATATACAAGCCAAGTTCTATAATGAACAATTCCTACTAGTATATGAAAGTGACGAAATAGGAGACCCTATGAAAAACATGGTGCTACTCTGAAGCACAAGTGTGGAAAAAGGATAGTAACATTGCCCCTTCTCTCTTTTTCTCTCATTTATTTTTTCCCTTTTTTTTCTTCTTTCTTTTTTCTCTTTTTTTCACATTTTTTCTTCTTTTTTTCTATTTTTTTTCGTCCGGAGTCTCATACCGACTTGTGGGGAAATTATGGTCTCCATCATCCTTACCTCACTAGGACAATGCTATAATAATGATGAACATCACACCTTTATTTACTTACAACTCGATACTAGAACAAAAATATGACTCTATATGAATGCCTCTGGCAGTGTACCAGGATGTGCAATGATGCTAGCGTAACATGTATAACAATGATGAACGGTGGCTGAGCCACGAAAACTATGTCAGCTATATAATCATGCAAAGCAATATGACAACGATGATGTATGTCATAACAATGGAACGGTGGAAGTTGCATGGCAATATATCTCGGAATGCCTATGGAAATGCCATGATAGGTAGGTATGGTGGCTGTTTCGAGGAAGATATAAGGAGGCTTATGTGTTATAGAGCGCATCATATCACGGAGTTTGGATGCACCGATGAAGTTTGCACCAAATGTCGATGTGAGAAAGGGCAATGCACGGTACCGAAGAGGCTAGCAAATTGCGGAAAGGTGAGAGTGCATATAATCCATGGACTCACATTAGTCATAAAGAACTCACATACTTATTACGAAAGTCTATTAGCCCTCGAAGCAAAGTACGACTACGCATGCCCCTAGGGGGGAGGTTGGTAGGAGTTAACCATCGCGCGCCCCCGACTGCCACGCAAGGGAAGACAATCAATAATAAACCATGCTCCAACTTCATAGCATAACGATAGATCATACATGCATGCTTCGGGAATCACAAACCTTAACACAATTATTCTTACTAAACCATAATTATCTACTAATACCTCCCATATATTACCATCTTAATATCGTAAAACTATTGCAAGGAATCAAATTTATCATATTCAGTGATTTACATGAAAGTTTTTATTATATCCCTCTTCAATACCTATCATATCAGGACCAAATTCATAACCCGTGCATATTACCATTGCTATCATGAGACTCTCAAAAAGATATAAGTGAAGCATGGGAGTGCAACTATTTCTTTAAAATATAACCACCGCCGTGCTCTAACAGATATAAGTGAAGCACTAGAGCAACTGCCTAGTTCAAAAGATATAAGTGAAGCACATAGAGTATTCTAACAAATCACTAATAATGCGTGTCCCTTTGAAAAAGGTGTGTTCAGCAAAGATGATTGTGACAAATTAAAAAGCAAATAAAAGCAAGCAAACTATTTCACAAGACACTCCAAGTAAACACATATCATGTGATGAATAAAAATATAACTCCAAGTGAGTTACCGATAGATTGTAGACGAAATAGGTGATGCCTTTCGGGGCATCCCCAAGCTTAGACGCTTGAGTCTTCCTTGAATATTACCTTGGGGGTGCCTTGGGCATCCCCAAGCTTAGGCTCTTGCCGCTCCTTATTCCATTGTAAGACATACTCCCTCCGTTCCATAATGTAGTGCGGATAGATATTTTGAGAAGTCGAACCTTATTAATTTTGACCAAGTTTATAGAGAAAAAATATACACCTAGAATACCAAATGCATATCATTAGATACTTCACAAGACGTACTTTCATATTGTATAAATTTGGTGTTGTAGATATAAATAGTTTTCTATTTAAACTTGGTTAAAAAATTTAAAGTTTACTTTTGCAGAAATCTATATGCACTACATTATGGAACGGAGGGAGTATTATCAATAAATCAATCTCCATGATGTGTTCTTTGATGTATTCCTCGTGTGATCTGATCTTCATGTGTGAGTAGTTCTGTAAGGTTATGAGTTGAGGCAAGAACCTTGCAACCCGATTTATTTGTTTGGAGGGATCAATGGAAATACTTTGAATTAACGTCTCGCATGTGTAACATAAAATTGTTTCGTAGTTGTCTCGTTCACGTTCTTTATCCTTGCTGGCACCCAGGATCATGAAGAACGAGTCACGAAGAGGCTAAAGACAGGGAGATCGTGAAGTGTTATTCTGAACATCAGTGACAGAAAGGTTTAGTACGGTAACACGGATCCTATCCCTGGGAATTCAAGAGGTGTAGTCATTAAACGCGTAATGCTTTTGTCTGATTATTGCAATCTTAGTTATCGAGGCAGCCCGCCCGATGGATAGGGCCTTCAGTTGGACAACTAACTCTTGATGGAGGACACGTGCCGGCCAAGACGTAATTTGGACACATCTCCTACTTCGATATGTGACAATCACATCTTGATGGATAACTTTCAGAGCACAAATTAATACCATGTTTGGTCCCGACACAAATATATGGATGTAAGCATAAGTCCTCGTACCCATGCCTATTTTTATGATAAGCGTTTTCGGTGTCTGCTTGATTTATGATCCGGTCAAAAGCTGGAATTAATTCTCTAGCAAAAGCTTGTTTGAGACCTTAGCTTAAAGGGCACTGTTCTCTCGTGGATTCGATAACTCAGGGTCACCTGTAGGGAAAAAGGCGAGAATTCTTTCTACTCCATTTTTGGATCACCAAAGGAAGTAATCAATTGATTGGTAACAATCGAGCTGTGACCGCAACATTTGGCTCTCTCAGGTACTCTGGGCCAAACACTGCTACCACATTCTTGTAGAACTTGTACAATGATGCAAGGCATGTGGAATCACTTATGCGGACATACTCATCAACAAGATCACTAGGAATGCCGTATGCAAGCATCCGAATAGTTGCAATGCAATTCTGATATGAGGAGAGGCCAACCTTTTCAAGGGGCATCCTCCTTGCATACGAAATAATCATCATACGCCATCACTCCCCTCCTGAATACAGTTGCACATGTCTCGCCATCCAGAAGCGGCGCTGGAAAAGCCTGGGATTGAAGAGGGGGCCGTGCACTAAAAGTAATCGGCGAAGAGTAGGCAATGACCGCTCTGTGTGTTGTAATTCAACGCTGGAGCATAGTCCGCGATCGATCCCCTAAACCTCGGCTGCTGCCTAGCAATGTGGTCACTGGCGACTGTGGAGCGAGGGCCGGCGGGCTTGGAGGGAGGCTGGCGGCGACGGAGACGAGGGGGTGGCTTGGCCATGGAGGTGCTACGACGACGGCGAAAAGAGGCCACCAATGTCGATAAGAGCGGACATCAGACGTGGTGTAGAGGTGGGGAAAATGTGTGGATGCGGGCTGCGGCCTGGGCATCGTCCAACCGGCCGGAAGTGGGTGGCGGCGGGGTGGTCGAATGTCTCAGGTGTGGATGGGGGAGAGGGAGAATGGATGATGATGTGCAACCGACGGGCGGTCAGAGGGACAAGGGCGGGCGACGCAAACCAGATTCAAATTTAGGCTAAAACTAAGTGATGGACGGATGAAAAACGGTCGGGCATCCGGCGTGTTGGACGCTCTTTTCATCCGTTTAGACCAAACAAGAGTGCGTGAACAATTACGATAAAAATAAAAAGAATGCGTGAACAAAGTGCGTTGGCTTGTACGCTAGGAGTTGCCCTTAACTGCTGTCCTGGTGCCCTGGTGCCACCGGAGACCCAGCGTCGGGCTTCCCGGTTCCGCCGCAAGTCCCACCAAGTCATCAACTAAACCGAGCCCAATTCCGACCCGCCTCGCCCGCTCCTATTCTGTCCAAAGCGAAATGTAAACCGTAAAACCCAAAACAACTGGCCAGGAAAATGATTATTGACAAATAATCCGAGGCGACACCAGCGCAGCGCAGCGCAGGCAGCAGCGCGGTGCTCACCCACCCACCTCTCCCCCTCCCCCCCCACCACCGCGTCACGCCTCCCCTCCCCCTCTCAGATCGCCGGGAGCCAGGGGCCGGCGAGAGGCGCGCGAATGGCCAAGTCCAGCGCGGACGACGCGGAGCTGCGCCGGGCCTGCGCGGCCGCCGTGGCGGCGTCCGGCGCGCGCGGCGAGGAGGTGTCCTTCTCCATCCGCGTCGCCAAGGGCCGCGGCATCTTCGAGAAGCTCGGCCGCCTCGCCAAGCCCCGCGTCCTCGCGCTCACCAGTCAGTGCTTCCTCCCCCCGCTCCCCCCGCTCCCCCCGCGTGGTAGCGGCTGCCGTGTAGCTTACTGTATATCGCTGCTTCGATTTTGCTTCTTCCGTGCTGCTGCGGCGAGGGTTTGACCTGGTTGGGGCAGCCTCCAGGCTCCTGGCGGCTATTTCGGTGCTGGTTTTGTTGACTGGAGAGCCCTGCTGCTCCAGCCAGGAAGTTATCTGCAGCCGAATCTTTCTTCTCCACTGACGACCCATGAGACCGTTGTTATGGTTCGGCATGAGAGAGTTGGGATCTCGGTAGCCTGGATCCAACTAATGATCGTAGCTGGGTTGCTTTGGTTGACTAGGTCACTACACGTTCGCTGGTTTTTAGCTGAATCGGCAGATCCATTTTTTCACTTATTTGACGCGGTTAGCTCTGAATGTCCAAAATTAGTGATCTTTCTTGCATGTGGCACTGTAAGCCTAAACTAAATATCACTACATGCTGCAAGGGTGCACAATTTGAAATTTTTTTTCGGAAGATGGAGCTGCAGCCGATGCTGAAAGTAGCCTACATTCACTAGCCGGATCCATCCAGGGTGCATAAATACGGTAACTTGTCAGCTAGAGCTCTCACCATGCAGACTGAGATCAGTAAAGTGCAAATACTGGCACCTGGAGACCTAATACATGGATCGTTTGCAAAACTTAGCAATGTAGCAGGTGACCTATAGCTAGAGTTGACTGAGCGAGGTGCTAGAGCTAATTGGATGATTCCTTGTGAACTGCAGTTTGTTGGAGTTAATGCAGTTGATCAGAGATGATAATGAGCATTCACAACTTAGGATGGTCATCATTGTAGGGTGCAGCCTACCAGGTGCACAAGCCTCAAGAGCGAATCAGTACACAAATTCATCCAAGGCCATCTGATCCCATCCCACCGTGCTGCCGCATGGACACTGCTGCTGCCTGCTCTGCAACAGAAATAAGCAAGTTTTTGCACTCAACTTGCAAAAATCCCGATCATTTGGAATGTGCAGTAAGAAGGAACAGAATGGCCACGAGCAGAAAACTAAGTGAACGGGAGAGGTCAAACTGACCTAGCAGAAAGGAAATAAAGGAAAATTTAGAAGAAAACTTCTAAGTCAATCCATGGAAGCAGTCCAATAGAAAAGTTCTATATTGGGATCAAACTCACAACACGTGGATGAAGTGTATCAGTCCATAAAGCCACGAAACAAAAAGCAAAGCATGAAATTTGTGTGAGACCCTGGCATTGGAGTAGTACATGCCATCGTTGGTCTTAGGATGCATGGGATTGGATGGCATCAGTAAATTTGTTGATTTGTCATCAACTAGGCCTTGTGCACCTCATGTGTCGCGCTGTTGGAGAGAGACTGCCATAACTTGTCAAAGGACAAATGGTTTAGGACTTAGGAGGTACTTATTTTCTCCCTGTGGATGTACTTAATCGACCCAGGAGTTCTCCAGTTCAGGTTACCCAGGCAGTCTCTTTCAGCAATCTGTAGTTTTCCCATGGATGAATGCTAACATAGGATGTCCCCAAACAGGCCTTGAAATTTGTGCATGTAACTCAAGGAGCTGAGATATGTTTTCTCACATAGTTTATATGTTGATCTTTTAGCAGAGATTGCTGGGCTGCTTGTAGGATTGGCAGTAGAGTTTACATTTATGATTGCTGGGTTGACAAAATTTTATTTTGGGATTGTCAACTCCAATATGTAAATCCATAGCCTAGTCAGGAATTTCTTATATGTAACTGTTTGAAGGGAGAAGATGTTCTAGATGGCTCTGATCCCAGTGGTAATGTCCTCTTCTCTTTTGTTTGAAGCACACTATGAGTGCTCAAATTTTCTTTGGCTTGGTTCAGTTTCTGTTTGGTGCACTGCTACTCAATTGTTGGTGCAAGGAGAGGTTCGCTGCAACACTGATTAATTGGATTGATTGAAGAACATAATCTAACTGGAAGGAATTTTCTTTTGAAAGTTAACCCCTTCCTCCCTGGTTAACTACAATCAATTATAGTTAGATATGTTCGTCTTCAAGACGTTATTAAGAAAGCAATAACAAACTCGAGAGTCCCGAAAAATCCTAGGGTTCCTCTGCCGCTGGCACCGGTGCCGGTCCGCCTCGTCTCCGGTGGCCTTAGGGCCATGGCGGCGCGGTGGACCCCGGCCCTTGCCGGCAGGAGGGCTTCGTATTTAGACGTTCCTTCGAGTTTTGTTAGGGTTTGTGTCCTGCTCAGGAATACGAGATGGTGGCGGCTCCTTGAAGATGGAATAAGGTTCTCCTCGCCTAGGCCCCATCTTGGTGGTGCGTCTAGCATTGTCGGTGGGCGTGTGGAGGTGTGTCTCCGGCGGATCTGTGCTTGGTGGATTTGCTCGGATCTGGTTGTAGTTCGTCTATGTGCATGTGTCTTGGGGTTTGATCCTTCCGATGTATGCTACTCTTCAACGACGGCGGTTTTTGGTGCGCTGGTCCTATGGGACCTTAGCACGACCGACGACTTTCCGACTGCCTACTACAACAAGTTTTGCCCGGCTCCGGCGAGGGAGGGGCGATGACGGCGGCGCCTTCGGCTCGCTTCAGTGCCTATAGTCGTCCCTAGGTGGTCTACAGATCTAGATGTAATTTTTATTATTTCTGGTGTTCGTTGTACTGTCATGATTGAAGATGAATAGATCGAAAGTTTTCCTGCAAAAAAACTACAGTCAATTATAGTTGTACTCCAGTCACTGTTGTCCACCCAAACGATATGTACACAAAGATACATCGTTAGCTTCTTTAGTGGTGAAGATTGGTTAATATTTTTATTTACCTGCTGTAGCTTGGATGACAATGGATTATGGCTCAATTGTTCTGTGCTAGGAAACTATTAGACAATAACTGTTCTATTATACAAGATGTTACAGCATGTGCTAAATAGTATTAACTTCATGCAGCTAAACATTCGTCAAAAGGCGAGGCAGATAAAGCTTTTCTCCGAGTATTGAAATATTCATCAGGGGCAGTACTCGAGGTTTGTTTCCTATGTACTGTAAAATCTTCCCAGTTAATACTTCTCCAGTTTGTAACAGGAGTTACAACATTGGCTTGTGTAGTGGCATTAATAATGTTAAAGCTTTCACCTACGTAGATATGCTATTGTCAACCAGATGAAAAAACTGTTTGGATTTGTTTAGTTTTATTGGCTAATGCTGCATATGCACTTCTATATTTCGATCATTGTCTACCTCATGAATCATCATATCTGCATAACATCCCCACTATCTGAATTTTATATGCACCCTTAACTGACCAGATAAAGGATTTTCACTACGTTCTGTGGTACTTTTCCTCTGCTTTTCAGTCTCCTGTTAGAAACTTAACCTGATCCTTTTGTTTCAGCCAGCCAAACTTTACAAGTTGAAACATCTTACAAAGGTTGAGGTTATTTCAAGTGACCCTAGTGGTTGCACATTTGTTCTGGTATAGTTCCCCTTGCATTCTTCTTCTGTGCAGTAGTTAAAGAAGCTATTTGCCTATTTGTTATATCCACTTCTAACCATTTAATAAACTGCACTGCAGGGGTTTGATAACCTTAGGAGTCAGACTGTTGCTCCTCCACAATGGACCATGCGAAACATTGATGACAGGTTGTTCCCTAGAAAGTCTGCTTTGTGGTGTTAGATCAGCTACTTTTGGTTAGCCTGTTTTCCTTCCTTTTTTTTACACGTTTCTGAAGTCTACACATTTAGCAAAACGATAATAGTGTTCTCTTACATGCTGCATTGCTGTCTACCCTCCTTTGATTTTTTTTTAATTTTTAATTTTTGCAAAAACTTTTGTATCTTCTCTGCGCTGTATTTGCCCAACAAATATGTACAAGAAAAGTTAACTGTACACATGTAGTGTGTGCTTTGCTTTCTATTGTCATGTTGATTTCTTCAAAAGATTCTTTGCATGTTGTTCTCGCTGTGCTGTATTTCTTTGGCTTGGGCCCATGCTTTAAGAAAATGCCTGGAGCACCGCCCTTTAACTAAAAAATAGGATATTAACCAGAAACATTATTTTGAAGCTACCCAGTCCTTTGGCAGGTTTGGTGTAGCAAACTAGTTCTATGTGTATGTATTGCAAAAAACTAAATTTAACAGACTAACACGAATCCGTTTGGATGGTAAAGTTAAGGCAGATCACATTGATGTGGTGACCTAGGAGACTTTTAACAATTGTTTGTTTATTTATTTTGCAGAAATCGTCTACTTTTTTGTATCTTGAACATCTGCAAGGAGATACTTAGTTATCTTCCAAAAGTTGTTGGAATTGACATTGTGGAGTTAGCTCTCTGGGCAAAGGTGCATATGGAAACTTTGTTTCCCATTACCAAGACCTGCTTTTACCTTCCAGACACCCCCTCTATGTCTCTTAACTAAAATACTACAAGTGCACTAATTTTTTCTAGAGAAAAGTATATTTTTCGTCCCTCAACTCTTGACGAAGTCTAAATTTAGTCCCTCAACTATAAAACCGGACAATTTGCAACCCCAACTCGTGAAACCGGACAAGCTAAGTCCCTCTCCCGATTACAAGTGGTTTCAGGATGACATGGCGTGGTTTTGACCCGATCCCCGATGGGTCTTCTTCCTTCTCGTTCTAACTCAGCTCGGCATTTTGTCGGGCAGTTGGAGTGCGTGGAGAAGCATGAGGAGGACGTGGGTGTGGAAGCCTGCGGCGAAGTGGCTCTGGTCCCTGGCGACCTCTATAAGGCAGCGCCGGCGCGCGTCCCCCAGCGTCTCGCCCGCGCCGTCGACACCGGCGCCCAGATCATGCTCTGGCAATACAAACGCATTTGAACTGTGCAGAGCTGGCCTGCGTGAGGACGACGGCGGAAACGCGTGTCGCTGGAGCGGGAGCTTGGCCACGCTTGCACTGCCACACCTCGGCTTGTCGTCCACCGTCCGTCAGCTGCACGCGCCACTGCGAGCCAGCGCTCGAGTTGCCGCACCGCTGTCGTGTGTTGTCTGCCCCACGTTGCTGCCAAGTTGCTCGTCGACACCCCATCCGCGCCTTGACCAAGCTCGCCGTGCCGAGATATCGTTGGCCGCCGTCGCCACCGCATCCGTCCCTTATCCAAGCTCTCGCTGTGCCGAACCGTCTCGGCCCTACTGGCCACCCCGATGCGTGTAGGGGAAGCCAGAGATGTGGGAGGAGATCCTGATGGGTGATGTTCGGGACAGCAACATGCTAGCATGGCCATGCGAGCGCACGCACAACACCTGTTTGATGTTTTGTCTCAATAGAGTTCACATGAGCGATGCGTGTGTTTTCGTTTTCTTTTCTTTGTACCTAAAAGCTTTGCCACGTGTCACTTTGGACTGGTAAAAACCACGTTGAGTCAGCATGGATACTGCCCGAGGGACAAAACTTGTCCGGTTTCAAGAGTTGGAGGTGCAAGTTGTCCGGTTTCGTAATTGAGGGACCAAATTTAGACTTTGCCAAAAGTTGAAGGATGAAAAGTATACTTTTCTCTTTTTTCTACAAGCGTCCGATAGGTTTATATACAGATTAAGTGACTCCAATTGCCCGTTGGCTTGATATTTTGTAATTATCTCCTTTTAGGAAAATACGTTGACACTGGATAACCAAGAGAATAACCAACAAGGGCAAGAAACATCTGTTGCTACTCAGACCGAGAGGAAAGTAACGGCAAAAGTTACTGTTGAAAATGATCTTGTGTCTCAAGCAAAGGACGAGGAGGAGGACATGGAGGCACTTCTTGACACGTAAGAAACAGCCATATTACTAGCTATTTCTTGCTGTATTACTTCTTTTAGCAATATTTTCTCGTCAGCTTAATTTATGCTCTTTAAAGCTGCATATCTAATTAATTTCTGTTCTGTTAGTGGTATTTTTTTTGTTCTGTTGCTTGTTTTCAACCTAGCATTCCTGGCATGCTTGTTGGCAGCAGATATTTGACAAATGTAGATAATGCAGGTATGTTATGGGCATTGGTGAAGCCGATGCTTTCTCTGAGAGATTGAAGCAGGAGCTTGTTGCTTTGGAAGCAGCTAATGTCTATCAGTTGCTGGAAAGTGAGCCTTTAATAGAGGAGGTATAACTTTCATTTTCCCGTATCAAATTTCTATGCGATGCTAATGGATTTTCTATGATATCAAACCGCGTTGCTGCTTGCATGCCACTTTTTGTTAAAATCATGAGTTGATTCTTTTGTCACACTATTTTGTTCCATTGACTGGCAACTGCTTGGATTTGTAGGTTTTGCAGGGTATTGATGCTGCTAGTGCAACCATAGATGATATGGATGAGTGGTTACGAATTTTCAATCTGAAGCTGAGGCATATGAGAGAAGATATTTCGTCGGTATGCTTCATAAAAATCTACTCCCTCCGATTCATATTACTTGTCGCTCAAACAGATGTATGTATCACTGAAGCTAAGCTGTAGATGTCTTTTCGAAGTGGAAAAATATTCCAATCCATTCAATCGACATGTTTCACAACCGCTATATTAATTTTCTGAGTTCAAAATTGTAGCCCTTATAGTTTGACTCTATGAAATACAACTGGTTTGCTGGAGTATGTTTTTTAGTGGCTACTAGCAGTAGCTGGAGCATGTTTTTTTGTTACCTGTTGGAACTAGTATGAGACCAACATTGTTTGGGCATTAAATCATCTCAAAGCACACTTAGCACTCTATCAGAATATAATATGCCCTGAAACTGCCTAATTTTAATCAGTAGCTGGCATGTTCTGCTGATTTCCCCCCTTTAATTTAGGTGTTATGGTTTGGCTTGGTAAGAGTTCGAAGACTGGGATAGGGCACTCGTCCTCATCTAGTTTCCTCATAGCCTAATCCCTGTGACAGTAACAAGACTCGAAGGTCTAGTTGAACTATTGACTCTTCATTGCTTGATTGGAAGGCTAAGGCTTACATGGTAGCCCTTCATTTATATGATTGACTCGATCCACGATCACAACTTGACTCCTAATGGAACCAGAAACCCGAGCTTCCTAACTTTTTTTTTCTGATAAAGGAAGCTTTTATTGAATTCAGATCATTACATCAAGATGATACAATCATGCTGTGATCACTCCCGGCCTCTGCATAACTAGGATGCACACAGCCCACACACACTAGAGTTTTATAACAAGTGGAATAACAGGAAAATGCTATGGACCGTCAATCCTTACACTAGACCAGCTTCCTAACTGAACAGTACTCTTTAATGAATCATGTTCATACAGATGCAAAGACCAACCAGCAAGGCATTTGTGCACTTAATTTAATCCCTTTCCCATGACACTTTTCGAAGATACATATAAGGCAGAAATACACGAGTCCACTATGAGGCAGCGGCCTCACATGTGTGCCTTTCTTAATGCACACGAACGAGGTTGCTACATAAACCCATGCTGAGCTCGTGTTATTTATTGCCGCTGCAGGCTTGCCACACGCCCATAGCACTAGATTGTTTCTAGTCCATGGAACTTACAACACTGAAAATGTGATTCTACCCAAAATATTTAGTATCAACGTTTTCTTAAGGATAGTGTCAACCTTATTATACTCACAAATCACAACTGGCAGTAACCTGTTGAAATATATGAGCTGCTTTAACTGCTTGATTGTACCAATTGCCCAATTGGTATATCCTGTTACTGGCCGTAACTGGCCACTTGTAATCAGTTTCAGTCTGGGTAGGATTCTTTCTCGGGTATGACACCGCGATACTTGAAATCAGTTTCATCTTATGCTCCCCCCAAATGTGGAGAGCACAACTTTCTTTGACGATAGTCCTTATTATGCTCATATTTTGCAGATCGAATCACGTAACAATGGCTTGGAGATGCAGTCTGTAAATAATAAAGGACTTGTTGAGGAGCTGGAGAAATTGCTTGAACGGTTGCGAATTCCGCAGGAGGTATGGTTCAGACAGAGAGGATATTCATCTCCCATAGTGAATTAGTAATCCCTAATACTGTGTTACTTTATTGAAATGCAATGCAGTTTGCAGCATCACTAACTGGAGGTTCATTTGAGGAGTCACGTATGCTGAAAAATGTTGAGGCTTGCGAATGGTTGACTGGGGCCATTCGCTGCCTCGAAGTGCCAAATTTGGACCCATCCTATGTCAATATGCGGGCTGTAAGCTATCTTATGAACTCTTGTTTCGGTTATTACAACATTAATTCATAGTTTTATACCAAATCCATACATGTATTTTTTTTTGTCATGTTAATAATGTAGTATGGGCAACCTGAACGTTGAATAAACCGTGGCTGCAATTTGAATTGGTTATATGGGTAAATGAACAAACTGGTATAAGGTTCTGCTACTAAATGTTTTGTTTCAGAGTACGGTTAATAGATTGAGTCACTGGGACATAATAATTCAGAAACAGATCCAATTTAAGTTCTGCTTGTGATTGCTTTAAATTCAGTCATTATTCTGCAACTCCGAGCCAGAAAAGAAGTAAACTTCATTCTATCAGGTTAGGGAAAAAAGAGCAGAACTGGAGAAGCTGAAAATAACTTTTGTTAAACGAGCATCAGAGTTCTTGAGGAACTACTTCTCTAGCTTGGTGGACTTTATGATAAGTGACAAAAGCTACTTTTCTCAGGTTTAGTGATAGTCCCATTGTTTGCAGTAATTTATTATATTTTTCACTTTTTGGGTGAAATGACTTGGATAATTCACTTTGAACTGAAAGTAGCGAGGGCAATTGAAGCGGCCTGATCATGCAGACCTAAGGTATAAATGCAGGACCTATGCTCGACTTCTTCAGCATTTAAAGGTCATACACCCTTAATTTGTTCCTAATATGTCATATTATTACATATTGGCATCATTCCCATTTTTACATTTGTGGTTGCTCATTTGTGCGCAGAGTCTGGACAAGAGCTGTTTAGGCCCCTTAAGGAAGGCGTATTGCCAATCTCTTAACTTGCTACTTCGTCGAGAGGTCAGGACAAAGATAATTAAATTCTATTGTTTGATATGCTGCCTATGCGCTTTTACATCCTTCCTATTTGTCCAGTTAACGGCATTTTTTCTGTTCGTTCTGTTCTCTATCTTACAACGGTGTTCAAAATGACAATAAGTTAACGTTAAACTTGGGAATGATATTATATAATGACACTGGTGTACTTAAGCTTTATTTATTCGCTTTCAGTTATACCTGACTTTTTAATATGCGTTTAGCTCTTGTATTTCATGAGTTGTATAATTTAGAATGTTTTTTTCATGTAATTTGATTCAGGCACGTGAATTTGCAAATGAACTTCGTGCAAGTACGAAAGCACCAAAAAATCCAGCTGTTTGGCTTGAAGGTTCTAATAATGCTGGCCAGAATGGCAGTAGTGCTGATACTTCAACAGTATCTGATGCATACTCAAAGATGCTTACGATATTTATCCCGCTGCTTGTGGATGAGGTTATACTTATTTTCCTTGAATGCAGCTCTTATTGTACTTGTTTGGCTCTACAGACAAACTAATGAATATTACATTTGCAGAGTTCCTTCTTTGCACATTTTATGTGCTTCGAAGTACCTGCACTTGTTCCAGCTGGTGCTCCTAACGTTAACAAGCGTAGATCTGGAGCAAATGACCCTGATGATGACGACCTGAGTCTTATGGATCCGGATGGCAATGATATCAAACCAGGTACTGTTCTTATCTTGTGTAGATGAATGTATGCTCATTTTCTCTCAAATAGGCCTAGTGTGCAATCTATAATGATTCTGTTTCCAGATAATACATCTGTGGAGTTGGGTACATTGAATGATGCTCTTCAAGAACTGCTCGATGGAATCCAGGTATATTTTAGTACATGTTGACACAGAACCAACACAAGAAGAATCAGTTTTATAATACCAAAAGGGAGGAGTTCTATTATGCAAGTCAAATGTACAATCTTTTTGACATAACCAACTGGTTATGAAGTATTACACTCTCCTTTTATTGATCAAGGAATGCACTTCTATTTCCATCACTTTCAGGAAGACTTCTATGCAGTTGTAGATTGGGCGTACAAGATTGATCCCCTGCGTTGCATTTCGATGCATGGTATTACAGAACGTTACCTTTCTGGTCAGAAAGCTGATGCTGCAGGCTTTGTTCGAAAACTACTTGATGACCTGGAGTCAAGAATATCAGTACAGTTTAGCAGGGTTAGTGTTCTTATTGAGGCTGAAAAGCTTCATTATAGCTATTTAGAAGAGATTCACTTGCTTCCTACCTCTCACTTGTACCTTTTGATTCTAATCTGATTCCAGTTCATCGACGAAGCGTGCCATCAAATTGAGCGTAATGAAAGAAATGTGCGTCAAACGGGAATTCTAGCCTACATCCCGAGGTACTTGATGAATTGGCATCTTAAAAAAATGCATATACATTCCTCATCCCTTGCAGCATGGTGCTATTATTTTATGCTACTTCAGAGGTGGTTCTGGAGATGTGTAGAATTTTAGAGTTTTTCTTTGGAAAAGCTTTAGGGAATGATTGAAGGTTTGGCGATGTGGTCATCCCTAGATTAAGTAGTGCCCTTCTTGACAGTACTGTTGTCCTTGAGACTCAATGTGGAAAGTTGATCCACCATAAGCCTATAAAAAATTACAACCAAAACTCTTATTCTCATTTTTAGGGGTCACCATTTCCAACTAGAATAGGGACTTGTCTTTTCTTTTCTCATTTTTAGGGGTCACCATTTCCAACTAGAATAGAGACTAAACCCCGAAATACTTGATAAAAACATTAGTCCCTTAATGGTGTTATTAATCAACTGAAACCCATTAGGGGGCCTAAATGCACTTACACTACTAGAAAATTTCGAGAGCAGTGATAATGAGTAAGCTTCCACTGGTTTTACAGCCTTGACAGTGTTGACTATGTTTCTATATTAGAGCTGTTGAGAAATAGAAACACTCAATGTGCACTTGTGCAGATGTTCTGTCATATGATGATTGTAGTGTTTGTTTTGTATCAACCATGGTGTTTGCAAATATAAATATATTACGGTCTGATCATTTTATGCTCGTCACTTTATTTAGATTTGCTGTCCTTGCATCACGGATGGAGCAGTATATTCAAGGGCAATCTAGAGACTTGATTGATAAAGCATACACAAAGCTAGTGAGTATAACTGCCCTTCCAATCTTGCACCTGTTTGCCTTTTTTGTATTCCATATGTACTAGTACTAAATTTGCGACTTATTGATTGAACTAATATGTTAGTCCTATTTTGCTTTTATGGACATCACCAATTTGTACTAGCATCTTTTGTAGCTGCTAAGTTTTACTTCCCTTGATAAATATACATTTTAACTAGGCCATTGATCTTTCTTTAACCTTCTCTCTGAACGAACTGCTCCTTGTACTCTGGAATAGGTTAGCACAATGTTCACAACTTTGGAGAAAATTGCACAAAGTGATCCTAAAACTGCGGATATTGTACTGATCGAGAATTATGCTGCTTTCCAGAACAGGTTATTTTTCCTTGTCTCGTAAATCATAGTAAATTCTTCTTAGCATCATATATTTGACTTGTCCCATTGTTACTTTGTCATTTTTAATGCATAGATTGGTCTAGGAGACTAACAATATGCATTGTTTTATGCAGTCTTTATGACTTGGCTAATGTTGTGCCAACTCTTGCAAAGTTCTACCACCAGGCTAGCGAATCCTATGAACAAGCTTGCACTCGCCATATCAGCTCACTCATTTATCTTGTATGTAAATATAGTTAGATTCTACTTGCTGTGGATATGTTTCTTCCTTTCAAAAATCTGAGATCTTTCTTGCTTTGGCTTATGACAGCAATTCGAGAGGCTGTTTCAGTTTTCTCGAAAAGTCGATGAATTGACATACACAATAGCTGCTGAGGAGGTGAGCTAACTTTACACATAGTATCTGTTTTAGACTTTGAGGTGCTGTACTAACCTCTATGGTTTGGTTTCTAGTCCTTGCTAGCAATGCGGAATCGAACTTTTTTGTAAAAACTGGCAAAATGTGGCTTTTTTGCATGCTCTACAAAAATTAGTTACAAGTTTGAAACATTATTTTTTGCATTTATAAATTTATTTTAAAAAAAAATCTTGCACCATTTTGTTGTTGTGGGTTCAGTAGAAGAAAACAAAGGCAGCGGGTATCATTACATGTTCTAGTTATTCACATGCGTCATGCATGTACTACATTCTGTCAAGTGGTGATCATTTGATATCCAATATCCTTGTCATTTTATGCAACGACTAATATTTATGATTTCTCCTCAGATACCTTTTCAACTTGGGTTGTCAAAAACTGATCTAAGGAGGGTGCTGAAATCAAGTTTATCTGGGGTAAGTAGACACAGATTGTTTCATGACTCCAGTGTATTTCTGTGCTTTCTAGCAAACATTCCATATGCAGCAGAAGTGATCTTGTCATTTTCGTTCAAAAAACGACCGAACTTATGGCTGAGTGGTAGATAGGGTCTCTTGTGTTGTGCAGTCATGCAATATACGATTTTTAGTTTCCTCAAATAAAAATAGCTCAAACTGAGCATCTTTTCATTGTGATTGTAGTCAAATCTTATTTTAGACAAATGAAACTGGATCTGTTGTTTTCGCATTTGAGTGTTTTCAATGGTCGATGAGATCTCTTTTTTGACGCCTTGCCAGTTCAATATGTTCACAGGAGCATGCAGTGTAATTCCATTGATTTGGGGATTTTGATTGTATTGTGTCAGGGTCCAACTCATTTTGTGTGCACTTAGTGCATGCCATTTTTGAATGTTGTCTCAACATGGCTTCATATGGATCACAGTGGACATTCGCACACCATCTTTAGTTTTGAGATAATGACCAGAGTGTCACCCATAGCATTTTGTTTTGTTCAAGATGCTGGTGTAAAGTGAACTCATGAAATTTTGTAACTGTGCAGATTGACAAGTCAATTGGTGCCATGTACAGAAGATTGCAGAAGACACTGACTTCTGATGAATTGTTTCCCTCGCTATGGGATAAATGCAAGGTATGCGGCCTAATCACTCTTTATCAATTTGCATTTGCTTGTTGAAGTCGTGGCCGGTTTACAATTTTCTAGAGCAGTAAGATCACACGTTAATTTAATGGTTCCTTCTTGACGTTTGCAGAAAGAGTTTTTGGACAAGTACGAGAGCTTTGTCCAGATGGTGACACGAATCTACGGAAACGAGCCTATAATGCCGGTTGCCGAGATGAGGGACACCCTTGCTAGCTTCTAGATACTACAATGAGTTCAGCGCCATGTATGATTTCACAGTGCTGTAGCTTATATCTATATTCAATTCATTCTATTGGATTTTGCAGGTTCACCTTTCTCTAGGCCTCTTTTAGGGTGGGTTCTACATGTATGTTGTTTACTTGTCAAATTGTATGTGTGTATAGAAATGGATTTGAGCTGTTTGTTGTCTGTCGCAAACCAGCTCCTGTTGGCGCAAAGGAATATGAATGTAACAAGTCTGAGAATTGTGTGCATGATCGTGTAAACGCCGAAAGGTTTCTTGTTCATGTCTCATCTTATTGCCGTGAATTTTCAATGTGCGCAAACTAGGAACCGAACGTTTCTTTTTGGTAAAATTCCGCATCCGGCTTTGTTCATCTGGATCACGCTGGTATATGTGAAGACTGCCTATTTGTGGCAAAAAAAAAAAAACAGATCGGTCAGATAATAATAGGAATAGTTCATTTTTCTGTCCGGAAGATTAACACTGAAATAAACTAGAGATAGATTTGTACTAAGTCCGCTCTGCATCCCTACACCTACATATTGAGATGCGGTGCTTTCATTCACCGAATTAAAATGACAAGGCAAATTGGGACAGTAAAAATGAGAATCTGACGTAAAAACTCCAAAAGTGAAGCGACGGGCGATGCAGCTCAACAGTGCTTGAAAGTAAATCATGGTTTGTTTATTACAGAGCAAACCTCATGATATCACGAGTCAATTTTTGTCTATCACTGCTGCATGGCTCCCTCGTTCATCTTAAGCAAAAACATGGAGTAATTCCGCTGGAAAACTGGAAGAAAAACGATTGCCCTTTCACAACACGAGCACGATACAGAAAATCTCTACTATACTTGAAATCTCTTGGCAAAGAAATCAAATACGGGAAGCAAGCGGAAGCAGAAATTCGGCGAGAAAAAGATTGAGATGGCAACGGGAGGAAGAAGCAAAGAAGGATAACCGGCAGAGAAGTGAAGAAAGAGGGAGAAGCTGACTGGCAGATGCAGATCTGGAGCCTTTTATACAGAAGAAGAAAAAAGCTGGTGGAATCTAGGGCTAGTGGCAGTTTTCCTCGCTGGATTTACGTTTCTGTCCCTAACTGCATGATTGCTAGTTCAGCCACTTAGTTTTTTTTTTGGTAAATAAGGCAGGCCGCAGTCTACCTTATACGTAATATATTTCAAAACGAGACCGAAGTCTTGAGGATTGTTTGATTACAATTTACTACCAAAACGGCTCGTGCGTTGCAACGGGAGATTTTTTTTATAATCTCCAATGGTCATGACCACATTTTGCTGCATCACCGCTCTCATTTTCGTGAAATTGTGAACAATTTTGGCAAATCATGAACATTTTTTTAAACTCGTGAACATATCTGAATTCATGAATATTTTTAAAATCCATGAACATTTTTACTTCTTTTCGAACATTTTCTGAAGTCATGGAAAAAATTTAATTCATGAACATTTTATACTATTCGCAAACACTTTCATTTTCGTGAATCATGAACAAATTTTGAAAATCATGAACAATTTTTAAACTCGTGGACATAGTTGAGACTGTGAACATTTTTACTTCTTTCGAACATTTTCTAAAATCATGAAAAACATTGAATTCATGAACATTTTATACTATTTGCAGACACATTCATTTTCATGAAATCGTGAACAATTTTTGAAAATCATGAACATTTCTTTAAACTTGTGGACATATCTGAGACTGTGAACATTTTTTTTTACAGATTTTCATTTTTTTCTAAAATCACGGAAAAGTTGAGTTCATGAACATTTTATACTATTTGCAAACATTTTTTAAAACTGTGAACATTCTTTTAAACATTTTTCTTGAATAGGCAAACATTTCGACGAACATTTTTTTTTTTGGAAATTGGTGGAACAATTTTGAAATTCATGATTTTTTTGATTTAACAACCATTTTTGAAATGCTTGATCATTTTTTAAATCTGCGGACATTTTATGAATCAATAAACTATTTTTAAGTCACCAACAGTTTTTGAATTTTTAGGATAGTTTTCAATTCATGAACATTTTTTGAATTGGTGAAAGTTTGCTCAATTTCATTAACATTTTTGAATTTGTGAAAGTTTGCTCAATTTCATTAACATTGTTTAATACACAAACTTTTAAAAAATCATGAACATTTTTTGATTTTCCAAGCATTTATTTTCAAAATAGCGATATTTTTTAATATGCAAACTTTTTAAAATATCATAAACATTTTCTAAATCCACAAACATTAATGAATTATTAAATATTTTATTTCATATTTCATTTTTCAATTTACGGAACTTTTTTGAAGTCCCAAATTTCTGAAATTAGAAAAAAAGACGGAAAAGGAAAACAAAAAATGAAAAACAGGCCACCCGGACATCTTCTCTCGACATGCAAAGCGTAGTATAGGTGGTCCCTACTGCATGGGCCGGCCCAGGCAGGGGATTCCCCATTGTGAAACTTTTTTATCACTTATAGGTGGCATTGGTGGGTAATTTTTTGCAACTTTGAGGGCAATTTCCGTAACGTACCGCCAGAAGCAATAGCCCCTTTATTATTAGGTATAGATAGATATAGACAAAGGATGTTACCAAACGCAGTCCATCAAAATAGGAAAAAAGAAGAAGATGAAAACCAAGATCAAAACATAACAACAGCAAGACTGAAAACTGAATACAAGCTGCAGACCCCATTCAACTTCTTGACCATGTATACCCTCACATGCAGCCACCCTCGGTATGTATTTTGGCAGCCTCCGCCAAAATACACTATTTTTTTGGGGATGATTGCAGGCTTGTAGCGCAAATAAGTCCAGTTGGTTCCCAAACAATTCCTTTGAAAGTAAGGAGGTTGTAGTAACTGTTGGTAGTAGCTAGCTAGCTTGCCTGAAAAAACATCCATCCTGCCATCCGTGCCAGTCACGGAGGGGGCTTGAATATTCTCAAGTAGCTCTCTCAGGTTCTCCAATTCAATGGTAACCGTTGGTGAAGATTGGGATGCAGTTTTATTTCCCACGACCCCTGAAACTGAGAGGAGACTGAGCACAACTTGCCAAGGGCAAATGTCACAAGATTTGCTTCCCTGTCTGATCAATATGATCCTACCTGTAGCCAGCTGAGCCACAACCATTTTTTTTGAACCGGGCTAACCCCCTTTCCATTACCAAGATAAAGGAAATACAACCGAATCCAGAAGTGTCCAAAAGGGAAAGGGAAAGGGAAAAGGCGAGTTCAGGGCAGTCCAGGGAAAACCCATTGCAGTCGCTCAAGTCGAAACGACCACAATGAGTCGAGGTTTTGGAGCTTGAGGATGCCAAGTGTCAATGGCCAAAAGAACGGGGTTGTGGTTAGAGACGTCTCTCACCAGCTTCCTAACAGTGACCAAAGGAAATAAGTCCTCCCAGTCACAGCTCATCAAAATCCTATCTAGTTTCTCTAGAGTGGGATGAGCTTGATTGTTTGATCAGGTGTACATTCCCCCCTCCGTATGAATCTCTCTCAAACACATTGTGTTAATCACCGAATTAAACTTGTCAACTTACTGGGAAACGGCCATTTTCTTGTTTTTCTCACCACAATGCCTCATGATATTAAGCGGCCAATAATGTAAGGGATTGGTAAGTGGCTACAGAAGTTGGCCATTTCAGACAGAAATTCTTCTTTCTGCTCATCATGAGCCACACCATATATAGTTAATAGGGCCCAAACACTTTTAAGTTTGACATCAAACACAATAACTTGTAAAATGTATTTACCACTGGACCAGGAAACAATCTCCAGTTTTTCTTTTTTAACTCCACATACTATACCACCAGCTTTACCAACCGAGGGAATCCAGTTCCACTCACACACATCATCAATGTCAAATTTTCTCAAGAGACTAGAGGAAAAATCCTTTTTCATAGTTTCTTGTAGGCAAAAAAAAAATCAAGGGAGTGATCTATGATGAGATCAGAGAAGTAGGAAGTCATTCCATTCTTTCCCGCTCTCCTGCAATTCCAGAAAAGTCCATTCATTTTAAAGGTGGTTTTTATTCCTCCCCCTTGTCACTCTGCTAGGAGATTCAACAGCATTACCAGCTCCCATGGTGGGCTCCACCAGGTTTTTTTGGCTTCTAGTTTCAGGTCTCTAGTAACATTGTGTTGTACTTTTCTAGCACTTCTCTTTTTCGACCCAACTACAGTGAAATCAGAGATATCATCCTCAAAATGGCCACCCCCACTTCATATTAAGAGGAGTCTCATCCCCTTTTTCATTGGTAATAAACATAGTAGCATCAGAAGATTTTTTATCTTCAGGGGCATTGCATCTAGTTTTCCCAAGTTCTCTAAGAATATCAATTTTAGTGAAATTTAAGTTAGGAATAATCACCCCTTCTTACTAGCTCTAAGCATCAAATCATTATTAGAAAGGGTAGCAAATGAATTGGATGATGAGAAAGTACCTTCCAGGTCTCACTTCTTGCTGGCAACCATGGCTATATCCTCTATCTTCTCCAAATTGGTTTGCATTGTCCTCACACTGAATCTAAGAGCATTCTCAGATAAGAGAGGAGGTGCTGGAACCACTTCACCACACTACTCAAAAGCAGAATCAGGTGATTGGACACTATACTCAACTGCATGGTCTTCTGTCACCAAATGGACCCAGCAATTCTGTCACCTGGATGGACTTCCTCACCACAGCAGCATAAGAGTTAGCCATGCCTTTTTAAAGCCACAACCAAATTGAGGCATATAACCTTAGTCTCGTGACTACAAAGTGCGCTTCCTTATGCTAGCTAGGCGAGTAGGTGTGCAATGCGTGTATAACCTTAATTAGTTGGCGACAAGAGAAGCGAGTGCACATATAATAAACCACTGTCAACTAGAGTACTGTACTAAGTTAAACACAACGACTTGCCACCACTTTTATACCTAATAATAAATAGGCTATTGCTTCTTGCGGTATGTCACGAAAATTGCCCTCAAAATTGTAAAATATTACCCGCCAATGTCACCTATAAGTGACAAAAAAAAGGTTTTACAGAGGGGAATCCCCTGCCTGGGCCGGCCCATACAGTGGGGACCTCCTACACTCGCCAATTCAAAAAATGTTCATGAATGAAAAAGTATCCAAAAAATTCAAAAACAGTTCGTGACTTTCAAAATAGTTTATTTATTCATAAAATGTTTGCCGATTCAAAAAATGATCATGCATTTCAAAAAATGTTTGTGTTCATGTATTAGAAAATGTAATGAAATTGAACAATATTTCGCCAATACAAAAAAGTTCATGAATGAAAAAATATCCAAAAATTCAAAAACTGTTCGTGCTTACAAAATAGTTTATTCATTAATAAGTTGTTTGCCGATTTAATAAATGATCATGCATTTAAAAATTGTTTGTCAAATCAAAAAAATCTTCATGAATTTCAAAAATTGGTCCACCAATTTCCAAAGAATGTTTGTCAATTCTAGAAATGTTCGTCGATTCAAGAAAATTATTTTAAAAAATGTTTACAATTTTTAAAAAATGTTTGCAAACAGTATAAAATGTTCATGTATTCAAAAATGTCTTTATTTTAGAAAATGTTTGAAAATTTGTAAAAGTGTTCATGAATTTGAAAAATGTTCATGAGTTAAAAAAAATGTTTATGATTTCAAAAAATTGAGAGTGATAGTGTATCTCGGTGATGCAACAAAATGTGGTCATGGCTTGAAGATTATGAATTTTTCTATCTCGTTGCAACGCACGGGCCCTTTTACTAGTATCAGCAAATCATTTTTGAATTGCCGATTTACTACACAGCTAGAGGGCGACAAGAGAACTCGGCCCTGTCAATTTTTCTAGTAACACCATTATGCAGTTCTGCGGCGGCTCCGTGCCCATGCAAATAACACGAGGTCCTCGCGGCATTAAACTACGCAAGTCCATCAAAAGCACTGTCAAATTGTATTACCTCTTTACCAAAATATAAGATATTTTTGAAAAACGCCTTATATTTTGAATACGGAGGGAGTAGATCTTACGGGCTGCTCGATTGATCACGTTCTTGCCTCCTGTTAATTGACCGGTCCAAACTGAGTGAGCCACGTTGCAAAGCTACTCGTAGAGATTCTGTACATGTCACGAAATATATGGGCTCAATCAGTCACGAGGTCTAGAACGAAGAAGAGCAAGGTAATGGGTGCACCATGACGTACAATATATACGAATCGAAGGGAATTCACATATAATAAACCACACTGTCGAGTAGTAATTAAACACGAAGTACAGCCGGTCATGTGTATCTATCAACCGATAGCACTTTTTTTTATCTCTCTATATATAATGTCACTCTATTTATGCCCCCAATTCACCTTTTATTGCGCTTTACCTTAGAGAGCGACAAGAGTGCCATTTTCTAACGCCCTTTTGCGGCTGCTCCGAGCCGGAGCAAATGACACGAATTCGCCCCAAAATTAAACTAGGAATCCAGTCAAAAGCTGCTTTAGCTTGATGCCAGCTGAATCTTGATTCCTGTCCCCGGCCAATTGACAAACCCAAATCGAGTGATCCACGTTGCAGAGGTACTCACAGATAGTAACAAAACTAGGGACGCGTACAACTTTACATGTCACGCAATATATGAGCTTACGTTGAGAGATCTACGGCCAAATAATAAACTAACCACGGGTGATATTAGCTGGCGATCTGAATTATCTACTGATACTATCATATTGAGCCCCCAGGGTTTAAACAATTGGACATGGTTTGAGTTTTTCTAAAGCAAATTGCATCTTACTATATATGATTAGCTGAGGATGAATTAGCTAGTATGATAATCACACACAAGCGCTTTAGACCTACCTCGGATATGTTGACACTCCCGCAAAGCAAAACGTTAGACATGCATGATCGATTTTTAGCACGCGCAACATCCATCTTTCTCTCCCCTTTTTGTCTTTTGTTTATCGTAACTAATTAACTTGGTGGTAGGCCCGCGGTAATCAAGGCAACTTTGGCAGCTGATGAGATTTTGTTCAACACGTATTCGTCTCTAGTGCAAATTGAGTGCGCACTTGTTGCTAGACCAGTGGGCACATACACCACACTGGTTAAAAGCAGTAGGTGAGGGGAAAATAAGGAGTATCGTGTGTACCTTTTACTTGGTGACCTGAGTTGGAAGTTTTCTAAGAGGAGAGGAAGTTGGGTTGGAAGTTGGAACCCATGTTCATGTCCTACGACGATCCTTCTAGAATGAAACAAAAGAGGCTCATGGCCATAGCAACCCTTAAATTAGGCAACTGTTTTCAACAGGATACCCTTGAATATTGACGAAGCAGATCATGAGGGAGATCAATTAACTAAAAAGAGTTCATGAGTGAGATTTGGAAGCATTACGGGCGGGGACATGGACAGACCTAAAAGGTTAAACGTCTATATATATATACAAAACAGATAATACTGCACGCACGACGAACTCTTACGGAGCCCCCCCATGTTGGCTCCCATGATTTTCACTGGTGGGTCCGCTCATTAAGCCAAATCTCAGCCAATCGATGCTAACCACCCTATTAATTAAACCTCAGTAAACAGCCCGTGAGTCTAGCATCGCTCATACAAAATTGACCGTAGTTATGTTTTTCAGTCGTGAGTTGTGCCATTTTCTATAGTACCCGAAAAGGGCATGCCGAACAATTGCATAGCCTTCTGTTTGCTTTCTTGTTTAGCTAGACTTTGTTTTCTTGGTTCTTCTATTCTCCTTGTATATATACTCCTTTTATACATATTTTTGGAAAAATACCATAGAACAATTGTTATACGGTTTTGGGACAATAAGTAATGTTTCAGCTTTTACATGGATAGGGAATAGTACCGAAGTGGGCATTTTTTGATTAACCTTGAGCACTTACACATCACACGGTTGATTAACATAATTGAACACAAAAAAGTGGCCTCATTGACATTTACAATTATACTTTTTGCAACGATTACAAGCTTTCTTACTTTGGATGTGGACTGCTCTTATTGATGTACTTTACCACCTTAAGGAAAACTTTGACACACTTTACTTGCACTCAGTTCTGGGGAGAGTACAGATGTACAAGCTTAGTCTCCTATTTTGGCGACAAGAGAGCATGCACCATGACGCACCACATATACGAATCAATGGGCATTTACATAAAATAAACCACTGTCAAGTAGTAGTTAAACACGATGAACGATTGCCCACGCATATCTATCGACCAGGAGTTCTTTACAGTCACTCTTATCTTCATTTCACCTTTCACTGCGCTTTTACCTAGAGGGCGACAAGAGCATTTGCCACTGCCATTTTTCTAACACCCTTTTATGGCTTCTCCGCGTCAGAGCAGATGACACAAATCCAGTGTGAAATTAAACTACAAACCCAGCCAAATAAGTTAGCTCAACTGGTCATGTTCTTGTCTCCCATCAATTGACAAATCCAAACTGAGCGCCCCACGTTGCAAATCTAGTCACTAGTAGTAATAAAAATAGGGATATGTGCATGTCACGAAATATATGGCCTCTCCTTGCGAGATCTAGGAATGGAGTAAACTAAACGGTGGTGTTATTAATTAGTTGTCGATATGCATGATCTCGCTTGTATCTTATCTTGCGTGGCCGGCATAAAGTATGTTATAGTGTGAATCCTCTTAGCATTTTTTTAGAAATGTTTGAGAGAGTTTTAAAACAATAGACTATGTATATATATGATGATTAGCTGGGCATAAAGATAGTGTTAATTTGTGCTTTAGACCTACCTTGTATGTATATATGTTCAATGTAATACATGCTTTTATTATTTTAAATTAAATTACCCGTGGTTGCCACCTGCTTCCCCCAAAAAGTCAACGTTGAGTGATGCAATCGAAGCAATCTTTGATAGGTCAGGGGCGGCGCTAGCATGGGGTCGTGTAGGGGTGGCCGCCATTGGAGGCAAGCTCTCATGTAGGTTCAGTCGAGCCGGAAGAAGAGAAAAGGAAATATAATTCACTCTAAGTTGTGATATGGGCTAGTAAGTAAGGCCCCATTGAACCGTTCAACCAGCAGTCCATCACGCGAGCCTATTATTTTTTAGCTTGACGTTCCTAAAACAAACGTGAGCCTATTATTTTTTGTAGCTTGACGTTCCCAATTCCTGTGATCTTGTCAATGAAAAATGCAGACACAATAATGCATCTGCGTGCATCATTGTGCCATCCACTGTTCCTTCCTACCTTGATGTGGTGCCTTCCCCTGCCACCTTGCCGCGGCATTCCCCAAGTCCGCCTCCAATTGATGGTGCTGGAGAGAGAGGGAGAAGAGAGTCGACCCGTTCCTGGTTTTGTACCAGAAGATCATAGAAATTTTTCATTGCCTAAGGAATCGTAGAGTGCATCTACCAAATCCTCCACGTATAACTACAACTTAGCGGTAAATGCATGTCTTATTTTTTTTGTTTGAACCATATGTTGGGGATCGTAGCAGAAATTTAAAATTTTCTACGCATCACCAAGATCAATCTATGGAGTCATCTAGCAACGAAAGAGAGAGGAGTGCATCTACATACCCTTGTAGATTGCGAGCGGAAGCGTTCAAGAGAACGGGATTGATGGAGTCGTACTCGTCGTGATCCAAATCACCATGATCCCAACGACGAACGGACGACACCTCCGCGTTCAACACACGTACGGTTGGGGAAGACGTCTCCTCCTTCTTGATCCAGCAAGGGGGAAGGAGAGGTTGATGGAGATCCAGCAGCACGGCGTGGTGGTGGGAAGCGGCGAGGATCTCGGCAGGCTTCGCCAAGCTCAGCTAGAGGAGAGGTGTTACTGGGAGAGGGAGGCGCGAGGGGCTTGGGTGCAGCCCTCCCTCCCCTCTATATATAGGGGCCCTCGGGGGGTCCCTAGAGATCCAATCTCAAGGGGGGGCAAGGGGGAACTTGCCCCCAAGTCAGTGGGCGCCCCACCCCTGTGGTTTCAACCCTAGGCGCAGGGAGGCCCATGGGCGCACCAGCCCACCAGGCTGGTTCCTTCCCACTTCAGCCCATGGGGCCCTCCGGGATAGGTGGCCCCACCAGGTGGACCCAGGACCCTTCCGGTGGTCCGGTACAATCTGGTGACCCCCGAAAATTTCTCGGTGGCCGAAACTAGACTTTCTATATACAATCTTTACCTCCGGACCATTCTGGAACTCCTCGTGACGTCCGGGATCTCATCCGGGACTCCGAACAACTTTCGGGTTACCGCATACTAATATCTCTACAACCCTAAGCGCCATTGAACCTTAAGTGTGTAGACCCTACGGGTTACGAGACACGCAAACATGACCGAGACGACTCTCCGGTCAATAACCAACAACGGATCTGGATACCCATGTTGACTCCCACATGCTCTCGATGATCTCATCGGATGAACCACGATGTCGAGGATTCAAGCAATCCCGATATCTGATTCCCTTTGTCAATCGATGCGTTCGTGCCCAAGATTCGATCGTCGGTATCCCAATACCTCGTCCAATCTCGTTACCGGCAAGTCACTTTACTCGTTCCATAATGCATGATCCGTGACTAACTACTTAGTCACATTGAGCTCATTATGATGATGCATTACCGAGTGGGCCAGAGATACCTTTCGTCATCACGGAGTGACAAATCCAGTCTCGATTCGTGCCAACCCAGCAGACACTTTCGGAGATACCTGTAGTGCACCTTTATAGCCACCTAGTTACGTTGTGACGTTTGGTACACCAAAGCATTCCTACGGTATCCGGAGTTGCACAATCTCATGGTCTAAGGAAATGATACTTGACATTAGAAAAGCTTTAGCAAACGAACTACACGATCTTTGTGCTACGCTTAGGATTGGGTCTTGTCCATCACATCATTACGCTAATGATGTGATCCCGCTATCAATGACATCTAATGTCCATGGTCGGAAACCATGACCATCTATTGATCAACGAGCTAGTCAACTAGAGGCTCACTAGGGACATGTTGTGGTCTATGTATTCACACATGTATTACGGTTTCCGATTAATACAATTATAGCATGAACAATAGACAATTATCATGAACAAGGAAATATAATAATAACCATTTTATTATTGCCTCTAGGGCATATTTCCAACAGTCTCCACTTGCACTAGAGTCAATAATCTAGTTCACATCACTATGTGATTGTAATGAATCCAACACCCATTGGGTTTGATCATATCTCGCTTGAGAGAGGTTATTAGTCAGCGGTGCGAATCTTTCAGATCCGTGTGTGCTTTACAAATATCTATGTCATCTTGTAGATGCAGCTACAGCGCTACTTGGAGCTATTCAAATAACTGCTCTACTATACGAATCCGGTTTACTACTCAGAGTCATCCGGATTAGTGTCAAAGTTTGCATCGACGCAACCCTTTACGACGAACTCTTTTACCACCTCCATAATCGAGAAAATTCCTTAGTCCACTAGTTACTAAGGTTAAGTTTGACCACTGTCATGTGATCCATTCCTGGATCACTCTTGTACCCCTTGACTAACTCATGGCAAGGCACACTTTAGGTGCGGTACTCAGCATAGCATACTGTAGAGCCTACGTCTAAAGCATAGGGGACGACCTTCATCCTTTCTCTCTTTTCTTCCGTGGTCAGGTCTTGAGTCTTACTCAATACTCACACCTTATAACACAGCCAAGAACTCCTTCTTTGCTGATCTATTTTGAACTCCTTCAAAATCTTGTCACGGTATGTATTCATTTGAAAGTACTATTAAGCGTTTTTGATCTATCCTTATAGATCTTGATGCTCAATGTTCAAGTAGCTTAATCCAGGTTTTCCATTGAAAAAACACTTTTCAAATAACCCTATATGCTTTCCAGAAATTCTATAGCATTTCTGATCAACAATATGTTAACAACATATACTTATCAGAAATTCTATAGTGCTCCCACTCACTTCTTTGGAAATACAAGTTTCTCATAAACTTTGTATAAACCCAAAATCTTTGATCATCTCATCAAAGCGTATATTCCAACTCCGAGATGCTTACTCCTGTCCTTAGAAGGATTGCTGGAGCTTTGCATACTTGTTAGCATCTTATAGGATTGACAAAACCTTCTGGTTGTATCATATACAACCTTTCCTCAAGAAAATTGTCGAGGAAACAATGTTTTGACATCCTATCTGCAAGATTTCATAAATAATGGAGTAACTGCTAATATAATTCCAACAGACTATTAGCACCGCTACGAGTGAGAAAGTCTCATCGCAGTCAACTCCTTGAACTTGTCAGAAAACATCTTAGCGACAAGTCGAGCTTTCTTAATGGTGACACTTACCATCATTGTCCCTCTTCCTTTTAAAATCCATCTGTACCCAACAGCCTTACGACCATCAAGTAGTTCTTCCAAAGTCTATACTTTGTTTTCATACATGGATCCTTTCTCGGATTTTATGGCCTCGAGCCATTCGTTGGAATCCATGCCCACCATCGCTTCTTCATAGCTCGTAGGTTCATTGTTGTCTAGTAACATGACCTCCAAGACAGGATTACATACCACTCTGGAGTAGTACGTATCCTTGTCGACCTACGAGTTTTTGGTAGCGACTTGATCCAAAGTTTCATGATCAATATCATCAGCTTCCACTTCAATTGGAGTAGGCGCCACAGGAACAACTTCCTGTGCCCTGCTACACACTAGTTGAAGTGACGGTTCAATAACCTTATCAAGTCTACACCATCCTCCCACTCAATTCTTTTGAGAGAAACTTTTCCTCGAGAAAGGACCCGATTCTAGAAACAATCCCTTTTGCTTCCGGAACTGAGACAGGAGGTATACCCAACTGTTTTTTGGTGTCTTATGAAGATGCATTTATCCGCCTTGGGTTCGAGGTTATCAGCCTGAAACTTTTTCACATAAGCGTCGCAGCCCCAAACTTTTAAAAAACGACAACTTAGGTTTCTCTAAACCATAGTTCATACGGTGCCGTCTCAACGGAATTGCGTGGTACCCAATTTAAAGTGAATGTGATTGTCTCTAATGCCTAACCCATAAACGATAGTGGTAATTTGAAAAAAGACATCATTGTATGCACCATATCCAATAGGGTGCAGTTATGATGTTCGGACACACCATCACACTATGGTGTTCCAGGCGGTATTAGTTGTGAAACAATTTCCACAATGTCTTAATTGTGTGCCAAACTCGTAACTTGGACGTTCATCTCTATGATCATATCATAGACATTTTATCCTCTTGCCACGACGATCTTCAACTTCACTCTGAAATTACTTGAACCTTTCAATAATTCAGACTCGTGTTTCATCAAGTAAATATACTTAGCATCTACTCAAATCATCTGTGAAGTAAGAACATAACGATATCCACTGTGTGCCTCAGCACTCATTGGACTGCACACATCAAAATGTATTACTTCCAACAAGTTGCTTTCTTGTTCCATCTAACTGAAAACGAGGCCTTTCAGTCATCTTGCCCATGTGGTATGATTTGCATGTCTCAAGTGATTCAAAATCAAGTGAGTCCAAACGATCCATCTGTATGGAGTTTCTTCATACATATCTACCAATAGACATGGTTCGCATGTCTCAATCTTTTCAAAAATGAGTGAGTCCAAAGATCCATCAATATGGAGCTTCTTCATGCGTTTTATACCAGTATGACTCAAATGGTAGTGCCACAAGTATGTGCTATTATCATTACTATCTTATATCTTTTGGCATGAACATGTGTATCACTACGATCGAGATTCAATGAACCATTCATTTTGGGTGCAAGACCATTGAAGATATTATTCAAATAAATAGAGTAACCGTTATTCTCCTTAAATGAATAACCGTATTGCGATAAACATAATCCAATCATGTCTATGCTCAACGCAAACACCAAATAAAAATTATTTAGGTTAACATCAGTCTCCATGGTAGAGGGAGCGTGCGATGTTTGATCACATCAACCTTGGAAACACATCCAACATATATCGTCATCTCACCTTTAGCTAGTCTCCGTTTATTCCATAGCCTTTTTATTTCGAGTTACTAACACTTAGCAACCGAACCGGTATCTTAATACCCTGGTGCTACTAGGAGTACTAGCAAAGTACACATTTAATACAATGTATATCCAATATACTTCTGTCAACCTTGCCAGCCTTCTCATCTACCAAGTATCTAGGGTAGTTCTGCTTCAGTGACTGTTCCCTTCATTACAGAAGCACTTAGTCTCGGGTTTTGGGTTCAACCTTGGGTTTCTTCACTAGAGCAGCAACTGATTTGCCATTTCATGAAGTATCCCTTCTTTCCCTTGCCCTTCTTGAAACTAGTGGTTTTACTAACCATCAACAATTGATGCTCCTACTCGATTTCTACTTTCGCGGTGTCAAACATCGCGAATTGCTCAAGGATCATCATGTCCATCCCTGATATGTTATAGTTCATCACGAAGCTCTAATAGCTTGGTGGCAGTGACTATGGAGAACCATCACTATCTCATCTGGAAGATTAACTCCCACTCGATTCAAGTGATTGTAGTACTCAGACAATCTGAGCACATGCTCAATGATTGAGCTTTTCTCCCTTAGTTTGCAGGCTAAGAAACTTGTCGGAGGTCTTACACCTCTTGACGTGGGCACGAGCCTGAAATCCCAATTTCAACTCTTGGAACATCTCATATGTTCTGCGACGTTTCAAAAATGTCTTCGGTGCCCCAATTATAAACAGTTTAACATTACGAACTGAACTATCACGTAGTCATCAAAACGTGTATGTCAGATGTTCGCAACATCCACAAACGACGCTCGAGGTTCAGCACACCGAGCGGTGCATTAAGGACATAAGCCTTCTGTGCAGCAATGAGGACAATCCTCAGAATACAGACCCAGTCCGCATAATTGCTACTATCAACTTTCAACTAAATTTTCTCTAGGAACATATCTAAAACAGTAGAACCAAAGCGTGAGCTACGACATAATTTGCAAGGACCTTTTGACTATGTTCATGATAATTAAGTTCATCTAATCAAATTATTTAATGAACTCCCACTTAGATAGACATCCCTCTAGTCATCTAAGTGATACATGATCCGAGTAAGCTAGGCCGTGTCCGATCATCACGCGAGACGGACTAGTCATCATCGGTGAACATCTTCATGTTGATCGTATCTACTATACGACTCATGTTTGACCTTTCGGTCTTCCGTGTTCCGAGGCCATGTCTGTACATGCTAGGATCGTCAAGTCAACCTAAGTGTATTGCGTGTGTAAATCTGGCTTACACCCGTTGTATTCGAACGTTAGAATCTATCACACCCGATCATCACGTGGTGCTTCGAAACAACGAACCTTTGCAACGGTGCACAGTTAGGGGGAACACTTTCTTGAAATTATTTCGAGGGATCATCTTATTTAAGCTACCGTCGTTCCAAGCAAATAAGATGTAAACATGACAAACATCACATGCAAATCATAAAGTGACATGATATGGCCAATATCATCTTACGCCTTTTGATCTCCATCTTCGAGGCGCGGCATGATCACCTTCGTCACCGGCATGACACCATGATCTCCATCATCGTGTCTTCATGAAGTTGTCTCGCCAATTATTACTTCTACTACTATGGCTAACAGTTAGCAATAAAGTAAAGTAATTACATGACATTTTTCATTGACACGCAGGTCATACAATAAATTAAGACAACTCATATGGCTCCTGCCGGTTGTCATACTCATCGACATGCAAGTCGTGACTCCTATTACAAGAACATGATCAATCTCATACATCACATATATATAATTCATCACATCCTTTTGGCCATATCACATCACATAGCATACCCTGCAAAAACAAGTTAGACGTCCTCTAATTGTTGTTGCATGTTTTACGTGGCATCTATGGGTTTCTAGCAAGAACGTTTCTTACCTACGCAAAAGCCACAACGGTGATATGCCAATTGCTATTTACCCTTCATAAGGACTGAGGGAGTCCTGGATTAGGGGGTGTCCGGAGAGCCGGACTACCATCATCGGCCGAACTATCATCGGACGGACTATCATCATCGACCGGACTCCAAGACTATGAAGATACAAGATTGAAGACTTCGTCCCGTGTCCGGATGGGACTTTCCTTGGCGTGGAAGGCAAGCTTGGCAATACGGATATGTAGATCTCCTACCATTGTAACCGACTCTATGTAACCCTAGCCCTCTCCGGTGTCTATATAAACCGGATGGCTCTAGTCCGTAGGAAAACAACAACAACAACAACAACAACAACAACAACAACAACAACAACAACAACAACAACAACCCTTACAATCATACCATAGGCTAGCTTCTAGGGTTTAGCCTCCTTGATCTCGTGGTAGATCCACTCTTGTAAACATCCACAATATCAATATCAATCAAGCGGGGCGTGGGTTTTACCTCCATCAAGAGGGCCCGAACACAGGTAAAACATCGTGTCCCTTGTCTCCTGTTACCATCCGCCTAGGCGCTGATTCGGGACCCCTACCGAGATCCGCGGTTTGACACGGACATTGGTGCTTTCATTGCGAGTTCCTCGTGTCGTCACCGATAGGCTCGATGGCCTCTTCAATCGACAACGACGCAGTCTGGGTGAGACTTTTCTCCCGGACAGATCTTCGTATTCGGCGGCCGCTCTGCGGCCAACTCACTTGGCCATCTGGAGCAGATCGAAAGCTTCGCCCTGGCCGTCGAGTCAGGTTTGGAAACCTAAACTTCACGGCCGATATCCGCAGGGACTTGATCTTGATGGATCTCGAGCCACGGCCCGGCGTGCCGCGCTGTCATGATGGGCATGACCTAACTCTGCCACGGACAGCACCTTGGAGGCCGTGACACGAATCCGCTCCGACCCATAGTCGAGCCGATTGCTCGGATCAGGGCGGATGGCTGGACACCGCCTCGGGGCTGCAACTTCTCGGCGATGGGCGAACACTTACCTTGTCCGCATAAAGCTCATGACTCGAGGTGCGGACTCCTGCGGACTCGAACCTCCTGCGCCCCGCTAGTCGAATCCGATTGGCGCCGATCATGGAATTCACCGCTGCGGACATCTTTCATTTTCGCCCTTGGCGATATCGTAAATTCATGAAGCATCTCTCGCTATCCGAGAGCCTGGCCAAACTACGGCCGGGATGGTTGGGACGCAGAGCGGCGAAGAAATTGAGCCCACCCACCACCCACCGTAGCCACCATCGGCGATTTAACCGGCGTACTCGACTACGACTCCGAAGACATCGATGGTATGGGCGGCGATGCGGAGACTACCAAGAACCGGTGCCTACGGAGACACCGGAAGACCACCTCATCATACGACATATACATGGTGGACACCCCAAAAGATGGGGGCGGCGAAGAAGCAGCGGAGGCCGATTCCTTAAAAAACAGCCAAAGCGCCAACGTCGTGGCGCCGCTCTAAATCCCGCCACGGCAAGAATGGAGATTCGGCACGGAGATAATAACACCCCGAAAGTGCGAAGACAACCCCTCCAAAGACGATCCAGTAGGGAGGAGGAGGAAGCAAGCCCTCACGAGAGGGCGGCGGGCGAAGAGGTCGAGGATGACAATTACCTACCTCCTTCGGAGGCGAGGCAAGCCTCGGCGACGAAGAATTCGTCGTGCTGAGGATCCCGTCGAACAAGAGCGTTTGAGGCGCGGGCTAATGGCCACGACAAACAGCCTAAAGAAAAAGCCGCAACAGCTTCAAGCTGATCAAGACCTCTTGGCCGACGGATGGACCGAGGTCCTCGCGGCGAAGAGTATGAATGCCCTCCAAAAGTTACCCAAAGCGCAAGTTGCTCCCCGACTAGAGGAGGAAGCGTACAAACCTGCATCACCAGCACTGTCGGCGGACCGACCACCTCGTGGCGCGGCGAGAGAGGCGTGCAAGACCTCCACCAAACCGTACCCGGCATCGCTCAAAAAGCATGAAGCTACGGGGAACGCGCGGACTTGCGGGATATATTGGAGGACAAGGCAAGACAATCCAGATCTATCTATGGATCACGCGGCGCCCAAGACCCACGGCGAATACCGTCGCGCGGATACAACTACTCGGCGGGCGAACACAGCAGAACAACGCTCTCTCGAGCTACGTCGCGATATTGCTCAATCTGAGGCGCCGCACACCCACTATGCTTCGCGGCGAAGTAATGGATTATCAAATCCTGAAGGGTTTAAACCCGTTAATATCGAATCCTCGATGGCACAACAGACCCAGCGGTTTGGATTGAGGATTATCTCCTCCATATACATATGGCCGCGGCGGCAATCTTCATGCCATCAAATATCTCGCTCAAGCTTAAAGGACCAGCTCGACATTGGCTTAACAGCCTGCCCGCAGAGTCAATTGGATCTTTGGAAGACACGGAAGCCGCATTCCTCGGCGACTTCCGAGCGCGTATATGCGACCACGGACGCAGATGACCTAAGCCACATAATCCAGCAGCAGACGAATCGGCCGAGCAATTATGGACACGGTTCTTAACAAAGAAAAATCAAATCGTCGATTGTCCGGATGCGAGGCACTCGCTGCCTTCAAACATAACATCCATGACGAGTGGCTGGCCCAACACCTAGGGACAGGAGAAGCGAAATCCATGGCAGCCCTCACATCACTCATGACCCGCTTACGTGCGGGCGAGGATAGCTGGCTGGCTCGCAAAGCAACAACCTCGGCAAAAATGCTGGCGTCTGGATACCAAGGACCGCAATGGCAGGTTGCGTCGAAACAAAACAAACGCCGCGTAACGGCGACAGCAATGAGGATCTGGCAGTCAACGCGGATTCCGAGGCTCAAGCCCGGTCAGCGGAAGAAGCCATTCACAAGAACCACTCCGGGCCCGCCCAATTTGGACCGAATACTCGACCGCTCTGTCAAATACATGGAACCCCGAAAAGCCAGCTAACCACACCAACAGAGATTGTTGGGTATTCAAGCAGCAGAGCAAATTAATCGCGAAAACAGTGACAAGGGCTACGGTGATGACGAGGAAGAGACCGGCCGCCGAACAACAGAGGACAAAGGGATTCCCCCTCAAGTTCGGACGGTAAACATGATATCATAACGCATATTCCCAAGAGGGGCGGAAGCATGCACTAAGGGGCGTATCTGCGATGGAGCGATCGCCCCAAAATTCAACCCATGGTCCTCTTGCCCGATCACTTTCGATCAAAGAGACCATCCGACCGATATCCGCCATGGCGGATTCGCGCATTGGTTTTAGACCCAATCGTCGATGGATTTCACCTCACGAGAGTCTGATGGGGACGGCGGTAGCCTGAACCTGCTTTATCGGGATACATTGCGCAAGATGGGCATAGACCCTTCAAGATTAAACCTACAAAGACAACCTTCAAAGCGTCATACCAGGTGTCGAGGCGGTTATGCGAGCTCGATTACACTAGAAGTGGTCTTGGATCCCGGATAATTTCGAGCGAGAGTTAATCTTTGACATAGTCCCGTCCGCAGCGGCTATCACGCTCTGCTTTCGGACGAACGCGTTCGCAAAATTCAACGCGGTGCCGCATTATGCATATCTTAAGCTCAAGATGCCAGGCCCTCGTGGAGTCATCACGGTCAATGGAAACACGGCGCTCCCTCCGAGCGGAGGAACATACAACTGCTCGCGGCGAAATCTGAGCATCCTTTTAAGGCAATTTTCGAGTCCGGCCGTTAAGCGACCGGACACGCCAAATAACGCCGGAGCAACATCAGCCAAGACCATCAGCACGTTCGAGCACAGCGTAGCAATGCGGCCTCAACCCCAGCCCTCGCAAAATTGTAAGACAAACTCTCCGCGTACATAATTGCATACGGAGATACCATGGGCATAGGGGAAAGGCACAACCACAACAGACCAGTGCGGTTCGACCACACCAGGGGCTCCCAAGTGTCGCTCTTTTTCTTTTATTTCTCTCTTTTTATACAGAACTCTGTCCGGCGGCGAACTTGCCGAACTCATGATGCAACGGCCAGGGAAGGACAAAGGCCGCGACGAACACTCAGGTGGTCTCTATCACGAGCATTAAATTTGTTAAATACAACATTCGCGGCCTACCCACGAGAGAGGCGCCTTTCATTCATCAATCCCTTGCTTTCCGCACTATTTGTATCATTCCGCACTCATAGCATATCTTCTCGAATAAAATGCATCACTTTTTGCCCATAATTGCATTACCTTATATATATATGTTCATTTACGACATGTTGCACCCATACATTTTAGTGCGGCCAAATACACTAGGGCTTATGTTCTCCGCATTATGGTGTGATAAAGTCCGAACACTTTCACAAGTCGGCACCCGAACTTATAGCATTATATGAATCGGCTCGAATCATGTCTTGGGTCAATAGTTGGGTTTGCCCGGCTCCCATGTTTGGCACCTTACGTTCCGTTCTATCGGCTAAGGTAGACTGGGAGAACCACTGCGATTGCGCCCGGTTGAGCAGGTCAACTCCTCGATGGAGAAAGCTAAAACTGATTGTCATGATAAGGCGAGAGACTGGTCGCTGTTCGAGAGGTCCTTCGGGTCCTTAAAGACCTCGCCGCCGAGCAAAGTTCGGATAATGTCCGAGCGAAGGCGTGGATAGCGCCCTAATTGGTCCTCCGAATACTAGGGGCTTCGCGAAATTTAAAATTATAGAATTCTATGGCTAAGTGAGAGTGTTCAAGCACTATAAGTCCGGTTGCCTTGTTCATTGTGTTGGCGCCTCCTAGATGGACCCAAAATGGGAACTAGAGTGCTCAAGTTTATCCCGAACACCCCAGCACTCTCGTGGCATGGGGGCTGAAGCCGATGACTTGCCATCTCTCGATTTAATAAACAGCCGCACGAAGGTAATATTTTAAATTAACAAGCGTTGCTTAGCGCATATGAACAAAGTTTTCAGCGCACATGATAACACATTGCGAATTTACTCAATAATTACATCCCTGGGGCACTCATCCGCAATCTTGCGGGCACCCTTCAGGACAGTCTTATAGTACATTTCGGGCGTACGATATTCCTTGCCCGCTGGTGGCGCGTCAGTGATTAGCTTCTCCGCATCCAGCTTGCCCCAATGCACCTTTGCGCGGGCAAGGGCCCGGCGAGCACCTTCAATACGGGCGGAGCGCTTGATAACCTCTACCGGGGCACGCATCCACCAACCGTCAGACGAGGCGAAGTAGCTCCGGGCATGGCCTCCCGAGGCCACAACCGGACTATGAGGCCCTTCATGGCCTGCTCGGCCACCTTGTGGAGCTCGGCCAGCTGCTTGACTGGTCGCTAGGGAAACACCGGATGGCGGCCTCGACATCTTGAGACCGAAGACCTTCTCCATTGAGCTCCCTCCTCGGCTCGGTAGAATCTGGCGACATCGACACGCTCTGAGGCAGACCTGCAAGCGCCCAGAAAGCTCGAATTCGGGTAAGTAACACGTAATTTACATTCACATGCTTGCTTTGCATGAAAAATGCCTTACCGCCGCTATCTTCCTCACCAACTCAATCTCTGAAGGGACTTATGGGCATCGGCCTTGGCAGTTTGGCACTTTCGAGAGCGAGGCAAGCTCGGTTCTCGAGTCTTTGAGTCACGCTCCAAACTCTCATGCTTTTCCATGAGAGCCTGGAGCTCTTGCTGAACCACCGCCACCCGCGCCTCCTGTTTTTCTCGCTCTTCCCGTTCCGTGGCTGCATTGCATTCGACCGCGGACACGGCCTCCTTCAGGGTCGCCACCTCGTTCGTGGCCCTGCAATACCCATGTTATCCTTGTTATTTTTGTTGCAACCTAAATCCTTTTACTGAAGGTACAAGTTCAAAGTGGTGTTACTCACCTTCTTTGTCTGGAGCTGCTTCTGGCGGCCGAGCTCTTGCTCGGACCGCTCGAGCTCTGCTTCAAAGCACCGACCTCCATGATCGGTCTGGCGAGAGGTCGGCAGCGCAGCCTGCAACCCATATTGACATAATTTTTTAGCAACCCTGCGTATATCTTTTTTTTTCAGATCCTCAGTCCGGCTTTTCTTCCCGAACACCGAACCGAGCATCAGGGGCTACTGTCTATGCGGTATTACATTGCACATTTTTAACTTCTTACCTCAAAGCCTAATAGAAGGCTACTGCAGGCTTCGGTCAGCCAGCTCTTAGCAAGCTGCACCTTCTGAATCACCGCGCTCATAATAGTGCGGTGTTCTTCCTCGATGCAAGCGCTCTGCAGCGCCTCCAACAAATTGCCCGGCGCCTCCGGTTGGACGGAAGCCGCCGGTGTCACGGTCTTGCCCTTCATTGAAGGGCGCCCGCGGACCGGAACCACTGCGGGTTACGATATGGAGTCGGCGCAAAGTCCGGAGGGCGCCTTGTGGCGCTGCGGAGCCTCCCGATGGGTCCCTTCTTGGGATCCCCTCGGCGTCCTCGATGTCGCGAGGTGGAAGCGTCGGGATGGAGTCTACATCCGATAGAGCCAACGACCCGCTTCGATGAAGCGGGGAGATCATCACTGGCGGACTACGGGCAGCATGCGGCATCGAATGACACTATGTGGCGCGAAAAAAAAATTATAAATCATTCAGAATCCGGATACTTACGATCTCGCGGAGGCTGGCCCTTGAAGGCCATTCTTCCTCGCCAGCGTTGATGTTGGCGGAGCTGTCCGGGAATAGTCCTTCCCTCTTGGACCCTTGGCCTCCCTGTTGGGGAAGCCTTCCTCTTCCTCTCTCCTCCTCTAGGAGAGAGTCCTCTTTCTCCTCCTCGTTTTGGGAGAGTCCGCCCAGTCGTCGGACACCTGGCAGGAACTCTTCGAGCACCCGTGGCCTCCTTCTTGGCCTTCTTCTCCGGCACCACGTGCGGTGCGGAACCAGCAGCCTCGCTAGGCAGGCGTCTCTTGGATTTTCGGCATAGGGCGGGCAGATATCTGCTCCGCCTTCCTCATCCAGTCTGTCAAAGGAAAAGGGAAATTAAAACCGCATAGAGTCGAACTATGAAAAGCAAGTGTCCCGTAAAGGGTAGAATCACTTACCTCGTCGGCTTGGTGCTGCGGCGAAATCCGCGATCTTGATCGCGGATGCGAAACCGGCGCCCTTGAACAGCACCCTCGAGCGCCCGTGCGTCTGTCGAAGAGCCCGCTCAGCGCTGGTGCTGTTCGGATTGAACTCCCACAGATTGAATGCCGCTCTTGGCATGGGAGAATCCGGCGGACGAGCATGACTTGGACCACGTTAACCAGCTGAGCTTCTTCACCAGCTTACGGATACGGGCTTGGAGTCCGTCGGCTCCTCGAACTACCCCACACAGCAAGCCCTTCTCTTTCCGGAGGTGAGCTGCGTGGGGATACCAGATCTGAACTCGGGGCCGCCGCCCATGTAGGGTCCGCGGCTCGGTGATATAGAACCACCCGATTGCCACCCCTTGACGGATTCCATGAAGGCCCCTTGAACCAAAATCGTTGGGCATCTTGCCCAACATGGCGCCTCCGCACTCCGGCAGAGTGCCCTTCACTACCGGCTTGACATTGAAGGTCTTGAGCCACAAGCGAAGTGGGGCTGGATGCAGAGGAAGGCCTCGCACCGCAGCGATAAGCGCCGAGATGTTGAGGATGAAGTTGGCGCGGATCATGGAAATCAGGCCGTAGTAGAACATGAGCCCGGACAAAGGGGTGAAGTGGAAAGCCCGATCCGCGGAGGAAGTGGGGAAGGAAAGCGACCCTCTCATGGGGCACAGGGGTGGGGATGAGCTGCCCCTCGTCGGGCAGCGGTCTGTGATGTCGCCGGAGAGGTATCCGGCGCCCGCGAGTTTAGCGATGTGCTCCTCCTTAGCGGTGGAGGCCAACCATTTACCTCCGCTCCGGACATGGTCGGAGAAGGTTGAGACGAGATCTTGTGAACTTGGCGCTGGAGCTCGAGTCTTGTGGAGATGGATGAGCAAAGGAGGAAGAAGGCGTGGGTGAAAAGGTGAATCCTTATCCCTTATATAGGCGGACGAAGCCTGTCGTCCCCCACCGCTGGTAAAACTCGCTTATCCCCAAGCGTCACCATCAATGGCGCGGTTGGGTTACCCCGTCCGTATTGATGAGAATCCGGATTAAGGGAAACACGATCTACGCTTGACAAGGCGTGCCAAGGAAACAACCGCTTATCTGCGTTGAGGTGGTAAAGTAAAAACAATTCAAGTAATGGCTTGGTAGTGGTGTGACGTCATGCCACAAAAAGCGTCGCAGATTGAACTTGTGTATATTATTCTCTCTACGGTGGAATGTGGAATTTATTTTGCGAGCGGACACTATCTGGTGTTCACAATCTTCTACGAATTATTCGGAGGAACCCGCCTTGCAATGCCGAACAATATGCGCCGGACTCATCGTCATTGAAGCCTGGTTCAGGGAGACTCTTGAGGAGTCTGGATTAGGGGTGTCCGGAGAGCGGACTACCATCATCGGCGAACTATCATCGGCCGGACTATCATCATCAACCGGACTCCACTATGAAGATACAAGATTGAAGACTTCGTCCCGTGTCCGGATGGGACTTTCCTTGGCGTGGAAGGCAAGCTTGGCAATACGGATATGTAGATCTCCTACCATTGTAACCGACTCTATGTAACCCTAGCCCTCTCCGGTGTCTATATAAACCGGATGGCTCTAGTCCGTAGGACAACAACAACAACAACAACAACAACAACAACAACAACAACCCTTACAATCATACCATAGGCTAGCTTCTAGGGTTTAGCCTCCTTGATCTCGTGGTAGATCCACTCTTGTAAACATCCACAATATCAATATCAATCAAGCAGGACGTAGGGTTTTACCTCCATCAAGAGGGCCGAACCCTGGGTAAAACATCGTGTCCCTTGTCTCCTGTTACCATCCGCCTAGACGCACAGTTCGGGACCCCCTACCCGAGATCCGCCGGTTTTGACACCGACAAGGACCCTCTTCATCGAATCCGATCCGAGTAAAGTGGGAGAGACAGACACCCGCTAGCCACCTTATGCATCAAGTGCATGTCAGTCGGTGGAACCTGTCTCACGTAAGTGTACGTGTAAGGTCGGTCCGGGCCGCTTCATCCCACAATGCCGTCGAATCAAGATAAGACTAGTAACGGCAAGCAAATTGAACAAATCATCGCCCACAACTACTTTGTGTTCTACTCGTGCATAGAATCTACGCATAGACCTAGCTCATGATGCCACTGTTGGGGATCGTAGCAGAAATTTAAAATTTTCTACGCATCACCAAGATCAATCTATGGAGTCATCTAGCAACGAGAGAGAGAGAGTGCATCTACATACCCTTGTAGATTGCGGCGGAGCGTTCAAAGAAGCGGGGTTGATGGAGTCGTACTCGTCGTGATACAAATCACCGATGATCCCAGCGCCGAATGGGCGGCACCTCCGCGTTCAACACACGTCACGGTTGGGAAGGCGTCTCCTCCTTCTTGATCCAGCAAGGGGAAGGAGAGGTTGATGGAGATCCAGCGAGCATGATGGCGTGGTGGTGGAAGCAGCGGGGATCTCGGCGAGGCTTCGCCAAGCTCAGCGAGAGGGAGAGGTGTTACGGGGGGAGAGGGAGGTGCCAGGGGCTTGGGTGCGCAGCCCTCCCTCCCCCCTTGTCGGTGTCAAAACCGGCGGATCTCGGGTAGGGGTCCCGAGCTGTGCGTCTAGGCGGATGGTAACATGATACAAGGGACACGATGTTTTACCTGGTTGAGCCCTCTCGATGGAGGTAATACCCTACTCCTGCTTGATTAATATTGATGATATGGGTAGTACAAGAGTAGATCTACCACAGATCGAGAGGCTAAACCTAGAAGCTAGCCTATGGTATGATTGTTGTTAATCACGGACTTAAACCCTTGAGTTTATATAGACACGAATAGGGTTAGGGTTACAGAGTCGGTTACAATGGTAGGAAATCTACATATCCGTATCGCCAAGCTTGCCTTCCACACCAAGGAAAGTCCTACCCGGACGCGGGACAAAGTCTTCAATCTTGTATCTTCATAGTCTAGGAGTCCGGCGAAAGATGATATTTCAGCTATCCGGACACCCCCTAGTCCAGGACTCCCTCAGTAGCCCCTGAACCAGGCTTCAATGACGACGAGTCCGACGCGCATATTGTCTTCGGCATTGCAAGGCGGGTTCCTCCTCCGAATACTTCATAGAAGGTTTTGAACACAAGGATAGTGTCGGCTCTGCAAAACAAGTTCCACATACCACCGTAGAGAATAAGTTTTGCACAGATCTGGCGGCGTATTCAGCGACATGACATCACACCACGGCCAGGCCTTTATTGAATCGTTTTTCTTGTCCCACCTCAGCGGCGTTTAGCGAGGCGGTTTCTTGGCACGTCTTATCAAAGCGTAGATCGTGCCCCTTATTCCGGGATTCTCATCAATACGGACGTGGGTAACCCAACCGTGCCCATTGGCATGCCTCCTCTATCGGCGAGTCCCAATCGACCACGGGAGGGCTCTTGGTATTCAACCTCTTTATAATGAGACCAAGGCCCTCTTCTTTTTCCACCCTCCATCGAATTCGCCTCGCCGAGTTCTAACACCCAAAGCTTCAGATTTAGGCGCCGGACCTTCGGCGATGTCCGACTCCGACCAGCTCGGCCGATGGATGTCTTCTTCCGTCACGAGAAGAAGAAGTGCTAAAGCTGCGATCGCCGGTATCTAACGGCGAGATTCGCATAGGCTGCCTGCTCGGGGCAGGTCATTCCCACTCCCGAGCCAGCGAGGCGTGGTGTTCTCTCACTTCCTTAGGGTTTTAGGCTTCCAGCGGATCCCTTTGTGCGGGGCTCATGTTTTATTATGGGCTGGATTTCCATGACTTGAATCCGAGTCCATCCTCCATATCTCGTCATTCATTGTCGTATGTGAAGCCTTCCTCCATATTACCCCTCACTTTGGATTGTGGCTCAAGACCTTCAAGGTGGAGCCTAAGATGATCGAGGGCAACAAGCAGAAAGTCGGAGGGGCGGTCATAAGCAAGTCTTGTTGATGCTCCATGGCCCGAGGGCTCTTTTCAAGAGGAGCTTGGTTTGTGGCAGCAGGGTGGTTTTATATCACGCTCGGGGGCACCAAATGGGTGGCGCCACCGCCTTCCGCTCAGGTCCACCACAACGGCCGGCATCATGGGTCAACCGGGGGCTCGGCGGGGCCGTCAAGGGCGTTCCTCTGTTGCAGGGCCGTATTCGATACCTCAAGAAAGAGATCAATCTGGTCGTGGCGGCGAGGTTATGCTGATTGGCGTATACGCCTGGCGTCGCCCCCTCCGTGCATGTGGGAGTTTAATCCGGAGGGACCACGAGCTCTCCAACATTTTATGGGCGCGACGCCCAAGGAGATGTACAAACTGTTCTTGGATCACAATAGAAGTGTCCGGACTTGACCGAGGGCGCAGAGTCTAAGCTGCAATCACCGGATACTCAAGTAAGTAACCATGTAGCGGAGAGGATGTTCATTCATTTATCATATATATGCCCTTTAAGGGAGCCGTTTCTTGAGCAGAGTGGATAGCCAAGGCAAAGTTGATAAGGTGTCCGGCTCCTCCGAGACCACCTTGACCAAGATATTGAAGGCGCGCCTTTTAAAGAAGCGAAGGGGGAGCAGGGAAGCAATTGCCTCCTTGAAGGAGGCTTTCAAGGAAGAGGGATCAGGATCCTCCCTCCAAGGGAGAAAGGACCGCTTCGAAGACCGGAAGCCAAGGCCTCAAAGCGGGGAAAGAAGTCTTCGTTAGAAAATGCAGGCGCGGGAAGTACCCCAGCCGCACTATTTCCCCAAGGGATCAGCCCTCAATGAGCCGTAAGTAAAAAGAAGGGGTCCTGTGAATAAAGAACATCCTGTATTTATTTACGAAGATAACTGAAATTGTACCTTGTAGTTCGGATCTCAGCCCTTCTCGATGAGAGCTCGTCCTCGGGGATCTTCGTCCGGAGATGATAGAGAGCGCCTCCACCTATCGGCGCCTTCGTGCGGCGGGTGACCACTGAAGTGTAAATCACGGAGAGTTTCCCGAGTCAGCGGGGGCGGACGGATCGGCGCCAAGCTGGCGTCTTGATCGGAGGAGTGAAGGACCTGCTCGGCGGCGTATATCTCGAGAAGATCACCGTGCGCTAATGGCTATAGTAATTGAAATAATTGCATCCGCTGAGGCGGATTGCATGAAACCGCCAGTTCTTGGCGGGGTTTGAGTCTGAAAAAATGATGTACCTTCAGCGGTTATGCATATATAGAATCGCCTGTATAGATAGTAGCCCACGAGACTCGGTATCTTGTCTGGCTGACAGCGTGCGAGGATCATAATCTCGATACTAACATGTCGCCGTTCCTATGTAGGTGGCGGGCGTCCGGTGGCTAGCGGACTGATGAATTGCCGAACTAAAGCGGCAACTTGGCGAAGCGGATCACGGACATCACGCTGGTCAATAAGCGGTTTGATGAGTCACAAGGTATGCAACTTCTCGCGGACACTGGTAAGGGAGCTTGGCGCCCATGCCTTACTACTTGTATGCTTTGATCATGCGCGGTGCAGCTCTTTGTGGAGAGGCTGCGAGGCGGAACTTGCCCGAGCTAAAAACAAGCCGAAAAAGAGTAATCGGCCGCTTTAAAAGCGGCGAAGAGCTAAAGCGAGCGGACTGCTCCTTTGCCGAAGCAAGAGAAATGGCCAATTTGGCCTCAAAGCTGAAGAATACTACCGACCGCTGTGAGGTTCTTGAAAAAAACGTCAAGCGGAACAAGAGACTGAAAAGGCCACCGCGAATCAAGGATGCCCGTTCCGCTATGAGAGCTGCCAAGGAGGGCTGAGTCGGGCGGGGATATTGCGGCTGGAAAACCGTTTACTGCTGCGGAGAAATATCTGGATCGAAGTATGCTCGGTTGGACAAGCTGTGGAGTTCGGAGGATGCTTATCTGGACTTAGCGGCGCGCTGCGACGCGATTGAGCACTTCCGAGGCCAAAAGGGCACGGAAGGAAAAACTATTTGAGTCGCAATTCCATAGTCGGGCGTCCTCTTCCGTTGACCGATCGGTTGGCCGAATGGGCCAAGCTGAATCGATTATCCGGACTTGCCATGAAGCATGTCATGACTCATTTGTGGCCAGGCGGACCCCGGCCGAAGAGTTATTTTGGCTTAGTGCAGCAGTTCCTTGGTGCGGTACCGCGTATCGACGCAATGAAGCGGTCGGCGTGTATTGAGGCGCGGATGGCTCTTGCCGTGTCAAGGCATCTTGGGCTGAGATGAAGGCCACCGATATTGCGTCCCAGTTCGAGACGGCAGCGAGTACCGATCGGCGCTATTTTGAGGATGTTCTTCCGGGCGCTCATTTAATAGAGACGCAGTGCTTGAAGGATGTTATGTTTGAATGACATGTATAATTTTATGAAATAACGTTTCGATTTAATGTAAGAGCTTTTTATACTTGTGCCTTCAAGTAGCAGACTACCTCATGTGCGCCCGTTGATGTATATATGTATATAACACGAAAGATGGCAGTCTTGACTTATTACGCACATAGTGCGGGGTGTTTCAAAAAGTCGCTTTCACATAATCAACGTCTTGGTCCTATAAAGGAGGTGGTAGCGTAGCAAACTAGGCAACGGACTATAATGCTTTATCACTTTCACTTAGCCATAGGAGTTCGATGGTGGGGCTACTATATAGCCCACAGGGGCACCGCACTCTCCGAATCGAGTGCGTATGTGCGACGGCAGCGGTCCTTCGTTAATGCGGAGAATTCTAAACATTCGGTGAGTCATCGAGTGGTTGACTAGTCTCTCGCTATATCATGACAGTTAGTTTTGGCTTTCTCTCTTGAGGTGCTCGCCGCGGCGAATCGGGCACTGTCGCGATAGTTCTCCACAGTGCAGCGTTAGCGATAGAGCGGGCGTAAGGCAGCAAAACACGGGGCGGGCAAACCCAACATTTGACCAAAGACATGATTGAGCTGATGCATATAAGGCCTAACTCGAGGCGCGAACACTCCCTAAGGTATTGGTCTTTTATAAAGCGGGCGAACAATGCCCTTGGTAACAAGCCCCTGGTGTCGAGTGCGTGCAAACTTCGGCGGCCCGATGCCAAAGCGCCAGACCTCCTCCTCGGTTATAATAAGAGACCGGGGATGAGTAACAACAAGAGGCGGTGAAAAAGGTTTACGCGAGGTCTTAATCTGAAAAGAATCCTTTAGCGGGTCCTTCTTGCTTGCGTCTGCGCTGTGTCTCCGTTGTGCCGTATCACGGGCGGGTATAGCAGCGTTCATCGTAAAGAGAGGAACTTAGTTTGAAAAGATCGCTAAAATGTAATTGGAAATAAAATAGAGTATGATTCAAAAATGAGTAAAATTGAGCTTTATTGTCTCTTGTTGTACATCGTGGAGCCCTTGTAAGAAGTGCAGCGGCTAGTAAACATCATGTTTATTTATGCGGACTCGCCTATCCGTGTCCGGAGTCTGAACGACCTGCTTTAGGCGCTTTTGGCCAGCAAGGCCGTATTAGTGTGAGGCTGTTAAGGCAGTCTCACATTCTTTCCTTGAGGACACGCGCAGCTTCCTTTAATGAAATGATGCCTCGTGGACCGGGCATTTTAAGTTTAAGAGATGCATAATGCGGTATTGCGTTAAAGCGGCGAAAGCTTCACGTCCAGTGAGTGCTTGATGGCTACTTTTAAATGGGGCAATGTGGAAAACCAACTTTTCCGGCGGAAGTTGTCGGGTGAGCGAACATAACTTCCAATAGTAGGGAGCCCGTACAATGGGCATATGTGCCTGGCATTATTCCTTGGAAGGAAGTGTTGCTATGGCTAATCCTGTTTGGGTTTATCCCCATGTTGCGGATTGTGTCCTGACATAGCAGGTTTAAATCACTGCCGCTGTCCATTAGGACTTGCGTAAATTGAAGACCGTCGATTATAGGTTCTAGTATCAAGGCAGTCCATCCTGCGTTCCGGATACTTTCGGAGTAGTGTTGGTGGTCGAAGGTAATTGGTTTTGACAACCAGTGTTGGGACTCCGCTGGGGTAGATGTGCGGCGCGTAATTCAATGGGTGCCGCTCTGTTTTCCCCTTTTGTTCCTTGAAGTAAGTTTACTGTTTTGACCTCTTGTGGGAAATTTTTTTGTTTTCCGGGGCTCTGCTTGTGGTGTTCATCATCATCCTCACTTGGTGTGTCGAGCCCCTTGTGTTCGGCGTTGAGTCTGCGGACTGCTTGAAGACAACAATCTCTGTGGGTATGGTTTGCGAGGCTTCCGGAGTACTATGGATTTGGCATATCTTGTCCAAGATTTTGTTTAAGTTGGATAGCTCATCGCTATTGTCCTTAAGGGCAGTTTTTATTGTTCTGCGGTGAGCTTTTGAATCTGGCGTTGATTGCCGCTCTTTGGACCGTTCCCTTAATCCGGCGCTGGTCCTTGCTGCGTCGTGGTTTCCCATTCCATCCCTGACTTGGATGTACTTGGGTCGCTGGTATTGCATCTTGCTAGCCAGCTATCCTCTCCAGCATAAGCGGGTCATGAGGCTTATTAGTGCGGCCATTGTTCTTGGCTTTTCTGGCCAAGGTGTCAGCGACCATTCGTCTCGGACGTTGTGTTTAAAAGCTGCTAAGGCTTGGCGTCCGGACGATCGACTATTTGGTTCTTTTGGTGAGGAACCCGTTCTAGAATTTTCGAGCTGACTCTCGGGCTGTTGGGTTATGTGACTTAGATCGTCTGCGTCAGGAGGTCGGACATAGGTTCCACAAATTGGCGAAAAGCATCCTCAAGCTCTTCCCAACTACCAATGGTGTTTTGGGGAGGCTTTTAAGCCAATGCCGGGCTGGCCCTTTGAGCTTGAGGGTAGGTATTTTATGGCGTGGAGATCATCTCCTCTGGCCATGTGTATGTGGAGATATAATCCTCAATCCAGACTCGAGTGCATCGTTCCGTCGTATGCCTCTATGTTTACGGGCTTGAATCCGCTGAAATTCATGATCCGGCACCTCATCGATGAAAAATAGAGGGTGCGCGGCGCCCATGTATTTGGGTGTGCCGTGATGTTCGGATATTTGACGTGTTGTATTGCTCGCCAGAACTTGTTTCCTTGGCCCATAGATAGATCTAACTAGGCCATCCTTTTGGTGCGAATCCTTATGCGGATCGCGTGCCGGCTTGTGTAAGGTGCCGCTTGCCGCTCTACGTTTGCCATGTGGTCGTCTATCCGACCCGGCGGCCTCTTTGTTTTTTGATCGTGGGGCTCTCGGCCTCCTCATCGAATTAGGGCGATAGTTTGCGCTTTGGGTAGCTCTTTGCTTGGCGGTATGTCGCCATATTTGTCTGCGGTGTTGAGTAATTTACTCCATCTCATTGAGTGCATCTCCGCTGTTACGAGCCACTGTTTACGCTTTCAAGCTACGCGCGATGGCGAGAGCTCTTTGTGGAGGTTCTTGATCCAATGGCGTGTCGGCGTGAGATCGTCCGGACCGTTGTCCTTGCAGGGATGGGTTGTTTGTCCAAGTTGGCCTGTTCGGATGGTTGCTCAATGGCATGTTCATCGTCGGCGGCTCACCTGCTCTATGGCTGGAGTGCGTGTGGCGCTATCTTTGTCGAGGTGGGGTTTTGGCGGCGCTTACGCGCCGCTTTACTTCTTCGAGGGAATTTTCTTTCGCAGCGTCTCGTCGTTCCTCGTTATCGCTTCCCTTAGGTGTGTCCACCATATATATATCGTAAGTTGAGGTGGCCATCCGATTGCCACTGTGGGCGCTGGTTCTTAGTCATCTCCGGCGTCGTCGTCCATATCGTCGATGTCCTCGGGTCGAAGTCGAGCATGTACATTAAGTCATCGGCGGTGGCTACAAAGTGGGTGGTGGGTGGGCATTGAATTTCTTCGTCGTCCGAATCCCAACCTTCGACCGTAGTTCGGCGGGGCTCCCCGACAAAAGAGAGACTTTAATGAGTTCAGGATATCGCCAAAGGCGAGTCTTTGAAAAGATGTCATGCGGTGAACTCCATAACGGCGCCCGAGTCGGATATTTGGCGAGGGGTGAGGAGGTTGGTCCGGAAAGAGTCCGGCACACAGGAGTCACGAGCTTTGCAAAGGACAGGGATGGTGTTGGCTCAATCGCCGTAGAGATTTCAGCCCCGGCGGTGTCAACCAACCGTCCTCGTCAGTGAAACCGGCTCCGGATTAAGGGTCGGGCGGGCAGCTGATGCGACCTCGAGGCAATTGTTGGCGGCGAGCTAGATCGTACCCATCGAGACAGTCGTCGGCACGCTCGGCTGTGGCTCGAATCCGTCGAAGATCAAGTCTCCGCGGACATCGGCCGTATAGTTCAAGCTTCAAATCTGACTGATGGCGGGCGTAGCTTCGATCTGCTCGGATGGCCTAGCGAATTGGCCGCGATGCAAAGCCGCCGAATCTGAAGATCTGTCCAGGAGAAAAGTCTCACCTGGACTGCATCGTTCTTGATGATTGAAGGAGCCATCGGGCCTATAGGTGGCGACACGGAGGAACTCTCAATGAAAGCACCAATGTCGTGTCAAAACCGGCGGATCTCGGGTAGGGGTCTGAAGCGTGCGTCTAGGCGGATGGTAACAGGAGACAAGGGACACGATGTTTTACCCAGTTGGGCCCTCTCAATGGAGGTAATAACCTACTCTGCTTGATTAATATTGATGATATGGGTAGTACAAGAGTAGATCTACCACGAGATCGGAGAGGCTAAACCCTAGAAGCTAGCCTATGGTTTGATTGTTGTTAGATCCTACGGACTAAAACCCTTCGGTTTATATAGACACCGAATAGGGTTAGGCTTACAGAGTCGGTTACAATGGTAGGAAATCTACATATCCGTATCGCCAAGCTTGCCTTCCACGCCAAGGAAAGTCCTATCCGGACACGGGACGAAGTCTTCAATCTTGTATCTTCATAGTCTAGGAGTCCGGCCAAAGATGATAGTTCGGCTATCCGGACACCCCCTAGTCCAGGACTCCCTCACCCCTCTATATATATAGGGGCCACAGGCGCGGTCCCCTAAAGATCCAATCTCAAGGGGGGAACTTGCCCCCCAAGGTAGGTGGGGCGCCCCCCACCCCCAGGGTTTCCAACCCTAGGCACAGGGGGGCCCATGGGGGGCGCACCAGCCCACCAGTGGCTGGTTCCCTTCCCACTTCAGCCCATGGGGCCCTCCGGGATAGGTGGCCCCACCGGTGGACCAGGACCCTTACAGTGGTCCCGGTACAATACCGGTGACCCCCGAAACTTTCACGGTGGCCGAAACTGGACTTCCTATGTACAAATCTTTACCTCCGGACTATTCGGAACTCCTCATAACGTCCGAGATCTCATCGGGACTCGAACAACTTTCGGGTTACCGCATACTAATATCTCTACAACCCTAGCGTCAAGAACCTTAAGTGTGTAGACCCTACGGGTTGGGAGACCTACAGACATGACCGAAATGACTCTCGGTCAATAACCAAAAGCGGGATCTGGATACCCATGTTGGCTCCCACATGCTCTCGATGATCTCATCGGATGAACCACGATGTCGAGATTCAAGCAATCCGTATCTGATTCCCTTTGTCAATCGATGCGTTCGTGCCGAGATTGATCGTCGGTATCCCAATACCTCGTTCAATCTCGTTACGCAAATCACTTTACTCGTTCCATAATGCATGATCCGTGACTAACTACTTAGTCACATTGAGCTCATTATGATGATGCATTACCGAGTGGGCCCGGAGATACCTTTTAAAGTAAATGCGTAGTGACAAATCCCGATCTCGATTAGTGCCAACCCAGACACTTTCGGAGATACCGTAGTGCACCTTTATAGCCACCCGATTCGTTGTGACGTTTGGTACACCCAAAGCATTCCTCGGTATCCGGGAGTTGCACAATCTCATGGTCTAAGGAAATGATACTTGACATTAGAAAAGCTTTGCAAGCGAACTACGATCTTTGTGCTACGCTTAGGATTGGGTCTTGTCCATCACATCATTCTCCTAATGATGTGATCCGCTATCAATGACATCTAATGTCCATGGTCGGAAACCATGACCATCTATTGATCAACGAGCTAGTCAACTAGAGGCTCACTAGGGACATGTTGTGGTCTATGTATTCACACATGTATTACGGTTTCCAGCTAATACAATTATAGCATGAACAATAGACAATTATCGTGAACAAGGAAATATAATAATAACCACTTTATTATTGCCTCTAGGGCATATTTCCAACAGTCTCCCACTTGCACTAGAGTCAATAATCTAGTTCACATCACTATGTGATTGTAATGAATCCAACACCCACTGGGTTTGATCATATCTCGCTTGTGAGAGAGGTTATTAGTCAATGGGTCTGAATCTTTCAGATCCGTGTGTGCTTTACAAATATCTATGTCATCTTGTAGATGCAGCTACCAGGCGCTACTTGGAGCTATTCCAAATAACTGCTCAGAAACTTTGTATAAACCCAAAATCTTTGATCATCTCATCAAAGCGTATATTCCAACTCCGAGATGCTTACTCCTGTCCTTAGAAGGATTGCTGGAGCTTTGCATACTTGTTAGCATCTTATAGGATTGACAAAACCTTCTGGTTGTATCATATACAACCTTTCCTCAAGAAAATTGTCGAGGAAACAATGTTTTGACATCCTATCTGCAAGATTTCATAAATAATGGAGTAACTGCTAATATAATTCCAACAGACTATTAGCACTGCTACGAGTGAGAAAGTCTCAACGCAGTCAACTCCTTGAACTTGTCGGAAAACATCTTAGCGACAAGTCGAGCTTTATTAATGGTGACACTTACCATCATTGTCCGTCTTCCTTTTTAAATCCATCTGTACCCAACAGCCTTACGACCATCAAGTAGTTCTTCCAAAGTCTATACTTTGTTTTCATACATGGATCCTTTCTCGGATTTTATGGCCTCGAGGCATTCATTGGAATCCGGGCCCACCATCGCTTCTCCATAACTCGTAGGTTCATTGTTTTCTAGTAACATGACCTCCAAGACAGGATTACATACCACTCTGGAGTAGTACGTATCCTTGTCGACCTACGAGTTTCTGGTAGTGACTTGATCCAAAGTTTCATGATCTATATCATCAGCTTTCACTTCAATTGGAGTAGGCACCACAGGAACAACTTCCTGTTCCCTGCTACACACTAGTTGAAGTGACGGTTCAATAACCTTATCAAGTCTCCACCATCCTCCCACTCAATTCTTTCGAGCGAAACTTTTCCTCGAGAAAGGACCCGATTCTAGAAACAATCCCTTTTGCTTCCGGAACTGAGACAGGAGGTATACCCAACTGTTTTTGGGTGTCTTATGAAGATGCATTTATCCGCCTTGGGTTCGAGGTTATCAGCCTGAAACTTTTTCACATAAGCGTCGCAGCCCCAAACTTTTAAGAAACGACAACTTAGGTTTCTCTAAACCATAGTTCATACGGTGTCGTCTCAACGGAATTGCGTGGTACCCAATTTAAAGTGAATGCGATTGTCTCTAATTCCTAACCCATAAACGATAGTGGTAATTCGATAAGAGACATCATTGTATGCACCATATCCAATAGGGTGCAGTTATGATGTTCGGACACACCATCACACTATGGTGTTCCAAGCGGTATTAGTTGTGAAACAATTTCCACAATGTCTTAATTGTGTGCCAAACTCGTAACTCGGATGTTCATCTCTATGATCATATCATAGACATTTTATCCTCTTGCCACGACGATCTTCAACTTCACTCTGAAATTACTTGAACCTTTCAATAATTCAGACTCGTGTTTCATCAAGTAAATATACTTAGCATCTACTCAAATCATCTGTGAAGTAAGAACATAACGATATCCACTGCGTGCCTCAACACTCATTGGACTGCACACATCAAAATGTATTACTTCCAACAAGTTGCTTTCTTGTTCCATCTTCTTTGAAAGCGAGGCCTTTAGGTCATCTTGCCCATGTGGTATGATTTGCATGTCTCAAATGATTCAAAATCAATCGAGTCCAAACGATCCATCTGTATGGAGTTTCTTCATACATATCTACCAATAGACATGGTTCGCATGTCTCAATCTTTTCAAAAATGAGTGAGTCCAAAGATCCATCAATATGGAGCTTCTTCATGCGTTTTATACCAATATGACTCAAATGGCAGTGCCACAAGTATGTGCTATTATCATTACTATCTTATATCTTTTGGCATGAACATGTGTATCACTACGATCGAGATTCAATGAACCATTCATTTTAGGTGCAAGACCATTGAAGATATTATTCAAATAAATAGAGTAACCATTATTCTCCTTAAATGAATAACCGTATTGCGATAAACATAATCCAATCATGTCTATGCTCAACGCAAACACCAAATAAAAATTATTTAGGTTAACATCAATCCCGATGGTAGAGGGAGCGTGCGATGTTTGATAACATCAACCTTGGAAACACTTCCAACATATATCGTCATCTCACCTTTAGCTAGTCTCTGTTTATTCCATAGCCTTTTTATTCCGAGTTACTAACACTTAGCAACCAAACCGGTATCTTAATACCCTGGTGCTACTAGGAGTACTAGTAAAGTACACATTTAATACAATGTATATCCAATATATACATCAACCTTGCCGACCTTCTCATCTACCAAGTATCTAGGGTAGTTTACGCTTGGTGTTGTTCCCCTCATTCTGAAGCACTTAGTCTCGGGTTTTGGGTTCAACCTTGGGTTTCTTCACTAGAGCAGCAACTGATTTGCCATTTCATGAAGTATCCTTCTTGCCCTTGCCCTTCTTGAAACTAGTGGTTTTACTAACCATCAACAATTGGCGCTCCTACTGATTTCTACTTTAGCGGTGTCAAACATCGCGAATTGCTCAAGGATCATCATGTCTATCCCTGATATGTTATAGTTCATCACGAAGCTCTAATAGCTTGGTGGCAGTGACTATGGAGAACCATCACTATCTCATCTGGAAGATTAACTCCCACTCGATTCAAGTGATTGTAGTACTCAGACAATCTGAGCACATGCTCAATGATTGAGCTTTTCTCCCTTAGTTTGCAGGCTAAGAAACTTGTCGGAGGTCTTACACCTCTTGACGTGGGCACGAGCCTGAAATCCCAATTTCAACTCTTGGAACATCTCATATGTTCTGCGACGTTTCAAAAATGTCTTCGGTGCCCTAATTATAAACAGTTTAACATTACGAACTGAACTATCACGTAGTCATCAAAACGTGTATGTCAGATGTTCGCAACATCCACAAACGACGCTCGAGGTTCAGCACACCGAGCGGTGCATTAAGGACATAAGCCTTCTGTGCAGCAATGAGGACAATCCTCGAATCTGAGACCCAGTCCGCATAATTGCTACTATCAACTTTCAACTAAATTTTCTCTAGGAACATATCTAAAACAGTAGAACCAAAGCGTGAGCTACGACATAATTTGCAAGGACCTTTTGACTATGTTCATGATAATTAAGTTCATCTAATCAAATTATTTAGTGAACTCCCACTTAGATAGACATCCCTCTAGTCATCTAAGTGATACATGATCCGAGTCAGCTAGGCCGTGTCCGATCATCACGCGAGACGGACTAGTCATCATCGGTGAACATCTTCATGTTGACCGTATCTACTATACGACTCATGTTCAACCTTTCGGTCTTCCGTGTTCCGAGGCCATGTCTGTACATGCTAGGCTCGTCAAGTCAACCTAAGTGTATTGCGTGTGTAAATCTGGCTTACACCCGTTGTATTCGAACGTTAGAATCTATCACACCCGATCATCACGTGGTGCTTCGAAACAACGAACCTTCGCAACGATGCACAGTTAGGGGGAACACTTTCTTGAAATTATTTCGAGGGATCATCTTATTTAAGCTACCGTCGTTGAGGGAGTCCTGGATTAGGGGGTGTCCGGATAGCCGGACTATGACCTTTGGCCGGACTCCTGGACTATGAAGATACAAGATTGAAGACTTTGTCCGTGTCCGGATGGGACTTTCCTTGGCGTGGAAGGCAAGCTTGGCGTCTGGATATGTAGATCTCCTACCATTGTAACCGACTCGTGTAACCCTAACCCTATTCGGTGCCTATATAAACCGGAGGGTTTTAGTCCGTGGGACGAACAACAATCATACCATAGGCTAGCTTCTAGGGTTTAGCCTCTCGATCTCGTGGTAGATCTACTCTTGTACTACCCATATCATCAATATTAATCAAGCAGGAGTAGGGTTTTACCTCCATCGAGAGGGCCCGAACCAGGTAAAAACATCGTGTCCCTTGTCTCCTGTTACCATCCGCCTAGATGCACAGTTCGGGACCCCTACCGAGATCCGCGGTTTTGACACCGACATTGGTGCTTTCATTGAGAGTTCCTCCGTGTCGTCGCCGTCGGGAAGGATGCCTCATCCGTCCTTTAAAGCGGGACTGTTGCTAAAGAAGCTTTGGCTGTCGGCCAAACTCTCCGGCTAAGCGGTTTTCTTATGACCGCTGTTCGCCGCCCGCACCGACGATGACTTCTCGGGTCATCGAAAGCAATCTTCACGTTAACTCGGAGCTCGCCGAGCAGTTAGATCCAATGGAGCTCTCTTCCTTAAACAAGCTCTTGGATCGCATCGCCGCCTTGGGAGTCGCTACAGACTATGGTCAGATTGGGCTTAAACCCGATCTGAGAGAGATTAATTATCCCTAGGTTACCCACCACGCTGCTGTGGTGAAGGAACAATATAGCGACCCTTCTTCTATCTTAAGGACTAGCCACGTCCGGATTCCCAATCCCTCCATGCCGGATTCCCGCGGAGGAGAGGACGTCACTCAAGCCCTGAACCTAAAGTCAGGCAACGGGCTAGATTCATTGGACAACATCCAAGAATCCAAGCTTCCAAGTTCGGAAGCTCCTCGGCCCTTAAGTTTCAGATTGAGCGCGGTTCCGGATTTAATTCCACCCGCCCACCCAAATATAAGCGACCTATCTCAAATTCGGCAAGAGCCGCATGAAACGATACACCATTCTTGGGCGATTCCTCCTGGTTATGGACAGGATAAAGGATCGCCGCGAGGAGGACGTAATCTCATTATTCAGCAACAATTGCACGGACAACGGGATCCTAAACGCTATAAGTCGCCGTGACATTACACGCTTTGTCGACTTGGCGACGATAGTACGAAAGTATTGTGCGATGGAAAGCGCCTGGAAAACCGAATCAAGATTTTGGGACAATCCGGCCTTGAATACAACCCAGTCCGAAATAAAAGGGTGCATCATCGCCAGGCACGTGGGTTAAATACCAAAAAGCAAAAACCCTCTATAGGGCATGGAACCGTACTGGAGGGATGGCTCAATGGACCCTGTATTCATAATATAGAGGGCGCCACTCCAACTCACAGCCTTAGAGCATGTTGGATACTACGGCAGGTGGCCAAAAGTGGCGAAGAGCTTTTAGCTCTAGAGCACCAACCCAAGGATACCAGTACGGTATTAACAGTCTTCGAGACTTTCGCATCAAATAATATGCGGAAACGAACACTCCGCAGCCTCGCCGAAGTCTACCAAGTAGCAACAATAAACCCATGGAGTGACACGGCTATCACCTTTAATGCCAGTGACGAACCTAAGTTCCGAACAACCCGAGCACCAGCCGCACTGGTCCTCAGTCCGATAGTGGACGGTTTTCGCCTTACCAAGGTACTCATGGACGGTGGCAGCGGATTGAACCTCATTTACGAGGAAACCCTCGAAAAATGGAGATAGACTGGAGCCTCATTGAGCGAAGCAGCACAAACTTTAGAGGAACAATCCCGATCGGGAAGCCTGTCTGACAGGAAAAATCACACTGGATGTGGTGTTCGGCACGCCGGATAATTACAGGTCCGAGGAAGTCACGTTCCAAGTGGCCCCGTTCAGCAGCGGATACCACGCTCTATTAGGGCGAGAGGCATTCACAATTTTTCAAGCTATACCCCATTATGGGTACATGAAGCTCAAAATGCCCGGGCCCAACGGAATCATTACTCTTGCTAGTGACCCGGACATAGCACTCCGCGCTGAAAATAAGACAGCCGCACTGGCCCTCGAGGCACTATCTGAAGCCCTAGCGGCCGAGGAACTCACTGCGCTGCGCTCCACGGTAAATAGGGACGATATGATACTCGATAAGAGATCCAAATCCACTTCCTTCAAACCAGCGGACGAAATAGTCAAATTCCAAGTCCATCCAACGGACCCTACCAAAACGGCCTCCATCGGGGCACAATTAAATCCTGATGTAGACGCCGCACTAAGAGAATTCCTACGCGAAAATTGGGACATTTTTGCCTGGCACCCTTCGGGCATGCCAGGAATCCCACGCCGGCTGGCCGAGCACAGCCTAAACATCCTAAAAGGATTCAAGCCAGTCAAACAGGCTCTTCGGCGTTTATCCGAACCAAAGAGACAGGCCATGGGAGAGGAGCTAGCCAAACTATTGGAGGCCGGATTCATCAGAGATATAAAACATCCGGACTGGCTAGCAAACCTGGTGATGGTACCAAAGAAGGACAAATCATGGCGCCTATGCGTCGATTTCAAGGACCTCAACAAGGCTTGCCCAAAGGATCCCTTCCCCTCCCCCGCATCGATCAAATCATCGACGCTACCGCAGGACACGATTCATTGTGTTTCCTCGACGCATACTCCGGCTACCACCAAATTAAGATGGCAGAGCCTGACCAAGCCGCAATGGCATTCATCACTCCGTACGGCCCATTCTGCTTCAACACAATGCCCTTCGGGCTAAAAAATGCCGGCGTAACATATCAGCGCATGATTCAGACATGTCTGGCAAAACAGATCGGCAAAATAGTGGAGGCATACGTAGACGATGTGGTCGTCAAAAGCAAGCACGTCGAAACTCTAGTAGGCAACTTGAGGCTCACATTCGATAATCTCCGAACATATGACATTAAGCTCAACCCGGAAAAATGCGTTTTTGCATCGTCCGGAAAGCTCTTGGGCTTCATTGTATCCGTAGAGGAATTGAAGCAAACCCAGCCAAGATCCGAGCTCTGTCACAATTGGATATCCCAAAGACCTCAAACAAATACAAAATTGATGGATGCGTGGCGGCTCTAAGCCGCTTTATCTCCGCTTGGGAGAAAAGGCATTACCCTTTATCGCCTCCTCCGACCTTTTGAACACTTGAGTGGGCGGATGCCGCCACGGCCGGACTCGGAGAAATAAAAGCCATATTGGCAACAAACCCAGTCCTGGCCGCGCCCAACATGGGTGAACCAATGTTATGATACATCGCGACAACTCATCAAGTTGTAAGCGCGATGCTCGTTGTCGAACGAGAAACGGACAGACACAAGTTCCCTCTTCAAAAACCAGTTTACTACGTGTCCACTGTCCTAACTCCATGCAAGTCACGGTACCCACATTATCAAAAGATGGCGTACGCGGTGTTTATGGCATCCCGGAAGCTGCGACACTACTTTCAAGAGTGCTCAATAACAGTAGCCCCCGAAGTACCCCTTAATGACATTATAAACAACCACGACGCGACGGGCCGGATTGCCAAATGGGCCATTGAGCTCCTCCCGTTCGACATAACCTATAAGCCACGGAGAGCTATTAAGTCGCAAGTTTTGGTCGACTTCGTCGCCGAATGGACCGAAGCCAAACTCCCTAAAGAGTACGGTGCATATTCCAACTGGATAATGCACTTTGACGGCTCCAAAATGTTGGCTGGCCTAGGGGCTGGTGTCGTTCTGACATCCCCAACCAGAGATATAGTTCAATATGTACTCCAGATAATGTATACAAACTCCAACAACGCAGCCGAATACGAGGCCCTTCTACATGGTCTCCGGATGGCAGTCTCCATGGGCATTCAATGCCTAGAGGTGCGCGGTGATTCGAACCTCGCGATATCACAAATAAATGGAGACTTTGATGCCAAGGATCAGAAAATGGCAGCCTATCGCAATGCAGTCCTAAAAATGTCAGCTCGGTTTGAGGGGCTCGAATTTCACCATATAGCCCGGGACAACAACCGGCAGCAGGCGTGTTAGGCATTGGCGCAAAAGCGATGCTGTCCCCCTCCCCAATATCTTCCTAGAGAGGCTGTTCAAGCCATCCGTATTATGGGAGGAGAGTCCGAAATAACAAGCCGGACCCAACCGACTTGCCCCACACCGAACATTCTGACACAGTTGGTGGTTCTACCACCGAAATAACATCCTCAGCCCACGTAATAATGGCAGTCATTGCCCCGTGGACAGAACCATTCCTAGCCTACCTAACCAGGTAGGAACTCCCCGAGGACCAAAATGAGGCCCGCTGCATAGTGCGGCGATCTAAAGCCTACAAAGTCCATGAGGGAGAGCTTTATAAAAAAGCACAACCGAGTCCTTCAAAGGTGTATCTCCGAAGAAGAAGGCGGAATCTTCGGCTGAAATACATTTGGACTCGCGGGCACCACGCCGTAGCCTGGCCCTTGTAGGCAAGGCCTTCCGACAGGATTTTATTGGCCGACGGCCCGGCAGATGCTCAGGACTTAGTCCAACGATGCGTCGGATGCCAGCTCTTTGCTAATCAGAGCCACATGCCACCTACCGCCCTCAAAACTATACCCATCACCTGGCCCTTTGTTGTCTGGGGGCTTGACATGGTTGGACCCCTTAAAGGGGGAACCCACAAGCAAAAATACCTACTGGTCATGGTGGATAAATTCACCAAATGGATAGAGGCCAAGCCTGTCAAGACGGCTGAATCCGGACCGGTGATAGACTTCATATCAGGGGTCCTACACCGTTACGGTGTCCCCCACAGCATCATCACTGATAACGGCACAAACTTTACGGCCGGCGATGTCAAACTCTGGTGCAAAAACATGGGCATTAAACTAGACTACGCCTCAGTCTATCACCCTCAAACTAACGGTCAAGTTGAGCAAGCAAATGGTCTAATTATGAGCGGCATCAAACCCAGATTAGTGCGGTCCCTCAAGGAATCTAACACGACTTTGGGTAGAGGAGCTCGACTCGTAGACTGGGGCTGCGGACCACTCCGAATCGCACGACCGGATTCACACCATTCTTTATGGTATACGGCGCAGAGGCAGTTCTGCCCTGCGACATAATTCATGACTCACCTCGCGCACGCATGTACGAAGAAAGAGAAGCCGAGCTCGATCGGCAGGACAGTTTGGACGCCTTGGAGGAGGAGCGTGACGTAGCAAAAGCCCGTTCCGCATTTTATCAACAGCAGGCTCGAAGATATCAAAGCAGAGAAGTACGGGCCAAAACTTACAATGTTGGCGAGCTAGTTCTACGCTTGCCGGACAAGAAAAAGGACAAACTAAAGCCCAAATGGGAAGGTCCCTTTATCATCGACCAAGTCCTGACCGGCGGAGCGTACCGTCTACCGACTCAAGCTGAACCCATGGAACGCAGCATGTCTCTAAAGATTCTACGCCTAGCGCCGGATTCTGAGTTCGTCTCCTTCCTCTGTCCATATTTTACATTTTAGCTGTCTTCTATTTTTCTCCTTCTCCCTCCTTTTTTCATTCAAGCCTTGGCAGGCTCGTTAGCGCATTGTTCGCGACCCTTGACGCGCTATCCGCTCATTGTACCGGGGCTTCTTTCACGAAGCTTAATTATAAGGGCTTCATGCCCAATACATGTGTCACACTTCCGTATGTACCTTTTATTCGCCATTATATGCATCGATATGACTTAAGTTTTGGCCAAGCTGGGTTGCCTGGATCCTGTGCTTACCCCTACGTTCCCGATTGTTCGGCTAGGTGGTAAAGGGAGCACCTCTGCGATTGTTACTGCCGGGTCAGCCGGATGTGTACCTCAGACTGGGTGAAGCCGAAAGCTAGCGTTCTTAAGAGAATATTCGGTCGGTGAACTAAAAGAAGATTTTTTACCTATTTATTTATCTGCCCCCAGATGTTTTTTTGCTTTTTTCGCAGTCCGGACATGCACTTTAGGGCATGCCACCCAGGGAAAGGAACCCCTAACGGAACTATTCTCCCTGGAAGATGTTTCTTACTAACCAAGTAATATAACATAACTAGTTGGGCACTTGTCTGATAAAGCACTAATGACCCCTACGCTGGTCTCCACGCATGCCCGGTTTTTATATAACCGCGAGGGTATTCGGACACACCTGCACTATCGGGTCCCGAGGTTGAAGCGAAAAGGTCCACTAAGACAAACGATCTACAATCCGGCTAGAAGGCATTTTACATGTCACTTTAAATTACATAGTCAATTTGACTGATTGTATTCCTCTTCAATACCATCTAACAGGCTGTCTAGTTTACAGTCCTGCTGGGAATACTTTGCGGCCAATTCCACCTGGCCGTACACTAAGCTCACAGGGATCTCCTTCCCATCTGGCCCCACAGGTCCGACCTCGGCCATGTGGTTTGGGTCAGCCTTCGTGTACCGCATCTTCACCATGGCCCAGGTCTCCCTGGCGCCTTGACGGCAGGCCGATATCTTCCATAACAGGAAGCGCCTCCGCGCTCCCTGGAGCCTCTCTGCAAGCTCCCCAAGGCCTTCGGGCAGGGAGATAGATGGCCACAAGGCCTAGGCGACGCCTTTCATCACCTGCCGAACTTGTTCGTGCAGTTGTAAGAGCTCGGGAAGAAGGTCACCCATAGAACCGGGCATTTCCTCTGCAGGATGGCCAGTGAGCATACCTACAGACATAACTCTGTTAATCGACTTCCTCGCCGAACACTTTTCTCAAAGTTCGTTTAAGCACTTACTAAAAATGCCGTGTCGAAGCCGCCGATTCTCCTTAATGGAGGCAGACAGCTGGGCACGAACATCCTTTTAGCTCCTCGCCCAGCTGGGTGTTGGCATCTTGGAGATTATTTTTCTCCTGCCTCACCCTCGTAAGCACGTTCTTGCCGGCCTTTAACCGGCGCAAGAGTTGTTGTTTGTCCGGATCTACCCCGGCGCCATCTGCAATGTCATTGTCAGATCTATACACACGCCGCACTTCATAACATACTTATCTTTTAAAAGCGTATGTTACCAGAGGGGGTCTCCTTGGCTTCCCCTGTCGCGGCTTGTGCGGCCTCAAGTTGGGCTTTGCACTCTTCAAGCTCCTGGGACAATTGGGTATTCTTTTCGGTAAGATCCTGCACAATAAATGATTCTTAAATCAGTTATTCTAACTATTTTAAGTCTCGGGGGCTACTGGTATATATAACCATCAATTTTTCTCAACCTTATGTCTTTCACATACTGCTCGTGGCTCTGGCTAGACCATTTTGAGCAGCACGAAGGTGCGCGTCTCCCGAATTGAAGGCATCCAATGCCTCTTGGGAGAAACATGCATCACGAAGAACAGTCCGGCGACGCCTGTGATTCATGGCACTTTCCACCTTGGAATTGGTGGCAGATAGCCCGTCGGCATCCTCTGTCAGAGGAGCGTCCGACGCACGCTTTGTGTTCGTCCCCGCTTCTGGACCTGGCTTTGAAGCCTGGCTGGCGGAGGCTCGATTGGCAACCTCTCCGGATATAGTCCGGCGAGCGCTCTTTTTCCTGAAAAGAGCGCGAGCGTTAGCATGCCTTCCGGAATAAAACCTAGGAATAAGGCGACACGCCATACCGTATCTTGGCGCTTGGCCAGACCGCACTTCTTTTTAGCCTGCTGGGCCGTGCTGCCCCTTATTGGCTAGCCACCGCAGGCTCGGCCTTCCGCCCCAAGGGCTCCCCCTGCAGAACGCCATTGATATACGGTGGTCAAAGATAAGCATGGAGGGATCATTTCTAAGGTATTGGGACTTCGGTCTCAATTACCTGTGAGGCTGGAAATATTCCGGGGTAATCGCCCGTAATGGCAACCAAGGCATTATCGATGCTTAGTTGGTAAAATACCCCATCAATCAGCTCCACAGATATGTCCGGATCCTCTTGGGAGGCCGGATCGAGGGACCGTTCCGGATCCTCAGGATGTGGAGGTGGGCTGTTTATATCCTTTACGACCCGACGCAATTCCTGCGTCAAAATCACAAGATAAGGTACTTACTATGGGAATATGGAACGGATGGGCATAAAGAAGTGTCCGCTTACCCAGCTTGGAGGATCATACATAGAAAATCCGCCCTGTGGATTGACGCGTAGGAAATCCTCCTCTTCTCCCTTGTATAATGCGGACAAGGCCTCCATCAGAACAGCGACCGATCCCGGCCCCTTGCGGCCGCAGCGGGTGGCGTCATCTTTGTTGGAAATATGCCCTAGAGGCAATAATAAAAGTGTTATTATTATATTTCTTTGTTCATGATAATTGTCTTTTATTCATGCTATAACTGTATTATCCGGAAATCGTAATACACGTGTGAATACATAGACTACAATACGTCCCTAGTAAGCCTCTAGTTGACTAGCTCGTTGGTCAACGAGATAGTCATGGTTTCGACTATGGACATCGATGTCATTGATAACGGGATCACGCCATTAGGAGAATGACGTGATGGACAAGACCCAATCCTAAGCATAGCACAAAGATCGTGTAGTTCGTTTTGCTAGAGCTTTTCCAATGTCAAGTATCTCTTCCTTAGACCATGAGATCGTGCAATTCCGGATACCGTAGGAGTGCTTTGGGTGTATCAAACGTCACAACGAATCGGGTGACTATAAAGGTGCACTACAGGTATCTCCGAAAGTGACCATTGGGTTGACACGGATCGAGATGGGATTTGTCACTCCAGACACGGAGAGGTATCACTAGGGCCCACTCGGTAATGCATCATCATAATGAGCTCAAAGTGATCAAGTGTCCGTCACGGGATCATGCATTGCGGTACGAGTAAAGTGACTTGCCGGTAACGAGACTAACGAGGTATTGGGATACCGACGATCGAGTCTCGGCAAGTAACATACCGTCGACAAAGGGAATAGAATACGGGTTGCTTGAACCCTTGACATCGTGGTTCATCCGATGACAACATCGAGGAGCATGTGGGAACCAACATGGGTATCCAGATCCCGCTGTTGGTTATTGACTTGAGGTAGTCTCGGTCATGTGCAGATGTCTCCGAACCCGTAGGGTCTACACACTTAAGGTTCGGTGACGCTAGGGTTAATAGGAAGACAAGTATGTGATTACCGAATGTTGTTCGAGTCCTAGATGAGATCCCGGACGTCACGAGGAGTTCGGAATGGTCCGGAGGTAAAGATTTATATATGGAAAGTGGTTAAACGGACTGGAAGTTTGGTGGTATCGGTAAAGTACCGGGACCACCGGGAGGGTTCCGGAGGTCCACCGAGGGGCCACCTCTCGGGGGCCACATGGGCTAAGTGGAGAGGAGCCAGCCCTGGTGGGCTGGGCGCCTCCCCACCTAGGCCCATGCGGCTAGGGTTTGGGAGGGTAAACCTAAAGGGGCGCCCCCCTAGCTTGGGGGGCAAGCCACCCTCCCCTCCTCCCTTGGGTCGCCGCCCCCATCTAGGGTTTACCCTAGATGGCCGGCCCCCCTTTGCCCTCTCCTCCTATAAATAGAGGGGTGGGGGGGAAGGCTGCCAACACCATTGAAGGCGCAGCCCCTTCCCTCCCCAACACCTCTCTTTCTCCACGCAAGCTTGGCGAAGCCTCTGGGGAGAGCTGCTGCACCAACTGCACCACGCCGTTGTGCTGCCATTGAATTGTCTTCCTCAACCTCTCCTTCACTCTTGCTGGATCAAGACGGAGGAGACGCCATCGTCCCGTACGTGTGTTGAACACGGAGGTGCTGTCCTTTCAGTACTTTGGTCATCGGTGATCGGAATCACGTTGGGAACGTCTTCATCATCACCACTCTCAAGAACGCTTCCGTACTCGATCTACAAGTGGTATGTAGATGCAAACTCTCTCTAGTAACTCGTTGCTTAGTAGAACTCATAGATGGATCTTGGTGAAACCGTAGGAAAATTTTAATTTTCTGCAACGTTCCCCAACAGTGGTATCAGAGCTAGGTCTATGCGTAGTTCTCTTTGCACGAGTAGAACACAATTTTGTTGTGGGCGTGGATCTTGTCAACTTACTTTCCGTTACTAGTTGTTTCTTGCTTCCGTGGTATTGTGGGATGAAGCGCCCGGACCAACCTTACACGCATCTTACGTGAGACCGGTTCCACCGACTAACATGCACTAGTTGCATAAGGTGGCTGGCGGGTGTCATCTCTCCTACTTTAGTTGGAGCGGATTCGATGAACAGGGTCCTTATGAAGGGTAAATAGAAGTTGACAAGATCACGTTGTGGTTATTCGTAGGTAAGAAAACGTTCTTGCTAGAACCCAATTGCAGCCACGTAAAAGATGCAACAACAATTAGAGGACGCCTAACTTGTTTTTGCAGCAATTGTCATGTGACGGATATGGCCAAGTTGTGATGAATGATGATATATTGTGATGTATGAGATCATGTTCTTGTAATAGGAATCACGACTTGCATGTCGATGAGTATGACAACGGCAGGAGCCATAGGAGTTGTCTTTATTTTTGTATGACCCACGTGTCATTGAAGAACGCCATGTAATTTACTTTACTTTATTGCTAAACGCGTTAGCCATAGAAGTAGAAGTAGTCGTTGGCGTGACAACTTCATGGAGGCACGATGATGGAGATCATGATGATGGAGATCATGGTGTCATGCCGGTGACAGGATGATCATGGAGCCCTCAAGATGAAGATCAAAGGAGCTATATGATATTGGCCATATCATGTCACTACTTTATAATTGCATGTGATGTTTATTATGATTATGCATCTTGTTTACTTAGAACGACGGTAGTAAATAAGATGATCCCTTAGAACAATTTCAAGAAGTGTTCTCCCTAAGCGTGCACCGTTGCTACAGTTCGTCGCTTCTAAGCACCACGTGTTAATCGGGTGTGATGGATTCTTACGTTCACATACAACGGGTGTAAGCAAGATTTACACACGCAGAAACACTTAGGGTTAACTTGACGAGCCTAGCATGTGAAGACATGGCCTCGAACACGGAGACCGAAAGGTCGAACACGAGTCGATGGAAGATACGATCAACATGAGAATGTTCACCGACGCAGACTAGTCCGTCTCACGTGTTGATCGGACACGGCCTAGTTGACTCGGATCGTGTAACACTTAGATGACTAGAGGATGTCTAATCTAAGTGGGAGTTCATTAATAATTTGATTAGATGAACTTAATTATCATGAACTTAGTCTAAAACTTTTGAATTATATGTCTTGTAGATCAAATGGCCAACGCCATGTCAACTTGAACTTCAACGCGTTCCTAGAGAAAACCAAGCTGAAAGATGACGGCAGCAACTATACGGACTGGGTCCGAACACGAGGATCATCCTCATAGCTGCCAGAAACAATACGCCCTAGAAGGACCGCTAGGTGACGCCCCGTCCCCGAAGAACCAAGACATTATGAATGCTTGGCAGTCTCGTCTTGATGATTACTCCCTCGCTCAAGGCGGCATGCTTTACAGCTTAGAACCGGGGCTCCAAAAGCGTTTTGAGCATCACGGAGCATATGAGATGTTCAAGAGCTGAAACTTGTTTTCCAAGCTCACGCCGGTCGAGAGATATGACATCTCGACAAGTTCTATAGTTGTAAGATGGAGGAAAACAGTTCTGTCGGTGAGCACATTCTCAAGATGTCCAGGTTGCACAACCGTATGACCCAGCTGAATATTAACCTCCCCGATGAGGCGGTCATTGACAGAATCCTCGATCGCGCCCCACCAAGCTACAAGAGCTTTGTGATGAACTACAACATGCAGGGATGGTAAAGACCATTCTGAAGTGTTCTCTATGTCAAGTCAGCCGAGGTTGAAATCAAGAAAGAACATCAAGTGTTGATGGTCAATAAGACCACTAAGTTTAAGAAGGGCAAGGGCAAGAAGAACTTCAAGAAGGAGGGCAAGGAGGTTGCCGCGCCCTGCAAGCAAGTTGCCGGAAGAAGTCAAAGAATGGACCCAAGCCCGAGATCGAGTGCTTTTATTGCAAGGGAAGGGTCTTCGAAGCGGAACTTCCCCAAATACTTAGCGGATAAGAAGGCCGGCAACACCAAAGGTATATTTGATATACATGTAATTGATGTGTACCTTACGAAGAATCGTAGTAACTCCCGGTATTTGATACCGTGCCGTTGCTCATATTTGTAACTCACAGCAGGAGCTGCGGAATAAGCGGAGGCTGGCGAAGGGACGAGGTGACGATGCGCGTCGGGAATGGTTCCGAGTCGATGTGATCGCCGTCGGCACGCTACCTCTTCATTTACCCACGGATTAGTTATGAACCTTAATAATTGTTATTTGGTGCCAAGTTTGAGCATGAATATTGTATCCGGATCTCGTTTAATGCGAGATGGCTACTCATTTAAATCCGAGAATAATGGTTGTTCTATTTATATGAGAGATATGTTTTATGGTCATGCTCCGATGGTCAATGGTTTATTCTTAATGAATCTCGGCGTAGTATTACACATGTTCATAGCGTGAATACCAAAAGATGTAAAGTTGATAACGATAGTCCCACATACTTGTGGCATCGCCGCCTTTGGTCACATTGGTGTCAAGCGCATGAAGAAGCTCCATCTTGATGGACTTTTAGAGTCTCTTGATTATGAATCATTTGACACATGCGAACCATGCCTCATGGGCAAGATGACCAAGACTCCATTCTCGGAACAATGGAGCGAGCAACCAACTTGTTGGAAATCATACATACCGATGTGTGCGGTCCAATGAGCGTTGAGGCTCATGGAGGATATCGTTATGTTCTCACTCTCACAGATGACTTGAGTAGATATGGGTATGTCTACTTGATGAAACACAAGTCTGAGACCTTTGAAAAGTTCAAGGAATTTCAGAATGAAGTAGAGAATCAACGTGACCGAAAGATAAAATTCTTACGATCGGATCGTGGAGGAGAATATTTAAGTCACGAATTTGGTACACACTTAAGAAAATGTGGAATCGTTTCACAACTAACGCCACCGAACACCTCGGTAAGAACGGTGTGTCCGAACGTCGAATCGCACTCTATTGGATATGGTGCGATCTATGATGTCTCTTACCGATTTAGCGCTATCATTTTGGGGATACGCCTAGAGACAGCTACATTCACTTTAAATAGGGCACCGCCTAAATCCGCTGAGACGACACCGTATGAATTATGGTTTGGGAAGAAACCTAAGCTGTCGTTTCTAAAAGTTTGGGGATGCGATGCTTATGTCAAGAAACTTCAACCGAAAAGCTCGAACCCAAGTCGAAAAATGCGTCTTCATAGGATACCCTAAGGAAACCTTTGGGTATACCTTCTACCTTAGATCCGAAGGCAAGATCTTTGTTGCCAAGAACGGAACCTTTACGGAAAAGAGTTTCTCTCGAAAGAAGTAAGTGGGAGGAAAGTAGAACTCGATGAAGTACTACCTCTTGAACAGGAAAGTAGTGCAGCTCAGAAAATGTTCTGTGATGCCTACACCAACCAAGAGGAAATTCATGATGATGATCAAGGTACTTCGGATCAAGTTGCTCTTGAACTCAGAGGTCCACTAGGACACGTTCCGCACTGCAGTGGTACGGCAACCCTGTCCCGGAAATCATGTTGTTAGACAACGGTGAACCTTCAACTATGAAGAAGCAATGGCGGCCCAGATTCCAACAAATGGCTAGAAGCCATGAAGTCCGAGATAGAATCCATGTATGAAAACAAAGTGTGGACTTTGACCGACTTGCCCGATGATCGCGAGCGATAGAAAACAAATGGATCTTTAAGAAGAAGACGGACGCGGATGGTAATGTCACCATCTATAAAGCTCGACTTGTCGCTAAGGGTTATCGGCAAGTTCAAGGGATTGACTACGATGAGACTTTCTCTCCGTAGCGAAGCTTAAGTCCGTCCCAATCATGTTAGCAATTGCGCATACTATGATTATGAGATATGGCAGATGGACGTCAAAACAGCGTTCCTTAACGGCTATCTTAAGGAAGAGCTGTATATGATACAGCCGGAAGGTTTTGTCGATCCTAAGAATGTCGACAAAGTATGCAAGCTCCAACGATCCATTTATGGGCTGGTGCAAGCATCTCGGAGTTGGAACATTCGCTTTGATGAGATGATCAAAGCGTTTAGTTTATCTTGAGACTTATGGAGAAGCTCCTGCGTTTACAAGAAAGTGAGTGGGAGCTCAGAGCATTTCTCATATTATATGTAGATGACATACTTGATGGGAAATGATATAGAATTCTTGGACAGCATTAAGGCCTACTTGAATAAGTGTTTTTCAATGAAGGACCTTGGAGAAGCTGCTTATATATTAGGCATCAAGATCTATAGAGATAGATCGAGACGCCTCATAGGTCTTTCACAAAGCACATACCTTGATAAGATTTTGAAGAAGTTCAAAATGGATCAGTCCAAGAAGGGTTCTTGCTCAGATTGCAAGGTGTGAGATTGAGCTCAGCTCAATGCCCGACCACGGCAAAAGATAAAGAAGAGATGAGTGTCATCCCTATGCCTCAGCCATAGGATCTATTATGTATGCCATGCTGTGTACTGGACCTGATGTAAACCTTGCCGTAAGTTTGGTAGGAAGGTACCAAAGTAATCCCGCAAGGAACACTGGACAGCGGTCAAGAATATCCTGAAGTACGAAAAGGACAAAGGACATGTTTTCGTTTATGGAGGTGACGAAGAGCTCGTCAGAACAGGTTACGCCGACGCTTAGCTTCGACACGATCCGATGACTCTAAGTCACAAACCGGATACGTGTATATGTTGAATGGTGGAGCGAAGCTGGTGCAGCTGCAAGCAGAGCGTCGTGGCGGGATCTACATGTGAAGCGGAGTACATGGCAGCCTCGGAGGCAGCGCATGAAGCAATTTGGGTGAAGGAGTTCATCACCGACCTAGGAGTCATACCCAATGCGTCGGGGCCGATCAAACTCTTCCGTGACAACTTTGGAGCTATTGCACTTGCCAAGGAGCCCAGGTTTCACAAGAAGACCAGCACATCAAGCGTCGCTTCAACTCCATCCGTGAAAATGTTCGGGATGGAGACATAGAAATTTGCAAAGTGCATACGGATCTGAATGTCGCAGATCCGCTGACTAAACCTCTCTCGCGAGCAAAACATGATCAACACCAGAACTCTATGGGTGTTCGATTCATCACAATGTAACTAGATTATTGACTCTAGTGCAAGTGGGAGACTGTTGGAAATATGCCCTAGAGGCAATAATAAAAGTGTTATTATTATATTTCTTTGTTCATGATAATTGTCTTTTATTCATGCTATAACTGTATTATCCGGAAATCGTAATACACGTGTGAATACATAGACTACAATACGCCCCTAGTAAGCCTCTAGTTGACTAGCTCGTTGGTCAACAGATAGTCATGGTTTCGACTATGGACATCGATGTCATTGATAACGGGATCACGTCATTAGGAGAATGACGTGATGGACAAGACCCAATCCTAAGCATAGCACAAAGATCGTAGTTCGTTTTGCTAGAGCTTTTCCAATGTCAAGTATCTCTTCCTTAGACCATGAGATCGTGCAATTCCGGATACCGTAGGAGTGCTTTGGGTGTATCAAACGTCACAACGAATCGGGTGACTATAAAGGTGCACTACAGGTATCTCCGAAAGTGACCATTGGGTTGACACGGATCGAGGCGGGATTTGTCACTCCGACACGGAGAGGTATCACTAGGGCCCACTCGGTAATGCATCATCATAATGAGCTCAAAGTGATCAAGTGTCCGTCACGGATCATGCATTGCGGATACGAGTAAAGTGACTTGCGGTAACGAGACTAACGAGGTATTGGGATACCGACGATCGAGTCTCGGGCAAGTAACATACCGTCGACAAAGGGAATAGAATACGGGTTGCTTGAACCCTTGACATCGTGGTTCATCCGATGACAACATCGAGGAGCATGTGGGAACCAACATGGGTATCCAGATCCTCTGTTGGTTATTGACTTGAGGTAGTCTCGGTCATGTTCGCATGTCTCCGAACCCGTAGGGTCTACACACTTAAGGTTCGGTGACGCTAGGGTTAATAGGAAGACAAGTATGTGATTACCGAATGTTGTTTGAGTCCGGATGAGATCCCGGACGTCACGAGGAGTTCCGGAATGGTCCGGAGGTAAAGATTTATATATGGAAAGTGGTTAAACGGACTCGGGAAGTTTGGTGGTATCTGGGTAAATACCGGGACCACCGGGAGGGTTCCGGAGGTCCACCGAGGGGCCACCTCTCCGGGGGCCACATGGGCTAAGTGGGAGGGAGCCAGCCCCGGTGGGCTGGGCGCACCTCCCACCTAGGCCCATGCGGCTAGGGTTTGGGGAGGGGTAAACCCTAAAGGGGGCGCCCCCCTAGCTTGGGGGCAAGCCACCCTCCCCTCCTCCCTTGGGCCGCCGCCCCCATCTAGGGTTTACCCTAGATGGCCGGCCCCCCTTTGCCCTCTCCTCCTATAAATAGAGGGGTGGGGGGGAGGGCTGCCAACACCATTGAAGGCGCAGCCCCTCCCCTCCCCAACACCTCTCTTTCTCCACGCAAGCTTGGCGAAGCCCTGCCGGAGAGCTGCCGTACCAACTGCACCACGCCGTTGTGCTGCCATTGGAATTGTCTTCCTCAACCTCTCCTTCACTCTTGCTGGATCAAGACGGAGGAGACGCCATCGTCCCGTACGTGTGTTGAACACGGAGGTGCTGTCCTTTCAGTACTTTGGTCATCGGTGATCGGAATCACGTTGGGAACGTCTTCATCATCACCACTCTCAAGAACGCTTCCGTACTCGATCTACAAGTGGTATGTAGATGCAAACTCTCTCTAGTAACTCGTTGCTTAGTAGAACTCATAGATGGATCTTGGTGAAACCGTAGGAAAATTTTAATTTTCTGCAACGTTCCCCAACAATCTTCCCCATTGAAATCCCACATGGGGTGGCCTCTATATTGAAGCGGCTGCACCCCCCGCATGATGCATATGGCCATGACTTCAATCGTGGTCAGTCCGGAGTGAGCCAACAACCTTATTCGGCTCATCAGGTAAAGGACGTCCCTGTCATTCTCCCTCTGAGGGCTCCGTGGACGCCAGCTTAGGCGTTTCTTCAAAGGAGCATTACTGAACTCCGGGAGGCCGATCCGGACAGGGTCCGGCAGGGGGACGTCTTCTGTATAAAACCATTCCAAAGGCCAGTCTTTGGACGCCTTCTTCGGGGTTCCGGATAGGTATCCGGTCCCGACGATGCGCCATAGTTCGGCTCCGCCCACTTGATATATCGACCCCTCCTGAGAACGGGGTACGAGGCAGAACAACCTCTTCCACAGCGCCAAATGAGCCTCGATGCCCAAAAACAGCTCGCAAAGGGCCACGAAGCCCGCAATATGCATAATGGAGGCAGGCGTAAGGTTGTGCAATTGGAGGCCATAGAACTCCAGGAGCCCCCGGAGAAACGGATGGATTGGAAATCCGAGCCCTCTTATCAAATAGGGGACAAGGCATACCCGCTCTCCTTGGGAGGGACTGGGGATGCTCTCCGCTTGTTTTCCGCCCTTATAGGTGGCGAGTCCGGCTCGAACCGGAACCATGAAGGCTGGGGGAAGAAGCCCCTTGGTTTGGAGCGTCACTAACTCGCTGTGCGGGACGGAGCATCTCTCCCAATCTCCGGGCTGAGGACTAGGAGGGCGAGAGGAGGAGCCGCGTCGACTGTCCATGATGGAATGGGTTTTTGTCAGATGCGCTCTGTTGAAAGCTCACGGAGGGAAGGTGGTGTGATGTGGATCTAGATCCTCGTCTCTTATATAGGCAGCTCATTTGCGTAGCTAGGGAGGTAAATGTAAAAATACCCTGGCTTTTCGCATTCATTCAACACGTGGAAGATGGCCATTATTGGGCGTGGAAGTCAAGGAGCGCGATGTTTACAAGAAGCCGGACACTATTCAAACAGGGACACATGATTTGGAGAAGAACCCGCCTTGCAATACCGAAGACAATCTACGTGCCGGACTCGTCGTCATTGAAGCCTGGTTTGGGGGCTACTGAGGGAGTCCTGGATTAGGGGGTGTCCGGATAGCCGGACTATGACCTTTGGCCGGACTCCTGGACTATGAAGATACAAGATTGAAGACTTCGTCCCGTGTCCGAATGGGACTTTCCTTGGCGTGGAAGGCAAGCTTGGCGATACGGATATGTAGATCTCCTACCATTGTAACCGACTCTGTGTAACCCTAACCCTATTCGGTGCCTATATAAACCGGAGGGTTTTAGTCCGTAGGACGAACAACAATTATACCATAGGCTAGCTTCTAGGGTTTAGCCTCTCTGATCTCGTGGTAGATCTACTCTTGTACTACCCATATCATCAATATTAATCAAGCAGGAGTAGGGTTTTACCTCCATCAAGAGGGCCCGAACCTGGGTAAAAACATCGTGTCCCTTGTCTCTTGTTACCATCCGCCTAGACGCACAGTTCGAGACCCCCTACCCGAGATCCGCCGGTTTTGACACCGACAGTCGTTCTAAGCAAATAAGATGTAAACATGACAAACATCACATGCAAATCATAAAGTGACATGATATGGCCAATATCATCTTACGCCTTTTGATCTCCATCTTCGAGGCGCGACATGATCACCTTCGTCACCGGCATGACACCATGATCTCCATCATCGTGTCTTCATGAAGTTGTCTCGCCAATTATTACTTCTACTACTATGGCTAACGGTTAGCAATAAAGTAAAGTAATTACATGACATTTTTCATTGACACGCAGGTCATACAATAAACTAAGACAACTCCTATGGCTCCTGCCGGTTGTCATACTCATCGACATGCAAGTCGTGATTCCTATTACAAGAACATGATCAATCTCATACATCACATCCTTTTGTCCATATCACATCACATAGCATACCCTGCAAAAACAAGTTAGACGTCCTCTAATTGTTGTTGCATGTTTTACGTGGCATCTATGGGTTTCTAGCAAGAATGTTTCTTACCTACGCAAAAGCCACAACGGTGATATGCCAATTGCTATTTACCCTTCATAAGGACCCTCTTCATTGAATCCAATCCAACTAAAGTGGGAGAGACAGACACCCGCTAGCCACCTTATGCATCAAGTGCATGTCAGTCGGTGGAACCTGTCTCACGTAAGTGTACATGTAAGGTTGGTCCGGGCCGCTTCATCCCACAATGCCGCCGAATCAAGATAAGACTAGTAACGGCAAGCAAATTTAACAAATCATCGCCCACAACTACTTTGTGTTCTACTCGTGCATAGAATCTACGCATAGACCTAGCTCATGATGCCACTGTTGGGGATCGTAGCAGAAATTTAAAATTTTCTACGCATCACCAAGATCAATCTATGGAGTCATCTAGCAACGAGAGAGAGAGGAGTGCATCTACATACCCTTGTAGATCGCGAGCGGAAGCGTTCAAGAGAACGGGGTTGATGGACGTACTCGTCGTGATACAAATCACCGATGACCCCAGCGCCGAATGGACGACACCTCCGCGTTCAACACACGTACGGTTGGGGAAGACGTCTCCTCCTTCTTGATCCAGCAAGGGGGAAGGATAGGTTGATGGAGATCCAGCAGCACGACGGCGTGGTGGTGGAAGCAGCGGGGATCTTGGCAAGGCTTCGCCAAGCTCAGCGAGAGGGAGAGGTGTTATGGGGGGAGAGGAAGGTGCCAGTGAAGGAAATATGCCCTAGAGGCAATAATAATGTTATTATTTATTTCCTTATATCATGATAAATGTTTATTATTCATGCTAGAATTGTATTAACCGGAAACATAATACATGTGTGAATACATAAACCTACAGAGTGTCACTAGTATGCCTCTACTTGACTAGCTCGTTAATCAAAGATGGTTATGTTTCCTAACCATGAACAAGGAGTTGTTATTTGATTAACAGGATCACATCATTGGTTGAATGATCTGATTGACATGACCCATTCCATTAGCATAGCACCTGATCGTATAGTTTGTTGCTAGTGCTTTTCTTCATGACTTATACATGTTCCTATGACTATGAGATTATGCAACTCCCGCTTGCCCGAGGAACACTTTTGGTGCTACCAAACGTCACAACGAATCGGGTGATTATAAAGGTACATTACAGGTGTCTCCAAGGTACATGTTGGGTTGGCATATTTGAGATTAGGATTTGTCACTCCGATTGTCGGAGAGGTATCTCTGGGCCCTCTCGGTAATGCACATCACATAAGCCTTGCAAGCATTGCAACTAAATGTGTTAGTTGTGAGATGATGTATTACGGAACGAGAAAAGAGACTTACCAAGAACGAGATTGAACTAGGTATTGATACCGACGATCGAATCTCGGGCAAGTAACATACCGATGACAAAGGGAACAACGATGTTGTTATGCGGTCTCGACCGATAAAGATCTTCGAGAATATGTAGGAGCCAATATGGGCATCCAGGTCCCGCTATTGGTTATTGACTAGAGAGGTGTCTCGGTCATGTCTACATAGTTCTCGAACCCGTAGGGTCCGCACGCTTAACGCTTCGATGGATGTTATTATGAGTTTATATGATATTGATGTACGAAGGTTGTTCGAGTCCGGATGAGATCACGGACATGACGAGGAGTCTCGAAATGGTCGAGACATAAAGATTGATATATTGAAGCCTATGTTTGACTCGGAATCACTCCGGGTGAAATTGGGAATTTTACCGAGTACCGGGGTTACCGGAACCTCCGGGAGTCAATGGGCCTTGATGGGCCTTAAGGGAAAGAGAAAGGGGCCATATGCTGGTCGCAGCCTTCCCCTTCCCTAGTCCTATTAGGATTAGGAGAGGGGTGGCGCCTCTCTCCCTCTCCCTTGGTCAAACCCTAGTTGGACTAGGATTGGGGGAATCCTACCCGGTGGGAGTAGGACTCCCCAGCGCAGCCATAGGTGGCCGGCCAGCCCCTCCCTTCCCTCCTTTATATACAGGGCAGAGGGCACCCCATGACACACAAGTTGATCTACGGATCTTTCCTTAGCCGTGCGGTGCCCCTTCCACCATATTCCACCTCGGTCATATCGTCATGAGCTTAGGTGAAGCCCCGCGGAGAAGTCATATCGTCATGAGCTTAGGCGAAGCCCCGCGTCGGTGGAGCATCATCATCGCCACCACGCCGTCGTCTTGACGGAACTCATCCCCGACACTTTGCTGGATCGGAGTCCGGGATCGCCATCGAGCTGAACGTGTGCGAGAACTCGGAGGTGCCGTGACGCTCGGTGCTTGGATCGGTCGGATCGTGAAGACGCACGACTACATCAACGCGTTGTTATAACGCTTCGCTTTCGGTCTCACGAGGGTACGTGGACGGACACTCTTCCTCTCGTTGCTATGCCATCACCATGGTCTTGCGTGATCGTGAGGAAAATTTTTGAAATTACTACGTTCCCCAACAAATGGCATCCGAGCCTGGTTTTATGCGTTGATGTCATTTGCACGAGTAGAACACAAGTGAGTTGTGGGCGATACAAGTCATACTACCTACCAGCATGTCATACTTTGGTTCAGCGGTATTGTGAGATGAAGCGCCCGGACCGACATTACGCCAGACGCTTACGCGAGACTGGTTTCACCGCTGTGAGCACTCGTTGCTTAAAGGTGGTGGCGGGTGTCTGTCTCTCTCACTTTAGTTGAACGAGTGTGGCTACGCCCGGTCCTTGAGAAGGTTAAACGGAGTCTATTTGACGAAGTATCGTTGTGGTTTTGATGCGAGGTAAGAACGGTTCTTGCTCAGCCCGTAGCAGCCACGTAAAACTTGCAACAACAAAGTAGAGGACGCCTAACTTGTTTTTGCAGGGCATGTTGTGATGTGATATGGTCAAGACGTGATGCTATATTTTATTGTATGAGATGATCATGTTTTGTAACCGAGTTATCGACAATCGGCAGGAGCCATATGGTTGTCGCTTATTGTATGAAATGCAACGCCATGTAATTGCTTTACTTTATCACTAAGCAGTAGCGATAGTCGAGAAGCAATAGTTGGCTAGACGACAACGATGCTACGATGGAGATCAAGGTGTCGCTACCGGTGACGATGGTGATCATGACGGTGCTTGGAGATGGAGATCACAAGCACAAGATGATGATGGCCATATCATATCACTTATATTGATTGCATGTGATGTTAATCCTTTATGCATCTTATTTTGCTTTGATTGACGGTAGCATTATAAGATGATCCCTTACTAAATTATCAAGAAGTGTTCTCCCGAGTATGCACCGTTGCGAAAGTTCTTCGTACGAGACACCACGTGATGATCGGGTGTGATAGGCTCTACGCTCAAATACAACGGTGCAAAACAGTTGCACACGCGAATACTCAGGTTATACTTGACGAGCTATGCATATAAGATATGACCTCGAACACGGAGACCGAAAGGTCGAGCGTGAATCATATAGTAGATATGATCAACATATTGATGTTCACCATTGAAACTACTCCATCACACGTGATGATCGGTCATGGTGTAGTTGATATGGATCACGAATCACTTAGAGAATTGAGGATATTTTTCTAAGTGGGAGTTCTTAAGTAATATGATTAATTGAACTTTAATTTATCATGAACTTAGTCCCGTAGTATTTTGCAAATTATGTTGTAGATCAATAGCTCGCGTTGTTGCTTCCCTATGTTTTTATATGTGTTCCTAGAGAAAATTGTATTGAAAGATGTTAGTAGCAATGATGCGGATTGGATCCGTGATCTGAGGTTTATCCTCATTGCTGCGCAGAAGAATTATGTCCTTAATGCACCGCTAGGTGATGACCTATTGCAGGAGCAGATCGAGACGTTATGAACGTTTGGCTAGCTCAATATGAGCGAATCTGAGACGTTATGAACGTTTGGCCAGCTCAATATGATGACTACTTGATAGTTTAGTGCACCATGCTTAACGGCTTAGAATCGGGACTTCAAAGACGTTTTGAACGTCATGGACCATATGAGATGTTCCAGGAATTGAAGTTAATATTTCAAGCAAATACCCGAGTTGAGAGATATAAAGTCTCCAACAAGTTCTATAGCTAAAAGATGGAGGAGAATCGCTCAACTAGTGAGCATGTGCTCAGATTGTCTGAGTACTTCAATCACTTGAATCAAGTGGGAGTTAATCTTCCAGATAAGATAGTGATTGACAGAATTCTCTAGTCACCATCACTAAGTTAGTAGAACTTCGTGATGAACTATAGTATGCAAGGGATGACGAAAAAGATTCTCAAGCTCTTCGCGATGCTAAAATCGGCGAAGGTAGAAATCAAGAAAAACATCAAGTGTTGATGGTTGACAAGACCACTAGTCTCAAGGAAAAGGGCAAAGGGAAGAAGGGGAACTTCAAGAAGAACGGCAAGCAAGTTGCTGCTCGAGTGAAGAAGCCCAAGTCTGGATCTAAGCCTGAGACTAAGTGCTTTTGCTGCAATGGAACTGGTCACTAGGAGCGGAACTACCCCAAGTATTTGGCGGATAAGAAGGATGGCAAAGTGAACAAAGGTATATTTGATATACAGATTATTGATGTGTATTTTACTAGTGTTTATAGTAACCCTCGGTATTTGATACTGGTTCGGTTGCTAAGAGTAGTAACTCAAACGGAGTTGCAGAATGAGCAGAAACTAGTTGAAGGGAAGTAACGATGAGTGTTGGAAGTAGTTCCAAGATTGATATGATCATCATCGCACACTCCCTATACTTTCGGGATTAGTGTTAAACCTAAATAAATGTTATTTGGTGTTTTGTTGAGCATGAATATGATTTGATCATGTTTATTGCAAAACGGTTATTCATTTAAAGTCAAAGAATAATTGTTGTTACATTTAAATGAATAAAACCTTCGATGGTAATACACCCAATGAAAATAGTTTATTGGATCTCGATCGTAATGATACACATATTCATAATATTAATGCCAAAAGATGCAAAGTTAATAATGATAGTGCAACTTATTTGTGGCATTGCCGTTTAGGTCATATTGGTGTAAAGCGATGAAGAAAACTCCATCTTGATGGACTTTTGGAATCACTTGATTATGAATCATTTGATGCTTGCGAACCGTGCCTTTTGGGCAAGATGACTAAAACTCCGTTCTCCGGAACAATGGAACAAGCTCTTGACTTATTGGAAATAATACATACCGATGTATGCGATCCAATGAATGTTGATGCTCGTGGCAAGTATCGTTATTTTCGACCTTCACAAGATGATTTGAGCAGATATGGGTATATCTACTTGATGAAACATAAGTCTGAAATAGTTGAAAGGTTCAAAGAATTTCAGAGTGAAGTGGAAAATCATCGTAACAAGAAAATAAAGTTTCTGCGATCTGATCGTGGAGATGAATATTTGAGTTCTGAGTTTGGTCTTCAATGAAAACAATGTGGAATAGTTTCACAGCTCACGCCACCGGAACACCACAACGTTATGGTGTGTCCGAACGTCAGAATCGTACTTTATTATGATATGGTGCGATCTATGATGTATCTTACCGATTTACCACTATCGCTTTGGGGTTATGCATTAGAGACAGCTGCATTCACGCTTAATAGGGCAACCATCTAAACCGCTGAGATGACACCGTATGAACTATGGTTTAGCAATAAACCTAAGCTGTCGTTTCTTAAAGTTTGGAGTTGTGATGCTTATGTGAAAAGTTTTCACCGATAAGCTCGAACCCAAATCGAGAATGCGTCTTCATAGAATACCCAAAAGAAAATGTTGGGTACACCTTCTATCACAGATCCGAAGGCAAGTTTTTGCTAAGATGGATCCTTTCTAGAGAAGAAGTTTCTCTCGAAAGAAGTGAGTGGGAGGAAAGTAGAACTTGATGAGGTAATTGTACCTTCTCCCTTATTGGAAAGTAGTTCATCACAGAAATCAGTTCCAATGATTCCTACACCAATTAGTGAAGAAGTTAATGATGATGATCATGAAACTTCAGATCAAGTTGCTACCAAACCTCGAGGTCTTCCAGAGTAAGATCCGCACCAAAGTGGTACGGTAATCCTATTCTAAAAGTCATGTTACTAGACCATGATGAACCTACGAACTATGAGGAAGCGATGATGAGCCCAGATTCATGAAATGGTTTGAGACCATGAAATCTGAGATGGGATCCATGTATGAGAACAAAGTATGGACTTTGGTTGACTTGTTCGATGATCGGCAAGCCATTGAGAATAAATGGATCTTCAAGAGGAAGACGGACACCGATAGTAGTGTTACTATCTACAAAGCTCGACTTGTCGCAAAAAGGTTTTGACAAGTTCAAGGTGTTGACTACAATGAGATTTTCTCAATTGTAGCGATGCTTAAGTCTGTCGAATCATGTTAGCAATTGCCACATTTTATGAAATCGGCAAATGGATGTCAAAACTACATTCTTTAATGGATTTATTAAAGAAGAGTTGTATATGATGCAACCAGAAGGTTTTGTCAATCCTAAAGGAGCTAACAAAATGTGCAAGCTCCAATGATCCATCTATGGACTGGTGCAAGCATCTCGAGTTGGAATAAACGCTTTGATAGTGTGATCAAAGATATGGTTTTATCTGAGACTTTTGGAGAAGCCTGATTTACAAGAAAGTGAGTGGGAGCACTACAGCATTTCGATAAGTATATGTGAATGACATATTGTTGATCGAAATAATGTAGAATTATTACGCAAAGCATAAAGGAGTATTTGAAAGGAGTTTTTCAAAGAAAGACCTCGGTGAAGCTGCTTACATATTGAGCATCAAGATCTATAGAGATAGATCAAGACGCTTGATAAGTTTTTCAATGAATACATACCTTGACAAGATTTTGAAGTAGTTCAAAATGGAACAGTCAAAGAAAGAGTTCTTGCCTGTGTTACAAGGTGTGAGATTGAGTAAGACTCAAAACCCGACCACGGCAGAAGATAGAAAGAGAATGAAAGTCATTCCCTATGCATCAGCCATAGGTTCTATAAAGTATGTCATGTTGTGTACAGATCTATTGCATACCCTACCACTATGCTTGGCAAGGAGTGCAATAGTGATCTAGGAGTAGATCAATGGACAGCGGTCAAAATTATCCTTAGTAGAATAAGGATATGTTTCTCGATTATGGAAGTGAAAAAGGTTCGTAAGTAAAGGGTTACGCCGATGCAAGTTTTGACACTAATCTAGATGACTCTAAGTCTCAATCTAGATACATATTGAAAGTGGGAGCAATTAGCTAGAGTAGCTCCGTGCGAGCATTGTAGACATAGAGATTTGCAAAATACTTACGGCTCGAATGTGACAGACCCGTTGACTAAAATTATCTCACAAGCAAAACATGATCACACCTTAGTACTCTTTGGGTGTTAATCACATAGCGATGTGAACTAGATTACTGACTCTAGTAAACCCTTTGGGTGTTGGTCACATGTCGATGTGAACTATGGGTGTTAACCACATATAGATGTGAACTATTGATGTTAAATCACATGGCGATGTGAACTAGATTATTGACTCTAGTGCAAGTGGGAGACTGAAGGAAATATGCCCTAGAGGCAATAATAATGTTATTATTTATTTCCTTATATCATGATAAATGTTTATTATTCATGCTAGAATTGTATTAACCGGAAACATAATACATGTGTGAATACATAAACCTACAGAGTGTCACTAGTATGCCTCTACTTGACTAGCTCGTTAATCAAAGATGGTTATGTTTCCTAACCATGAACAAGGAGTTGTTATTTGATTAACGGGATCACATCATTGGTTGAATGATCTGATTGACATGACCCATTCCATTAGCATAGCACCTGATCGTATAGTTTGTTGCTAGTGCTTTTCTTCATGACTTATACATGTTCCTATGACTATGAGATTATGCAACTCCCGTTTGCCCGAGGAACACTTTGGGTGCTACCAAACGTCACAACGAATCGGGTGATTATAAAGGTACATTACAGGTGTCTCCGAAGGTACATGTTGGGTTGGCATATTTCGAGATTAGGATTTGTCACTCCGATTGTCGGAGAGGTATCTCTGGGCCCTCTCGGTAATGCACATCACATAAGCCTTGCAAGCATTGCAACTAAATGTGTTAGTTGTGAGATGATGTATTACGGAACGAGAAAAGAGACTTACCAATGCGAGATTGAACTAGGTATTGGATACCGACGATCGAATCTCGGGCAAGTAACATACCGATGACAAAGGGAACAACGATGTTGTTATGCGGTCGACCGATAAAGATCTTCGTAGAATATGTAGGAGCCAATATGGGCATCCAGGTCCCGCTATTGGTTATTGACCGAGAGGTGTCTCGGTCATGTCTACATAGTTCTCGAACCCGTAGGGTCCGCACGCTTAACGCTTCGATGATGTTATTATGAGTTTATATGATATTGATGTACCAAGGTTGTTCGAGTCCGGATGAGATCACGGACATGACGAGGAGTCTCGAAATGGTCGAGACATAAAGATTGATATATTGAAGCCTATGTTTGGACTCGGAATCACTCCGGGTGAAATTGGGAATTTTTAGAGTACCGGGGTTACGGAACCTCCGGGGAGTCAATGGGCCTTGATGGGCCTTAGGGGAAAGAGAAAAGGGGCCATATGCTGGCGCAGCCTTCCCCCTTCCCTAGTCCTATTAGGATTAGGAGAGGGGTGGCGCCTCTCTCCCTCTCCCTTGGTCAAACCCTAGTTGGACTAGGATTGGGGGAATCCTACTCCGGTGGGAGTAGGACTCCCAGCGCAGCCATAGGTGGCGGCCAGCCCCTCCCTTCCCTCCTTTATATACAGGGCAGAGGGCACCCCATGACACACAAGTTGATCTACGGATCTTTCCTTAGCCGTGTCGGTGCCCCTTCCACCATATTCCACCTCGGTCATATCGTCATGAGCTTAGGTGAAGCCCTCGCGGGAGAAGTCATATCGTCGCGGAGCTTAGGCGAAGCCCTGCGCCGGTGGAGCATCATCATCGCCACCACGCCGTCAGGTCGACGGAACTCATCCCCGACACTTTGCTGGATCGAGTCCGGGATCGCCATCGAGCTGAACGTGTGCGAACTCGGAGGTGCCGTCGTTCGGTGCTTGGATCGGTCGGGTCGTGAAGACGCACGACTACATCAACAGCGTTGTTATAACGCTTCGCTTTCGGTCTCGAGGGTGCGTGGACGGACACTCTTCCCTCTCGTTGCTATGCCATCACCATGGTCTTGCGTGATCGTAGGAAAATTTTTGAAATTACTACGTTCCCCAACAGCCAGGGGCTTGGGTGCGCAGCCCTCCCTCCCCCCCTCTATATATATAGGGGCCCTGGGGCGGGCGGGGTGGGCGCCGGTCCCCTATTGATCCAATCTCAAGGGGGGGCAGGGGGGACTTGCCCCCTGTTAGGGGCGGCCCCCCCCCTGTGGTTTCCAACCCTAGGCACAGGGGGGGCCCATGGGGGGCGCACCAGCCACCAGGGGCTGGTTCCCTTCCCACTTCAGCCCATGGGGCACTCCGGGATAGGTGGCCCCACCAGGTGGACCCCCGGGACCCTTCCGGTGGTCCCGGTACAATACCGGTGACCCCCGAAACTATCCCGGTGGCCGAAAATGGACTTCCTATATACAAATATTTACCTCCGGACCATTCCGGAACTCCTCATGATGTCCGGGATCTCATCCGGGACTCCGAACAACTTTCAGGTTACCGCATACTAATATCTCTACAACCCTAGCGTCACCGAACCTTAAGTGTGTAGACCCTACGGGTCGGGAGACACGCAGACATGACCGAGACGACTCTCGGTCAATAACCAAAAGCGGATCTGGATACCCATGTTGGCTCCCTACATGCTCCTCGATGATCTCATCGGATGAACCACGATGTCGAGGATTCAAGCAACCCCGATACAGATTCCTTTGTCAATCGGTGCGTTACGTGCCGAGATTCGATCGTCGGTATCCCAATACCTCGCTCAATCTCGTTACCGCAAGTCACTTTACTCGCTCCATAATGCATGATCCCGTGACTAACTACTTAGTCACATTGAGCTCATTAAGATGATGCATTACCGAGTGGGCCAGAGATACCTTTCGTCATACACGGAGTGACAAATCCAGTCTCGATTCGTGCCAACCCAACAGACACTTTCGGAGATACTTGTAGTGCACCTTTATAGCCACCCAGTTACGTTGTGACGTTTGGTACACCCAAAGCATTCCTACGGTATCCGGGAGTTGCACAATCTCATGGTCTAAGGAAATGATACTTGACATTAGAAAAGCTTTAGCAAACGAACTACACGATCTTTGTGCTACGCTTAGGATTGGGTCTTGTCCATCACATCATTCTCCTAATGATGTGATCCCGCTATCAATGACATCTAATGTCCATGGTCAGGAAACCATGACCATCTATTGATCAACGAGCTAGTCAACTAGAGGCTCACTAGGGACATGTTGTGGTCTATGTATTCACACATGTATTACGGTTTCCAGTTAATACAATTATAGCATGAACAATAGACAATTATCATGAACAAGGAAATATAATAATAACCATTTTATTATTGCCTCTAGGGCATATTTCCAACACCATATTATGCTAAGTTTTGTATTAATCTGTTTTTTTACATGTTTACGTACCTAATGGACTTGAAGATTATACATTTATCTGGAATAAAGAGTGGAACATTAGCGATAAATACATGTCTTATTTTTGTTTGAACCAGTGTCATATTATGCTATGTATTATATTAATCTATTTTTCACATGTTTAGGTATCTAATGGACTTGAATATTCGAAGTTTATTTTGGAATAAAGAATGGAAGATTCAACAAGCAGGAGTCCAAGTTAGAATTTATATGAATTTCCCGTTGCTTTATATACTTTTCACTTAGTTCTTGAGGCAAAACTATTTTGAATTATTAATTTGTTATTTTGTTGCATGAATGCATACAATTTGACCAATAAATTTTATTGATTGACTTATTTGATTGTATTGTGGCTTCTTTTTTTTTATTTTATTGAAAGGTCCGCCCTAGGTAACCTCAAATCATGGATCCGCCACTAGATCCTTTGTTCGATCAATATTTGGCAAGGCCCCGTTTGGAACACAAGAGTTCAAAATGTAGGAATAAAGAAATACATGGATTGAGATGTCATGTGTTTTAGATTTCTATGAAACTAAACCATAAGAAAACTATAAAATTGTCATTTGGATGTCACCCAGGAAAAACAAGGGAATTGTACACACAAAGGGAAGATTTTTTTCCGCCAAAATTCTTTTGAAATAACTCATTGCATAGGAATTTCAAAGGAATGTAGGATAGCAATACCGATGCTCCAAACGGTACCAAAGGAAAAAAAATCATACGAGAATCTTATTCTCCAAAACTCTTATGATTTCCCTTTATTTTAAGTGGGGCCTAAGTGTGCACCTATCGACATCTTACGAGATAATTATTGCCTCCCTGGCAGTTGGTAAATCCCCGGAAGTGTTATAGTGTTTTGTTCAATACTATTCATCTTGAAAGTTGTTAATGCAAAATATCTCGGTCTTCCAACACTACAGGGATGGATGAGTAAGGGAAAAAGTTAAAACTCTATAAGAGAAGCTTGTAAAAGACAATGCAATGGGGAGACAACTATTTATCTGCCAGCGGGAAAGATGTAATGATCAAATCAGTTGCACAAGCTTTGCCGTTATATGTCATGGTAGTGTTTTAAGTTGTGAGATGGTATGTTGATAGTTCAATGTGTTTAATCAGGTTTTTTGGGCGGTTGGAGAGTGGGAAGGGTAAGACTCACTAATTTCTTGTGACAGTTTGTTAAATCCAAAGAATTGAGGGGGACTTGATTCCCATAAATTCTTTCTGGCGACCAGCATGCAACGGTGGCGCGTGAAATGTTGACATGCGCGCACCACCGTACTCGATCGCATTTGCACGTACTTATGCTCCATGCCTGGCCATTGCCGATAGCGTGGTAACCTAGGTAGTTGCTGCACGAAATTAGGCCACGGACCAATCGGCTATAACGGATCAAGAAAAAGAAAGCACAGATCATGCTCCATGGGTGCAACGTGGCGGGAGCGCGCGTAAAAGTCGACCCAACTGCCAACGTCGGGCCACGCCTCCACGTCGACGTTACGCAACGGTGATGGGCCAGGTGTCCCCGCTTCCGCCGTAGAGCTGAGCCGTCGCGCCGGAACTGGAAGTAGGTCACGAGCGAGACAGACAGATCATGGAAGCTGACGGGATGGATAGTGTACTGCTGACTGGTGTAACCCAAAGCTGATGGATAGAATAGAACGTGTGATGGATAGTAGTGGTACGCATGGCCTTGCCGGACTCTCAACACCAGTGCTGCCTAGCCTAGGAGGCCTAGGAGCAGTACCTGTTGTTTGGGCTCTCGTGATTTCACTTTATCTAAACAAAGCTGGACGACGTGATTATTTGTGTCAAGGGTATTTTTTTTAGAGCAACTCCACGCGCCGATCCAAATGGACGGCGTTTTGTCCATTTGGTTTGGCCGTCTTTTTTATCATTTAGGCCGGCATCGTGACCCATTTCATGTCCGCGGACAAATTTGAAAAGGACCTCGTCCGTAGATCATACTGCGGCCATGCCGTCGCCCAAAGTTCATGTCGGCATCATGCCAGCTCCAAAACAACACCACACAGTTCATGCTGGCGCATTTACCAGCGGCCGGCACATATGCCAGCATACAAAAAAGGGGCGGGAGTTTAACCACGCCATCGCGGCCGTGGTCATGCCAACACACTTGCTGGCATACAAAAAAGGGTGGCGCTCGCCGTCATAGATCACTCGCCGTCAAATTTGAGCATGTCTACCTGCATCTTCTCGAACCACGGCCTATTTCTCGGCGACACGATGTTGAAGTCCACTTTCATGATCTCCACCCACGTCATCATGCTAGCGAGAGCCACTTCTTTTGCCTTGGTCTTGGCATTGGCGGCCTCGATCTCTAGCATCTTGACTTGCTTCTTTGCTTCCATCTCAAACCTTCTCGCTTGCTTCTCCGTGTCCATCTCAAGCCTCCTCCTTTGGATCTCCATGAAGGCGTTCATGTGCTCTTCCTTGTCTTGCCGGCACTTCTCCTCCCTTGAGTCCTTCTTGGTCATCATGCCCTCCACGGTTGCGAGCAAGGCGATCGATGCTGCATCCCGCTTGTCCTTCTTCTTGGAGTTGGTCTTCCCCCGTGTCTGTGGCTTCTTGCCCTCCCCAACCTCCTCCACCGCTTTCTTCCCCCGACACGCCATGAGGGCGGCATATTGCGCCTCAAACTTCTCCTCCCCGTTGATGATCCTCCAACAATGAAAGAGGTTGAAGGACTTGCCTTCATGTTGGACCTTGAATGCCTGCAAAGTTTGGAATGCCTACAAATGAATTGCATGCAAGAATATGGGCAAATGGATATGCAGATGGACATGTAAGCATAAACGGAATGAAAACAAAGAGGGGCGCATGCATGCATACCATGTCTTGCATGCTGATGCCGCACACGGGGCGTGCCTTGATGCTCTCAAGAGTGGCACAAAAGTTGTTGCACTCTTGTTGGATCACCATCCATCGCTTTGAAATGGACACCCACGCGCGCGTGCTTTGCATTTGGTACGGCACAAACTTCTTGCGTTCATGAAACTCACGGTGGACACGAGTCCAAAAGGTTGATGCCGTTTGTTCGACGTCAACCTTGGGGGTCTTGCCCAATGTCCTTCCAGCACTCACAAAGGAGCCTGTCCTCGACCGCCGTGTACGCCTTCGTCCACTTGCTCTTGCGCTTCGGCTTCGCCCTGGTGTAGTTGAACTCTAGAACATGATGTTCTGCATGAAACTGTTGGCTGTGTCGTCGTCGCCGGCCGTCGGCATTGTGTCGAACAGGTTGCGGGTGCCGGGGAGCACGTCGGCTGGCATCTCCCGCGCGCGTTTCCTGGTCCCTCCGGATGACGAGGCACAGGACACCGGTGTGGCGTGGAGGTCGATGGGCGCGGGTGCGGGTGTGGAAGGAGCCACCACGCTCACCTTCGGCGAGCATTCCCCGGAGAGTCGAGAGGCTTGCGGGTAGACGTGGAAGCCGGGAATCGGGTGCATCGCTGACGCGCAGGGCGACTCCGGCAGCATCATCCGAGGAAACACGGACGAGCCGGTGCTGGCAGCGGCCACAGCGGCGTTGACGATCCCGTGCTGTCCAGGGCTTAACCCTAGGTCTCATTGCTGACGCAACGCGGGCGTTGATGCCCTCCTGCTGCGCGGCGGCGGCCGCTGCTTCGTCCCTTGCGTCCGCTGCGTGCCTCCGGCCCTTCCTCTTTGCTGACTGCGCGGCCCGCTCCTTGGGCGTCAGCTGCTTCTTCTTCTTGGGCGCGGCGGCGGTCTTGCGGGAGGCGCGGGAGTTGCCTTTGCCGGAGGGGGCGGAGGTGATGCCGGATGAGGCAAGGGAGGCGAGGCCGGCGGCGGCATCGAGGGCGTCGTCCATGGCGAGCGGCCGGGAACGCGCGCGGGCGAGAGGGTTTTTGAGAAAATGGAGGGAAATGGTGGAGGCTTTGCCACTGACTGGCCGGCCAGGGGGAGTAGTTCGCGCGCGTCCGTCTGGTGTCCGCGCCGACGCAAATCAGGCTAAAAATGGGCCAGGGATGGGTAGGCAGGCGGACGAAAAGCGGACGCGCGTCCGTTTGTGCCGGCGCGTTGGGACGATTATTTTCTCCGCCGCGACCCAAACAGACACGCACAGACAAAATGGGTCACTACGTTCGAGTTGCTCTTACTACTCAGAAATGAAACGAGACGAGAAAATTACTCTGTCCGTCCCCCGTAATATATGAGCGTTGAGCAACATGCATGACAGAGAAGACCGGGTAAACCTAGCTTCCTCCCCCAACATCAACTAAAAGAAAAGAAAAGGACGTTGATAACGCCCACACATGTGGTGGAAGCGACATCCGCTCACACGCTTTATAACACACAGACTGCGCCACGTCACCGCATACATGCATGTGGGTATCTTTTTTGATTTCCAGTTTTTAAAATGTTTTATCTCTTAAATTAAAAATCCGATTGAAGATCGGTTTTCACCATTAAATCCATCTTGACGAGATCTTCGAAACTAGATCTCATATCAATATGTTTCAACGACTTTTTTTTGGGTTAAAAGTTGACATGTCTATTGCACATGAATTGCCATGGTGTTTACACTGAAGTTGCCATGGTATATTTCAGCTATTTTCTTCTACATTTAATAGTAAATTTTGACATATTTATAAAACAGAGAATTAAGAAACTAGACTTGCCATGAACCATAAACTAAAATAGTCATGATATATGCACTTAAAATTGCCATGGTTCATACACAAAATAATTTTAGCGGTTAAAGTACTGGAATTGCCATGGTCAAAATACTTAAATTGCCATGCTCTATCAACTAAAATTGCCACATGGCAAGTTTAGTGTAAACACTATGGCAACTACGGTGTAAACATCATGGCAACTTTTGGGCAATTTTTTTTCGTAGTTGCCCAGAGTAACGCCCCCATGCAACACCACATGACACGTCGAGCGGTACCACTAACCGACGACAAGAGAGCACACATCTCAGAACTAGACCTGAGATCCCAATCCCGGCCAGCGGCCTCGCGGACCGCACTACATGCGAACCGGGCTAGGTGGCAATGGAAAAAACATGGTTAGCGGTCTCTGGCTCCCCGCAGACCGCACAAGGCCCGCTGGCCGGACCGTTGCGTTTGGCTATGTTGACGGACGTGGGAAGTTTGTCACGACACATCTGCCATAAGAAAACTTTAATCTTGAGGGGCAACCAAGCTTTCCATAGCCCGAAAGCCACCTGCTGGTGGGGGACCCTAGCGAGATCTCGGTAAAGGGAGTTTATGGAGAACTTGCCAGAGGCGTTGAGGTGCCACGATACTATGTCCGAGCCTTGGGTTAAAAACACCCCCTCAACTAGAGTCAACAAGTCTTCTCCGGACCGGTGAGTTCGTGGCGGAACAGCAACACCGGCGGGGACTCAGCCATAACTTGAGCCACAAAGATGTGTGGCTCAAGCGCTATGTTAAATAGGTCTCTGAACCTGGACCAGAGAGGTTGGTCACCAATCCAGAAACATGCTGAGCATCCATCTTTGACCAGAAACTTCGCCCCCATGGCGAAGATTGGTTTAAGCTCCTGAATGGAGTTCTAGAAGGGAGACCCCCTCCCTGTGGCTGCAAAGAAGTTGCCTGTCGGGAAGTATTTGGCTTTGAGAAGATCTGACCAAAGCCCAGTTTCCCCTTGGGACAACTTCCAGACCCATTTGCACATAAGCGCCACGTTCATCAGCCTAGAATTCATCACCCCAATCCCCCTGGGACTTGGGACGGCACACGGCCGTCCATTTGACAAGGTGGTACTTTCGTTTGGGGCTGGCTCCTTCCCAAAAGAAGCGGGACCGAGGCGTGTCGAGCTTGGAGTGCATACCAGCGGCAAACAAAAATAGGCCCATGGTAAACATGGGTAGCGAGGATAGACTAGAGCTGGTTAGGATTAGCCGTGCTCCCGACGACATGAATCTACCTCGCCACGACCCTGTTGGGGAACGTAGTAATTTCAAAAAATTTCCTACGATCACGCAAGACCATGGTGATGGCATAGCAACGAGAGGGAGAGTGTCCGCCCACGCACCCTCGAGACCGAAAGCGAGGCGTTATAACAACGCGGTTGATGTAGTCGACGTCTTCACGATCCGACCGATCCAAGCACCGAACGACGGCACCTCCGAGTTACGCACACGTTCAGCTCGATGGCGATCCCGGACTCGATCCAAAGCAAAGTGTCGGGATGAGTTCCGTCAAGACGACGGCGTGGTGACGATGTTGATGCTCCACCGACGAGGGCTTCGCCTAAGCTCATGACGATATGACTTCTCCGGCGAGGGCTTCGCCTAAGCTCATGACGATATGACCGAAGTGGAATATTGTGGAAGGGGCACCGACACGGCTAAGGAAAGATCCGTAGATCAACTTGTGTGTTATGGGGTGCCTCCTGCCCCAGATATAAAGGAGCCAAGGGGGGTGCGGCCAGCCTTGGGGAGGCGCTGGAGGAGTCCTACTCCCAGGGAGTAGGACTCCCCCCTGTCCTAGTTGGAGTAGGATTGGGAGGGGAAGAGGAAGGCGCGCCCCCTCTCCTTGTCCTATTCGGACTAGAGGGGAGGGGCGCGCAGCCCACCTGGCCGGCCCTTCCTCTTCTCCTTGTGGCCCATGAAGGCCCATATACCCCGGGGTTCAGTAACCCCGGTGTTCCGGTAACTTCTGTTTTCACTCGGAACCCTTCGAAGTCCAAACATAGGCTTCCAATATATCAATATTTATGTCTCGACCATTTGAGACTCCTCGTCATGTCCGTGATCACATCCGGGACTCCAACAAACTTCGTGCATCAATACTTATAAACTCATAATGAACATCATCGAAGCGTTAAGCGTGCGGACCCTACGGGTTCGAGAACTATGTAGACATGACCTAGAACCATTCTCGGTCAATAACCAATAGCGGGACCTGGATGCCCATATTGGTTCCTACATATTCTCTGAAGATCTTTATCGGTCAAACCGCATAACGACATCGTTGTTCCTTTGTCATCGGTATGTTACTTACCCGAGATTCGATCGTCGGTATCCAATACCTAGTTCAATCTCGTTACGGTAAATCTCTTTACTCGTTCGTAATACATCATCTCACAACTAACTCATTAGTTGTAATGCTTGCAAGGCTTAAGTGATGTGTATTACCGAGAAGGCCTAGAGATACCTCTCCGACAATCGGAGTGACAAAACCTAATCTCAAATCGCCAACCCAACAAGTACCTTTGGAGACACCTGTAGTACTCCTTTATAATCACCCAGCCACGTTGTGACGTTTGGTAGTACCAAAGTGTTCCTCCGTAAAGCGGAGTTGCATAATCTCATAGTTATAGGAACATGTATGGGTCATGAAGAAAGCATTAACATACTAAGCGATCAAGTGTTAAGCTAACGGAATGGGTCATGTCAATCAGATCATTCAACTAATGATGTGACCTTGTTAATCAAATAACAACTCCTTGTTCATGGTTAGAAGCGTAACCATCTTTGATTAACAAGCTAGTCAAATAGAGGCTTACTAGTGACATCTTGTTTGTCTATATATTCACACATGTATTATGTTTCCGGTTAATACAATTCTAGCATGAATAATAAACATTTATCATGATATAAGGAAATAAATAATAACTTTTATTATTGCCTCTAGGGCATATTTCCTTCAGACCCAACCCGGCCAGCTACCATATTGCAAAGGGGGGCCCAATCCTGAATGGTTGGAGCCCTATCCCCTATTGGTAGCCCGAGGTATTGAAATGGGAGAGAGCCCAATTTGCAGTTGAGAAGATCTGCCACTTCCTGACCCTCGGCCGGCCCCATCCCCATGGGAATCGCTTCACATTTGTGGAAGTTGATTTTAAGGCCAGACATAAGCTCGAAGCTCAACTGGATAGCTTTGACCGTAGCTATGCTATTACTATCTAGCTCAAACAGCAGCAGCATATCGTCTGCGTACTGTAAATGCCTGTCTGGCTCAAACAGTAGCAGCGTATCATTTGTGTACTGTAAATGAGAAACCCCGCCCGACACCAGTTGCAGCCAGGGCATCCGAGCTCTATCCAACATTGCAGCCAGGGCATCGGCCACAAAGTTGAACAACAGCGGGGAAGTTGGGTCGCCCTGACGCAGTCCCCACTTGTTGCGAAAGTAGTGGCATACTTCGCCGTTGACCGCAATTGCCGTTTGCCCCCCCCCCCCCTCGAGACCAGCTACAGCATGCGGTGGACCCATACAGACGAGAATCCTCTTCCCAAGAGGACCTATCTAAGGAAGTCCCAGTTAACGCGGTCGTACGCTTTTCCGGAATCAAGTTTTAGAAGAATCGCAGGTTGCCGCGTACGTTTGAGCGTGTGAACGATCTCGAGAAGGGCGAGGGGCCCCTCCAAAATGTCGCGACCTCTAATGAACGCGGACCGTTGTCTACTAATAATGCGATGAGCTACTGGAGTCAACCGCGTGGAGCAGGCTTTAGAGCAGATTTTAAAAGGCACGTTGATCAGTGCAATAGGTCTAATTGCCTAATATTATCCGCACCCTGCACTTTACGAATTAGGGAGAGGATCCCAAAGTTCAAGCGGGAGATATCCACTTCTCCACGCATAAAACCGTTGCACACCCCGAAAATCCGTCCTTGGAGAAATGACCAAAAACGTTTGAACATGGCCACAGGCCAGCCATCCGTCCCAGGGGCCGTGTGTGACTTCATGCCATGGACGTCCGTGTCGATTTCCTGAGGAGTGAAAGCGAGGCCCAACTCCTTGTTTTTGGCGTCTAACACCCTACACGACGGGTCCCACAGATCCGTGCGCAGGCGTGCCGATGGGGGTTCGCAGGTGCCCATCAGTTGGATGTAGAAATGGTAAACGTGACACATAATGTCTTCTTGACGCAACAGGAGCCCCTGCTCCGATTGCAGTCTAAGGATAGCACACTTGCATCGGCGGCCATTCGCATAGGCATGGAAATACTTTGTGTTCGCATCGCCTTTCAAGGTCCACTTGAGCCCCCCTCTCCTACGATAGTACTCTTCCTCACTCCGAAGAAGCGCCTCAACCTGCCCCTCCAGGTCGTAGCGACGCGTCCACTCTTGCTCAGAGAAAGAACGGGCATTGGCCTAAGCATCCAGAGCCGCGAGATCCTGAACTAGACGGGACCGCCGCAGTTTGTCATTGCGCCCTTGGTTGCCCCCCAACCTTTGAGAGACGCGCAGAGACCCGCTCCAGTCGCGACCCATAACTCCATGGGCCCCCGCTGGGGGCCGAGCCTGTCGAGACAGGCGTCCCACTTGAGCCTAAACACCTGGTCGAAATCCAGGATTTCGAACCAGGTTGTTTGCAAGAAGAAGCGGGGGCTTCGCCTCAGCCTGTCCTCCCCAGTAGATAGGATCAGAGGCACGTGGTCAGACCCAATTCGGGTATCAACCACCAGCGAGAACATGGGGAACACCACCTCCCATTCGGCCGTAACGAATACCTGGTCAATCACGGATCGCACCAACGAGAGCTGCTTGTTGGTCCAAGTGAAACACGCCCCAGTTCTGGCCACTTCCCTAAGTGCCATGACTACAATCGCGTTATTAAACATAGAAACCCTATTCCAGTTTATATTCGCGTTGCTCTTGTCCGCTCCCATGCAGATCAAGTTAAAATCCCCCGCATCACGAGAAGAAGATTGAGGCCGACCGTGTGTCCCACCATATCCTGAATCTCGTCCATGAACTCGAGAGAGCGCGAGTGGTCGACGGGGCCATAGACCACGATCACCACCCACTCACGGAGTGTCGCTCTATGCCGGACGTGGGAAGAAATAAAAAAGGTGCCTATCTCCTAGGACAACACCTTGAAGCATCCAATATTTAGGCCTAAAAGCATGCCGCCTGAGTGCCCGCGAGCCAGGGTCCAGTGCCACGCGAAACGTTCCAGGGGATCGATCGCAAGCAACTCATGGTGGAGGAATTTAGCCTTAATGGTTTCCTGAATGCCTACCACGTCAATGCCCTCATTACACATGTATTCCTTGAGCTGGGTCCGCCTCCCAGCGTGGCCGAAGCCGCGGATGTTCCAAAAACAAAACAACATTTAGATAATATGATTGCAGAGACGGATCCCTCTCGAGGTCACTGCTTTAGCCACACACCTCGTCTTAGACTGCAAACGAGGGAGGGAGGTGGCAGCAACCCCTGCTGCTACCTCTCCTTGATCGGGCAGCGCAACCATGGTTAAGGATGCGCCCGCATCCCCAAACCGAACGGTCGCGCGCACAGCCGCAGCTTGAGCAAGAGCTGCCTGTGCAAGTTCTTTCGAAGGATGAGGGAAATCAACTCATGACCCTCGCTCGCATTCGCCATATCCACCCCACTATCCCCCAAGTGATCACCCAAGTGATCACCCGAGAAGGAATCTAGAATCGTAAAACCAGATGGGGGGGGGGGCTATTACCTTCGATCTCCATGTTCTTCTCGGCTTGCAGAAGTTGAGCGCGTTGGAGCGACGACAGGTTGCCCTTGGCGCCCTTGGGACGGCCGCTGGTGCGCACCGTAGTCGGAGCCGCTGCCACCGCCTTGGAGCGCCTGGCCTTGGAAATCGGCAGCGCCGTGGCCTCCGCCAGCAGGTCCGCACCAGGCCCAGCGGGGGAAGCCGCAGGCCCGCCCCTAGCCGGAGCGTTCGGGGATGCGAGCGCCATGACCGCCTGCTTCGGAGTGGCCGGGGTGCCTAGGCTCTCCATCGACGGGATCGACACAGCCACCTTGCACCCGTCGTCTTCTTCGCTTGCCTCACCGAGCCGCTCTTGCTCACGCTGAAGGAAATATGCCCTAGAGGCAATAATAAAGTTATTATTTATTTCCTTATATCATGATAAATGTTTATTATTCATGCTAGAATTGTATTAACCGGAAACATAATACATGTGTGAATACATAGACAAACAGATAGTCACTAGTATGCCTCTACTAGACTAGCTCATTAATCGAAGATGGTTATGTTTCCTAACCATAGACATGTGTTGTCATTTGATTAATGGGATCACATCATTAGGAGAATGATGTGATTGACATGACCCATTTCATTAGCTTAGCACTTGATCGTTTAGTATGTTGCTTATGCTATCTTCATGACTTATACAAAGTTCTGCAACTATGAGATTATGCAACTCCGTTTACGGAGGAACACTTTGTGTGCTACCAAACGTCACAGCGAATCTGGGTGATTATAAAGGTACTCTACAAGTGTCTCCGAAAGTATATGTTGAGTTGGCATGAATCAAGATTAGGATTTGTCACTCCGATTGTCGGAGAGGTATCTCTGGGCCTTCTCGGTAATACACATCACATAAGCCTTGCAAGCATTGCAACTAATGAGTTAGTTGTGAGATGATGTATTACGGAACGAGTAAAGAGACTTTCGATAGCGAGATTAAACTAGGTATTGGATACCGACGATCGAATCTCGGGTAAGTAACATACCGATGACAAAGGAACAACGTATGTTGTTATGCGGTTTGACCGATAAAGATCTTCAGTAGAATATGTAGGAACCAATATGGGCATCCAGGTTCCGCTATTGGTTATTGACCGAGAATGGTTCTAGGTCATGTCTACATAGTTCTCGAACCGTAGGGTCCGCACGCTTAAGGTTTCAATAGCGGTTATATTATGAGTTTATGTATTTTGATGTACGAAGGAGTTCGAGTCCGGATGTGATCACGGACATGACGAGGAGTCTCGAAATGGTCGAGACATAAAGATTGATATATTGGATGGTTATATTCGGACACGGAAAGGTTCGGAAGTTTCGGAGAAAACCGAGTGCCGGAGGGGTTACCGAACCCCCGGGAAGTTATGGGCCTTATTGGGCCAAGAGGGGAGAGAGGGCTGCACCGGGAGGTGGCGCGCCCCCCCATGGGGAGTCCGACTTGGAGGGGGGAGGCGGCCCTCCCTCTCCCTCTCCTCTCTTTCCTTCCCCTTCCTCTTCCTAGTAGGACTAGGAAAGGGAGTCCTACTCCTACTAGGAGGAGGACTCCCCCTCCTTAGTCGCGCCCAAGGGCGGCCGCCCTCCCCTTGCTCCTTTATATACGGGGCGGGGGCACCCTAGAACACACAAGTTGATCTTCGTGATCGTTCCTTAGCCGTGTCGGTGCCCCCTCCACCATATTCCACCTCGGTCATATTGTAGCAGTGCTTAGGCGAAGCCTGCGACGGTAGAACATCAAGATCGCCACCACGCGTCGTCTTGTGGAACTCCTCCCGACGCTTTGCTGGATCGGAGCCGGGGATCGTCATCGAGCTGAGCGTGTGCTAAGAACTCGGAGGTGCGGAGTGCGGTGCTTGGATCGGTCGGATCGTGAAGGCGCACGACTACATCAACAGCGTTGATATAACGCTTCGCTTTCGGTCTCACGAGGGTGCGTGGACGGACACTCTCCCTCTCGTTGCTATGCCATCACCATGGTCTTGCGTGTTCGTAGGAAATTTTTGAAATTACTACGTTACCCAATGATGGCATCCGAGCCAGGTTTTATGCGTTGATGTCATATGCACGAGTAGAACACAAGTGAGTTGTGGGCGATATAAGTCATACTGCTTACCAGCATGTCATACTTTGGTTGGCGGTATTGTGAGATGAAGCGGCCCGGACCGACATTACGCCAGACGCTTACGCGAGACTGGTTTCACCGCCACGAGCACTAGTTGCTTAAAGGTGGTGGCGGGTGTCATCTCTCTCACTTTAGTTGAACTGAGTGTGGCTCGCCCGGTCCTTGCGAAGGTTAAAACAGCACCAACTTGACAAACTATCGTTGTGGTTTTGATGCGTAGGTAAAACGGTTCTTGCTCAGCCCGTAGCAGCCACGTAAAACTTGCAACAACAAAGTAGAGGACGTCTAACTTGTTTTTGCAGGGCATGTTGTGATGTGATATGGTCAAGGCGTGATGCTATATTTTATTGTATGAGATGATCATGTTTTGTAACGAGTTATCGGCAATGGCGAGGAGCCATATGGTTGTCGCTTTATTGTATGAAATGCAAGCGCCATGTAATTGCTTTACTTTATCACTAAGCGGTAGCGATAGTCGTAGAAGCAATAGTTGGCGAGGCGACAACGATGCTACGATGGAGATCAAGGTGTCGCGCGGTGGCGATGGTGATCATGGCGGTGCTTCGAGATGGAGATCACAAGCACAAGATGATGATGGCCATATCATATCACTTATATTGATTGCATGTGATGTTTATCCTTTATGCATCTTATCTTGCTTTGATTGACGGTAGCATTATAAGATGATCTCTCACTAAAATTATCAAGTAGTGTTCTCCTGAGTATGCACCGTTGCCAAAGTTTCGTCGTGCCGAGACACCACGTGATGATCGGGTGTGATAAGCTCTCGTCCATCTACAACGGGTGTAAGCCAGTTTTGCACACGCAGAATACTCAGGTTATACTTGACGAGCCTAGCATATGCAGATATGGCCTCGGAACACGGAGACCGAAAGGTCGGCGTGAATCATATAGTAGATATGATCAACATAAGATGTTCACCATTGAAAACTACTCCATCTCACGTGATGATCGGTTATGGTTTAGTTGATTTGGATCACGTGATCACTTAGATGACTAGAGAGATGTCTGTCTAAGTGGGAGTTCTTAAGTAATATGATTAATTGAACTTAAATTTATCATGAACTTAGTACTGATAGTATTTTGCTTGTCTATGTTTCTGTAGATAGATGGCTCGTCTTTGTTGTTCCGTTGAATTTTAATGCGTTCCTTGAGAAAGCAAAGTTGAAAGATGATGGTAGCAATTACGGACTGGGTCCGTAACTTGAGGATTATCCTCATTGCTGCACGGAAGAGTTACGTCTGGATGCACCGCTAGGTGCAGTGCCTCTTGCTGATGCAAGCGGCGGCGTTAAGAGCGTCTGGCGAGCAAAGCTGATGACTACTCTATAGTTCGAGTGTGCCATGCTACGGCTTAGAACCGGGTCTTCAACGGCGTTTTGAGCGTCATGGAGCATATGAGATGTTCCAGAGTTGAAGTTGATATTTCAAAGAATGCCCGGATTGAGAGATATGAAGTCTCCAATAAGTTCTATAGCTGCAAGATGGAGGAGAATAGTTACATCGGTGAGCACATACTCAAAATGTCAGGTATTACAATCACTTGAATCAACTGGGAGTTAATCTTCCGGATGATTGTGTCATTGATGAATTCTTCAATCACCGCCACCAAGCTACAAAGGCTTCGTGATGAACTATAATATGCAAGGGTTAGTAAAGACTATGCTCGAGCTCTTCGCAATGCTAAAGGCTGCGGAGGTAGAAATCAAGAAGGAGCATCAAGTGTTGATGGTCAATAAGACCACTAGTTTCAAGAAGAAAGGCAAAGGGAAGAAGAAGGAACTTCAAGAAGAACAGCAAACAAGTTCTGATCGGGAGAAGAAACCCAAGTCTGGACCTAAACCTGAAAGCGAGTGCTTCTCCGCAAGCAGACTGGTCCTTTGGAAGCGGAACTGCCCCAAGTATTTGGCGGATAAGAAGGATGGCAAGGTGAACAAAGGTATATGTGATATACATGTTATTGATGTGTACCTTACTAGAGCTCGCAGATAGTACAGGTATTTGATCTGGTTACATTGCTAATATTTGCAACTCGAAGCAGGGACTACGGATTAGCGAACACCGCAAAGGACGAGGTGACGATCTTGGCGTGGGAAATGGTTCCAAAGTCGATGTGATCGCGATCGGCACGCTACCTCTACATCTACCTTCGGGATTAGTTTTAGACCTGAATAATTGTTATTTGGTGCGGCGTTGAGCATGAACATTATATCTGGATCTTGTTTGATGCGAGGCGGTTATTCATTTAAATCAGAGAATAATGGTTGTTCTATTTATATGAATAATATCTTTTATGGTCATGCACCCTTGAAGAGTGGTCTATTTTAATGAATCTCGATAGTAGTGATACACATATTCATAATGTTGAAACCAAAAGATGCAGAGTTGATAATGATAGTGCAACTTATTTGTGGCCTTGCCGTTTAGGTCATATCGGTATAAAGCGCATGAAGAAACTCCATCTTGATGGACTTTTGGAGTCACTTGATTATGAATCACTTGGCACTTGCGAACCGTGCCTCATGGGCAAGATGACTAAAACCCGTTCTCGGTACTATGGAGAGAGCAACAGATTTGTTGGAAATCATACATACAGATGTATGTGGTCCGATGAATGTTGAAGCTCGTGGCGGATATCGTTATTTTCTCACCTTCACAGATGATTTAAGCAGATATGGGTATATCTACTTAATGAAACATAAGTCTGAAACATTTGAAAAGTTCAAAGAATTTCAGAGTGAAGTTGAAAATCATCGTAATAAGAAAATAAAGTTTCTACGATCTGATCGTGGAGGCGAATATTTGAGTTCTGAGTTTGGTCTACATTTGAAACAATGCGGAATAGTTTAGCAACTCACGCCACCCGAACACCACAGCGCAATGGTGTGTCCGAGCGTCGAATCGCACTTTCTTGGATATGGTGCGATCTATGATGTCTCTTACAGATTTACCGCTATCATTTTGGGGTTATGCTCTTGAGGCGGCCACATTCACGTTAAATAGGACACCGTCAAAATCCGTTGAGGCGACGCCTTATGAACTATGGTTTAGCAAGAAACCAAAGTTGTCGCTTCGAAAGTTTGGGGTTGCGATGCTTATGTGAAGAAACTTCAACCTGATAAGCTTGAACCCAAATCGGAAAAATGTGTCTTCATAGGATACCCAAAGGAGACAATTGGGTACACCTTCTATCACAGATCCGAAGGCAAGACATTCGTTGCTAAAAATGGATCCTTTCTAGAGAAGGAGTTTCTCTCGAAAGAAGTGAGTGGGAGGAAAGTGGAACTTGATGAGGTAATAGTACCAGCTCCCTTATTGGAAAGTAGTTCGTCACAAAAATCAGTTTCGTAACACCTACACCAGTTAGTGAGGAAGATAATGATGAAGATCATGAAACTTCAGATCAAGTTGTCTTGAATCAGAGATCAACCAGAATAAAATCCGCACTGAGTGGTACGGTAATCCTATTCGGAAGTCATGCTACTAGATCATGGTGAACCTACGAACTATGAAGAAGCGATGGTGAGCCCAGATTCGCATAAAATGGCTTGAAGCCATGAAATCTGAGATGGGATCCATGTATGAGAACAAAGTATGGACTTTGGTAGACTTGCCCGATGATCGGCAAGCTATTGAGAATAAATGGATCTTTAAGAAGAAGAGGCGACGACGATGGTAATGTAGCTGTCTACAAAGCTCGACTTGTTGCAAAAATTTTCGACAAGTTCAAGGGGTTGACTACGATGAGACTTTCTCACCCGTGGCGATGCTTAAGTCCGTCCGAATCATGTTAGCAATTGCCGCATTTTATGATTATGAAATTTGGCAAATGGATGTAAAACTGCATTCTTGAATGGATTTCTAGAAGAAGAGTTGTATATGATGCAACCAGAAGGTTTTGTTGATCCAAAGGGTGCTAACAAAGTGTGCAAGCTCAACGATCAATTTATGGTGCAGTGCAAGCCTCTCGGAGTTGGAATAAGCGCTTTGATAGTGTGATCAAAGCATATGGTTTTATCTGAGACTTTTGGAGAAGCTTTGTATTTACAAAAAGTGAGTGGGAGCTCTGTAGCATTTACGATATTATATGTAGGCGACATATTGTTGATTGGAAATGATATAGAATTTCTGGATAGCATAAAAGGATACTTGAATAAAAGTTTTTCAATGAAAGACCTCGGTGAAGCTGCTTATATATTGGGCATCAAGATCTATAGAGATAGATCAAGGCGCTTAATAGGACTTTCACAAAGCACATACCTTGATAAAGTTTTGAAGAAGTTCAAAATGGATCGAGCAAAGAAAGGTTTTTACCTGTAGTACAAGGTGTAAGATTGAGTCGACTCAATGCCCGACCACAGCAGAAGATAGAGAAAATGAAAAATGTTCCTATGCTTCAGCCATAGGCTCTATCATGTATGCAATGCTGTGTACCAGACTGACGTATGCTTAGCTGTAAGCTTGGCAGGAAGGTACCAAAGTAATCCATGAGTGGATCTTTGGACAGCGGTCAAGAACATCTGAAATACGAAAAGGACTAAGGATATGTTTCTCGTATATGGAGGTGACAAAGAGCTAGTCGTAAATGGTTACGTCGATGCAAGCTTTGACACTGATCCGGACGATTCTAAATCGCAAACCGGATCGTATTTTTATTAAGCGGTGGAGCTGTCGGTTGGTGCAGTTCTAAACAAAGCGTCGTGGCGGGATCTACATGTGAAGCGGAGTACATAGCTGCTTCGAAGCAGCAAATGAAGAGTCTGGATGAAAGAGTTCATTTCCGATCTAGGTGTCATACCTAGTGCATCGGGACCAATGAAGATCTTCTGTGACAATCTTGGTGCAATTGCCTTGGCAAAGGAATCCAGATTTCACAAGAGGACCAAGCATATCAAAAGGCGCTTCAATTCCATTCGGGACCAAGTCCAAGTGGGAGACATAGAGATTTGCAAAATACATACGGATCTGAATGTTGCGAGACCGTTGACTAAGCCTCTTCCACGAGCAAAACATGATCAGCACCAAGACTCCATGGGTGTTAGAATCATTCTTGTGTAATCTAGATTATTGACTCTAGTGCAAGTGGGAGGCTGAAGGAAATATGCCCTAGAGGCAATAATAAAGTTATTATTTATTTCCTTATATCATGATAAATGTTTATTATTCATGCTAGAATTGTATTAACGGAAACATAATACATGTGTGAATACATAGACAAGCAGATAGTCACTAGTATGCCTCTACTAGACTAGCTCATTAATCGAAGATGGTTATGTTTCCTAACCATAGACATGTGTTGTCATTTGATTAATGGGATCACATCATTAGGAGAATGATGTGATTGACATGACCCATTTCATTAGCTTAGCACTTGATCGTTTAGTATGTTGCTTATGCTATCTTCATGACTTATACAAAGTTCCTGCAACTATGAGATTATGCAACTCCGTTTACGGAGGAACACTTTGGGTCCTACCAAGCGTCCTGGCGAATCGGGTGATTATAAAGGTACTCTACAAGTGTCTCCGAAAGTATATGTTGAGTTGGCATGAATCAAGATTAGGATTTGTCACTCCGATTGTCGGAGAGGTATCTCTGGGCCTTCTCGGTAATACACATCACATAAGCCTTGCAAGCATTGCAACTAATGAGTTAGTTGTGAGATGATGTATTACGGAGCGAGTAAAGAGACTTTCGATGCGAGATTAAACTAGGTATTGGATACCGACGATCGAATCTCGGGTAAGTAACATACCGATGACAAAGGGAACAACGTATGTTGTTATGCGGTTTGACCGATAAAGATCTTCGTAGAATATGTAGGAACCAATATGGGCATCCAGGTTCCGCTATTGGTTATTGACCGAGAATGGTTCTAGGTCATGTCTACATAGTTCTCGAACCGTAGGGTCCCATGCAACAAGGTTTCAATAGCGGTTATATTATGAGTTTATGTATTTTGATGTACGAAGGAGTTCGAGTCCGGATGTGATCACGGACATGACGAGGAGTCTCGAAATGGTCGAGACATAAAGATTGATATATTGGATGGTTATATTCGGACACGGAAAGGTTCGGAAGTTTCGGAGAAAACGGAGTCTTGGGGGGTTACAGAACCCCGGGAAGTTATGGGCCTTATTGGGCCAAGAGGGAGAGAGAGGGCTGCACCGGGGAGGTGGCGCGCCCCCGATGGGGAGTCGGACTGGACTAGGAGGAGGCGCGCCCCCCCCTCCTCTCCTCTCTTTCCTTCCCCTTCCCTCTTCCTAGTAGGACTAGGAAAGGGAGTCCTACTCTACTAGGAGGAGGACTCCCCCTCCTTAGTGCGCCCAAGGGCCGGCCGGCCCTCCCTTGCTCCTTTATATACGGGGCAGGGGGCACCCAAGAACACACAAGTTGATCTTCGTGATCGTTCCTTAGCCATGTCGGTGCCCCTCCACCATATTCCACCTCGGTCATATTGTAGCAGTGCTTAGGCGAAGCCTGCGACAGTAGAACATCAAGATCGCCACCACGCCGTCGTCTTGTGGAACTCCTCCCCGACGCTTTGCTGGATCGGGCCGGGGATCGTCATCGAGCTGAGCGTGTGCTAAGAACTCGGAGGTGCGAGTGCGGTGCTTGGATCGGTCGGATCGTGAAGGCGACGACTACATCAACAGCGTTGATATCGCGCTTCCACTTTCGGTCTCACGAGTGCGTGGGCGGATACTCTCCCCCTCGTTGCTATGCCATCACCATGGTCTTGCGTGTTCGTAGGAAATTTTTTGAAATTACTACGTTACCCAACACACGCCGCCTGATGTAGGAGAAGAACACATGTCGGAGCCGATTCCCGGGCCACCCGCAGCCGTCCCCGGGGAGAGCACGCCTGGGACCAGGGAGGAGCGGCGTCCAGAGTCACACGAGGCCGTCGCGCCCTGGTCCACGTAGGAGTCGAGGGCCATGTTGGAGCCGTACTGGTCCAAGGCCGGGGGGCGCCCACCGGGCCGAGCGACGGGGCCACCGTCGAGCCCCTGCCCTTGGAAGGGCCCGCCGTCTTGTCCAGAGACTTGTCGTGCATGCCCAGCTTGTCCCACACTGCCGTGTCGATGGAGTCGTTGCCCATGCTCTCATCTTGGTCTTGGTCCGCGTCTTTGTCGCCAGGGCCTTTGTTGTTGGAGGGCGGGGGTGGGGGAGGAGGAGCCGCACCGTGACCCGGTGCAGCGAGCTCGGGCTCTAGCTTGATGTCGTAGCCCTCCCCGTTGAACCATAGCTCGACGCGGCCGCGTAGCTTGGCAGGGGAGCGGCAGGCGAACCGCATCCGCACCGGGCCGACCCGGATCACGGAGAGCTCGTCGACCGCGATGGGGCGGCCGACCATGGTGGTGGCCGCCATGAGCCGATCCGCCCGACGCTGCTTGTGGGGCATGCTCCAAAGCTTCACCCAAACTTCGGGCATGGTCATGGCCTTGGCCTCCTCCTCGCATGCCTCCCGGATGTCCGCCATGATGTTGTTGAGGGATAGGAAAAGTTTGCCGCTCCGTGTCGCCATCCACAACATCGCCTTGTTTGGAAACACCATCGAGAAACAGTCCGCTCCCACGGGGAGCACCTGTCAGTCCCACTCGCCTTCGAAGAGGTGGGGCAGCTCCGCCTCCAGCACGGCCGAAGAGAGCAGCCTCGGGGCCACTGAGATGAAGGCAGCATCAGAGCCTAAGCCGCGTCCACCGGCCCCTCCACGAACGGCAGGCAGAAGAAGCCTCGGCCCGGGATCGCGTTTCCCATGATCTTTAATTAGATTTTTAATTAGATTTTTTAATTAGGAGATAAAACATTTTAAGCCGAAAACCAAAAAACATCTTGTTGATGTCATCTGTTTTGACATGACAAAATGAATGGTAATGGAGGCGTTTAGACCATGTTGCTTCGTGCCACACGTGTGGGCGTTAACATTTGCAAAAGAAAAAACCCTGCTTATCTAGTCTCCTAATCCTGCAACAGAGAAGTGTGTTGCGTCACTCATCATGTACGTGTATAGTCTATATAGTATAGAATCACAGTGGCTTATAATATAGTACACCATTATGTCAAGTACTATACCGGGTACCGGCCATGCATATGTATAATATCTTATCGAGTACTTTGTCTGGTCGGTCCTTGTATCTAATTTACTTCTAGATGCCGGTCAATCTTTATGAGATCTTTGTTACTAGGCACACGCCAACCTACATGGCCAAGGGTCTATGCCATGCCTTTGCGGCCCAGCGAGTGTGGCTCGCCATCCCAACGCAAAACGTACGTAGATGAGCTTTTGTTGAACCGTATCTGGCGTAGCACACCAACTTTGGTAAGGAGGAGATGGCGAACCGCACACGCGGCTCGGAGGGCGACTCGAGCGATTCTCTCAATCCGACGCCGAGCGATCGGGTGAGGCCCGCCGGCGACAAGCAGGGCACGTGGGATGGAAGAGCGGCGGAAGACAAGAGATGGCCAGCCCTCTACATCCCCAGCCTCTTCGCGGCGGGGCTTCTATGCTACCACCAAGGCACAGTGGTGGTTCAAGGTACAATTTGCTGTATCCTTCTTCTCGATGTGGGGAATCGAGTGATTGATAGCCGATGATTGCAAGACGAGGAAGTAATTTCATGGCGGACGCGAGTTTGGTTCCCGTGCCATCTGGCTTGCGTTGGGAATTCGCTCGACTGGGGAAGGAGAGACGACAGGGGGGATTCCGAGGCGAACGACCGCCATGAATGCGGGCGGAGTGTGGGCAATAAATCCCCACCGCCTGGTGGCTGTAGACGCAACTCATCCAAAAATCCCCTTCCTCCCACCATAGCAAGCGACGCCCCCATCCCGAGAGAGAGGAAGCAGAGAGCGGGAGAGATGGCAGACTGGAGGATGAGGATGGAGAAGGCCATGGTAGAGCTGGCGAGCGGCGATGAGGAGAAGTTGGAGAGGGCTCAGGAGGTCGTGTCGTGGTTCTCCACCAGGAAGGAGATGAGGCGCGCGGCGAAATGCGTCTTCAGAAACCTAACGGTGGAGGAAGACGAGAGGATGGCCCCGGGGTTCATCACTCCGACGGGCGCGCCGGTGAGCTCACTCACCGCGTTGGTTTGGGCCATGGAGGAGACCGAATATGGGAACCCAGTTCAAAGGGCGAAGTGGTGGGGATTCCGCTCCCGCCGCCGTTTCCCAGCTGGACCAGAGGAATTTGTGGTTGGAGCGGTGATGGCAATCCCCACCCCGGGGACGCACTGGGTCCCGATTTCGATCGAGAGCAGCGAGGAGGAGATGGAGTCGGAGACAGAGGAGCTGGAGTCGATGCCAGATCTGGGCGGGAGCAGCGGTGGGGGGAAGAAGAAGCAGAAGGCACAGCTGCCCAGATGCTCCCCATGCTTCCTCCGCCGCTCGCCGCGCCTCCTCAGCCTCTCCAAGTCCGCCCCAGCGAAATAGGCGTCTCCCCCGCCGGCAATCGCTTTTGGTTGCTGGCCGGGGAGGACGCTGACGAGGAGGCTGGGGACTCGTCAGAGGATAATGGTAAGCCGCTGTCTCCTAATAGAAAGTATCAATACATGTTTGAGATTGATGGGGATGCTGGTTCTAAAAGATTTACACATGTGAGTAAGATGAGAAAGAACAAAAAGAAAAATGGGGGAGAGGAAAGAACCACTGCAAAAATAAAATGCAAGGAGGTGATTAGAGGAGGGGGTGATGATAATAATGGGGGGAATTATCTAGATGGATGGATAGTCAAGGATCTCATGGAAAAAGTCCCAATAATACCTGACTCTTGGTCAGAAATTGGGCATGACGATTTCATCATATATGTGGGCCGATGACTTGGGAAACTGGACATGCTTAAAGCTCAGGACAGATAATAGTGGAAACCCGGGAGAGGGAGAGCCTAGGGAGGAGGTATATATATGCTCAAGTGACTCCCCCTCTATTGGGTCAACCGGTCAAATCGAGGCAAAGCTAGGGTTTCCCCTTCCACCGCTAGGTGAAGAAGAGGGGATGGATAGATTTGGGGGTCGATTCGGAGGAGGGGGAGATTTAACAGAGGAGGCAGAGAGAATTACTAATATAGAAAGAAGGAGGAGGGGAGTGACAGGTTCAGAAACTACAATGAAAGAGAGAGAGAGCAGGAAAGACTATTAGCAGGGGAGCGGCAGTAGTAATTTGCAGACGAGGCAGGAGCAACAACAAGATCGGGGGAGACAGGAAGAAGAGAAGGAGAGGATGATGTCAGAGAAGGAAAAAAGAAGTGCTGAAGATTACTAACCCAGGTATGTCAGATCCTGGAAGAGGCAATACTGGTAATGAGGTAGATTTGATTCAGCAGCAGCGCATTCTGTCTGCATTACTTGCTCAACTGACACAAGGGACTGCCTTACTGGGAGGAAACAGTCTGAATGCGCAAGGGGGGGGGGGGGGTTAGCATGCTTCAGCAACATGTTAGTGGAGAGGCAAGTAGGGGGAGAGCAGTTTGGTTCAGAGTGGAGAGATTCAGAGAAAACAATGGACAAACAGACCTACCAGCAATATTGAGAGAGATGGAGCAGGAAGGGAAGATTTCTAGGGGAGAGAAGTTGGGAAGAGTGGTCAAAACAAAGAGGGGGGCAAGATGGTGTTGGGTGGGACAAACAAACTGGTCTGTAACAAGTGCGAAGACACCAGACATGCTACCAAAGATTGGAAAATGTACCATTGTGTGGTGTGTGGGAAAAGGAACCACATAACTGATGATTGTACCTGGTTGAGGCAAATGAAGCATGTTCCAAAATTTGTTGGGTATGCTGCTAGTCCAAAGCTCCAAGGACAACAATGAGCTTGAAATCCCAATCCAATGGCCCTGATCACAGTCAAGTCTGGTATGCTAAATGAAACACAATTACTGGAGGGGTTCAACTACATGTTCAGTTGGGGATGGCAGTGGAGATGCAAAAAGCAAGGAAGCAATACCTTTCTGATGAGGTTTCCAAACAAGGGAAGATTGATGGAGCTAGTGAATTGTGATGATTTCAAGCTTTTGGGCATTGGGGCTGTGATAAACATAAAGAAGTGGGCCTTTTATTCATAGGCAGTTGGAAAACTTCACACAGCATGGGTGAATTTTGAGAAGGTGCCAGATTGTTTTAGACATTTTTTTGGCATGTGTGAAGTTGCTGCATCCCTAGGACCTATTTTGGAAATTGACATGGATACTATTACTCAGGAGAAAATCAGAGCTAAAGTTGGAGTAAGAGATTTTGAGAAGATCCCAGGGTACACTGAAATCACAGACAAAGACCTGAATATCTACATAATTATGCCTAAATTGGGAAAATTTGTGGAGATGGGATGGTATGGAGATCACAAGAGACAGTATTTGGGCGAAACTGACATGGACTGTGTGGGAGAGGAGGTGAGAAAGAGACAGAAGAACTATTACACTGGAGAAAGTATCAAAGAGAATGTGAGTCTGGGCAGTATGAGCTTAGTTCAGTTTGAAGAATTCAAGAGAAAAAGTGAGGCAATCATGGTGGCCCAGCAAGAGCACATCAAAGAAAGAGAAGCCAGGAAAAAGGTGGAAGATGATCTAGGGATAGTTATCAGGAAGATGCAAGAACTTGAAGAAGAGAATGTCAGACAAAAAGCACTCAAATGTCAAGATGATAAAAAGATACAGGAGATGGTGCTGAAAAGGAAAAAGTTAATGGACTTGGTCAATCAACGGCAAAGCATAATATCCATGTGTGTGGAGAAAATTAAGAGATGTGAAGAAAGAGAAAGAGAAATGGATGATATCACTAAAAAGGAGTTGGAGAAAATGGAAGAGGAAAATAAAGAAGAGGACAACAAATTAGACGATAATGATACCTATGTGGAGCCAGTTGATTATGGTGCCAGTTAGGAATCTATGGACTCTTTTGCTGCCAGATTGGGGATAAACCCTGAAGATCAAAAAGGAGAGGCTGATCTTGACAATAACTTAGAAGACCCCCTAAGGAGATGTGGGAGGCTGGCTGGCAAACAAGATGCCAAGATTGAAGAGTTGGCAAAGCAAAGAGCAGCTGACAAAGATAACAATGGTAAGGAGATTGATGAGGAGGTTAATAACCCCTCTCTTTTTTTCATGGCTGATAAAATTGGTATATATTTAGGCTGTACTATTGATATGATTAATCAAAACTTAGAAATTATTGAAAGGATGGAGAAAAGTAGAGGGACTTTTATTTCAACCATTTAAAACAAAAGGAGGAGACAACAGTGCGAAATGAGACATCTCTCATAGACACTAAAGATTTATCCTTGAAAGAATTATGTTCAGATGAGGACCACTCTGATGCAGAGATGGAGATGGACTATTATGCCCACTTAAAAAACATCTTTGCTAGTGGGAAAAAGAATAATAGCACATGATCCCCTAGATTTACAGGAGGAAAAAAAGGAAGAAAAGGAAGAAGAAAATGCAAGGGCTAATTTGGAATGTTAGAGGAATATGACCTGATTCAAAAAAATCCTTCATTAGATCTAACATCTGTGATAAAAGAATTGATTTTATTGGTTTACAAGAGACCATCAAAACTGATTTTACCAAGAATGAGTTGAATAATCTTAGTGGGGGGAGAAATTTTGAGTGGCATTGGATCCAACCTAGAGGGAAAGCAGGAGGCATCCTGGTGGGGATTAATAAAGATACTTTTGAAGTTATCAAAGTAGAAAAAGGGATTTACTTTATTAGAACACTGCTTCATGATAAAAAAGCCAAATTTGAATGGCATTTGATTATTGTATATGGTGATGCTCAGGATGTGGGTAAAGCTGCCTATATGGCAGAATATCCAGAGTTTATCACAATAATTCCTCTGTCCCATGCCTTATGGAGGGAGATTTCAATGTTATAAGGAAATCTAGAGACAAAAATAAACCTGGTGGATATAATCACTGGAGTTTTGTTTTTAATGCTATCATTGAGCAAGCTGGTTTAAGAGAAGGGCCATTTCCATTTATGTCCCTAACTCGAACCGCCTAATTAGATATACCCCTAATTCCAAAGCCTGCTAAAAAATGCCCCTCCGCCGTGATGTGCCCTTATAGAAATGCCCCTCCGAGCCGTTTCCGTCCAGTCAAGGCTGTTTGACCGCTAACGTGCCGTTTCTTTAACATTTTTCCCCTCCTGCCGTACATCTGGGCCCAACTAACCGGTTCACTCTGTCTCCCCTCTTTTTTCTTCCTCGCGATGACAGGGGCATTTTTTAGCACGTACTGGATCGGGCGTTTCCGCGGTCGGAGAGAGAGGGGCAGGTCGGGCACGACGTGGTGAGAGATGTGTACGTCGGGCACGGCGGGGATGTCTTTTACGAGCTCGTCGGTGGCCGCCAATGTAAGTTTCAGTGTCGATTTGGGGGAGATATGGGCATATTGCGGAATTAGGGTTCATCAAATTGGGTTTTTTTTTTCTTCTGTTAGGTTGATGGTGTCGGGATAGTTCAGTTTCAATCGGAGTTTTACATCCCCGATCTGGCATTCTGTGGCCTTGAGGTTCGCTCGACGCAGTGGTGCCCTAGCCACGGGCTTATTCCCGCTCGTCGCGAATCCTGGGGAGGAGCAAGCTCTGGCAGAAGGTTTCTTAGTTGCCCTCTTGTTGTAAGTGTTTGGCTTTTAAGCTTGATTTGATTATGCTCTTTCCCCTCTTTCTAATTCGATCATTGATTTTGCAGCTTCCTGATGAATGTGAGTGGGTTGTATGGATTGACCCGCCACCGACCGAACATGTTGCTCGTGCATTTGAGGAGCTTCATGCAGGATTGGAGAAGAGCTGGCTAAAATCTCATGTTTTAGAGAGGAGGGTGATGTATCTAACCGAGAAGAACAAGAAACTGAAGCTGAAGATGAAGAAGAGGAACGAGCTTATGCAAGCATGGGGATTTATCATAGTTCTTGGTATTAGCATTGTGGCCACATTTGTTTCTGGGTGGTCTAATAATCCATACTAAATGGATTTCTCTTTGTAGTTTATGCTGTGATGGAGCTTAGTTTGGGTATGTATTATCACAGAACAATGCTGTGATTTGGGAATGTTGTGATGTTGCTATTTGGAAATGACTCAAGAATCTTGCTTTGATCAATGACTGAAATAACATAGATTGAAATATTTGAACAAATGATTTGTTGTGACAAAATAGGAGCTCACAAAAATATTTGAAAGTAGCATCTCACAAGATAGCAGCTCACATAATATTTGAAACTAGCAGCTCACAAAATAGCATAAATTCATCATTGCACAAAAGGAGCATTGCACATTCAAGATAGCAGCTCACAAGTTCATCATTACATAAGTTCATAATTTTAGCATCACACACTTAAGATAGCAGCTAACAAGTTCACAAATAGTTGTTAAACAACAAAAACAGCTGTAAATGATTCCAGTCACAGGTCTTTCATATTCTTGCTCCTGGTGTTGCAAGCAGGGTTAGTTAAGAGCCTTGAACTCCTCCTTGTGGTGACAGTTTTGCTCACTTCTTTGCTTAGCCGGTTGCTTCCAGTTACAGATTCTACTGTAGGATCTGGTGCAAACTTGAGCCTCTTCTTAGCTGGTGAAATCCCTCTATCAGCTGTCTTTTTGTAATTCTTCCTTGGGCTGATTGAAATGAGAACATTAAATGAAGCAAAAAAGGAATTGAGAACATCAAATGAAGCAAAATTTGAAATGAGAACATCTGTAGCATTTGCACCTTACAGCAGATGACACTGTTGGTGCATCTGTAGCAATTGCAGCATCAGGTTCAACATATGGAGCATTTTCAGCATCAGGTTCAACCTCTGTAGCATTTTCAGCATCTGTTTCAACCTCAGTAGCATTTTCAGCATCAGTTTCAGCATCTAAATGATCATCTGTTGCATTTTCAGCCCCCCAGTGCTCTTCTTCCCCAAAAGCTGGGTCAATGGATTTCCTTGCAGTGAGTGCCACGATGGCCAAGCCTTCCACACCTGCCACATTTCTTTCTCCTTCCTCCAAGTCCTTTTCCCTCAGATTTTTCCCTAATTCTTGTCTTCCTAGGTCTACCAGGGGCCCTGTTTTGCAATGGAGCAGACAATTTAAACCCAGGGTCCACCACATCCCACTGTTGTTTGCCCTCCATTGCAGGCAAATTTTCAGCATAAGTAGCATTGAATCTAGCAACAGAAAAGTACTCATGTACATACTGATCAATCTCACTTACTGGGCCTCTCATTGAAGTAATAAAATACAAAGCATGTATGCAAGGCTGTCCAGTTAACTGCCACTTTCTACAACTGCAAGTCCCAATGGCCAAATTTACTGGATATCTCCACTCTCTATTTTCCTTGTCAACTGCTGTGATCTCTGCCTCATATGTGCTTCTCTTCACTATCTCCATATCAAGGTCCTTAGATTTTGCATGAAGCATTTTCATGACTTTGGGGATTATGATGTGGCCAATGAATGTAGCAGCTGCAATCTGCTATCTGAGATCAAACTTCTCCATTATAAACTGTCTTATTTTGTCTAGCAAGTCCACAATGTGTACACCCTTCCATTTTTTAATCTTTGAATTAAAGGACTCAGCTAGATTGTTATTAACATAATCTACTTTACATACTTCATTAAGCAGCGACCTTGCCCATAGCTTGCTATGATGCTCCTCTAAGTACTCCTTCACACCAGCCTTACTGTGCAACTGCCTAAGATGGTAGTTGTGTTTCTTTATGTTGTATGTCAATGAGCAGGGCCATAAATTTTCATCAAAGAATTTTCCTCTAAACTTTTTGTGAAATTTGCAGCCAAATGCCTCATGCATTCTCTGTGCTCCACACCTGGGAACACATCTTCCACTGCAGTCTCCAGGGCTTTGCATGCATCATTGTGGATAACAAGACCTGTTGGGTGTCCTATAAGCTCTCTTAAGTTCTGAAAAAACCAAGTCCAACTCTCTATATTTTCACCCTCTAGAACTCCATATGCAACTGGGAAGATCCAATTACAAGCATCCACAACACATGCACTAACTAGTTGCCCTCTAAATCTGCCATTTAATGCAGTGGCATCTACTGCAAGATAAGGCCTGCATCCATTCAAAAAACCTTGCCAACATGCTTTGAAAGAAACAAATACTCTTCTAAATCACTCTTTCTGTCTACTCTTCCCATTTAGTTTGTACTGCACAGTGTGTTTATCTATGGTAACTACACTGCCAGAAGATGCTTTCTCCACTTCTGCCTTGAAGGTATACAATAACTAGAAAAAGTCAACCCACTTACCATAGATATTGTCAAGTGCCATTTGCTTCCCATAGAATACTCTCATATATGGAACTGCCAGGCCATACTTCTTCTTCAAATTTTTCTGCAATTCTGTTGGTCCCACTTCTAAATCCTCTAAAACCCAGGTCTTCACAGCATCAGCAACCCATCTACTCTTAGCTGGCTTCAATCTTTTTCTCCTGTTCACACTGGGACATGTATGAGAAGTTTTGTTCACCTTAACCTGCATTCATGAAAGTTCAGACACATGTTAGAACCTATATGTTGCAACAAACAAACAAAATACAGTATCAATGCTGCTAACTACAAATGCAATGTTAGTTGCTATATTTGATACCTGAAACAGTGTGCTATGTCTCATTAAGGAGGCATGCATCCTCCATTGACACCTCTTATAAGCACAATGTATTGTCAACCTAGTACTGTCACTCTTGCCTATCACAAAATAACTTTGAGTCTTTATTGAGAAGGTTGCAAGAGCATTTCTACAGTCTAAAGCACTGGAAAATATTGTTCCCTGTACCAAAGAAGGATCATCTCAATTGTATTGCACATCTGGTCTTTCCTCATCAGATGTTTCAGAGTATCCCATGTCCCTGTCCTCCTCCTTCTCATCTTCACCTACCTCAGCAAACATGCCTTCAGGGGGTGAACATAATCTTCCCCCTCACCATCTTTCTCCTTGCCCTTCTTCCTTGTTACAAACTGTGGAAACAACTTTTCATCCTCATCATCACTTGGCCAATCATCTGGTAGTCCCTCTTCAGTATAGGGGTCAACTGAATCTCTACTATGAGAGGGACCTACATTCTTAGGAACTTCTACAAGATGGGTGTTCACTGCTTTGCATGGGCGATCTTGCCTCTACTATGAGTTGTTGTTTTCCTGCCCCTTGATTGGTTAGTCCTACCTTTATCTCTAGACCTAGATTGAGATCTTGTTCCTCTGCTCTCTGGCTCTCCTCTCTTCCTTTGTATGACACTGATTTCTAGTTTAGCAGGGAAAGAATCATGTATTGCAAACATGATACCAAGCTCATCATCACACTGGACAGGGACCCAAACTATTTTGTCAATGTCCCAGTACCTGAATTCCACTGCATCATATAGACCCCATGGATATTGAGCACACATGGTGTTGGGGAACGTAGTAATTTCAAAAAATTTCCTACGCACACGCAAGATCATGGTGATGCATAGCAACGAGAGGGGAGAGTGTCTGTCCACGTACCCTCGTAGACCGAAAGCGGAAGCGTTATATCAACGCGGTTGATGTAGTCGTACGTCTTCACGATCCGACCGATCCAAGCACCGTTACTCCGGCACCTCCGAGTTCTTGGCACACGTTCAGCTCGATGACGATCCCGGGCTCCGATCCAGCAAAGCGTCGGGGAGGAGTTCCACAAGACTGACAGCGTGGTGGCGATCTTGATGTTCTACCGTCGCGAGGCTTCGCCTAAGCACCGCTACAATATGACCGAGGTGGAATATGGTGGAGGGGGCACCGACACTGCTAAGGAGCGATCACGAAGATCAACTTGTGTGTTCTAGGGTGCCCCCTGCCCCGTATATAAAGGAGCAAGAGGGAGGGCGGCCAGCCCTAGGAGGCGCGCCAAGGGGGGAGTCCTCCTCCTAGTGGGAGTAGGACTCCCTTTCCTAGTCCTACTAGGAAGAAGGAAGGGGAAGGAAGAGAGGAGAGGGAGAGGGAAGGGGGCGCCCCCCCTAGTCAATTCGGACTCCCCATGGGGCGCCACCACCTGGTGCAGCCCTCTCTCTCCCTCTTGGCCCAATAGGGCCCATTACTTCCCCGGGGTTCGGTAACCCCTCCGGCACTCCAGTTTTCTCCGAAACTTCCGGAACCTTTCCGTGTCGAATATAGCCGTACAATATATCAATCTTTATGTCTCGACCATTTGAGACTCCTCGTCATGTCCGTGATCACATCCGGGACTCGAACTCCTTCGGTACATCAAAATACATAAACTCATAATATAACCGTCATTGAAACCTTAAGCGTGCGGACCCTACGGTTCGAGAATAATGTAGACATGGCGAGACACCGTCTCGGTCAATAACCAATAGCGGGACCTGGATGCCCATATTGGCTCCTACATATTCTCGAAGATCTTTATCGGTCGACCGCATAACAACATCGTTGTTCCTTTGTCATCGGTATGTTACTTGCCCGAGATTGATCGTCGGTATCAATACCTAGTTCAATCTAAATTCTTGGCAAGTCTCTTTACTCGTTCGTAATACATCATCTCACAGCTAACTCATTAGCTGTAATGCTTGCAAGGCTTAGTGATGTGCATTACCGAGAGGGCCCAGAGATACCTCTCCGACAATCGGAGTGACAAATCCTAATCTCGAAATCGCCAACCCAACATCGCCTTTGGAGACACCTGTAGTACTCCTTTATAATCACCCGATTACGTTGTGGCGTTTGGTAGTACCAAAGTGTTCCTCCGTGTGGGAGTTGCATAATCTCATTGTTATAGGAACATGTATAAGTCATGGATAAAAGTAATAGCAACATACTAAGCGATCGGGTGCTAAGCTAATGGAATGGGTCATGTCAATCAGATCATTCAACCAATGATGTGACCTTGTTAATCAAATGACAACTCCTTTGTCTATGGTTAGGAAACTTAACCATCTTTGATTAACAAGCTAGTCTAATAGAGGCATACTAGTGACACTCTGTTTGTCTATGTATTCACACATGTATTATGTTTCGGTTAATACAATTCTAGCATGAATAATAAACATTTATCATGATATAAGGAAATAAATAATAACTTTATTATTGCCTCTAGGGCATATTTCCTTGATCTCCCACTTGCACTAGAGTCAATAATCTAGTTCACATCGCCATGTGATTTAACATCAATAGTTCACATCTATATGTGGTTAACACCCATAATTCACATCGACATGTGACCAACGCCCAAAGGGTTTACTAGAGTCGATAATCTAGTTCACATCGCTATGTGATTAACACCCAAAGAGTACTAAGGTGTGATCATGTTTTGCTTGTGAGATAATTTTAGTCAGCAGATTACATCACATTCGAGCCGTAAGTAATTGCAAATTTTATGTCTACAATGCTCTTGCGGAGCTACTCTAGCTAATTGCTCCCACTTTCAATATGTATCCAGATTGAGACTTAGAGTCATCGGATCGGTGTGAAAACTTGCACCGATGTAACTCTTTACGACGGGCTCTTTTATCACCTCCATAATCGAGAAATATTTACTTAGTCCTCACTAAGGATGTTCTTGACCAATGTCCGATGATCTACTCCTAGATCACTATTGTACTCCTTCCCAAATTCAGAGTAGGGTATACAATAGATCTGGTACACAGCATGGCATACTTTATAGAACCTATGGCCAAGGCATAGGAATGACTTTCATTCTCTTTCTATCTTACTGCCGTGGTCGGGTTTTGAGCCTTACTCAATTTCACACCTTGTAACACAGGCAAGAACTCTTTCTTTGACTGTTCCATTTTGAACTACTTCAAAATCTTGTCAAGGTATGTATTCATTGAAAAACTTATCAAGCGTCTTGATCTATCTCTATAGATCTTAATGCTCAATATGTAAGCAGCTTCTCCGAGGTCCTTCTTTGAAAAACTCCTTTCAAATATCCCTTTATGCTATCCAGAAATTCTATATCATTTCCGATTAGTAATATGTCATCTACATATAATATCGAAATGTTCTGAGCTCCCACTCACTTTCTTGTAAATACTGAGGCTTCTCCAAAAGTCATATAAACCCAAATGCTTTGATCACACTATCAAAGCGTTTATTCAACTCGAGATGCTTGCACCAGTCCATAAATGGATCATTGGAGCTTGCACACTTTGTTAGCTCCTTTGGATCGATAAAACCTTCTGGTTGCATCATATACAACTCTTCTTCCAGAAATCCATTCAGGAATGCAGTCTTTACATCCATTTGCCAAATTTCATAATTATAAAATGCGACAATTGCTAACATGGTTCGGACAGACTTAAGCATCGCTACGGGTGAGAAGGTCTCATCGTAGTCAATCCCTTGAACTTGTCGAAAACCCTTTGCGACAAGTCGAGCTTTGTAGACAGTAACACTACTATCAGCATCTGTCTTCCTCTTGAAGATCCATTTATTTAACATGGCTTGCTGATCATCGAGCAAGTCAATCAAAGTCCATACTTTGTTCTCATACATGGATCATATCTCAGATTTTATGGCCTCAAGCCATTTCGCGGAATCTGGGCTCATCATCGCTTCCTCATAGTTCGTAGGTTCATCATGGTCTAGTAACATGACTTCCGAACATGATTACCGTACCACTCAGTGCGGATCTTACTCTGGAAGACCTACGAGGTTTGGTAGCAACTTGATCTGAAGTTTCATGATCACCATCATTAACTTCCTCACTAATTGGTGTAGGAATCACAGGAACTGATTTACGTGATGAACTACTTTCAATAAGGAGAAGGTACAATTACCTCATCAAGTTCTACTTTCCTCCCACTCACTTCTTTCGAGAGAAACTTCTTCTCTAGAAAGGATCCATCTTAGCAACGAAAAAAACTTGCCTTCGGATCTGTGATAGAAGGTGTACCCAATAGTCACCTTTGGGTATTCTATGAAGCGCACTTCTCCGATTTGGGTTAGAGCTTACGGTGAAAACTTTTTCACATAAGCATCACAACTCAAACTTTAAGAAACGACACTTAGGTTTCTTGCTAAACCATAGTTCATACGGTGTCATCTCAGCGGTTTAGATGGTGCCCTATTAAGCGTGAATGCAGGTGTCTCTAATGCATAACCCCAAAAGCGATAGTGGTAAATCGGTAAGATACATCATAGATTGCACCATATCCAATAAAGTGCGGTTATGACGTTCGGACACACCATTATCTGTGGCGTTCGGTGGCGTGAGTAGTGAAACTATTTCACATTGTTTTAACTGAAGGCCAAACTCGCAACTCAAATATTTTTCCTCTGCGATCATATCGTAGAAACTTTTATTTTCTTGTTACGATGATTCTTCACTTCACTCTGTAATTCTTTGAACTTTTCAAATGTTTCAGACTTGTGTTTCATCAAGTAGATATACCTATATCTGCTCAAATCATCTTGTGAAGGTCAGAAAATAACGATACTTGCCACGAGCATCAACACTCATTGGATCGCATACATCGGTATGTATTATTTCCAATAAGTTAGTAGCTTGTTCCATTGTTCGGAGAACGGAGTTTTAGTCATCTTGCCCAAAAGGCACGGTTCGCAAGCATCAAATGATTCATAATCAAGTGATTCCCAAAGTCCATCGACATGGAGTTTCTTCATGCGCTTTACACCAATATGACCTAAGCGGCGATTGCCACAAATAAGTTGCACTATCATTATTAACTTTGTATCTTTTGGTTTCAATATTATGAATATGTGTATCACTATGATCGAGATCCAATGAACCATTTTCATTGGGTGTGTAACCATATAAGGTTTTATTCATGTAAACAGAACAACAATTTATTCTCTTACTTAAATGAATAACCGTATTGCAATAAACATGATCAAATCATATTTATGCTCAACACCAAATAACACTTATTTAGGTTCCACACTAATCCCGAAAGTATAGGGAGTGTGCGATGATGATCATATAAATCTTGGAACTTCTTCCAACACTCATCGTCACTTCCCTTCAACTAGTCTCTGTTTATTACGTAACTCTGTTTGAGTTACTAATCTTAGCAACCGAACAAGTATCAAATACTCAGGGGCTACTATAAACACTAGTAAAGCAAACATCAATAACCTGTATATCAAATATACCCTTGTTCACTTTGCCATCCTTCTTATCCACCAAATATTTGGGGTATTTCCGTTACCAGTGACCATTTCCTATGCGTGTAAGCACTTTCGGTTTCAGGCTTTGGTTCAACTTTGGGTTTCTTCGTGGGAGTGACAACTTGCTTGTCATTCTACTTGAAGTTCCCCTTTCTTTCCCTTTGCCCTTTGCTTGAAACTAGTGGTCTTGTCAATCATCAACACTTGATGCTCTTTCTTGATTTCTACCTTCGTCGATTTCAACATCACGAAGAGCTCGGGAATCGTTTTCGTCATCCCTTGCATACTATAGTTCATCACGAAGTTCTAGTAACTTAGTGATGGTGACTAGAGAATTCTGTCAATCACTATCTTATCTGGAAGATTAACTCCCACTTGATTCAAGCGATTGAAGTACCCAGACAAACTGAGCACATGCTCACTAGTTGAGCGATTCTCCTCCATCTTTTAGCTATAGAACTTGTTGGAGACTTCATATCTCTCAACTCGGGTATTTGCTGAAATATTAACTTCAACTCCTGGAACATCTCATATGGTCCATGACGTTCAAAACGTCTTTGAATTCCCGATTCTAAGCCGTTTAAGCATGGTGCACTAAACTATCAAGTAGTCATCATATTGAGCTAGCCAAAGCGTTCATAACGTCGCATACGCTCCTGCAATAGGTGCATCACCTAGCGGTGCATCAAGAACATAATTCTTCTGTGCAGCAATGAGGATAAACCTCAGATCACGGATCCAATCCGCAACATTGCTACTAACATTTTTCAATACAATTTTCTCTAGGAACACATATAAAAACATAGGGAAGCAACAACGCGAGCTATTGATCTACAACATAATTTGCAAAATACTACCAGGACTAAGTTCATGATAAATTTAAGTTCAATTAATCATATTACTTAAGAACTCCCACTTAGACAGACATCTCTCTAGTCATCTAAGTGATCACGTGATCCAAATCAACTAAACCATAACCGATCATCACGTGAGATGGAGTAGTTTTCAATGGTGAACATCTTATGTTGATCATATCTACTATATGATTCACGCTCGACCTTTCGGTCTCCGTGTTCGAGGCCATATCTGCATATGCTAGGCTCGTCAAGTATAACCTGAGTATTCTGCGGCGTGCAAAACTGGCTTGCACCCGTTGTAGATGGACGTAGAGCTTATCACACCCGATCATCACGTGGTGTCTCGCACGACGAACTTTGGCAGCGGTGCATACTCGGGAGAACACTACTTGATAATTTTTAGTGAGAGATCATCTTATAATGCTACATCAATCAAAGCAAGATAAGATGCATAAAGGATAAACATCACATGCAATCAATATAAGTGATATGATATGGCCATCATCATCTTGTGCTTGTGATCTCCATCTCCAAGCACCGTCGTGATCACCATCGTCACCGGTGCGACACCTTGATCTCCATCGTAGCATCGTTGTCGTTTCGCCATCTATTGCTTCTCGACTATCGCTACCGCTTAGTGATAAAGTAAATCAATTACTGAGGCGTTTGCATTTCATACAATAAGCGACAACCATATGGCTCCAGCCGATTGCCGATAACCGGTTACAAAACATGATCATCTCATACAATAAAATATAGCATCACGTCTTGACCATATTACATCACAACATGCCCTGCAAAAACAAGTTAGGCGTCCTCTACTTTGTTGTTGCAAGTTTTACGTGGCTGCTACGGGCTGAGCAAGAACCGTTCTTACCTACGCATCAAAACCACAGCGATAGTTTGTCAAGTTGGTGCTGTTTTAACCTTCGCAAGGACGGGCGTAGCCACACTCAGTTCAACTAAAGTGAGAGAGACAGACACCCGCCGGTCACCTTTAAGCAACTAGTGCCCGCAGCGGTGAAACCAGTCTCGCGTAAGCGTCTGGCGTAATGTCGGTCCGGGCGCTTCATCTCACAATACCGCCGAACCAAAGTATGACATGCTGGTAAGCGGTATGACTTATATCGCCCACAACTCACTTGTGTTCTACTCGTGCATATGACATCAACGCATAAAACCAGGCTCGAATGCCTTTGTTGGGGAGCGTAGTAATTTCAAAAATTTCCTACGCACACGCAAGATCATGGTGATGCATAGCAACGAGAGGGAGAGTGTCGTCCACGTACCCTCGTGAGACCCGAAGCGAAGCGTTATATCAACGCGGTTGATGTAGTAAATGCGTCTTCATGATCCGACCGATCCAAGCACCGTTACTCCGGCACCTCCGAGTTCTTGGCACACGTTCAGCTCGATGGCGATCCCGGGCTCCGATCCAGCAAAGCGTCGGGGAGGAGTTCCGTCAAGACGACAGCGTGGTGGCGATCTTGATGTTCTACCGTCGCAGGGCTTCGCCTAAGCACCGCTACAATATGACCGAGGTGGAATATGGTGGAGGGGCACCGCACACGGCTAAGGAGCGATCACGAAGATCAACTTGTGTGTTCTAGGGTGCCCCCTGCCCCGTATATAAAGGAGCAAGAGGGAGGGCGGCCAGCCCTAGGAGGCGCGCCAAGGAGGGAGTCCTCCTCCTAGTGGGAGTAGGACTCCCTTTCCTAGTCCTACTAGGAAGAAGGAAGGGGAAGGAAAGAGAGGAGAGGGAGAGGAAAGGGGCGCGTCCCCCTCCTAGTCCAGTCGGACTCCCCATGGGGGCGCCACCTCTGGTGCAGCCCTCTCTCTCCCTCTTGGCCCAATAGGGCCCATTACTTCCCGGGGTTCGGTAACCCCTCGGCACTCGGTTTTCTCCGAAACTTCGGAACCTTTCGGTGTCCGAATATAGCCGTACAATATATCAATCTTTATGTCTCGACCATTTGAGACTCCTCGTCATGTCCGTGATCACATCCGGGACTCGAACTCCTTGGTACATCAAAATACATAAACTCATAATATAACCGTCATGAAACCTTAAGCGTGCGGACCCTACGGTTCGAGAATAATGTAGACATAGCGAGACCGTCTCGGTCAATAAACAATAAGCGGGACCTGGATGCCCATATTGGCTCCTACATATTCTCTGAAGATCTTTATCGGTCAGACCGCATAACAACATATGTTGTTCCTTTGTCATCGGTATGTTACTTGCCCGAGATTCGATCGTCGGTATCCAATACCTAGTTCAATCTAAATTCTTGGCAAGTCTCTTTACTCGTTCCGTAATACATCATCTCACAGCTAACTCATTAGCTGTAATGCTTGCAAGGCTTAGTGATGTGCATTACCGAGAGGGCCCAGAGATACCTCTCCGACAATCGGATGACAAATCCTAATCTCGAAATCGCCAACCCAACATCGCCTTTGGAGACACTGTAGTACTCCTTTATAATCACCCGATTACGTTGTGACGTTTGGTAGTACCAAAGTGTTCCTCCGGTAAGCAGGAGTTGCATAATCTCATTGTTATAGGAACATGTATAAGTCATGGATAAAAGTAATAGCAACATACTAAGCGATGGTGCTAAGCTAATGGAATGGGTCATGTCAATCAGATCATTCAACCAATGATGTGACCTTGTTAATCAAATGACAACTCCTTTGTCTATGGTTAGGAAACTTAACCATCTTTGATTAACAAGCTAGTCTAGTAGAGGCATACTAGTGACACTCTGTTTGTCTATGTATTCACACATGTATTATGTTTCCGGTTAATACAATTCTAGCATGAATAATAAACATTTATCATGATATAAGGAAATAAATAATAACTTTATTATTGCCTCTAGGGCATATTTCCTTCACATGGCATATCTAAACTGATTGAAAGTCCATTGGTTGTCAGCAACAAAAGGAAAAGAGAATCCTGTATTGGTTGCTTTTGTGCCAGCACTAGCTAGAAGTGTGGTTTCCATTCTACATTCCATCCCAACTGCTCTATCGGGGTCGATCCTACGATGACCATGGAAAACAGAGACAAATCCCAACGCCATGAGCACTATGAACTAGGTCAACAAATCCCAAATTGAACTACAAATGGCATGAGACTCCGCCAGATTAGAAGAGAAACTTACCACGCCGAAGCATGCTTCTGTGGCTGCGGTGTGCTCCCTCGTTCGCCGCCGCCGCCGTCGCTGCCGCCGCAACTGCTGTCCCCATCCATCCTATCGCCTGTGTCTCTTTCACGTTGTAGTATAGTGCAGCGCAGAGTCAAATCCCAAGCTCCACCGTGGCCACCATCAGGAGATCGAGCCTTGCAAGTTGGATCGAGCGAGCTAGGGTTAGGGTTATGGAGGGAGGCGATTTGGGGGAGAAAGAGAGAGCGTGCGGGGCGGGCGAGAGAATGAGAGGGAGAGAGAGTGAACTGGTGACCTGGGCCAAGGTGTAAGGACGGAGGGGCAAAAATGTCAAAGAAACGGCCGCTTACCAGTCAAACAGCCTTGACTGGACGATAACAGCACAGAAGGGCAATTCTATAAGGGAACATGACAGCGGAGGGGTATTTTTGAGCAGGCTTGCGAATTAGGGGCAAATGTGAGTAGTGGGTTCGAGTTAGTGATACAGATGTAAAAGACCCTTAAGAGAATTATATTTGAATGGGAGAAAGTTCACCGGGGCTAATAATTTACCTGAACTCACTTATGAAAAACTAGATAGGATCCTGATTTGCCCAGATTGGGAGGATCATTATCCCCTGACTGAGGTATATGCACTTGAGAGAGAGCTTTCAGATCATACACCATTGATTCTTGACACAGGAGATAACACATACTCACCACCTATCTTTAGATTTGAAAACTCCTGGATGATGAGAGAAGGTTTCAAAGAATATGTTATTAAAATCTGGACTGCAAAATATCATGGGGATACCATTGAACAATGGCAGAGAAGAATGAGAGTGTTTTGAAAAAAAGTGAGGGGTGGATTTTGAATTCAGATGCCTGGTATAGGAATATTAGAAAATAGATCTTAATGAAACTAGATGGTATTGACAAAAAAGATGAGATTATGGGCCTCTCTGCTCAGGACAGAGAAGAACAAAAAGACCTATGATCCCAACTTCACAGATTGCTAAAGCAAGAAGAGATGAAATGGCACCAAACATATAAAGACAAAGAAATAAAATATGGAGATTGTAATAAAAAAATACTATCATGCTAAGGTGAATGGGAGGAGAAGGAAAAACAGAATTCTTTCTTTAGAACAAGAGGAGGGAGTGATTGAAGGAGAAGAAAATCTTATCAGATACATTACTGACTTCTACAAAAAACTCTTTGGGCAACCAGACACTTGTTCAATTAACCTCAATATATTTTTTTGGGGGATGGAATCAATTACTAGGGAACATGATGACACCCTGATTAAACCTTTTTCAATGGAAGAACTTTAGGCAGTTGTCTTTGGGATGGAGAAAAATAGAAGTCCTGGCCCAGATGGATTACCAGTTGATTTTTATCAACACTTTTGGGAGACTGTCAAGTGGGATTTGATGAAGGGAAATTAGATATCTCAAGACTCAATTATGGGATTATTACCTTGGTCCCAAAAACTGAAGATGCTAAACAAATTCAGAAGTTAAGACCTATTTGTCTTTTGAATGTTAGCTTTAAGATTATCACAAAAGTCTTGATGAACAGATTAAGTAGAATCATCAAACCTATCATCCTCCCCACTCAGACTGCTTTCATCAAAGGGAGATACATCATGGAGGGAATTATGGTCCTACATGAAGCCCTTAATTCTATACAGCACTCAAAATAAAGTGTTGTTTTGTTTAAAGTGGATTTTGAGAAGGCATACGACAAAATAAAATGGCCATTTGTGTACTAAATGCTAAAAATGAAACAATTCCCTGATAAATGGTGTGATATGGTTATGCACACTATGATAGGGGGACATGTGGGGATTAAGGTTAATGATAGAATTGGGCCTTACTTTAAAACATATAAGAGACTGAGGCAGGGGGATTCTATGTCACCATTGCTATTTGACATAGCTGCAGATGCTTTGGCTATAATCTTAGATAAAGCCAAACATGAAGGGTATGTTACGGGGGTGCTAACTGAATTAGGAGAGAATGGGGGTAAACATGCTGCAATATGCAGATGATACCATTTTCCTACTCAATGATGATGAGGATAGTGCCAAAAATCTAAAATTCATTCTCACAGCTTTTGAGCAGATGTCTGGGCTGACAATTAACTTTCATAAAAGTGAGGTTTACCTTTTTGGGGAGGTCGAAAACAAAAGTGAGATCTATCAAGAAATGTTTACTTGTAGTAGGGGGGGAGGTCCCATTTAAATATCTAGGACTACCTGTTACTAATGTGAGATTAGGGAATAAATTTTGGAAGAGTATGAATGAAAAAATAGAAAAGAGGTGTGCTTGCTGGCAAGGGAGGCTTTTAAATATGGCTGGGAGAGTAACTATAGTCCAGGCCTGCTTGACAAATAGGCCTATGTATATGATGTCTTTTTACCCCTTGCTAGTGGGGATTAGGAAAAAAGCTGACTTCTTCATAGCCAGATTAGTCTGGCAGGAAAATGAAGACAAGAAAAAAATATCATCTAGTCAACTGGAAAACATGCTGCTTGCCCAAGGAATTGGGTGGTTTAGGGATATTAAATCTAGATTATATGAATAAAGCGTTGCTAGAAAAATGGCTTTGGAAGCTAGAGACAGAAGATCGGTTGTGGGTTAGAATTCTTCTGAATAAATATGTTAAAGGAAAATGTTTATCTGGAATTAAAAAAAACCTGGAGACTCCCAGTTTTGGGGGGCCCTGATGCAGATAAAAGACATTTACTATAAAATGTGAAAAATAGATTGGGAGATGGACAGAACACTAGATTTTGGGAAGACTGGTGGGTAGGGTCCAAACCACTGAAAGAGGCCTACCCAAGCCTGTATTTCATTAGCCTAACCCGTGACATTTCGGTGGCCCAGGCCATTGACACGGGATGGGGGGGGGGGGGGGTTAAGTTTAGAAGAAACTTATCTGAAGACAAAAGAATTTTATGGGACAGTCCGAAAAACAGATGTGAGGAAGTGAGAATGCATGCGGGCAGAGATCAGCCAATGTGGATGTTGACAGCCAACAGACAATTTTTGGTGCGATCGCTTTATCAACAGTTAATTAAAACAGATGTGGGGTTCCCACACAAATTTCTTTGGAAGATAAAAATCCCAGCGAAAATTTAGATGTTCTTGTGGCTGATTGCCAGAAAAAGTATACTAACCAGAGATAATCTTGCAAGAAGAGGATGGAAAGGGGAGCAAATATGTGTGTTCTGTGGTCAAAATGAAAACATAGACCATCTTTTTTTCTCTTGCTCTGCTGCAAGGTTACTTTGGAGTTTGATAAAATGCTCATTCAATCTAAAAACAGCCCCAACTGGAGTTGACGATTGTCTGGGAGCATGGATCAGAAAATTCGGGCTAGAGGAGAAAAAACTAGTGCTGGTTGGAATGTCTGCAATTTTTTGGGCTATATGGAAATGTCAAAATGATATAATTTTTTGAGATAAAATGATCACTGATCCTATGAAGTTGGTGAAACTAACTTGCAATTGGATTGTGGATTGGGCTGTTTTGCAGAAAAAAACCCAGGACAAAACCTTCTGATGCTGGGGGCAAGGCTAATCGAGCAAGTAGTAAGTGAGGTTTACAGAGCTTCGCAGGGCTGGAGAACCGGAGTTCCTCGTCTGATGAACTGACGATTTCGTCTCCTGAAGATGGCTCATTTTACATTTCTTATGTCTAGTTTGCTGGAGGCTGCGCCCTCCTTTTAAATTTGGTCGCCTGTGACCTGTAGAACTTTATTGCAGTCTTGTTACTGTCTAGACTGGTTTATCGTTGGAGGTTGGTAGGCTTTTAGGTGACGCTGTAGCGTTTGAACCCGTGGGGGGTTTCGTTAATGAAATCGGAGGTCCCCCCCTCTTTTGCTCAAAAAAAAAAAGATGAGCTTTTGTTCTTCTTTCTAATATAGTGACGCCAAGTCGAGCTGGTCATGGTCTTGTCCCCCGTTAATTGGCAAGTACTAATCGAAGGATCCATGTCGTCGAGAAGCTACAGCCGAATTGTAAGTTCGTACCAAGAAAATGGAGATGTGGCATGTGTGTGCATGGCACGAGATATACGGCTTACGTCGCGAGATCTAGGAATGGAGACAGTCAGTGAATGGAGGGTAAACTAACGAGTGATGGTACTAGCTGGCGATCGGCAGGATCGCTTTTTTGGATCGTATATATGCAGCGTGGTTTTAAATATGTTATCACATGAACCAGACGTCACTGCGGTGCAAGTTTTTCTTTGAGAAATGCAGTGCCGTGATTACCTCGATCGGGATAAGGATCAAAGGATCAGCTAGCTAGAAAACGAGTGTGACTTTCAAAAGAAAAAATAACTTGAAATCGAACGTGCATGTCCTTGCTATATTCAGATAGTTGTAACAGAGCGTAGATTTGCACTTTAGACCTACCATGGCGGTGTCTGTGTTCATTTCCGAGCTAGTTTTAGAACCCCAATCCTGCATGCATGTGATGTGCAACTCACTCGCCTGTGGAGTACTAGCGTGCAACGTTGGGGCGTAGACGTTGACATGCATACACCAACACACTGCACTAATAGCTGACAACGTACGTGTTGGGCTATGGGAGATGCATGCAGCGGAGCAAGGGGAAACAGAACAAGCACACATTGGCGCGATGGATGCAACGTGGCGGGTGCACGTAAGGCGACGGATGAAAGCAGACCTACCAACGGCGCGCGACGACGCCTCGACGTCGACGCCGCCTACTGTATGCACGCGGCGACGGGCCTGGTGTCCCCGTTTGCCGCAGAGGACCGAGCCGTCGCGCCAAAACGGGAAGTTGGTCACGAGGTGAGACTGAGACTGAGACAGACAGATGACGCAGATGAGCTTGTTCGATACGTATGTTGGAGGCCGAATTTCGTGTTTTGACCCTTTTTATAGTATTTCAGGATTTGATCCCTGTTTGAAAAGTTTTTGAGATTTGACTCTTTTGCTACCGCTAGGGTCTCTGGCGGTAGGGTTAGATAGCCTACCGCCACGGCCCATGGCGATAGGGGTGCGACGGAGGGGGACGGTGGCCGTTTGACTGCGCTGAACGTGGTTAAGCACCTACCGCCATAAGACATGTCTCCTGGCGGTAGGCTGTGCGACCCTACCACCAGAGCCCATGGCGGTAGGGTCCTGTTTCAGTGTAATGTTTTTGTAACGAAGAATTGAAGGGCCCTGGCGGTAGGCCGTGCGACCCTACCGCCAGAGCCCATGGCGGTAGAGTCCTGTTTTTTCAGCGTAATGATTCTGTAACAAAGAATTAAAGTGCCCTGGCGGTAGGCTGTCTGACCCTACCTTGGGGTCATGTGATAGGGTCCTGTGTTTTATGAATTTAAGTTCAATTGCTTGCTTCTTTTTAAATTTAATATGACAGTAATATCATAGCAAGTTTCATAAATATGACAACAATATCACAGATCTCAAACAATTAAACTTGGGCATCACATACACATTAAAAATTTGAAGTGCATAGAACATTTCAAACGAACTTCAACTAATTAGTAAACGGAGTTCCACATAGTTTCACAAATAGCAAACACATAGATCCACAAATAGCAAACACATAGTTCCACGTAGCTTCATAACCACTAGAAAAGTTTAACCAAACGAAGTTCAACCAAACTAAAAGAGCGAAGAGCATAATCAGTTGCTCATTCCCCTATTGGAGGTACGGTCCTCGTTACTCTTTGAACGAGTGTCTTCGGTCTTCTTCTTGGGCCGTCGAGGAACCGGTCTCTGGAAAGGTTCAGACTCAGCAAATCCTTCGTCTTGATTCCTCTTCTTGGCATCTGAGATGCTTGAGGCGTTTGAGTTCTTTGGAGGTCCATAATCTTCATCGTACTCCTCCTCCCCGTTGCTCTCATCCTCCTCCTCCCCTTCTTCATATGTGGCCTCCTCCTCCTCCTCCTCCTCCTCCTCCTCCTCCTCCTCATCATCATCCTCCTCCCCAACCAACCTAGACGACGAGGGAGCATGGCTCGATGAGCCGATGATACCCTGTGTGGCTACAGGCTGATAAGCTTCAACTGACCCAGCTCCAGCACACCCAAGCAGCCCTACCAGCTTGCGACAATGCTGCACGAACTTCTGCACACACAATGAAGCAAGGTCATAATAAGTATCAGATCGACTGATTGCAAGTGAAAAAGATGCATCTGTTCCGAGGAGGCTGAAAATGTACCTTCATCGTCCCCCTGACTCTGGTCTTCGATTCTATGCTCCGGGAAGATCACCTAGTGCATCGAGGCATCGAAGATGCATCTGTTCAGCTCACCGGACTGCAACAGCATAAGTCAGTCACGATGATGAATAAAATATTTTAAAATCAACCGTCGATTCGAACTTACCACTCTGTTGATGAGGGTGCAAACTCCCTAAATCCCTTGTGCATGTCTCGATGCGATGCGGTATGCTGTTCATCGGGTCAGCCCACTCCAGCTCGCGATGTCTTCCGCCGTCCATCGAGGCTGAGGCGAAGCGGTGCTTCGCCATCATCATACCGCCTCATGTGTCGGCCCGGTAATCATCGATTAGTCACTCTCCTCTCACGTCTTTATGGTACCTCCGTCGGTTCCACTCCGTCACATGAGTCTTATGCTCCTCTCCCGATCAGTGATCGGTGATTCTTACGCCGGCTCATCACGCAAGGCATAAGCAACAAGAATCATCATAAGCGCAATGAGTTCATCATAAGCAACAAGAAACATGATAATCTCACGGAGAACAAAGAGCTCACAGGTGGAGCGTGGCCGCCCGATATCGGTGGGCTGGCCGGTGGGGTATCTTGATAAATCCCAAACTGCGTGGCACGCATTATGGCAAATGCCACTCGACGGCGTGCACACAGATCATGGGCACGATGCACCGCCCGAGACCACGGTCCGCTATGCACATCACGTTCAGATCAAAGTCCCTCTCGTTCTTGTCGTCGGGCACCAGATTACCTATTACATATACCTTGGTAAGTTCGCACTCTCGGTCAATAGTGGAATCAAAGAAAGGTGTTGGCGAGTTCATATATCTGCGTGTCGTCAAAGCGTCCAACTTCGTTGGTGTAGGTCTTGTCTGAAGTCTTGTTTAGGCCCGTGTAGAGTTTGACAACGTCCCACTCGTAAGCTACGGTGGGGTTTGAGTCTCGTCGCCTTCTTCGCCATAGTCTTTCCATGGGCGTCTTCACAACTTCTCCGGACGCCCACCGCAGCCGCTCCCACATCCAAATGGAGAAGGCCGGACAAAGCCACCCATATTGGACTTGTCTCCGTCCTCTGCGTTCGTCGTCAAGCTGCAAAACATCAAATGAGGATCAGATATAAGAAAATGTCATGGACACACTTTAGGTAGGTACGCAATTAGACACTCTCTTACGAACGGTATAGGTAGGCGAGAGATGCCGTCCCCCAACTGTACCCTGCATCCCAGTCCGCTAGGAAGAACAGATACACCCAGTTGGCGAGTTCCGGGCTATGCGGAAACACGACCTCGAGAGAATATACCACAGATAGGCCCTCCGTACAACTCCACGATCGCCTCATCTGCGCCTTGGGGCATGTCTTCCGGTGCTCGAGAGCGTGGCAACGGCACACCGGATGTACGGTTACTCTTGGCACCGGGGCGATCGCCGATGAGGTGGTGACCCTCTCCTGCCCGATTGGCCCTCTCCACTCGACCGGTGAGTGCATGACCCTCGTCGGCATTGCAGTAATCATCCCCAGTCCTCTAGGGTCACCGTCATCTCCCGCATGGCAGATGGAAAGAATGGGTCTCCGGTCTCCAACGGTCAATCGAGCTGTGAGAGCGCGTGGACAAGCGTCGGCGGTGGCGCTTGAACTGCAGCACGAAACCCAACAGACGGGCTCTCTTGAAGAGCGCGCAGAAGCGCTCGTCGTAGTCCATATGCCCATGAACCCGTGACCCCTCATGCGCGATGGCTGGGCGTCTGTCAAAAACTGAGCGCTAAAAAGTTAGGAAATCATTTTCATCAATCCGAGAACTTTGATCAAAATTTCTTTCATATCACTTACCTCTCCATTCTCTATGAAGCAGGCACGATGACCCTTGTCGAATGCCCAGTCCAGCATCTTGATACCGTGGGCGATGTTGTCCGCAAGAGGTGACCGCCTTAATAGAGTTTCATAAACAAAAGCACCATAAGCATAAGCATACATAAACAAACATTGAACTCAAATCATATCAAGATAAAATTTTAAGCATATTCCTCCAACAACATCTACTACACATGATGGATCAAATCATATCAACATGCATCATATAAAAAAACCTCCAACATACATCATAGCTTCATATTTTTAAACAAAATTTTCCAAACAACATCTTCATATCATCATATGAACATGCATCATCAAACTAGGGTTCATCTTCACACTAGATCATATCATCATATCACATGCATCATCAAACTAGGGTTCATCCCTTTATCAACATTACATCATAATTTTTTAACAAAAAATTTATGAACTAGGGTTCATCTTCACACTAACATATGAACTATTGATTAGAGTACATATCCAATACCACTACTTACTAAAGAACTAAGAACTACAACTACAATCAATCTTACGTGAAAAAAATCAATCTAAGTTCAAAAACATGAGGATTTCAAGCAAATAATCGTCGAATCGGTAGCAAGTTTGCAAAAACTAATTGGAGGGATCGGAGGAGCTTACGGTTCTCTCCGGGGCCATCTCGATCCGCCAAAGCGGTGAAGAATCGGTGAAGATCCAAGAGGGGAGTGGAGGAGATGAGAGAGGAGAGAGGCGACACTGGGAAGAAAATGGATGAACTGCCGACTTGGGGAGGGAGGGTGGGGAGAAGGGAAGGGGCGCGGGGGTTTCGGGGCAAATAACTGCCCGGACCCTACCGCCAGGGCCCCTGGCGGTAGGGTGCGACGGAGGGGGATGGCGCCGTCTCCGCGCGCTGACGTGGATAAGTTTCCTACCGCCACCATGGGCCGTGGCGGTAGCCTATCTAACCCTACCGCCAGAGGCCCTGCCGGTAGGCAAAAGGGTCAAATCTTGAAAAAAATTCAAACAGGGGTCAGATCCTGAAATACTTTTCAAAAAGGGTCAAAACACGAAATTCGACCTATGTTGGATGTTATTACCGCCCTCGTGATTGCTCTACCTCGAGCTCGATCGTCCAAGACGTGACTGTATCAACCGTACATCTACTTATCCACTCTACTATGACGGACAAGCAAATTACAGAATTTCCTTCTTACTAGATTTAAGAAACGAAACAAAACGGGAGCATATTCAGACAAGCTAGGCAGTTATTACGCAGGCTGCGATAAGCAGAACGGCGCCACACCCAGCTCAGCGTGTGGACGCAGCAGAGCGTATCCGGGCCACAGATTGCACGTTACACCCGGGTTAACTATTTTTTGGTCGGCCGGCAGATGCACGTGAGCCACAGATTTTGCCCATCCATTGCCTTAGGGCATGTATGACGGTGCACAGTCAGCTTTCTATAAGGGCTGACAGTTAGGATTTTAGATGATATGGAGGAGAGAGAACAAGGTAAAAAGGGGAGGCCGTCGGTAAATCTGCAGACGGGCGCTTCGCTTGAAACTCGCTGGCTATCGACGCCTCTTTTGCCGTTGTATGGATGGGCGTCGGTAAATCTCTAACTGCCTTCTTTTCTGAAGCCACGGCGGGCCTGTCTTCTGTGCTCGTGAATCTTGGCGAGCGGCGGCGCCGTATATCTCATGTCCTCGTGAATCACAGCAATATTCCTCGATTCTTCCCGTCAAACTCAGCTGCCGCTGCTGCTTCTGTTCTTCCCGTGAAAAACGTCTTCAATTCGTCATCATGCAGACTCCGTCTATACTCGCTCCCATCAATGGTAGCTACATGCATTGATTTCAGAATTTTGTTGCCCTGTAGCTTGATTGATGGAGGCTGAGTTTTAGTTGTAGGAGATGAAATGAATAGATTAGTTGATTTCTTACTTCATGCTGCTAAGAATTGGCAAAAGAAAACTATAACAATCAGAAGATTCAACAGCGGAGGAAGAGTATTTTTTTTTTAAAGAGGACTCCCCGGCCTCTGCATCAGAACGATGCACACGGCCAACTTTATAAATAAGCAAATAGGTTCAACAAGGTCTTAGAGTCTTAACCAAAAGTAAAAGTAAAGGCAAGCTCACAAAGAGCCAAAGAGCCAAAAACACACTAGACAAAAGAAGGCCACAACCGGCTGGCAAAAGAAAGATAGGAAAACTAATTGCATATCCTATTACATGACCGCCATCCAAACCGGTTGAATATATCCCGTGCTACCGTCTCCCACCGGATAGATCCAGTAACCAAACACTCCCTGGCCTCCGTCGGAGTGAGTAGCGACCACATACGGATCAACGCAGTGGCTCGGAAGATAACCTGCAAAAAATGAATATTTGTTGTCCTGTTAAAAACCAAATCATTTCTACAATTCCATACTGCCCACAATAAAGCACATACTCCTACTCGAATGTGACTCGCTGTTTGGGACTCTATCTCATTAAGCCACGTTTCAAATAACGTACTGATAGCATTCGGAGGAGTAATGTTAAAGGCTATGTGCATCGTCTGCCACAACATCTTGGCCAACGGGCACTCAAGAAAAAGGTGTTTGATAGTTTCATCCCGATCACAAAAATTACACCTAGTAGGTCATGTCCAGTTACGCTTTGCCAAGTTATCCTTAGTTAAAATGACTTGTTTATGTACAAACCACATAAATACTTTAATCTTCAAAGGCACTTTGACTTCCCATACAAATTTGGAACTAGGAATGGCAAGATAGTCGATGACATCGAGATACATCGATTTAACTGTGAACTCTCCAGACCTAATAAGTTTGCAGCGCAAATGATCGGGCAGTTGAGATAGCTGAACCTCCATCAGTCTACTCACTAAATGAAGCCACGCTTCCCAACGATTACTGGTAAGCGTCCTCCTAAAATGAATATTAAGGGGGATGGATTGCAGTATCGTTGCAACATAAGCCTCATGTCGTTGAACAATACAATACAGGGACAGGTACTGAAGCGCTAGCCGCGTCTCACCTAGCCATGTATCTTCCCAGAATCGCGTGGTAGTGCCATTACCGATTATAAACTTTGTCCTATTGAAAAAGGCTGATTTTACTCTCATGAGCCCATTCCAAAAGGCGAGTCAGTCGGTCTCACTGTCACCTGGGACAAAATTTTGGTCTGAAGAAACTTACTACGGAGAATCTACGCCCACGTGGCATCAGTCTCAACAGATAACTTAGCCAGCCACTTGCTGAGAAGACATATGTTCTTAACTTCAAGATTCTCAATGCCAAGTCCTCCTTGGTCTTTTGGTCGACAAATAATGTCCCATTTGGCGAGTCTGTATTTTCTTTTTAGTTCATCGCCCTACCAGAAGAATCGGGATCGATAGAAGTCCAGCCTTTTCCTAACTCCAACTGGGACTTCGAAGAAAGACAAGAGAAACATAGGCATACTCGTGAGCACCGAATTAATAAGAATTAATCGGCCTCCGTATGACATGAGCTTGCCCTTCCAGCAACTCAGTTTCTTCTCGAAGCGATTCTCGATGCACTTCCATTCTCTGTTTGTCAGCTTACGACGGTGAATGGATATACCTAAATACGTAAAAGGTAAAGACCCCAGTTCGCACCCAAACAATTGCCTATAAGCCTCTTGTTCCTCATTGGCTCTGCCAAAGCAGAACAATTCGCTTTTACGAAAGTTAATCTTTAACCCGGTCAATTATCTGAATAAGCATAACACCAGCTTAATATTTCTTGCTTTTGCCAAGTCATGCTCCATAAAGATGATTGTATCATCAACGTACTGTAAGATAGACACACCTCCATCAACTAGATGAGGCACCAAGCCACCCACCTGACCAGCCTCCTTGGCCTTTCCTATTAGAATTGCCAACATATCAACGGCGATGTTAAACAAAATAGGAGGCATCGGATCACCTTGTCTCAGGCCCTTATGTGTCTGGAAATAATGACCTATGTCGTCATTCACTTTAATTCCAACACTCCTTTTTTGTGTGAAAGATTCTACCTGGCGCCGCCAGGCTTCATCAAAACCTTTCATACGTAAGGCCTGTTGAAGGAAAGGCCATTTGACTTTATCGTACGCTTTCTCGAAATCCACCTTGAAAACAACTCCATCTAGTTTTTTCGTGTGAATTTCGTGGAGCGTTTCGTGCAGGCTACAACCCCTTCTAGGATGTTTCTGTCCGGCATGAAAGCGGTTTGGGAATGCTGCACCACAGAATGCGCAATCTGCATGAGCTTATTCGTCCCAACCTTAGTAAAAATTTTGAAACTAACATTAAGAAGACAGATGGGCCTGAACTGCTCAATTCTTACAACCTCTGATTTCTTAGGAAGTAAGGTTATCGTTCCAAAATTCAAGTGAAATAATTGAAGCTGTCCCGAGAATAAATCATGAAACATCGCTAACAAATCCCCCTTAATAATGTGCCAGCATTTTTTATAGAACTCCGCCGGAAACCCATCCGGCCCTGGAGCCTTATTGTTTTTCATCTGTGTAATGGCCTCAAACACCTCTTTCTCGGAAAATGGGGCAGTAAGAATATCATTCTCATCATCAGCAAGTTGAAGAACATCCTCAATCCTAGACTCATTCAGGAAAACACAATTATCCTCTGGAGGCCCAAATAGCTGCTTGTAATACTCGGTTATGTATAATTTTAGGTTCTTCTGTTCTAAAATCGTTCATTCGTCCTGTTCAAGCTGAAAGATCCTCTTCTTTCTGTGCTTGCCATTAGCTATCATGTGAAAGAATTGAGTGTTCACATCCCCTTGGACAACTTTGCGAACCTTAGCCCGCAGCGCCCACTTCAATTCCTCTTCACGGAGAAGCTCTTTCAATCTCATCTCCGCCTCAAGCTTAGTATGAAGCTCCGAGGCTGGCAGAATTGTGGATTCGGAGTATAGTACAGAGGAAAGAAGACCAAGATTTATGTTGTGCCGAACAAGCAGCAAATCCAAGCAGAGACTACATGTAATTAGTGTTAATAAATAGTTATTTTTGTGCCCATCCAACGGCGACTTTGCTAGCAGATAGCGGAAAAGACACCCCGTTGTAGGATGTATCTATAGCTCTATCTTTATATGACGTGGACACAAATTACAGACAACTGCTGTCTAATCTAATGTACATGCCCTTACGGATACGGCGGTGGCCAAAATAACCGTTTTGATCTTTTACCAATTTTTTAGCACGAATTGATCTTTGTTTGAAAGTTTGCTCGGTTCTGACTTTTTTCTACCATCAGACAGCCTGTCATAAGGGTAGACGGAGCACCGTGGTAGCTTTGTTTTGCTCTACGCGCGGCAGGCCGGCCGTTAGACCAAGCTAATGGCATGTGAATAATGCACGCGCGGCCGTAGTACGCGGCTATAACAAACCGTACTTAGTACTATGGACCATATATTTGTGCTCTATATAAAGTCGTGCACAAATAAATGGAACATAGTAGTAGTGTTTGTTATAGTCGCGTAGTAGCGTGCACGCATTAGGACATGTTGTGGGTGATTAAATATGTATTAGCCTGCACCAATGGTTGGTCAACTGCGCATAGAGAAAACTAGTTTGATATTTTCTTATTATGTTTGTTGAGCTTTGTACTTTCGGTGATTTATTTCTTTTTGAACCAGGCATAACCCCTTTCCATTACTCAAATAACGGAAATACATCAGTTTGAATGCATAAAGGAAACCTAGAAAGGGGAAAGCGAGTTCAGAACATCACTGGGAAACCCACGGTAAACACTTGTCGTTGAGCAGCTCACCATGGGGCGAAAATCCAGTGACATCATAGGAACTGGCAACAACTAACACTCCAGTAACAAGATCACACAAGGTTTAAGACAAATCTAGACCAGGACACATGCTCGCGCAAAGACGCAGCTCAATAGCAGGTGTTCGATGGTTTCGTCTGCGCGGTTATCGGAAGGCCGAACTGGGCGCCAACGTTAGAAGACACCATCAACGATTGGTGCACTACCCTGATCAGCGCAGAGCAACGACCCACGGACGTACGAACCCTATTCACGCTGGTCATGTGGAAGCTTTGGAAGCACAGAAATGCCATCGTCTTCGATGGAGCCTTGCCATCATTTGCAGCCCTTGCGGCACACATAGTGGAAGAAGCCCGACGATGGCTACAGGCCGGGAAGTTGAAAGGGAGTTGGGAGGTGCGCCTCACCATAGTAGAGAGGCGGGCTAGGGGTGAGTAGTAGGCTAGGTTAACTTGGTGGATTGTGGCGGTGTACGAACAGTCTGTAACTTGTACCACCACAACGTGGACTGGGTTCTTTACCCCTTCTTCTTTAATATATGATACGCACACCGTGCGTATTCGAGAAAAAAAGGACACATGTTCGCGCAGGAGCAGAAGACTAACACAGCTCACAAAAGATCAAAAGGCCGTAATCCTACAAGAGCAGGTAGATAGCCAGGGTAGTGTAGCTTTATCAGCGCCCAGGAGCATGCAAGCTTCAGTTCGTCGTCGGTTTCCTTGGCGCCGCACCGATACGCATCATGATTGAGGCCTTGATCCTCAGCATCTTGGCTCCACGCTCCATCGCCTCACGATCAGCTCCCACCATCAAACCTATCTAGTAGTTAAGGTAGGCACAAGCAGAGTAAACCACATCAAAAGGAGATCTCAACTTTTTGAATCAAAGGTGACCCTATTGCGACAATTTCACATTGCCCAACATAGCGCAGCTAAACCAAAAGTATAGAACTTCTCCTCATCAGGGGGAAAGGTGTAACACCAAGAAAAAACTCTCATGCTCACGTTATCTCATAAAGTATACACTCTTACTTTTGCTACTCACAAACATGTGCATTAATTGGACTACTTGATATTCTTAGTCTTCTTTTAACCAGACTTTGTGTTAAACATGACATATTCTTGCAATATTTTTTAACCATGTGTTTTGTTATTTTATGACGTGATAACCTTTTTTACAAATATAACTTAATTTATTTATGATTTGATGACTTATTGTAGTATTTTATTGTTACGGCTAAAAGTAAATATGGCCAATAATTTTGAGTACGCAAATTGCTAGTGGAGAAAAAATCTGGCCAGATTGAACCTTTTAATATGTAACAAATAGGTAATGCATGTACCACGATATCCAAATGGCAAATTAATTAGTGCTCAACAACTTGCTTGTGCTTCTGAAAAATTAAGCTAATGACACTTTTGTTCTAAAAGGAGTTTCTTCATGATCCGTACCCACGTAAACAAAGTAAAGCGTGTGATTCCTGCTGCTTGATTCATAAAATGAGCACATGCGACCCATAAACCACATATTGAAATCGTTAGGCTTTGTTCGGTTAATCCCAACCTTAGGTGGATTGGAGGGGATTTACAGGGATTTTGGCTTGCAGGGGATTAATTCCCCCTCAATCCCCTTCAAATCCACCTCAACCGAACAAGCCCTTATGAAAATCACGGTCCGGGAAGCAACTCGCACACGTATGTACCGTGCGGCATGGTCCATGGCGGTGGCGCCACCACACGCTTTGTACTATTAACGAAGACGAGCCGCGGCGCCTTTCCGCCGTCCGCCCAGCCGATTCTGCCTGATTAGAGAAGAGCATGCACCACTTGTACACCCCAATTGCCTAAAACCTAAACGTGCATGTGCTTTTCCCCCTCTTTTTATCGCCCTGAACTGCCCAGCACAAAGTCAGAAACAAAAAAAATACTTGTACAGTTCCTGCTCCGCCCACCAGATTAGTCAAGGACAGGTATGATCGATATCGGTATAGGCTTGGGTGACTCGATCCAACACTCAAACCAGCACGCCAACAGAGAAGGAAACTATCTACTGTTTCGATCGATCAAGCCCACGAATCTAGCACTACTAGTACTCGATGCATGTTTTGATCCAGTGCACGAGTTACTTCCATTCGCTAACCAGCCGGCTATGGTATGGTTAATCTTTGGTTCTACTTCATCTTTTGCATGGTAAACCATATGCATGCCGTCTTTGGAGTACGGTAATTTTGAATAAGCGTCGATGCATTTGAGCATGGAAAGATCGCTGCCGTGCAGTGCAGGTGATCTGGAATGTTCGATCACATCCGGGCCTGGCCATTCGATCGCATCGCAACGGAATGGGCACTCCTTTTTATTTAATCCAACGGAATGGTGCAGCAGTGAGATATTTCTTTAGCATGAATCTAACCAATGATGAGTGCCACAATAGTCCTGCCCATAGTCCTGAGAACGTAGCAGCGCCCGCCGCGTGCCCTCTGGTAGCAACCGCCGACTCAAGGCCCATTTCCAATGATGAATAAACAAAATTTAAAAAATATTCTAGTAAAACCCACAAAATCAAGAAAGCAGAACCCTCCTTTAAATGGAAGGAAAATAATCAATCAAATCAGACCCACCTGTCGGAACGTGGTGGCTCCCACGGCATAGCTCTCGTTTCTCTCTCTCATAGCATCTTCAACAGGCGCCGAACGCACCGCGCGCAAAAAACTGCTTTGCGTGCGCTCCATTCAGTTTGACGTGGTGTGGCGCTGCTTCTGCGCGCTAAAGCTTTAGCAGCTGCTCAAAGCAGCGCAAAAATGCAGCGCACGCGACTCTCGCACAAACAACATATGCATTCCAAAACAGAAGCAAAAAGATCAAACACAAACAAAAATAAATCAAAATAAATAGTTCAATTTCGTCATTACAACTCAAACAAACAGTTTATCGTTCAATACAACAAATAGTGCAATAAACACAACAAATAGTTCAACAATACAATATCGAACGCACAAATCATGATGCTCTTTGTCGTCCATTCCATACCCACCACTCCTCAATGAGATCTTTCTGAAGATCATTATGCGCTGCGGGACGTCAAATGGCATGGTAGGAGGCAACAAAACAGGCCACCCTTTCAGCCCTCCGTCGCACTCGCACGGGATGTCCCAAGAGCTCATACTGAGAGTAGTCTACATCATCATTGCAAGATCCTCCTCCTCTTCCATATCAAATTCTTCTTCGGAAGAATCATACGACGAACTCATCCACAATGTTCAATACTATGCTATAAAAACTACAAGCAACATGCACGAAATTCATGGCTTTTGAGCAATACATACCTTCTAGGCGTTTTGTCGAACACCTTGCGGGCGCCGAGCGGCAGCGAGCGCGCGGGCGCTGTTCGTCGGAGGACGGACGCGCGCGAGGGGCGGCGGGACTAGAGGGGGGCCGGAGAAGCCGCCGCGGGGCGGGGATAGGCCGGGGAAGCGTCGGAACGGTCGCCGGGTGGCACGGTCGGCGGCGACGGCACGGCTGTATGGGGGGTGGGAGTTGCGAGCGAGCGCGCGAGAGTCCAGCGCGCGAGAGCGGACACAGCAAATAAGCGGCGCGCGATTGAGTTTCGGCCCGCGCACTGAACTACATATGCCGCGCGCGCTGTTTTTGCGCATATGCTGAAGCAACTATACCGATTGCTCTCAGCGTCTCCACGCGATATATATACAGCCGATGCTCGCCTCCCCTCTTCTCCAACCTCGCAAGCTTCTTCTCCTCCTCCCTTTCGGTCTCGGCTTTCCTTCCCACGCAGGGCATTCCATATTCGGCTCCCCTTCCTCGCCTTGTAAAGGACCCTGCCGAGCACCGCAAATCAACCAGCTGATCCATCATTTTTCGTGTGAGTTGTTGTGGCATCGATCCATGGGTAACCACCAGAAGCTCCTCAACTTTCTCCGGCCGGACCCTGCCGCGGTGGCCGCATGCTCGCCGAGGTCCTTCTCCTCCTCTTCCGCCTCTGTGTCAGACGATGACGGGTACAGCTGCTCCTCCTACCCCACGACGGACGGGGACGCCTCGCCGTCGCGCTACGGCGGCCCCTCGACCCCGCCCACGCCTAAGTCGCCGTGGGCGCACCTCCCGGGCCTCAGCGCCAGGGGTGCCGTTGCCGAACCGGGGGCCACGGGACTCATCGCGTCGCTGGTCAAGGAGGACGGCCACGTCTACTCGCTGGCGGCCACCGGGGACGTTCTTTACACCGGAACCGACTCACCTAACGTGCGCGTGTGGCGGGACCAGCGCGAGCTCGCCGGGTTCAGGACCGCCAGCGGCCTCGTCAAGGCCATCGTCGTCGCAGACGACGGGCGCATCTTCACCGGCCACCAGGACGGCAAGGTGCGCGTGTGGCGCGCCGACGCGGACAACCCCGCCGTGCACCGCCAGGTGGGCTCGCTCCCGAAGCTCAAGGACTACCTCAAGAGCGCCGTCAACCCCACCAGCTACGTCGAGACGCAGCGCCGGGGGCGCCAGCGCGCGGTATGGCTTCGGCACTCCGACGCCGTGTCCTCCCTCAGCCTTGACGAGGGCGCCGGGCTGCTCTACTCGGCCTCGTGGGACAGGACCTTCAAGGTGTGGCGCGTGTCGGACTCCAAGTGCCTCGAGTCCGTCAGCGCGCACGACGACGCCGTCAACACCGTGGCCGCCGCCGGGTTCGACAGCGTCGTGTTCACCGGATCGGCCGACGGCACCGTCAAGGTGTGGCGGCGGGAGATGGCCGCGAAGGGCGACGCGACGAGGCATGTCCTGGAGACGGTGCTCAGGAAGGGCGAGGGCGCGGTCACGGCGATCGCCGTGTCACCCGAGGACCGCGTCGTGTACGTGGGCTCGTCGGACGGACTGGTCACCTACTGGCACTGGGTCGACGGCGAGGCGAGATACGGCGGCGTGCTCAAGGGCCACAAGATGGCGGTTATGTGCCTGGCGGTAGCCGGCCACGTGGTCGTCAGCGGCTCGGCCGACCGGACCCTCTGCGTCTGGCGTCGCGACGGGGCTGAGCACGTAGGTCTCGCCGTCCTGGCCGGACACACCGGGCCCGTGAAATGCGTCGCCATGGACGAGGAGGCCGCGGCCGCAGGTTCGGGCGGCGATCGGCGGTTCGTGGTGTACAGCGGGAGCCTGGACGGGTCCGTCAAGGTGTGGCGCCTGTCGGACGCGGAAGCAAAGCCGGCGACGACGGTGCGGGTGACTGAGCGCACAGCAGCAGCACCGGCGCAGCCGTCGCAGATGTGGAAGGGCCGGCCGGCTCCGTCGCCGTACGCCGAAGCGTGGGCGCCGTGCCAGACCCCGGAGCTGAAGCGCGTGCGCGTGGCAGCGGCTTGAGGTCGAAGCTAGCAATGGTACGTCCGCGCATGGAAACAATGTGTTGGCCACAGTTCTGCAAGGAGGAAACAGAAGCAGAGATCGTCGTCTGTCCCTTGTGGTGAACGATGCGCAGGGTACGGTGATCACCAAAGAATGAGAAGGAGTTGATCCGTAGCATCTCTAGTGCAATCATCCAGCAGCAGGTTCAGCAGTCAGGAGCCATTTTGGACCCCTCTTCGTGAAGGCCTCCTCGCTAGGGAAGGCTCCATTTTTTACAAGTTAGAGCATCTACACCCGGACTTGATAAATCATGCCCCTCAAACGCCTGCAAATGCGCCCGGATGCGTCCGCGGCCTGGAAGTTATTTTGTCATGGCAATTAAGTTAAATTTTCCATGGCAAATTGAAAAGATAAATTTGTGATGCCAAAAAAAGCTTAAATTGACATTGCTGTAAAATGAAAAATTACCATGTATGCAAAAGTAAATTTGCCATGATGATTAAGGGAAAATTGCCATGGCAAATTTAAAAAGGTTAAATTGCATTGCAAAAAATCATGTGATACATGTGGTAAGCAATTCAAACTATTCAAAAAAAATTGTGTTACAAAGAAAGAAGGTAAAAAATGCCATTGCTATAAAAGTAAATTTACCATGGTTGTAAAAGCAAATTTACCATGCTACAAGTTTAGTTTGCCATGTTCTTTAAAGGGTAGAGTGTTAGGAAGATCAAATGGGTTTAAATTAAGTTACCGATGGGTGCTCCCTAATTCCAGTCTTCAAGAAAAAATGTAACCAATGGGTGATGTAATCAAGCAATCTTTGGTACTCAGAAATTGTAGACCCGGTATGGAGCGGGGAGGTTCAATGGCGGCGTGAAAACACTTTTGGTGAAAATCTGGAAACTTCATTTCTCGAATGTTGGATTGCAAACATATATACTATATCAGAAGTGGGATGGCTGTATGGCACCCCAGCCACTTAAGCATGTTTTACAGAAGGCTCATGTATTTGTTGAGATTCTAATAGAGAAGTCCTCAAATCTCCTTGTTCATAGTCTCTAGAGAATAACTCAACCCGGCCCCCGTTCCCATCACCACAAGGATGTATCCATCATCGGAGAGACATCGACCGTTACCACATCGGGTAGATGATGCCGCCACCGTTTTCCTAGTAGTGTCTCCACTCCGCTCCACTCCTCGGAGCTACGGAACTCGGTTTAAGTTGCTTCGTAAAATGCTGCAGTAGGCTGCTCCGCTCCGGGAGCTGAGTCACGGGAGCGGAGAGAAACCGAACAGGCCGTAAGAATGGTGGCTCTGCCATGCGCTATAGCAAAGGCCTTCAGATCTCCAGAGAGAATCACATGGAAATCAAGTTTCCGTGAAAACCGATGGAAACCACGTAGAAACAATATTTTGAAGTTTTAGGAAATCTAAAAAAAGGATCTTAATAGTGCGATGTTTAATTAACAAGTGAAATTCCCAAGTTCAAAAACATTACCATTTGCATGGTATAAATTATAAGCATTAAATTGTGTCAAATAGTGAATGTGAGTATTCATTGTTGAATTTGTTTTTTCATATCTCAAAAACATTACCATTTAACAGTGAATGTCAGTATACATACTTGAAATTTCGCATGGCAATAAAACATTAATCTCTTAACATCCTATATATTTTTCATATTTTTTGGAAACTTTCAAACGTGGTTTCCATGAAGTTTTCTTTGAAACTTGGTTTCCATGGGATATTTTCTCCAGGCTTCCATGGTCGTGTTATGTTAATTTCTTGGGTCTTGCACAAATAGATCACGTACCAACCGCATTAAGATGAATCCCATCACATGTGACATGGTTTTGCTTCTTGCTGTGCTGGTTGAGCGCACAAGCATGCTATATTGTCATTTACACTGAGAAACAGAGGTCAGTGGCAAAGTTGAAAATCCAGTCAAGTAATAAGAGACAACCTGGTGTTGAAGCTTCGTCGATCAATGCCTATTTTGGCACAGTACCAGAAGTTCATGCATTGCATGAATTTCAAAAGGCTTTGTGCCTTGCTTGAATTGTATCTGGATACTGTGATTCTTTTGATTGCTTTCACATTATGTTTGGAGAGACATGTCTAATGGCATATTTTTCCAAACTGAAACTGTGCAAGATGTCCATTATGCAGCCTGGATATGCCCGAAACATGTCTTCACAAGATGAAGTAATTAACTTGTTGTTTGCCCTTTTTGTTTTATATATTCCATGCATTGTATCATTTTGTCAAAGTAGTGTCGTAAAGTATTCAGGCAAATATGCATTGTATTTGTCACTTTTAACAGAGGAAAGGAGCTCAGAACTGCATACACGTTTAGAAGCTTTGTTTTCTGAAAAATTGTCTCATTGTCTCATAGATATCCACAAATTTTCTGCAACCGATTCACACCTCCCATTAAAAAAGGAATCAGTGTTCACATGGAGGGACAACATTACACAACATCAAGGATCCGTATCCAAACCGCATTGCACTAGATTCTGTCAAAAAATGCAAAACTGGAAAAAAGAAGGCACAACTACAAAATTCAGTACACATTATGTATAACATCAAAACTGCAAAATTCAATGCAGCTTCAGAAAGGAAGACATTGGAGCATCTACTACTCCAATCTGAACTAAAACCACGACACTTATTTTGGATCAAAGGGAGTAACTTCGAATAGAGATGCAGGGCGGCACCCGATCCGCCCCACTTCCTTCAAAACGAGAAAAAACTGTTTTAGCTGGATCAAAGTGTGTATAAAGTAATCCAGAAATAAGAGAAGGATGGATGCCGGAGGCTCCTCAGCGATTAGAGCTTCTCGGCCGTTGGATCGAAATCTTCTCGCGATACAGGCCGTCGGATCTCGGGTTGATTTCGTGTGAGCCGTGCGATCTTGGGCCGATCGTTCTCAGCCTTTGGATAAAATTTCAATTGCATCGGACTGTAAATACCTTACCCCCACCAGGGTATTTCCGTCTTTTCGCATCTCAGGAGAGGGGTGCCGATAGGGCACCAGCGTGTCGTCCTCTCTCCTCCTCTCCTCACTCCCCCATTCTCCCCTTCGCTCCCCACCCCCCACTCCGCGGCGCTCCCGCATCTCCTCCCCTTCCTCTCGACCAGGCCGCGCTGGCGCTCGGGGCACTTGCCGCCGTGCTCCCCGTCCGCCCCCGCCTCCCCGTCTCTTTCTCTCTGGCCGTGGCCACGTCTCCTTTTATTCGTCTCCCGAGCGTCGCGCCCTCTCCTCTCCCTTTCCCCTCGCTCGCTTCCTCCACCCGAGCCCGCAGAACCCTAGCTGCCTTCTCCGGCAGCACCTCAGCCGCCCCCTCCCTGATGGCCTCCGTCTTCTCCCTCTCCCCCAGAGCAGGACGGTCGGCGCCCCCCCCCCCCCCTCTTCTACCTGAAGGAAATATGCCCTAGAGGCAATAATAAAGTTATTATTTATTTCCTTATATCATGATAAATGTTTATTATTCATGCTAGAATTGTATTAACCGGAAACATAATACATGTGTGAATACATAGACAAACATATAGTCACTAGTATGCCTCTACTTGACTAGCTCATTAATCAAAGATGGTTATGTTTCCTAACCATAGACATGTGTTGTCATTTGATTAATGGGATCACATCATTAGGAGAATGATGTGATTGACATGACCCATTCCGTTAGCCTAGCACTTCATCGTTTAGTATATTGCTATTGCTTTCTTCATGACTTATACATGTTCTGTAACTATGAGATTATGCAACTCCGTTTACGGAGGAACACTTTGGTGCTACCAAAGCGTCCACAACGTAATGGGTGATTATAAAGGAGTACTACAGGTGTCTCCAAAGGTACATGTTGGGTTGGCGTATTTGAGATTAGGTTTTGTCACTCCGATTATCGGAGAGGTATCTCTAGGCCTTCTCGGTAATACACATCACATAAGCCTTGCAAGCATTACAACTAATAAGTTAGTTGTGAGATGATGTATTACGGAACGAGTAAAGAGACTTGCCGGTAACGAGATTGAACTAGGTATTGGATACCGACGATCGAATCTCGGGTAAGTAACATACCGATGACAAAGGGAACAACGTATGTCGTTATGCGGTTTGACCGATAAAGCTCTTCGAAGAATATGTAGAAACCAATATGGGCATCCAGGTTCCGCTATTGGTTATTGACCGAGAATAGTTCTAGGTCATGTCTACATAGTTCTCGAAGTTTATTATGAGTTTATAAGTTTTGATGTACCGAAGTTTGTTCGGAGTCCCGGATGTGATCACGGACATGACGAGGAGTCTCGAAATGGCCAAGACATAAAGATTGATATATTGGAAGCCTATATTGGATATCGGAATGGTTCCGGATGAAATCGGGATTTTTCCGGAACACCGGGGGGTTACCGGAACCCTCCCGGGGGATGTTGGGCCTTAATGGGCCATGAGGGAGAAGAGGAGGGCCGGCCAGGGCAGGCGCGCCCCCCCTAGTCCGAATAGGACAGGAGAGAGGCGCCTTCTTCCTCTTTCCCTCCCCTTTCCTTCTCCAACAAGGCAGAGGGGAGTCCTACTCCGGTGGGAGTAGGACTCCTCGGCGCACCCTATGAGGGCGGCCGCACCTCCCCTCCCTCCTTTATATACGGGGCAGGGGCACCCAACACACAAGTTGATCTACGTGATCGTTCCTTAGCCGTGTCGGTGCCCCCTCCACCATATTCCACTTCGGTCATATCGTCATGAGCTTAGGCGAAGCCCTGCGCCGTGGAGCATCATCATCGTCACCACGCCGTCGTCTTGTGGAACTCATCCCCGACGCTTTGCTGGATCGGAGCCCGGGATCGTCATCGAGCTGAGCGTGTCTGAACTCGGAGGTGCCGTGCGTTCGGTACTTGGATCGGTCGGATCGTGAAGACGCGTCGACTACATCAACCGCGTTGTTATAACGCTTCGCCACGACCTCACGAGGGTGCGTGGACATACACTCTCCCCTCTCGTTGCTATGCCATCACCATGATCTTACGTGTGCGTAGAATTTTTTTTTTGAAATTACTACGTTCCCCAACAGTGGCATCCGAGCCTGGTTTTATGCGTTGATGTCATATGCACGAGTAGAACACAAGTGAGTTTTGGGCGATATAAGTCATACTGCTTACCAGCATGTCATACTTTGGTTCAACGGTATTGTGAGATGAAGCGGCCCGGACCGACATTACGCGTACGCTTACGCGAGACTGGTTTCACCGCTTCGAGCACTCGTTGCTTAAAGGTGACCGGCGGGTGTCTGTCTCTCTCACTTTAGTTGAACCGAGTGTGGCTACGCCCGGTCCTTGCGAAGGTTAAAACAGCACTAACTTGACGAACTATCGTTGTGGTTTTAATGCGTAGGTAAGAACGGTTCTTGCTCAGCCCGTAGCAGCCACGTAAAATTTGCAACAACAAAGTAGAGGACGTCTAACTTGTTTTTGCAGGGCATGTTGTGATGTGATATGGTCAAGACGTGATGCTATATTTTATTGTATGAGATGATCATGTTTTGTAACCGAAGTTATCGGCAACTGGCAGGAGCCATATGGTTGTCGCTTTATTGTATGAAATGCAAACGACATGTAATTGCTTTACTTTATCACTAAACGGTAGCGATAGTCGTAGAAGCAACAGTTGGCGAGACGACAACGATGCTACGATGGAGATCAAGGTGTCGGCGCGGTGGCGATGGTGATCACGACGGTGCTTCGGAGATGGAGATCACAAGCACAAGATGATGATGGCCATATCATATCACTTATATTGATTGCATGTGATGTTTATCCTTTATGCATCTTATCTTGCTTTGATTGACGGTAGCATTATAAGATGATCTCTCACTAAATATCAAGAAGTGTTCTCCCGAGTATGCACCGTTGCGAAAGTTCTTCGTCTTTGAGACACCACGTGATCATCGGGTGTGATAGGCTCTACGTTCAAATACAACGGTGCAAAACAGTTGCACACGCGAATACTCAGGTCAAACTTGACGAGCCTAGCATATACAGATATGGCCTCGAGCACGGAGACCGAAGGTCGAACGTGAATCATATAGTAGATATGATCAACATAGTGATGTTCACCATTGAAACTACTCCATCTCACGTGATGATCGGACATGGTTTAGTTGATTTGGATCACGTAATCACTTAGATAACTAGAGAGATGTCTATCTAAGTGGGAGTTCTTTAGTAATATGATTAATTAAACTTAAATTTATCATGAACTTAGTACCGATAGTATTTTGCTTGTCTATGTTTCTTTGTAGATAGATGGCTCGTGTTGTTGTTCCGTTGAATTTTACGTTCCTTGAGAAAGCAAAGTTGAAAGATGATGGTAGCAATTACACGGACTGGGTCCGTAATCTGAGGATTATCCTCATTGCTGCACGTAAGAATTACGCCCCTGGAAGCACCACTGGGTGCCAGGCCTGCTGCTGATGCAACCGACGACGTTAAGAACGTCTCGCGAGCAAAGTTGATGACTACTCGATAGTTCGTGTGCCATGCTTTACGGCTTAGAACCGGGCCTTCAACGGCGTTTTAAGCGTCATGGAGCATATGAGATGTTCCAGGAGTTGAAGTTAATATTTCAAACAAATGCCCGGATTGAGAGATATGAAGTCTCCAATAAGTTCTATAGCTGCAAGATGGAGGAAAATAGTTCATCGGTGAACACATACTCAAAATGTCGGGTATAATAATCACTTGATTCAAGCGGGAGTTAATCTTCCGATGATAGTGTCATTGATAGAATTCTTCAATCACGCCACCAAGCTACAAGAGCTTTGTGATGAACTATAATATGCAAGGGATGGACAAGTCTATTCCCGAGCTCTTCGCAATGCTAAAAGCGCGGAGGTAGAAATCAAAAGGAGCATCAAGTGTTGATTGTTAACAAGACCACCAGTTTCAAGAAAAGGGCAAAGGGAAGAAGAAGGAACTTCAAGAAGAACAGCAAACAAGTTGCTGCTCAAGAGAAGAAACCCAAGTCTGGACCTAAGCCTGAAATCGAGTGCTTCTCACGCAAGCGATGGACCTCGGAAGCGGAACTGCCCCAAGTATTTGGCGGATAAGAAGGATGGCAAGGTGAACAAAGGTATATGTGATATACATGTTATTGATGTGTACCTTACTAATACTCGCATGATAGTAGTACTGGTATTTGATCTGGTTACATTGCTAATATTTGCAACTCAAACAGGAACTACGGATTAAGCGAAGATTGGCTAAGGACGAGGTGACGATGCGCGTGGGAAATGGTTCCAAAGTCGATGTGATCGCGGTCGGCACGCTACCTCTACATCTACCATCGGGATTAGTTTTAGACCTAAATAATTGTTATTTGGTGCCAGCGTTAAGCACGAACATTATATCTGGATCTTGTTTAATGCGAGACGGTTATTCATTTAAGTTAGAGAATAATGGTTGTTCTATTTATATGAATAATATCTTTTATGGTCATGCACTCTTGAAGAGTGGTCTATTTTTATTGAATCTCGATAGTAGTAATACACATATTCATAGTGTTGAAACCAAAAGATACAGAGTTGATAATGATAATGCAACTTATTTGTGGCACTGCCGTTTGGGTCATATCGGTGTAAAACGCATGAAGAAACTCCATATTGATGGACTTTTGGAATCACTTGATTATGAATCACTTGGTACTTGCGAACCGTGCCTCATGGGCAAGATGACTAAAACACCGTTCTCCGGAACTATGGAGCGAGCAAAGGATTTGTTGGAAATCATACATACTGATGTTTGTGGTCCAATGAATGTTGAGGCCACGGCGGTATCGTTATTTTCTCACCTTCACAGATGATTTGAGCAGATATGGGTATATCTACTTGATGAAACATAAGTCTGAAACATTTGAAAAGTTCAAAGAATTTCAGAGTGAAGTGGAAAATCATCGTAACAAGAAAATAAAATTTCTACGATCTGATCGTGGAGGAGAATATTTGAATTACGAGTTTGGTTTGCATTTGAAACAATGCGGAATAGTTTCGCAGCTCACGCCACCCGGAACACCACAACGAAATGGTGTGTCCGAACGTCGTAATCGTACTTTACTAGATATGGTGCGATCTATGATGTCTCTTACTGATTTACCGCTATCGTTTTGGGGTTATGCTTTAGAGACGGCCGCATTCACGTTAAATAGGGCACCATCAAAATCCGTTGAAACGACACCTTATGAACTATGGTTTAGTAAGAAACCAAAGGTGTCGTATCTTAAAGTTTGGGGATGCGATGCTTATGTGAAGAAACTTCAACCAGATAAGCTCGAACCTAAATCGGAGAAATGTGTCTTCATAGGATACCCAAAAGAGACTATTGGGTACACCTTCTATCACAGATCTGAGGGCAAGATTTTCGTTGCTAAATTCGGATCCTTTTTAGAAAAAGAGTTTCTCTCGAAAGAAGTGAGTGGGAGGAAAGTAGAACTTGATGAGATAATCAGTATCTGCTCCCTTATTGGAAAATAGTTCATCATAAGAACCGGTTCTGTGACAACTACACCAATAAGTGAGGAAGCTAATGATATTGATCATGAAACTTCAGATCAAGTTTCTCCGAACTCACGAGGTCAACTAGAGTAAGATCCGCACCAAAGTGGTACGGTAATCCTATTCGAAGTCATGTTACTTGACCATGGCGAACCTACAAACTATGAAGAAGCGATGGTGAGCCCAGATTCCCAAAATGGCTGGAAGCCATGAAATCTGAGATGGGATCCATGTATGAGAACAAAGTATGGACTTTGGTTGACTTGCCCGATGATCGGCAAGCCATTGAGAATAAATGGATCTTTAAGAAGAAGACTGACGCTGATGGTAATGTAACTGTCTATAAAGCTCGACTTGTTGCGAAAGGTTTTCGACAAGTTCAAGGGGTTGACTACGATGAGACTTTCTCACCCGTAGCGATGCTTAAGTCTGTCCGAATCATGTTAGCAATTGCTGCATTTTATGATTACGAAATTTGGCAAATGGTTGTAAAAACTGCATTCTTGAATGGATTTCTAGAAGAAGAGTTGTATATGCTGCAACCAGAAGGTTTTGTTGATTCAAAAGGTGCTAACAAAGTGTGCAAGCTCCAGCGATCAATTTATGGTCTGGTGCAAGCCTCTCGGAGTTGGAATAAACGCTTTGATAGTGTGATCAAAGATATGGTTTTATCTGAGACTTTTGGAGAAGCTCTGTATTTACAAGAAAGTGAGTGGGAGCTCAGAGCATTTCGATATTATATGTGGACGACATATTATTGATTGGAAATGATATAGAATTTCTGGATAGCATAAAAGGATACTTGAATAAAAGTTTTTCAATGAAAGACCTCGGTGAAGCTGCTTACATATTGGGCATCAAGATCTATAGAGATAGATCAAGACGCTTAATTGGACTTTCACAAAGCACATACCTTGATAAAGTTTTGAAAAAGTTCAAAATGGATCAGCAAAGAAAGGATTTTTACCAGTATTACAAGGTGTGAAATTGAGTCGACTCAATGCCCGACCACAGCAGAAGATAGAGAGAAATGAAAGATGTTCCTATGCTTCAGCCATAGGCTCTATCATGTATGCAATGCTGTGTACCAGACTGACGTATGCTTAGCAATAAGCTTGGCAGGAAGGTACCAAAGTAATCCAGAGTGGATCATCGGACAGCGGTCAAGAACATCTTGAAATACCGAAAATGACTAAGGATATGTTTCTCGATATGGAGGTGACAAAGAGCTAGTCGTAAATGGTTACGCCGATGTAAGCTTTGACACCGATCCGGACGATTCTAAATCGCAAACCGGATCGTGTTTTTATTAAACGGTGGAGCTGTCGGTTGGTGCAGTTCTAAACAAAGCGTCGTGGCGGGATCTACATGTGAAGCGGAGTACATAGCTGCTTGAAGCAGCAAATGAAGAAGTCTGGATGAAAGAGTTCATTTCCGATCTAGGTGTCATACCTAGTGCATCGGGACCAATGAAGATCTTCTCGTGACAATATGGTGCAATTGCCTTGGCAAAGGAATCCAGATTTCACAAGAGGACCAAGCATATCAAGAGACGCTTCAATTCCATTAGGGACCAAGTCCAAGTGGGAGACATAGAGATTTGCAAGATACATACGGATCTGAATGTTGCAGACCGTTGACTAAGCCTCTTCCACGAGCAAAACATGATCAGCACCAAGACTCCATGGGTGTTAGAATCATTCTGTGTAATCTAGATTATTGACTCTAGTGCAAGTGGGAGATGAAGGAAATATGCCCTAGAGGCAATAATAAAGTTATTATTTATTTCCTTATATCATGATAAATGTTTATTATTCATGCTAGAATTGTATTAACCGGAAACATAATACATGTGTGAATACATAGACAAACATATAGTCACTAGTATGCCTCTACTTGACTAGCTCATTAATCAAAGATGGTTATGTTTCCTAACCATAGACATGTGTTGTCATTTGATTAATGGGATCACATCATTAGGAGAATGATGTGATTGACATGACCCATTCCGTTAGCCTAGCACTTGATCGCTTAGTATATTGCTATTGCTTTCTTCATGACTTATACATGTTCTCGTAACTATGAGATTATGCAACTCCGTTTACGGAGGAACACTTTGGTGCTACCAAACGTCACAACGTAATCGGGTGATTATAAAGGAGTACTACAGGTGTCTCCAAAGGTACATGTTGGGTTGGCGATTTGAGATTAGGTTTTGTCACTCCGATTGTCGGAGAGGTATCTCTAGGCCTTCTCGGTAATACACATCACATAAGCCTTGCAAGCATTACAACTAATAAGTTAGTTGTGATATGATGTATTACGGAACGAGTAAAGAGACTTGCCGTAACGAGATTGAACTAGGTATTGGATACCGACGATCGAATCTCGGGTAAGTAACATACCGATGACAAAGGGAACAACGTATGTCGTTATGCGGTTTGACCGATAAAGATCTTGAAGAATATGTAGGAACCAATATGGGCATCCAGGTTCCGCTATTGGTTATTGACCGAGAATAGTTCTAGGTCATGTCTACATAGTTCTCGAACCCGTAGGGTCCGCACGCTTAACGTTACGATGACAGTTTATTATGAGTTTATAAGTTTTGATGTACGAAGTTTGTTCGAGTCCCGGATGTGATCACGGACATGACGAGGAGTCTCAAATGGTCGAGACATAAAGATTGATATATTGGAAGCCTATATTTGGATATCGGAATGGTTCCGGATGAAATCGGGATTTTCCTAACACCCGGAGTTACCGGAACCCTCCCGGGATGTTGGGCCTTAATGGGCCATGAGGGAGAAGAGGAGGGTCGGCCGAGGCGGGCCGCGCCCCCTCCCCTAGTCCGAATAGGACAGGAGAGGGGGCGCCTCTTCCTCTTCCCCCCTTTCCTTCTCCAACAAGGCAGAGGGGGAGTCCTACTCGGTGGGAGTAGGACTCCTCCAGCGCACCCTATGAGGGTCGGCCGCACCTCCCTCCCTCCTTTATATACGGGGGCAGGGGGGCACCCCAGAACACACAAGTTGATCTACGTGATCGTTCCTTAGCCGTGTGCGGTGCCCCCCTCCACCATATTCCACTTCGGTCATATCGTCGCGGAGCTTAGGCGAAGCCCTGCGCCGGTGGAGCATCATCATCGTCACCACGCCGTCGTGCTGACGGAACTCATCCCCGACGCTTTGCTGGATCGGAGCCCGGGGATCGTCATCGAGCTGAACGTGTGCTGAACTCGGAGGTGCCGTGCGTTCGGTACTTGGATCGGTCGGATCGTGAAGACGTACGACTACATCAACCGCGTTGTTATAACGCTTCCGCTTACGGTCTACGAGGGTACGTGGACATACACTCTCCCCTCTCTTTGCTATGCCATCACCATGATCTTACGTGTGCGTAGAATTTTTTTTGAAATTACTACGTTCCCCAACACTACCCACCTGACGCTCGTGACGGCCGCCCAAGCACCTCCCCGTCCGCCCGCGCCTCGAGCCGCCGCCGGTGCTCCTCCTGTCGCCCAGAGCAGGGCGGCCGGCGCGCCCCCTCTTCTCCCAACCCGACACTGGTGCCGGTTGGTTGCTTCTTCATCGTCGAGGGACCTTCGGGGAAGGACCGGAGGTGGGACGCCAGCGGCAAGGAGGTAGGTGAGGCGGAGGGTCCCGGATCTGGCGACGAAGCCATGGATGTTCAACCAGAACATCATGTTCGCGTTGACCTCTGTGGGTTGCTGCTTCTCCAACATCGTCTGCAAGAAGTGGTGCATCGAGATGAACAATGGGTGAGAAAATCCTTCTCCGTTCTCATCATATCTCGTCGTAGTGGGTGGATTGGGTGTGGTGCTGATCCGTGCTCCTGTGTTCTATGGGGGAGTCCAAGGCTGGAGTGTTCAAGGAGACGGATTGGTTCTTCAACGGAAAGCAGGGCGGCATGTTCCTGACCAGGAGCCAGGAAGGACTACAACTTTATTTGGTTTCCAAATTTTTCATAAGAATCTGCAACCGTATGAGTAGCAAGTAAATTTGGCGTAGGTAAACTGAAATACTTCATGTTCTGTAAACATGTGTGCTACTATAGTGAACCATATGGGATGTTTTAAGCAGGATTTAGTTAATTAGTTTGTGAAAAGACGCAGTATGTGGTGCAGTGTTGCGGTCTGTGAGTTGACAAGTGGATTCATAAGGTCGGATTGATAAGAATCTGGATAGGAATCCTTGAGTTGGCTCGGATTGATAAGCACCAGGAATCGTGCAGCCCCAAATCCTTGAGTTGGTTCAGAGTTAGCCTTGGCTGCTCCCCTGCTTGAAAATGGCCCTGATTTAGGTTTAGAGTTAACCTTTCTTAGGCTATTTCACACGCTATGACTGAAGATTTTGTGCCGTGCGATAAAGCCTTCATTTTTGTTACCCCTGATTCAGGTTCATTTTTGTGTACTGCTTCCTGCTAAGAAACCTTCATCTTATAATGCTTTTGTTAGCTCTGTCTGAACATTTTCTTATTACCCTTTCAGTGCCTGCTCTCATGAAGATGAATGTGTCCTGTTCGTCAATGCCGGTGGGTATATCTGAAAAAACTTCAAAGGAAGCAAAAGACAATGTGCTCCCGAGAGAGATGGTAAGGAATGCCATCAATCTTGACAATTAATTTGCTAGAATTATCGCAAGACTTGTCAAAACTAAAAAATTTGACTGCATCGGGTAAGATTGACTGAAGAAAGCAACTAAAACTTCAGAGAATATATTGTTGTTTGTATAAACTGAATACTGGTGTACTGTCAATATTCAGTAGCAGAAATTAAACTTCTGAGTATATTATACTGTCAATATTCAGAAGTAGAAATTCAGTGTTGTACCACTAAAACTGTGTTGGTTCCTCTTTGTTGTGCAATGTTAACATCAGATTATCCAATGTTCCATATTTCAGCACAATATTCAATACTCTTATGTCCCGCACAATGCACCGCACAAGGTCCCTGCTCCCTTCGCTGCTGCAGGTAGCACCCTCCCTTTTGTTCAATTTCAGTATGCAAGTGAACATGTACAGTTCATGTGCATTGATTCTCAAAACTGAAGCATTTACATGGCCATGTTGGTTTCTTCAGTGAGGAGACGAGAGAGGAGATTGCTGGATCTGGAAATGGAGGTCAGCACCACCTACAGGACAAGAGCGCCGCTCCTCTCCGACTCTTCAAGGTCTCTCATGCTCTGCCCTTGCTCTGGCTCAATTAGAAGGTTAGGTGTGACAAAAAAACTGAAACTTTATCTCCTAATATCCCTCCATTTTTGCAAAATCAAATGTGTGTCAGCTATGTGACCAATGATCATACACTTGTTTCAAATAATCATACGCTTATCAATTTCCACGGACAGGTTAATGGTGTATACCTGCTTCTGAGCTACCATGCAAAGACTCTGTTATCTCTTGAATTTATCCACTGCCAACTTTATCCTGCGGTCATGGATAAAGTTTGCATTAGTCTTTGCCAGCCATGTTCCCAAAACTACAAGTTCCAGTCCTTTTATTCTGCCATGGTCATAATGTTAATTTTTCTTCCATATGTTAAATTTTTTGTCATATGTAGGCCATCAGATAACTTGTGTATGTTCATCTAGCTGCAAAAGAAACTTATGACTTGTGTCGTCAGTAAAAAAAATAGTAGACCAGTTACCAGTTGAAAGGACCAGGCACTTCCATTTGCTTGCCATGTTATACTCTCAATGAATCTTAATTATTTCTGATATGTTTCAGTTATTTTATTTCAACAGAAGACAAGACTAATCTGTCATTGACAATGTTTTTGCAGCTGGCGTGTTTTATGACAGAGTGACAAATATGACTTTTGGGGAAACCATTCAACAACTCAGGTGAAGGTATGATTACAAACATGGCTACTCTATTGGCACTGCTTTGGAGTACTGATTTGATGATTTCTACTTGAGTAGGTTCCTAATTTCTTGAGTGCCAAAATTAATGAGAGGCCAGTAAAAGAAGTCATCAAAGATACAAAGTGGCTAGAAGAGGATTTTCCTATAACTTTTCAAAAGGTACACAATTCCTGATTGATTGGGACAACTAAGAGAATACTGTGTACTGATTGATTGATTGATTTCATGAAACGTTGTGTATTGGCTTGAGGTCATGCAGCTGCTCTCGTTGCTTACGCAGGTACATGGAGAAGGTGGTGGTACCGCCGAGGCTGTTGCTCCCGGTGTTAGAGAGGGTGTCGCTGACCGATCCCACCGGCTTGCCCGAGGTGGCCTGCACGTCTTCATGACCAGCCATCTCCCCAGGTGAATCCCTTCCCTTTAAGAAAATCTCTCTGGCTAATTTGTTTGTTAGGATTGCAGAACGTGAATCTTCATATATAAGTGTTATGTTGGTCATTAGATTGTTGCAGAGATACTATATACAGGGTGCTGATTTTTCAGTTTGCTTGCTTGTCGCTTATCTGCACAATGATGCGTTGTTTTTAGTTTTTCTGCTTGCTTAGTTGGATAATAAGAACATAAATTTACATGATTTGTGCACTGCATTATATCCTATAGTATTGCTGTTCATTGATATTAATCACAATTTGCAAGAACAAAGATAAATGCTGGTCCCTTTTTTGCTAATAATAGGGACTCATTGATTACTAGCAAAAAACAAGATCAAGTGCAGACTTAATTTTCTTTTACAAGTTAAGGATGAGGCCTCAAATTTTATTCTTTTATTATGATTATTGTGTATAGCATGTTCGTTATTCTCATCCTATCTTATTGTTGAACTGCATTTGATCATGGTTGTGCATATTCTTAATTGTAGTAATTGTTGATCTGTAGGCCCATGTTTGTTGGTGCCACGAAACAGCCATGCCACCGCCTGTGTTAGCCACGACGGCGCTGCCCGCGTGCCTGCCCCAAAATGCTGCCCCGACACGAGGCACCGCCGTTCGTCCGGAGAAGCGCGGTATGACCCTGCTTTGCTCCTTCCCCACCATGACCACACCATGGAAGGTTCCATCTTTCTCTCTCCCACTCTCATGGAAGATTTTCGATTTGATCTCAAATTGGGCATTCGTATGTGTTACAGCAGCAGCAAGGTTCCTTGGTGGGTATAGCAGCAGCAGAAAGACGACACCATGGTGGGTACAGCGGCAGCAGCAGCGGCTCGATGGACGCATGGGCGCCACCATGGAAGGTCTCCCTTCTCCTCTCGTTTCTTTCTATTTTGATAGCCCCCCTGATGTACAAGTGATATGCTTTGTTGCTACTATACTACTTGTGACTCATTCAGATTCGGTGCTTCTTTTCTTTAGCATGAATGTGCTTATTTCTCCATCCCTTTCCACTAGCATGGGGTGGTAGCATTGTTTACTGGATGATTACTAATGGAGTCATTTGGGCTAAGAAAATGTACTGTCTTTTGATCTCTGATGCGACCATTTCCTGAATATTAATTACTTAATTAGTGAGCACATGGTTTCCTTGTGTCAAATTTATGGCAGCTGCGGGGCTGGAGGCGGCATTCGGGGCTGGAGATGGCATGAGAAGCAGAGCTCCTTGTGCCACTCTCTCTACAAAGGTTATGCTTGCTCCCATTCATGGCTTGGTTTGCGAAATTAGTTGGAGTTGTGATTAACTAGCAGTTATTAAATATATGTGCTTTCATTAAGAAGAATAAGCTACCATGCTAGATTAGTTGATCCAGGGCTTAAGTTCCGAGCTCAGAGTTTTTTATTGCACCAGTTTAACTTTCATGTAGTTTTGTGTATTACCGTATTATGTAGAAGCAATAATAATAAGATTGATCCCTTCATTTTTTCTGCAGAAAGTGTAGTCTGCAAGCTTATCAAATCTGGGTACTGTTTGTAAAAGTGCAGCACCATGCATCAGTGAGCTCCCTAATTTGGCTAGAACAGAGGCTACTGTTCTTACTTATTTTACTGCCTGCTGATCTCTCTCTCGCTCCCATTTTTTCAATTTAATCCCTGGATCTCATTTTTGTGTGTGCAATTATCTGTACCTACATGGTGCTATGAAAATTCAAGCGGGCTGAAGTAAAGATTACTCTATGTAAAATTCATGCTTCAATGCCTACTCGTAAGACTATGTCATATATTTTTCTGTGCTTTAGCTGCAGTCACTGTTGACTTGTGTGTACATTATGTTGCCTCTTAGTTATCCGACATGCATATGCAATATCTCTCTCATCAATAAATATCTATGTGTGATTTGCAGGGAAATATATCCGTGCTTGGTAGTTTGAGACTATTGGTGTGAAGATCTTGCTCCAAATTCACATGATCTAATTAGTGTTCTATACAGAGTAACACTTTTGGGCTTTGGGTAATCTCTCAATGGTTTCTAAATGGTAATCTTGCCTGACCATTGGATTTTTGAGTTCTTTCAAAGAGTATTCTTCTTGGCTTGCAGGTTGCCGCTGGAGCCGGACAAGATAAGGCTTGCCTTACCTGGTGACATACTGGCTAGGAAGAGTGCAAGCTGCCGCCCACACGTACCAGATGGTCCCGTCAAGGACGTTGTCGTACCGACTGCCAATGATCTATAGGTAATCAGTTTTTCCTTAGCTTCTGTTATTAGTCTTTTTTTCCTATGAATCGTTCGACTCGTGGTTGCTTCTTCAAAATAGTTCATCTTTTAGCTTGAAATGTCACCATGAAACTTATCCCCTTTATTCACTTCAACAATTTATGATGGTGGTTTGTGTACCAAGCTCAGTTGTTTTTTTATAAAATGATTACATGGTCCAATATTTCAGTTATGTAACATATATTCGTTTTTTATGTAATCGATTTTCTGTTCTGCTATTTGATGTATTTAGGTTGCTGGACATGTTCTCTCTGCTTGCTTCCTGTTCATTACATTAAATCCTTGAAGCTTTTCCTCGAAAAAAATGGATGCACACAAATACTTCTGCTTCAGTTTTCTATGGGTTCGTGTTTTATTTAGCTTTGTAGTCTTTCCTTTCCGTCTAGGATGCCACTTGATAGTTTACTATTAGTGGTTCCTGTTCGCTATTACTACAACACTGCATGCCCATAGATATAGTCATATACATATAATTGTTTTTGGCTCAGTGAAATATATATATATATATATATATATATATATATATATATATATATATATATATATATAGGAAAATCCATCCTACCACCGGTGGTAGTTACCCCACATGTCTCATATACTAGCATGTGGTACTATATATACTATTTTATTATTTTAAATATGTTCATATACTATATCTAAGATATTTCAAAACAAGTTACATGAAAAATTGCATATGAGCCCATAGTTTTTGTTATATTTGTGAAATACGTACATATTTGTATGCGTAAGAAAGATCATACTCAAAATGATACATACTACCTAAAAATTTGTATATATACTACCTAATCATTATTATATACTACATACTACACGTACATACTCTCGGTTTCGATATATACTACATACAACATACAAAACGCAAGTGGTGGTAACTACCACTGCTTGTAGGAAACATTTGTCCTATATATATATATATATATATATATATATATATATATATATATATATACTTTTTCTTTGTGCTTGGGATGCTAAACTTACCTGTCCAGATTAATTTATCTGCTTGACATTGATGAACTTATCTATTTTTTGGGATATTGGACTTAAGATTCTAGCTCTTTGACCCTTTCTGCATGCTCTTACATATATGCGCTTTCATTAAGATGAAAAATCTACCATGCTAGCTTAGTTGATCCAGGGCTTAAGCTATATACCAAAATAACACTGAGATGAGTTCTGTTAGAAGTACCTTGGGCCTTTTTATTTTTATATTCTGTTTTGCGCACTCATTTAATGCCACTTGGAATCTGAAGTAGAAAATATCATAAAGAGCTTGATGACTTATAACATGACTTGTCAGAGTATATTAAAGGGTTTTTAGGTGACCAATTAGGAAATAATTAATTGTGAGTGCTTAAATATTGTTACAGTGCGTCATATAAATTACTAAAAAATTTGTAATTGGGATATTAAGGCTTAAATGGACAAGTCCCATAAATAATAAACATACCCCTCATATGCTGGTTGTCGGTAAACCAACCACTAAGATTTTGATTCAGTGTTTGCCTAAAGAAATTACTCCCCCATTTTGATTTCATCAATTTTTTGAACAACTTAAGCCATTTTTGTCGTTGTACGACAAGGCTGTCGATGTCAGCACTGAGCCGCCTTCTTTGCTTCAGAGGCTTATTGTGCTGCTATAGTTCTTTGTCTCTTATCCACTCACCCATTGTAGTGCAGGTTTGTGTTCTTGGGTTTTTATATCTCGCTTCTTCTTTTTAGTGAGCGGGTGAGCTAATCTGGTTATTATCCTATTGGCCTGTTGCAGCAGTTGCAAGCTCCAAATTCCCATGGCTGCTCATCCTCCGTAACTTTCTCTAGCTGAGCTCACGCCACCACTGCGGCACAGCTCTCTTGTAGCTATCGGGTGACCGCGTGTGTCGTTGCCACCACTAGCGAGATCTGGGAGAAAGAGGAGGCAAAGAGGGAGACGGAGCAGCAAGGTTCACATTTAAGAAATTAATAATGATAATGTGATTAGGATTTTTTGTGCCATTACATAAATCCCCAAAACCAACTTTTCTTTCTTTATTTTGGGTAAGAAGATACCCTGTTATGTTTGGAAGATGTTTATTGCTTTGTCTTAGCTTTAGCGTTTGGCATGATCGATGTTGATGACGTTTGGTAATAGACTGGTTGAGATTTTGTTATGGTGCTTTGGATGATTCCAGCTACCAGCTAATTAGATAATATTTATTGTTGGTTTCTTATTCTATAAAAGTGCCTTATGCTCTTAGGATAACCACAATCCCATTGTTTGTCATATCATAATACAACAAACTGCCACTTTTTTACCATATTATTATGCTACTCGAAGATCATTGGTATATTATCGTTCTTATTACTCCGTCATAGGCTTACATATGTTATTTTCAGTCGTACACCACATCGAACATCCAAGTATTGTGTGGCAGACCTTGTCCTCCTATGCTCAACCTGATATGCTCTTTTATAGTGTTGATTGTGTGTGTTAGGAATATGCTCTTTTGTTTTGCAAGAAGAAACTTGATCGAAGCTTTGTGTGATCAAGTTTATGTGTTGCTTGCTATGCAGTGTCTCGAGCAAGATGACCAAGTGTTGGTGGGTGGGCATCAACAAGGTGGGCTGTCAGCACGGTGTTCGAGTTGGTCAGTAGTGGTGCACCTGCGCCATGTATGGATCAATACTCTAGGAGGTTCTGTCGAGGCACAATCCATCCAGGTAGTTTGTTAAACTACTGATGTGAATACACATTATTTATCAAGAATATTTGTATACCATATTATCAAGGAAAATAATCTGTGTATGCACTTCTTATGTTCATGTGCAGTTCAGAGCCATTGTCAAATTGAATAACAACTGCCTTTTGGTCTCGGCCCATAACCAGTCGTGAAAGCCGAGATGTTTATGCTGCCCTTCTACCTTCCTCCCTGTCCCTACTTTTCCCCATCGCGTGTTGGGCCCTCTGAAGTAAAATAAACAGGAAACTACATGCTAAAAAGTGGGTGATAAATATCCAGTTACTAAATTCACTAAATTTGTGATCCCAAAACTGTGAGCAAAATAGTGAAATGTCAGGGTTTACTCTACTGCAAATTTGCAGTTTACTTGAACTTTGTTGTGATGATCAATTCAGTTTCTTTGGGCAAAACGCCTGGCCAAACAAATAAATGCATGTGCTTTTCATGTTTTGTTCCCAGTAAGAAGCTGATTCTGTATCTTATGTACTTGTTGTGAGCTACTTTTAACTCTGATAAAGAATGTACATTGGATTGTTGCTTGCTGGTGTTCTTACGTCTTTCATCTGATGCTTTATTACCGGGTTGGGAGTGATCGCACTTCAACTTCTGAACGCTGTATTTTCTGTTGGATGTGTCATGTCATCATTTTTACTGGTCTACATTATGCCTAAGACTTAAGTTATCTATGCAGAGTTGCAAATTGTCTGTAAGCTACTACGAGTTGTCGTGTTTTCTATGCCTAAGATAGTTGGTGCTAAACCTATCGCGAAACATGCTTTCTATGTTCATGCATTGTTAAGAGGCTTCTTATTGTGTGCATACAAACGTTGGACCGGCACCCTCGCGCTTGGCGCGATCCCGATCTAGTTTGTATTAGCTGGGCACTTTTGCCGGACTTCGTGGGACGCCGCTCTGCACCGCCAGCTTCCAAGGAGAAGGAGCTTGACGCGTTTGGTTCACTCTCTGGTAACGTATTCGTCCAGGTAACGAGAAGCGCCGGTTTCCAATGTTTTCTCACCGAATACTTGCTTTGTTTGGTTGAGCGTCCAACCTCCGGTTTTCTAATCAGCTTCGGTCCGGCTGTTTTTGGTTTTGCGAACTCACGTATCGAAAGACGCTGCTAGCTAATACGTAATGTGGATACCAAATGCAGGATACCGTTTCGGAAAGCGCTGGAATCGGAAGCCATGATGTTCGCTCCGAACCAAACGCGTCGTTATTTTGTGGCGGAGAAGAGAGTACCGCTTTTGAAAACTCGGCCCAGTCATTTTTGTAACACCATTCCGCAGTTTTGCGGCAGCTTCGCGTCCCAAGCAAATGACACGAGTACAGTGCCTCCGTCGAAAGCACGGTCAAGTGGTAGATCTTATCACGGATACCAGCTGCTCGATTGATCATGTTCTTGTCTCCTGTTAATTGAAAGTCCAAATCGAGCAATCCACGTTGCAAACCTACCCGCAAATAGTAACAAAAATATGGATCCGTACATGTCACGAAATGTAGATATAGATAGAGTAAACAAAAGTATGGTCGATGTGCACCATGACGCACCATGTATACGAATCCAAGGGCAGTCACGTATACTCCCTCCGTTTCAAAATAAATGACTCAACTTTGTACCGACTTTAGTACAAAGTTAGTACAAACTTGATTCATCTATTTTGGAACGGAGTGAGTAATAACCACACCGTCGAGTAGTAATTAAACACGACGTACGGCCGGTCATGCATATCTATCGACCAAGAGTACTTTACCTACATTGTCATTCTACTCTATGGATCGGATCCTCAATTCACTTTTTCATTGCGCTTTACCTAGAGGGCGACAAGAGTGCTTTCCATTGCCATTTCCTAGCGCCCTTTTGCGGCTGCTCCATGTCCAAGCAATTGACACGAATTCAGTGCGAAATTAAACTACGAACCCAGTCAAAAGCGTTAGCTCAACTGGTCACATTCTTGTCTCCTGTCAATTGACAAATCCAAGTCGATCAGTCCACGTTGCAAAGCTACTTGCAAATAGTAGTAATGAAATTAGTGATGCGTGTCACGGAATATATGAGCTTACGTCGCGAGATCGACGACCGAAGAGTAAACTAACCACTGGCGCTATTAGATGGCGATCTGAACGATCTTACTGATATCATACCTCGATCGCAGGTTTAAACAACTGGAGAAGGTCTGAGTGTTTTGAAACGAATTTATATGATTGGCTGGGCATAATTAAGGCATCGGGCTCCCTAAATTAGCCAGGATAGGTTTTACTCCGCGCTTTAGACCTACCTCGGATATGTTGGACAATGGACATGATCGATTTTAAGCACGCGCAGCTCCCATAGTTTTCTCACCTTTTGGTTTTTGATTAGCGAAATAACTAATTAACTTGGTGGTAGGCCCGCGGTAATCAAGGCAACTTTGGCACCAGTCATATTTTCTTCAACACTTATTCGTCTCTAGTGCAAACTGAGTGCGCATTTGTTGCCCGACCAGTGGGCACGTGCACCACACTGGCTAAAAGCAATATACATAGGAAAAAAAGAAACATTGTTTGTACCTTTAGGTTGGAAGTTTTCTGAGAGAGGAAGTTTGGGTTGGAACTTGGAAGTTGGAACCCATGTCCGTGTCCTACAAGGATCCTTCTAGAATGAAACAAAAAGGACCACATGGCCATCCTTAAATTAGGCAACTGTTCAACAGGGGTACGTGCCCTTAAATATTGACTAAGCCGAGCGTGAGTGAGATCAACTTTTGCATAAAAAAAGGATCATGAGTGAGATCTACACGCATTACGGATGGGGACATGGACAGACCTAAAAGATTCAACATCGATATATAAGAAAAAATAATCCATCATTCCAGCACAGCCGATGCTTTGATTAATAATTCAAAAAATGGAGGATGCGATCCATGCAACGGTTGTGCCCATAGCTTAGTAGGTGAGTGCCCCATGCCGCTTGGGACGTGAAACGTTGAATCACGAAACTTATGCAACGTGGCGGCCGATCCGGCTTGAAAGCGTCCTGAAACCAATCAGCCAACCGGTCTCTACCAACTAAACTGTCGTCAGGTAGACGTGTATATGAAACGGCCTCGGGCCAGGTGCACTTAGCCGTTGCACCAAAATGGGAAATGGCCATCAGACAATTGGACAGATCGATGGCTGAACAAATAATCTTTATTTTGCGACAAGAATAGGTGTACGTGTACAAGTACAAGTGATCTACGTATATAGATCCAATGCTGACGTATTAGTGAAGGAGACGGCCACAGTAGGGTGTGCCTGGTCGTTCGACGTGTCTTCCGCTGAGGATTCGACACCAGTGCTAGCCAAGGGCCTAGCACATGATGATGGTGTACAAATTCTCTTTCTTTTGCTTATTTAGAGCAGGCCTGTGAGTCAGTTTTGGGAAGATTGGTGGATTGGAGATAAAGCATTAAGGGGAATTTTTCATTGGGCTTTACAACTTATGTTTTGACAAAAGCAAATCAATTAGATACATGCTTGAGAAAGGACTGGATTATGTTTTTTTTTTAGGAAAAATTTCCATCTATTCATCAGTTGTCAAGGTAGTACAAAGAACACCAGAAAGTAGAAAAATACATCTAGCTGATGATGCTCTGTCCAGATTGTGCATCGTTTTTATTTCCTTTGTTGTTTCTGGTCCTAAGGCTGCCCGTAATGGGAGTATCATCGGTAGTATCATGCATGCCAACTAAGCAATTTAGATGAGGTGGCATAGAATTAAATGAAGAAAGAGAGGATTGAGTACGAAATTGCATTGGAGCACACGTCGACCACACCCACTGAAATTTGCCCCATTAATTTACGTTGGGATTCACGCTGCTATATTAGATCCTATGTATTAGGAGAATATGATCCATGTATCTCATCTAATATAGACTTGTATTCATTTCCTTTCCCCGCCTGACATTGTCAGTGAGGCGCAAACCACGCCCGAGGACCTCAACCACTAGATCCCAACAACCTAATCAATGCACCCATGTTCACACGAACTCATCTTCCCATGGGCAGCCGTTCTCCACCACCTGACACTGCTCATGTTCTTCTTCCTCCCTCTAATTTCCTGTTTCTTCTTTGCGCTCATGGTCTTCTCCTCGGCAACTCGTGGACATGGCAAAAAAAAACATGAACAAGGAAGACTATGTCGCTGCTCACGGGAACAATGTTGAGGAGAATGAGATAGCCGTCCGAGCTTGCCGCATCCCGTGCTGACATGGCCAATGACACGACGTCTGCCCTACCCGCTGAAACCAAGTCCCCCTTCCCGCGGCTAGCGAGAACGTCTAGGACGAAAGCCAGGAGGACGACTAGCCGTTGACAACGAGCAAATTGATGCAGCCATCGTCCAAGCTTGCCGTTTCCTGCGCGGCAACGGCCAATGACACCGCGTCTTCCCTGGCCGCCGGCACCATGGCCTTGCCTTCCTGCACCCTGCGGTACTACTACCAAGTTCCAAGCAGGCTAAGAACTGGCCGATTCCCCTAGCAGCCGTGTACGTCGTCCGCGTTCGGGTCGTCTCGGTCGCCGTCAAGCTCAGCATGTACGTGTTCCTCCTCATCCATGGTGTTCTGTACATCATGGTACTGGTTGAGGACGTTGGCTTCATGCTCGTGGCCGGCGCCCTTGACCCGAGCTTGTGCCTTGGTCGACATCCTCGACACGACCCTGCTTGATGGCAACAAACGTACTTCACCCCATCTCAGCATCTGACAAAACACAGTTGGGAGGCTGAAATAAATGTGAATCATTGTCCATACGACAGTATACTTCTCGTATTAGATGAAAGCAACTTGAACTGCATTAACTGCATCCATCCCGAGACAGTAATGGACGTGTAGATTACAGGAAGCGGAGCCTCCATGTGCTCCTAGTCCGCATCCGGCTTGAGTATCATATCATCGTATCATATTAAATGATGTGTTACTTTGTATCATGCATGGCAATAAATGTAGTCCTCTGTGATGTAGTATCATAGACTAATATCATATGCATGATACTAATACTCCCTCCGTTCCCAAATATTTGTCTTTCTAGCCATCTCAAATGGACTACAACATACGGATGTATGTAGACATGTTTTAAATTATAGATTCACTCATTTTGCTCCGTATGTAGTCAATTGTTGAAATCTCTAGAAAGACAATTATTTAGGAACGGAGGGAGTATATGATACTCCCCATTACAACCAGCCTAACAGCTACTCCCTCCGTTCCTAAATATTTATCTTTCTAAAGATTTTAACAAGTGACCACATACGAAGCAAAATGAGTGAATCTACACTCTAAAATATATCTATATACATCCGTATGTGATAGTCCATTTGAAATTTCTAAAAAGACAAATATTTAGAAACGAAGGGAGTATAACAAAGACAAGTGATTTTTTATAATGAAAATTGGAGAGAGAGCTCTCTTTATAAAAAAAAAGGCATGTGAGTCAGAGTTCAGTAATGCCTGCATAGTTCTTTGTAGCTAGCTCGGCTTATCAATTAAATTGGTAAGGGACAAGGAGTACACGCTTGACCTATACGACTCAAGATGATCGATCTCCGCGAACTAAGCGTATGTCAAAGATTCAAATCCTAGATAGACTTCACACTCGTGTATGCATTTTTCTAGATTTATTTTAGCCTTTTGCCATGTTTGTTAAGTGGAAGGAGACGTTCCCCTCAACTACAAGACGCCTTCGGTTGTAATGGGGAACACAGTGCATTGGAACACATTTTTTAAAACCCATCAAAACTGGTGCTTAAATATTTTGATTTTTTTGACATGAATATGCATGCATGTGGTCTAAATACATGTTAAATTTCGTTCAGTAATACTTTGTAGAAACTTTGTATTGTATGCGACACAAAAAAGACATATTCTGGGCTAAAAATCAACAAAAAACAAGCCCGTATTTCGCATGTGTTGGTCGTTTATGTGTCGCTCACATGCAAGCACGTATATTGACGAAAATTTGCACAGTTATAGTACACTATTATTTTTTTGTGCGGCAAAGTTATAATACACTACTATACCTGCATGTACACAAATTTTTTTATTTTTCAATCTATAAGCATCCATTTCTTTGGACTTCAAAAAACCCGGCTCAATGTGCCCGTGCTCCAAAGGAATTATTCGCTACTCCACGGGTGTGTTTGGTAGCATGTATGGACCTAGCCTAGTTGTTCTCATCTCATATATGCTGAGTGTAGACATGTTGAGTCCATGCAGTTGTTGTTGTTTGGCAGTGATGTATGCGCTGAGACATGCTGAGCTGATATTTTGTTTGGCAGCCTGCATGTGTTTAGACATGCTGAACAATTTTGAATTCTGAATATTTTTTTGAATGATGAACAAAATCAAAAAAATGTCAACACAAATTTAAACATATTTTGAAATTTTAAATAAAATTTGATATTCTAAATTTTTTTGGAAAATTAAAACAAATTTTGAGATTCTATTTTTTAATTTGAACATATTTGAGATTACGAGTTTTTTTGAAATTTTTTAAAATGAATATTTGAATATTTTATAAAAATTAAAATTCTATTTTTTCAAAATTAAAAAATTGATTTCCTATTGAAATTATGAACATTTATGATTTTTTAGAAAATTGAAATTTCAAATATTTATTGAAAATTCAAGCAAAATTTGAAATTATGATTTTTTTTTTAAAAAAATAAACAATTTTGAAATTCAAATTTTTTTCATTTTTCTGAAATTCTAAAGTTTTTCAAAAATTTAAACAAATTTTGAAATTCTGATTCTTTTTGAAAAAATAAACATATCTGGACGTGGTCCGTTCGGTGGGGACGAGTGTCAGGGCCAGCATAGCTGCCTCCATGCACCCTGTCTGGGGTGCATGAGATGAGCATGGTTGAGGGCACTTTTATGCATCAGATGAGCACATGCACCCTACCACACAAGTAAAAGTGGGTCGGATTGGGAACTTTTGCCCTCATGCACCCTCCATGCAGCCTACCAAACACACCCACGTGCATCTTGGTTCAAACTTCAGGATGTGGAGCCTCTCCCAGATGAACAAAAAAAAAGAAGTGGAGCCTCTCCCAGGCTGAATTTACATGCACGGTTGTTATTTGCTGGGCTCGGACAGAGGGCACATCCTCGACGTGGTGGCTTGGAAGCGTTCATGCTAGCCATTTCTGCCGCAGGATATTTGCCGTGATACACCCCCGGCCCTCAAGCTCACATCCATGTGAACCACCGGACGGACGGAGTCTCTGAAAAGGACGGATGTGGCTCGCACGATGCCCCGCCAGCTCCCGTTGGTCGGCTCCCATGTCGATCTGCACTGCTACAGAGGGCATCCTCGGCTGCCACGGGAACCCCTGTTCCACGGGAGCCGGGTGAGCATCCTCGAAAGTGAAACAAATGATAGCGACGACCCTCTCATTTATGCGACGTTTGTTTCTACCACCCGATTACTAGAAGTATCATCGGTGCGATTCAAGATGCCAAGACATAAATGTAGTTCCATCTTCTTGAATTATTTGTTTTAAATTTATTTAAATACAAATATATCTAAACATATCTTGTAAATATAAGAGCGTTGAGATCACTACGGAGGGAGTAATTTGAAACAGGGTAGGAACAATACAAGTTAACAATCATTTAATGCACACATTTTCTAAGGGAACCTTCAATGCACACATTGTTGCGCGAAATCCATCGCAAAGGTTACAAAAAAAATCACCCACAAAACCATTTTCCCTCTCCTGTCAACCAGTTTTGACGTGGCCCGTGACCTCTCACTGTCAACCCACCGCCCATTTCTCCCCGTCAACTACACAGGCCAGATTTCGGCAACCGCCACACAGGGCTAGTTCTTTTTGCCGATTCACCCCTTCCCCAGCTTCTCCCTGAATCGTCACTCCATATATTTTTTACAATCTTAGCTACATAGGATTGTGAAAAAAAAATGAAGTGGCGATTCTGGGAGAAGCTGGGGTAGGGTGGCGATTCTCGGAGAATCAGCGAAAAGAACTGGCCCACAATCTGATTTCCCACCTCAAAATACACGCACAACTCGTACTGCAACTCGTACTGCTACGTATGTGTACACTCTAGTACGATCTGCCCGAGTACACGTGTGGCCACCACATTGTTCCCTTCCATGCGCGCACGTAGGAGCACGATTGCTTCGCCCTCACGCCGCTGCCACGCGCTTCAGCTCCGCCGTCGCCTGGCACGGCGCCCACGCCTCCGCGTACGTCGCCGGAGCCGGCCGGCCACTCCACGCCTGCGACGGTGCTGCTGTGCGCTCCGCCACCGGCGCCGGCGCTTGTGCGTCCGACAGGCGCCAGACCTTGACGGACCCGTCGAGGCTCCCGCTGTACACCACGAACCGCCGATCCCCGCCCGAACCGGCGGTCGCCTCCTCGTCCATGGCGACGCACTTCACGGGTCCAGTGTGTCCGGTCAGCACGCTCAGACTGACGTGCTCTGCCCCGTCGCGACGCCACACACAGAGGGTCCGGTCGGCGGAGCCGCTCACGACGACGTTGCCGGCCACCGCCAGGCACATCACCGCCATCTTGTGGCCCTTGAGCACGCCTCCGTATCTCGCCTCGCCGTCGACCCAGTACCAGTAGGTGACCAGCCCGTCCGACGAGCCCACGTACACGACGCGGTCCTCGGGCGACACGGCGATGGCGGTGACCGCGCTCTCGCCTTTCCTGAGCACCGTCTCCAGGACATGCCTCGTCGCGTCGCCCTTCGCGGCCATCTCCCGCCGCCACACCTTGACCGTGCCGTCGGCCGACCCGGTGAACACGACGCTGTCGAACCCGGCGGCGGCCACGGTGTTGACGGCGTCGTCGTGCGCGCTGACGGACTCGAGGCACTTGGAGTCCGACACGCGCCACACCTTGAAGGTCCTGTCCCAGGAGGCTGAGTAGAGCAGCCCGGCGCCCTCGTCGAGGCTGAGGGAGGACACCGCGTCCGAGTGCCGAAGCCACACTGCGCGTTGGCGCCCCTTGCGCTGCGTCTCGACGTAGCTCGTGGGGTTGACGGCGCTCTTGAGGTAGTCCTTGAGCTTCGGGAGGGAGCCCACCTGGCGGTGCACGGCGGGGTTGTCCGCGTCGGCGCGCCACACGCGCACCTTGCCGTCCTGGTGGCCGGTGAAGATGCGGCCGTCGTGGGCGACGACGATGGCCTTGACGAGGCCGCTGGCTGTCCTGAAGCCCGCGAGCTCGCGCTGGTCCCGCCACACGCGCACGTTCCGGGAGTCGGTGCCGGTGTAGAGAACGTCACCGGTCGCCGCCAGCGAGTAGACGTGGCCGTCCTCCTTGACGAGCGACGCGATGAGTCCCGTGGCCCCAGGTTCGGCAACGGCACCCCCGGCGCCGAGGCCCGGGAGGTGCGCCCACGGCGACTTGGGCGTGGGTGGGGTCGAGGAGCCGCCGTAGCGCGAAGGCGACGCGTCCCCGTCTGTGGTGGGGTAGGACGAGCAGCTGTACCCGTCGTCGTCCGACACGGAGGCGGAGGAGGAGGAGAAGGACCTCGGCGAGCATGCGGCCACCGCGGCCGGGTCCGGCCGGAGGAAGTTGAGGAGCTTCTGGTGGTTACCCATGGATCGATGCCACAACAGTTCACACGAAAAACGATGGATCAACTGGTTGATTTGCGCTGCGCCGAGCGGCAGGGTCCTTTATAAGGCGAGGAACGGGATCCGAATATGGAATGACCTACGTCGGAAGGAAAGCCGAGGCCGAAAGGGAGGAGAAGAAGAAGCTTTGGGTGCAATTGTAGCTTGTGAGGTTGGAGAAGACTGTGAGTCGAGCAGCGGCGGTATATATATCGCGTGGAGAGGGTGAGAGACGGAAACGAGAGCGATGCCGTGGGAGGCACGACGTTCCGACAGGTGGATCCCGATCGAGGGTTCCGATTTGATTGATTTTTTCCTTCTCTTCTTCCATTTGAAGGAAGGTCTCCCTTTATTGAATTTGTCGGTTTATTTCATTTATTCATTATTGGGAATGGGTCTCGAACTCGGCGGCTGCTGTCTGATCACCCAACAGCACTTTCCATACGGGAGATCTCACTTGGCGTGCTGGTTTGAGTGTTGGACCGACTCGTACACCCAGCCGCGAGAGAGCCTATATCGATCGAGATCGTACCTGTCCTTGACCAATTTGGTGGGCGGAGCAGGAACTGTACAAGTATTCTTCTGTTTCGGATGACCTTCTGCTGTGAAGGTGAGGGCCATAGTAAAAGAGAAAAAAGAGCACATGCACATTTACTAGGATTTAGGCAATTGGGATGTACAAGTGGTGCATGCTCTTCTCTAATCAGGCAAAATCGGCTGGGCGGACGGCGGAAAGGCCCGCGGCTCGCCTCCGTTAATACAAGCGTGTGGTGTGGTGGCGCCACCGCCATGGACCATGCCGGACCGTACATACGTGTCAGCAAGGACGGCGGGTGCAAGTTGCTTCCGGGACCGAGGTTTCCGTAACGAATTCAACATGCATGTTGTTCTATGGGTCGCATGTGCGTGCTCATTTCATACTACCAGATCAATCAAACAGCAAGAACCACACGCTTTGCTTTGTTTGCGAGGGTACGAATCCTGAAGAAATCCCTTTTTAGTGCTATTGGTTTAATTTTTTAAAAGCACGCGCTACTTTTAAGCAAGTTGTTGAGCACTAATCAATGTCCCATTTGGACATCGTTGTACATGCCTTGCCAGTTTGGAACATATTAAAAGCTCAACTTGGCCAGATTCTTTTTTCTCCACTAGCAATGAGGTACTCCTAATTATCGTCGATATTTAATTTTAGCCCTAACAAGAAGATATTTAGTTATATCAGCAAAAAAGTAAGTCACTCCATTATAGATTGTATGAAAAACACTAAAAGCATGTGACATCCAAATAAGTTTATATCAGGAAAAAAACACAAAACAGGTGGGAAGAAATATTGCAAGTCTTTTTTTTAGTTGTTGATTGTTTTTAGATAGCTACCAGCTTATTTAAGTGGTAGAAATATTGCAAGACATCAATGTTATTACGAAGTCTGGTAAAATAGACAAATTATCAAGCAGCCCAATAAATGCACAAATGTTTGAAGTTTGCAAAATTAAGAGGGTGTAGTATACTTCTTTTTGCGAATAATTAAGAGGGTATACTATTGTGAAACTATAAGAGTTAAAGTATAATTAAGGGCAATTTTACAGTGTTTCAAGTAACTCATGAGCCTTAGTATTAGAGTTGGAAAGAGAGTTACTACTTCCTATCCAAAAAAAGTGACGTGGCTTTAGGTTTTCGCTAATTCATATCTTTTAAATTGATATTACTTATATAAAGAAAATTGGGCCACAAGGCTGTGGTTTCCTTCTTTGTGTTATTGGCGAAACATGATTGATCGATTGATCTACGAATTCATGACCTTTTTTTTTTGCGGGTGACGAATTCATGACCTTGAAAACAATTTGTCTATAACTTGAACCTCACATGGTGTCAAATAAAAGGATTTACTCCCTGCCCTTGGATTTATAAGGCTCAATTAGAAAATCTCACCAAACATGATAGGATGAGTGACGGAGTAATGTTTGTGGTTTGCGAAAGCACTCAGTTAATGGGCTTGTTTTCTTAAAAAGTTGTGTTTACCAATATATTAATTGCGATGCATGCATGGGTGACCAATAAAATAACATGCACTGATGAGTTTTCTCTTAATCTTGCATGCAATGACTTAATGCGCATCAAATTTGAACATGTGAATGGGAGCAATAAAATTGAGACATATATGGAAAAACAATTTTCTTAGATGAGCCCTATTATAGATTACAGAGTTGCGTTAGCATGGGGGAGATCTAGCATGTTGTCTAGAAAATACGTACCATGCACTTGCAAATCGCGCCTGGAGATTGTAGAAACATAATTAATTAAGCATAAAAATATTTTCTCTTGGAAGTGTGTTACAGGTTTATTTGCAAGTATTTTTGCTTATTTACAGTATAAAATAAACAACATGATCTATTTCATGATAGGCCCGCTGACAATGATTTGTTATGGTATATGTTACTAAGTTTTTATATAAATAAATTGGTGAAATAGAAAAAATTAACTCGGGAAAAACCTTTCGAAGAGCGCCGCTGACCTTGTTTGTCAGATATAAATTCATAACACAGCAAACTAATTTTCCATAAATGGTGACAGTGTGGGGACGCGGTGCTTATGTGGAGGGATCGCAACGGCACTTCCGTTTTCCTTTGAGCCCGCGCGCACCGCCGGATCCGTGAGGCAGGGGATGCCCAAAACCTGTGGCTCACCTGCATGTGCCGGTCCAGGCCGACCAAAAATATCGTTAACCCGGGTGCAACGTAGTGCTACGTGCAACCTGTGGCCCGGATACGTTTCGCAGCGTGTCCACATGCTCAGCTGCTCATGCTCTCCTTGTAGCAGTAGTAGCATATACATAAACACATCGACCGAACATCTCAACTTAGTTTCATCAGCAACAATATGTGCAATTGTTGGAAACGATTGTTTTGGCAATGCTTCACGATGTATTGATCGGTGCAAAGCGCACGTATATATGGAGTACAAATGGGCCACAACCTCAACTATACAAAGACTAGAAGGTGGGCCAGACTATACACTAGACATGTACAAACCATATATTCAACCCCCCAGCAGATCGAGCGTCGCCGGAGACGCAAAGATCGGACTGAACTCCTCGAAAAGAAGTAGGCAGTCCTTCGTCATGGCGTCGGCGAACTGCTGCGCCGTCGGGACGTGGAGGACCCGTATGTGCCCGAGAGCCACCTGCTCACGAACGAAGTGTATATCGAGCTCAATATGCTTCGTTCGACGATGATGGACCGGGTTGGCGGAGAGGTAAATGGCGGAGACGTTGTCGCAGTAGACGAGCGTAGCCTTGTAAATATCACAAAGCAACTCCTGAAGCAGCTGACGGAGCCAAGAGCATTGAGCATTCAGCATTAGCCACTGCTCAATACTCAGCCTCGGCACTCGAGCGGGAGACGGTGGGCTATCGCTTGGAAGACCAAGAGATCAAGGACGGCCCAAGGTAGACACAGTACCCCGAGGTGGAGCGCCGTGTGTCCGGGCAGCCAGCCCAGTCCGCATCAGAGTAGGCGACGAGGTCGGTGGAGGTGGAGGCCGTCAGCGTAAGACCCAAGGAGTGGGTACCGCGTATATATCGGAGGATACGCTTCACCAGAGTCCAGTGAGAGTCGCGCGGAGCGTGCATGTGAAGACAGACCTGCTGAACGGCATACTGCAAGTCGGGCGCTGTGGTCAGCATCGCAGGCGCCCACAATGGAGCGGTAGAAGGTCGCATCGATGCAAAGCGAACCCTCCAAAGCGGAGACCTTGGCCTTGGTGTCGATGGCGTGGGAGCGGGCTTGCGCTAAGCATGCCAGCTCGGTCAAGAAGCTCATGGGCATAGCGCGCCGATGCAGAAGAACCCATCCGCCGTCGAACCACCTCAATGCCAAGAAAATAATGCAGAGGACCCAAATCCTTCGTGGCAAACTCATCACGAAGACGAGCAAAGGAGCCGCTGGAGGAGCGCGACGATGGATGCCGCCGTAATGATGTCGCCGACGATAGCAGCAAGTAGGCCGTGTCAGCCCGTGATGATACACGAAGAGGGACGACGGAGCGAGTCGATGTAAACCGGCGTCTCGCAGGAAGGCGGCGATGCGCCGGTACCAGCTCGAGGTGCCGCTTCAACCCGTAGAGTGAACGGGAGAGCAAGCACACATGATCTGGATGCGTGGGCGCCGACGGTTGGTGGGCTGCTCACGTAACACCCGCCAGCCAGTGGTCGTGTAAGAAGGCGTTGGACACGCCCAAGCGATGCACGTGCCATGCTCGTGACACGGCTAGCCGGAGCACGGCGCGGATCGTGCCCGGTTTAACAACCGGGGCAAATGTGTCGGTGAAGTCCACGCCCGCGCGTTGCCGAAAACCCCGAACCACCCAGCGAGCTTTATAGCACTCGAGAGTGCCATCCGGACGAGTCTTGTGCCGAAAGACCCACTTGCCCGTGATGATGTTGGCACGGGGCGGCCGAGGGACGAGCTGCCAGGTACGGTTCCGCTGGAGCGCATCGAACTCTTCCTGCATCGCAGCGAGCCAATGAGGATCCCGAAGGGCGGCTTGAGCTGACGATGGGAGAGGAGACGGCTCAAAGGCGGAAGGGTGCCGGCCCGAGAGCGAGTCATCGGGCGGGGCAGCGGGTCCGGAGGGGAGGCGGGCGAGGACGAAGACGAGCCCGCCTCCGATGTGACCGCCGCGGGCGAGGCCTCCGCGGACGAGGCCGCCGGCAGGTCGAGGCCGGGACGCCGGGCGTCGCGGGCGTCGAAGGAGGTGCAGCCCCTAGGGCAGCCAAACGGGAGAGACTCGACCGTGGCGCGGGAGCACCTCAAAGCCGGAGGCGCCCAAGAGAGGAACGGGCGGCTATCACCGGAAGCGGCAAGGCCGCATCATCCGAAGGTACCTGCTGGAACGGAAAAACCATCTCATCAAAGTAAACGTGTCGTGAAGTGATCACCCGATGAGAGATAGGATCATAGCAGCGGTAGCCTTTGGTGTTAGGAGGATAGCCGAGAAAGATGCAGGCCACAGACCTAGGTGCGAGCTTATGAGGAGCGGTGGAAGCGATGCTGGGGTAGCACAGGCAACCGAAGATGCGGAGCTCAGCATAGGAGGGTGGCGTGCCAAACAAGAGGTGATGAGGTGCGAAATTCCCGCGAGTGCGACAGGGACGAATGTTAATGAGTAGTAATGCGGTGGCAAGCACGTCGGGCCGAAAACGTGGTGGCACGTTGGCGTGAAAGAGGAGGTGCGAACGCAGTCATTGAGAGTGCGAGCACGCAGCGCTCGATCTTGCCGCTTTTGTTGTGAAGTGTACGGGCAAGTGATACGAAAGATCATGCCGTGTGTGGCGAGAAGGTTGCGGATCGCAAGGTTATCGAACTCCTTCCCGTTGTCTGTTTGCAACGCATGAATGGGACATCCAAACTGCGTGGAGACATAGGAGTAGAAGGCGGTGAGAGTGGCAACAGAGTCCGACTTTCGCCGCAACGGGAAGGTCCACACATAGTGCGAAAAGTCATCAAGTATGACAAGATAATAAAGATAGCCCGTGTTACTTGCAACAGGAGAGGTCCAGACATCACTATGAATTAACTTAAATAGGTATGATGCGACATGCGAGGAATTGCTAAAAGGAAGACGAACATGTTTGCCGAGGCGACAAGCATGACAAGTGTGATCGTCGATCTTATTACACGTGAATGAAAAACTCCGAAGAATATGACGGCGATGGCGATGTTGGGATGACCGAGACGAAGCGTGCCAAAGGTCCACTCCGCAGAAAGCGCCATGGGTGCAGCAACGGATGAGGTAGGTGAGTGGACCGGTAGAGCTCGTCGGGCTGTCACATCGGTGGAGCACCATCCGCACGGGCATCCTTGATGAAAAGCCAAACATGTCAAATTCAACGGTAACAGGGTTTTCACGTGTAAGAGAACGAACGGAAACAAGATTTTTAATGATGTCAGGAGAAACAAGCACATTAGAAAGATATGCATGGAGTTAGAAGGAAAAACAGCATGGCCGACATGAGTAATGGGCATGGAAGAACCGTCACCCACGGTAATGCGAGTAGCGGTGTGAACGGGGTGAGCGGCAAAAAGATTACCGGGGTTGGCTGCCATGTGAGCCGTGGCTCCGGTGTCCATATACCAGTCGCCACCGCCAGTGTACTGCTGCGGCGTGGGGGCGGTGTGGAGGGCCGGGGCAGACGGCGCCGGCTGAGGCGGGGGCGCCACATACCCGTAGCCCGAAGGCCATAGAGCGGCGCGGGCTGGTACGCCTGAGGGGCCGCGTACAGGGCCTGATGAGGGGCCGGGGCGCTTAAAGGAGCCGGGACGGGGCACGCGGTATAGGCATGGAGTACGCGGCACAACCCCGTCGGGTCTCGCCGGCTGCCAGGCGCCGGCGGCAGCGGAGCTGCGGCTGGCGGGCGCCCGCCGTGGGCAGCCGGCTGCGGCGGTTGTTGCTGCTGCGGCCTCATGACGCGCGACGCCGCCTTCGCGCTGCGGCTGCTCGGGCGGGCGGAGGAACTCTTGCGGCGCCGGTAGGGAAACCGGCGGCGGCGGCGCTCGAAGGGCCCGGGCGGGCCGCGGCGGTGGAGCGGGCGATGGGCGACATCGCCACGGGTACCGGCGTTGAGGGCCGTGTGGGTGGCCCGGGTGCGTGACATCCGCATCCGCCGCTCCTCCGGCTTCAGGTACACGGCGATCTTGGGGAAGGTCGGGTTGGTGATGAGGGGGATGTTGGAGGCGGCGTTCCCGAAGTCATCGTTCAGGCCGACAATGAGGGTGCCGAGGAGAAGCTCATCGGAGACCTTTCGCCGAGGTCACGGAGCTCGTCAACAAGCTTCTTGAGGCGCATGCAATAATCGTCAACAGACGACTCAAGCTGCTGGCACCCAAAAAACTCGCCGTGCAAGAAGACCTTGCGTTGGAGCGCGTTGTCGATGAAGAGGCCGTTGAGCTTGGTCCAAACGGCGTGAGCGTCATCGTCGGCGGAGACCACCATGTGGAAGAGGTCCTTCGAGATGGTGGTGTAGAACCAACGGATGAGGGTGGCGTCGATGGCCGTCCACTCCTCATCGTCCTCCATGAAGCGGGAGTCCATGGAGCCATCGATGTGATCCCGGACATTGTACTCACGGAACACGAGGGAGAAGTACGTCTTCCAGGCATAGTACGTGGAGGTGAGGTGGTCGAGGACGACGGGAACCCGGCGAGATGTTGAGGTCGCGGATGACGACGGATCGGGACCTTCGAACGGGTTGGCGCGGCGGCTGCGGAGGCTGTGTGGAACGGGGAGGCCATGGCGAAAAGGGTGGCGCGGCGGCGCCGAGCGGGCGGGCGCGGCAGGAAGAGGGCGGCGTGGCTTGGAGGCGGCGGCGCGGTGGCGGCAAACCGGGCGGCGGCGTGGTGGCGAGGATCGCGGCGGCGGCGGCGGACGAGGTGGCGGCGGCGGCGATGGGATCGCGGCGGCGGCACGGGTTAGGGTTAGGATCGTAGGTGTGATACCATGTTGGAAACGATTGTTTTGGCAATGCTTCACGATGTATTGATCGGTGCAAAGCGCATGTATATATAAAGTATAAAGTACTATACACTAGACATGTATAAACCATATATTCAACAGCAATAACTTCTGCTAGACTTCATTGTTGCTTCCGTCGGCCACACCAGCCGTCATGGATCAGCGCTCCTGTAGTAATACGTACTCATGGAGAAACATAAACGATCATCTCGCCTTAGGCTCGAGCGATGGGGGCATGTGTTGTTTCTCTAATTTGCTTGCTCCGTCGACGATCTAGGGGGTGTTTGGTTCATGGATTTTTTAGTCTCAGAAATTAGAAAAAATCCCTAAAAAGTCCCTAAGAAACAAACGAGAGGGACTTTTTCTACAGGGACTAAAAAAACTCTACTAGAGAGTTTTTTTTAATTAGTCCCTGGAACTAAAAAAAATTCTAGAACTTCTAAACCAAACACCCCTAGTCTGGTCGACCCAAAAGCAATCAATCACGAGGGCGGAAAAAACAACCAATATATCGATCCTACCTAGCTATCCCAGCTCGCCACTACTCTGCGCCATCTGTCTCAGTCTCGGCTCGTGACCTATTTCCCGTTTTGGCGCGACGGCTCGGACCACTGCAGCGAATGGGGACACCTGCCCCGTCGCCGCGCGCATATAGTAGGCAACGTCGACGTCGAGGCGTCGTCCCGCGCCGTTGGTAGGTCTGCTTTTATCCGTCGCCTTACGTGCACCCGCCACGTTGCGTCCGTCGCGCCAATGTGTGCTTGTTTTGTGCTTCCCTTCCTCTCCCACAGGCCAACACGTTACGCATGGCTATATATGGTGCAGTGTATTAGTGCATGCATGCCAATGTCTACGCGCCAACGTTTTTTTTTTTTTTTGAGGGGTATCTACGCGCCAACGTTGCACGGCAGTAAGCAGAAGCGAGTGAGCTCGCACATCACATGCATGCAGGATTATTGGGGTTCTAAACCTAGTTCGGAAATGCTTCTAGACTCCCCTCTCGCTCTCATCCGTTAACCTTTCCCAGTAACTAAAATGCACTAGACACAAAACGTGTTGAACAAAGCTGATCAAAAAGAAAGAAGAAGATGGGTCGTGTACAATGAACGCAGCCAAGGTAGGTCTAAAGCGCATCAAATCTAGGTACGCTCTGTTATAACTATTTGAGTATAAGACTTCCACGTTCGATTTCAAGTTGTTTTTTTCTTTTGAAAGTTACACTCGATTTCTAGCTAGGTGATCCTTTGATCCTTATCCTGATCGAGCTAATCACTGCAATTCATTTTCAAAGAAAAACTTGCACCACAGTGACGTCTGATTCATGTGATAACATATTTAAAACCACGCTGCATATGTACGATCCAAAAAGGCGGATCGCCAGCTAGTACCATCAGTCGTTAGTTTACTCTCCATTCACTGACTGTCTCCATTCATAGATCTCGCGACGTAAGCTGTATATCTCGTGACTTGCACACACATGCCACATCTCTATTTTCTTGGTACGAACTTACGTTTTGGCGGTAGTCTTTGCGGCGACGTGGATCCTTCGATTAGTACTTGTCAATTGACGGGAGACAAGACTATAATCAACTCAAGTTTGTACTAAAATGGCGCCGGCATTGACCCTTTGGTCTTGGCCATGTGGGTTGGCGTGTGCCTAGTAGCAAAGTTCTCATAAAGATTAAAAGCGGCAATCTAGAAGTAAACTGGATAAGATGTGCATGCCCGGTATAGTACTTGCAAATGGTACATATTATAGATTCAAGAAAAAAGGTACATATTATAAGCGGGCATCTACAGCCGGAATGAACAAATTTGGCCCCTCAAGTGTCTGCAGACGCACCCCGTCAGCGTCCAGACGTGTCCCCTTTGACTCCCTATTTTTTGTTCACGCAGCCATGTCCCTCACTTTTTTCTTTATATGTCCGATCACATGCATGTAATTGATGAAGAAGAAGAGAGAGAGAAAGGAAAGAAATAATAAAGAAAGAAACAAGATGCTCTGTGGTGGGCCCAATCCTATGTGACGGACGCAGGACCACTGACCGGACACGTCCGGGCCCTCCTCAAACTCATCTCATATATAAGATGGATATAAGGGCTGTTGGACAACCCCGAACATTTAAGGAGGCTTTGAGGGTCTGGTTGAGTCAACCTTTTTGTTTCTCTCTCTTCTCCGGCCAGTGGTCCTGCTTCTACCGGTCAATTTGAAAAGTCCGGCTGTAAATGCTCTAATTGTATACACATACATGATGAGTTTTTTTTAAACAACACATACATGATGAGTGACGCGATGCACTTCTTTGTCGCCAGATTAGGAGACTAATTAAGCAGCTGTTTTTTATTTTTTGTTGTTGCAGGCTTGTAGCGGGAGGACGATAAAGGTTTACCTGGTCTTCTCTGCAATCCACACCGCTTCCCTTCTACTCTTTCTGTTCCTAAATATAAGAACTTTTAGAGATTTCACAATAAACTATATACAGAGCAAAATAAATGAGTCTATACTCTAAAGTATGTCTATACACATATGTATGTAGTTCATGTAATCCTTAAAAGGCCTTATATTTTGGAACAGGGGGAGTAGTTTTTTCTTTACCATTTTTGAGCAAGAAAAAAAGACCCTTGACACAATCACGTAGTCCAGCTTTGGTTAGACAAAGTCGAATCACGAGAGCCCAAACAATAGTCACTGCTCCTAGTCCTCCTAGGCTAGCCAGCACCGGTGTCGAGAGTCGAGCAAGCAAGCAGGCCATGCGTGCCACTACTATCCATCACACGTTCTATTCCGTCCATCAGCTTTGGGTTACATCAGTCACCAGTGTATCCATCGTATCAGCTTCCATGATCTGTCTGTCTCGCCCGTGACCTACTTCCAGTTCCGGCGCGACGGCTCAGCTTTACCGCGGAGGCGGGGACACCTGGCCGATCAGGCCTCATTTGGTTGTTGGGTAGAAAAAAACCAGGGCAATAAACCCCTATGGGGGTTTTTCCTGTGCTCATGGTTTCCCTCCCACCACGTGGGAGATCTTCCCACTGCCCAGGTTCCCAAATGGCAAGGGGAGGGAAGGAAAACCCTCAAATTAACACATATCATAAGCGACTTTGCTACACAGATAACAATAGATCTGTACATATAAAATATCAGAGCCTTCATACAAAATACTACCGATAACAATGGACCACAGATAAGAATTCCATAAATAATTCTAAAAAAACAAATACATAAAATCTCAGAATTCATATAAACAAATACATAAAACCATCAGTTCACACAAGGGTTCAGATACCGGTCAGTCCAAATCTCATTGAGATCATTTGTTGGCCTAAATCGTTTTCATGTGCTATCATCATTCAAATTTGTTCACGACAAAAGAAAATTGAATTATCACTTGCCATGTCCAAGGCAGAGATACTTTCAAATTAGATGAACTGCAAGGAGGCGATCACTAGCCCTACTCAAGTGGTTTCTCCACTCTGCATGGACATCAGGTACCGCATCTTGATGTTGACTGAACTACACAAAATATTAAGTTAGCACCAGTTCAGTTTCAATAGACTATTTTTAAGTATAAATGGATTAAGATGAAATAGTATGAACCAATATATGATATGTGCAGTGTGCATAAAAAATCAACTAAATTGCTTGCGAAAAGAATATTAATTTCTTCAAGCTTCTTTGAAGCTCTACAAAGTACTCAGAATCAGAATGTCCTAAGAACCAAAATGCCACTTGCAGTCACTACAAAGTACTCAGATTTAATATTCACTTGAAGTAATCGTGCGCTTTGCAGCGACGTAAGATCACAATGTTGTTCATTATTATATTTTGATTGGTGTAATACATTACCAACTACACTTAAATCAAATGAACGACTTGCAATGCTTTTCGTTGTGCTCACCCTGATATATCTAAGACCTTCATGCCATGGAAAAATATGCATTTTCAAAATAAATGCACATAAAATTGTATCAACATATTCAAGAAAAAAAGATTGCTTTGATTAATCTAAGACATATTGAAGTAAGTGAATAAAAGAGTAGACACAAAAAATATTGTTTGTCTCAATGGGTATCTACAAAGAGAACAACGATGAACGGAGTTTGCCCTCCTAGAACTACCATTGGTTCATTTTCCAGGTCCTTACATGGCAAAATCATGGCATGATCATCTGCACTGAAGACACAACACTGCATATAGGTCAATCCGTCAATAAACAACTTATAAACTTATGCATATCAATGTATGGTCATTCTTTGATCATGGGTTTGTGAGAGCATTAAATACACCGTTAAATAGGTGTCACACCACAGCTGATCTGCTGAGTGCCTGAGTGTAAACAAAGGCATGATGAAACCAAAGCCAATGAAGAGAAATCAACAGCTGATCTGCTTGAAATAGATAGATGTATAACAAACAAAAAGATATGTGATTCTACTATACACCTTTATTTGCACATTTGCAACCATTTCTACTCATGCTTTGCTATAAACAGCCGTATATCCATCTATCTGGAAGTGAACAAACAAGACAAAAGTAAGCTACATATGTCTCCTATACCTTCCAGCTACAGCTCCACCTTCCTGGAACTATAGGTAGAAAACTAAAATGAATTATTAAATTGCTCTTGCCTATCTTGGAGGTACAGCTATACACCTTAGGAAGGGAACAAATCATCTCACCTCTACCTGTACTCTTTGGTTCATCTAATAAGAACCAGCAGCAAAAGATCTATCATGTAAACGGCAGCAAAACTCAGAACATAAACATCACCAATCACATCTCTTCTTGGCTAGCTGTTCAATTCATACCAACCAATAAATTTAAGCTTTCCCATATGTTTCTTGCTTTCTTCTCAACGACCGATTAAAGATAACAAGATCAAACTCATATAGTGAGTTGAAAAGCCTGCAACAGGCAGCAGTGCTCGAGTTACCATCTATTGTATTATTAGAATGAACGGACTAGATTTAACTAGCAAACAAGAATGGTACAGATTTAAAGAAGCTAATATAGATTTGTACGTAGGAGTCAAAACATTTTTTACCTAGGCCAGATTGGAATGGAGAAGGCACTCAAGTATATCCAAAAAGAACACGTACAAGTAAACAATTGACGGCAGCCAACCTTGATGGACAAAAAAGGTAACTGGAGCAGTCCGGTTCTCACACGTTCTTAAGGCAAGGGTGGTGGCGTGAATTCATGTCGCAAATAAATATTTGACGGCGGCCAAACTAGATGGGCAAAAACAGAATCCGGAGCAGTCCAGTTCTTACACGTTCTTAAGGCAAGAGTGGTGTGGCGTTGATTCATGTCAATTAAAAAAATGGCGCTGTTTTGCTAGTTTCTATCTAAAATATATGCAGAATAGTTGCTCACAAACGTCACCTGCTCACAAGAGCTTGATTCATACAACTATATTGATCTGCTTGTATCTAAATCTAATCAGTAATCAGTGTTCTGTACCTCATATAACATATGAAATCTGATGTCAACAATGAAAATACTATGTGTTAGATAATAACGAGAATAAACGAGGCAAAGAGAGACACGGATTTTTACGTGAAAACCTTTGCGGGAGAAAACCACGGACGCACGAAGGCGTAATCACTATGAGGAGGAGTATTACAAGCACGAGACGACAGACCGTCTGAAGTGCGACTACATGGGGTATATAAAAGGGCAATACATGAGAGTCCTTGGAGGACAAGTAAACGAGTTGTACTCGTACGCGTCGACGTCAACGCAAAGGCCCACACCTTTTGTACTATGTCTAGTCCAACACGGTACTAGAATTTAGATCATAATTTAACAATCTCCACCTTGATCCAAATTCTCTCCAGTAGTCGAAGAAAGTGAATAACTCCATCCAAATGAGCATAAACACCTTGTGCGTCAAAGTCCATCGGACTAGTGAGAAATACCAACTAAGCCTGAGGAAAGCTCAAACTTATTGGTAGGAACTGGCTTTGTCATCATATCAGCAGGATTATCATGAGTACTTATCTTGCATACCTTCAAATCACCTTCAGCAACAACATCTCGAATATAATGAAATCTGACATCAATGTGCTTTGTCCTCTCATGATACATTGGATTCTTTGTAAGATATATGGCACTTTGACTGTCAGAAAATATGGTAGGGCAAGATGAATCTCCACAAAGCTCAGTGTACAAACCTCTCAACCAGATAGCTTCTTTGCATGCCCCAGAAATAGCCATATACTCGGCATCAGTAGTGGAACATGCCACAATAGACTGCAAAGTTGCTCTCCAACTCACAGCACAACCACCAATGGTGAAAACATAACCTGTGAGTGATCTTCTCTTATCCAAATCACCAGCAAAGTCAGAATCAACAAAACCAACAAGTCCATCTCCAGTTTTCCCAAACTGTAAATAAGCATTAGAAGTACCACGCAGGTATCTGAAAATCCACTGAACTGCTCTCCAATGCTCTTTTCCAGGATTAGCCATGTATCTACTGACAACACTCAACGCATATGATAAATCCGGACGAGAACAAACCATGGCATACATAAGTGAACCAACTGCACTTGAATAGGGAACTCTAGACATGTACTCAACATCTGCATCTGACTTAGGACATAAAGCTGATGATAATTTGAAGTGTGCAGCTAATGGAGTACTCACCGGCTTGGCATTATGCATATTAAAACGACAAAGAACTTTATCAATATATCCTCTCTGACTTAGATATACTTTTCCAGACGGTCTATCTCTGGATATTTCCATGCCAAGTATTTTCTTTGCTGCACCCAAATCCTTCATCTCAAATGCATTACTCAATTGCTTCTTTAGTTCATTAATCTCTGACATACTCTTTGCAGCAATAAGCATATCATCAACATAAAGGAGCAAATAAATAGTTGAACCATTGACATTTTTCAAATAAACACAACTATCATAATTAGACCTTTTGAAACCTTGAGAGAGCATAAAAGTGTCAAATCTCTTGTACCACTGTCTAGGGGATTGCTTCAATTCATAAAAAGATTTCTTTAACTTACAAACAAGCTTTTCTTTTCCAGGAGTAACAAAACCTTCAGGTTGTTCCATATAAATATCCTCTTCTAATTCTCCATGTAAGAATGCATTTTTAACATCCAATTGTTCAAGCTCAAGATCATGCATGGCAACAATCTTGAGTAAAGTCGAATAGAGCTATGCTTCACAAGGAGAAAAGACTTTGTTATAGTCAATACCGGAATTTGGCTATAACCTTTAGCAACTAACCTTGCTTTATATCTTGTCTCATCATTAGGAGAAACACCTTCTTTCCTTTTGAAAACCCACTTGCAACGAATAGGTTTATTCTCTCTAGGCAATTTTACTAAATCCCAAGTGCCATTCTTTTCAAGTGATTCCATCTCATCATGCATAGCGGTCATCCACTTATTACTATCACCGAAATAATAGCCTCGGAATATGAAGAAGGCTCAGCATTACCTTCAATTTCTTACGCAGCGAGATAAAGCAAAAGAAACAATATTGCACTCTTCAATTAACCTGTCGGGTTTATTAATACCCGCCTAACTCATCACGTGCAAGATTCCAACTGGGTGGAACAATAGGCTGATTTGGAGTGGGAGTGACATGTTCATCATCAACGACAGGTTCATCATGTGCATCAACAATTTCATTACCGGATGTATCACCTGTTTCAATAACATGCTCCACCCGAACAGTGAGACTGCTGAATAGTAGGCTGTTGTTCACTCTCAACAGGAACATTAGTAGATGGAACATCATGTAACATAGCAGTTTCATTAAAGATAACATTTCGCTAATAACAACCTTACGGGTTTCAGGATTCCACAATTTAAAACCTTTAACACCGGACTTATAACCAAGAAAGATGCACTTAACAGCCCTAGGCTCCAACTTTCCATTATCAACATGAGCATAAGCAGTGCAACCAAAAACTCTCAACTGTGAATAATCAGCAGGTGAACCAGACCATACCTCAATTGGAGTTTTCTTATTAAGAGCAATAGATGGTGAACAATTAATGAGATAACAAGCAGTGGAAGCAACCTCATCCCAAAAACGCCTATGCAAACCTGCATTGGACAACATGCAACGGGCTCTGGAAATAATGGTCCTGTTCATACGCTCAGCAACACCGTTTTGTTGAGGAGTATAAGGAACGGTGTAGTGTCTGACAATGCCTTCAGACTTGCAATAATTTTTAAATTGCTTAGAACAGAATTCCATACCATTATCGGTCATGAAGTATCTTTACCTTCCTTTCAGGTTGTCTCTCAATCATAATCTTCCACTCCTTAAATCTGAGAATGCTTCATATTTATGCTTCAAGAAATAAGGCCAAACTTTTCTCGAATAATCATCAATAATAGTCAGCATATAACTTGCACCACCTAATGACTTCTTGCGAGATGGTCCCCATAAATCAGAATGCACATAATCAAGAATACCTTCAGTTGTATGGGTCGAAGTATTGAACTTCACCCTCTTGTGCTTGCCGAAGATACAGTGCTCACAAAATTTCAATTTACCAGGTTCATATCCATCAAGAAGACCTCTCTTGTTTAACTCTGCTAAACCAAGTTCACTCATATGTCCAAGACACATATGCCAAAGGTTAGCAGCATCACAATCAGAATTCTTTGAAACAACTGGAGTAGCATTACCTGAAACAGTAGAACCTCGAAGGTAATAAAGACCATTGGTCGAACTTAAGTCACCTTTCATCACAACAAGGGAACCTTTGGTGACTTTCAGAACACTATCTCCACCTGAATACTTGTACCCCTTTGCATCAAGGGCACTCATAGAAATAAGATTTCTCTTCATCTTCGGAATATACCGAACATCTGTCAAAGTTCTGATTATGCCATCGAACATCTTGATTCGAATAGAACCTATGCCTTCAATCTTGCAAGGTGAATTATCAAAACCCAAAACAGAACCATCAGCAGTAGTGGAATCAAAAGTATTAAACCAATCTCTATGTGGACACATATGAAAAGTACATGCAGTATCAAGTACCCACTCATCATTGGTCTCGGCACATCCAGCAATAACGACAAGAGCATCATCGGAACTATCATCACGAGCAACGTTAGCAGAACTTTCACCTTGTTTGTTACCTTTCCTCTTTTTTTTGTTTTGCAACTTGAAACACTCTGAGATGTCATGCCCGTCTCTCTTGCAATACCTGCAATATTTCTTGTCTCTGGATTGCGACCGGCCCCTGTAGCCGTTTTTACTTTTGCCTCTGTTTCCATTATTGGAGTTCTTCTCCTTTGTCCTGCCACGAACAGATAATCCCCCGGCTTGGGATGAACTCGAACCATCATGAGGCACCATTAATTTCATCTTCTCCTTAGAGTTCAAAGCTTCATAAACTTCATTAAGTGTGAGAGTATCACATTGTATAATATGGTGTCTCTAAAATTGGTATAAGAACTTGGCGATGAACAAAATAACATTAAAGCAGTATCTTCCTCTTCATACTTAACCTCCATTGCAGCTAGATCGGATATAATCTTCTTAAATTCTGAAATATGATTCAAAACATTACCTCCCTCGGGTAACCTGTGCAGGAATAATTTTGCTTCAGATGCATCTTCTTTGGTGAGATCTTTAGTCATGCAAATCCCTTCCAGCTTTAACCATAGAGCGGCGGCAGTTTTTTCGCTCAAAACTTCCTGCAAAATATTATTATGCAAATGGAGTTGAATTTGTGACAAAGCCTTACAATCAATTCTTTCCTCCTCAGCAGTCCAGTCCTCAATTCGGTTCTTCCCAAAACTATCCAGTGCTACATCATAGTCGGCCTGTGCCAACAACGCTCGCATCTTGACTTGCCATAGGGTAAACCTTGTGTCACAATCCAGCAGCGGAAAATCGTACTTCATGGAGGCCATGAGCAGATAAATCTGTGTACACAAAGTAATACAAGCCGATAGAAAAATTCTTGATAGAATTTAATATGCAGATCAAACGGAATTAGAAACTGTAGCACCTGGTGGCTTCGGATGGACGTAGCAAGTAGTAATGAATTACTACTAGTCTCAGGTAACAACAGTAGTAGCACCAGCAGGTTCGTAGGTTTGACCACGTGAAGGAGCAGAAAACACAAACCGGTCTTGTACCTCGGGACTTGATCCGGTAGCTTTGATGGATGGATTAGTAGTAGCGGTAGCTCACGCACCAGCGATAACGTCTTGCGAGGGCAGCGGATATATCGATCGCCTCAAACTCGCCGGTCTCGGCCAGAGGGCGGCGTAGCAGCGAATATCGATCCGTGTTGGATTCATCGATCGCTGGTCGCGTCGGCGGCGGTGCACAAACGGAACCCTAACTTTCGCCTCAAATCTCGTATTGTAACCTCAGCTCTGTATACCACTTGTTAGATAATAACGAGAATAAACGAGGCAAAGAGAGACACGGATTTTTACGTGGAAACCCTTGTGGGAGAAAACCACGGACGCATGAAGGTGCAATCACTATGAGGAGGAGTATTACAAGCACGAGACGACAGACCGTCTGAAGTGCGACTACATGGGGTATATAAGAGGACAATACATGAGAGTCCTTGGAGGAAAAGTAAACGAGTTGTATTCGTACGCGTCGACGTCAACGCAAAGGCCCACACCGTTTGTACTACGTCTAGTCCAACACGGTACTAGAATTTAGATCATAATTTAACACTATGGATAGATACATAGCTATGAAACTGAACCAACCGACCCAATCTGGTGCATACATGTCCAAAGTTTTACCAAATGTATGAGCCACTATATGCATCAAGCTTCAGATTACCTTTCACAATTCGATGGGCGTCATAGCATGCTACATAGAAACAAATCGTAACTGGCACACATGAAAATACAACTCATATGGAACTGGTGGTTCAAGAACTACACAAGAAAAATACAAGCTCGTATGGAACTGGTGATTCAAGATCAGGGATGGTGAAGCCATGAACTGAAAAGAAAAATATGGGGGGAGGAGGAGGGGGCAAACCCTTAATCAGATGAGATAGTAACGTCCGCGGAACCGTTGCCGCCGCCATCGCCGGAGGGGATCGGAGCTTGGCGGCGGAGGGGAGATCCAGGGAAGGAGAACAGTGACGGCCGCGGTCCATCCCCGTCGCTGGAGGGGCGAATCTTGGATCCTCAGCACCGGAGGGAGGGGGTCGGGAACGCCCCTTCTTGTCGCCGGCGGAGGAGCTCGGAGGCGGTCGGGGGCGCTGGATCTTGGTCGATGGTGCTGCCGTTCGCTCGTCTCGCTCGAGCCGTGGATTTCCTCCCCGAGCCCTGGGTCGTGGGTTTCCTCCCCGTGGAAAGGACGTGGGTCGAGCAGGGTTACCCCGAGATGGATGCGGTCCAAATGACCAACTCGGTTTCCCCGGGCCAACTCGGCCCGTGGTTCTCCGGCCCGGGGAAACAGCGGGGATCCCCCCGGGAAACCCTGCAACCAAATGAGGCCTCACCGTTAGGTAATGTCCACGTTGAGGCGCCGTCCGACGTTGGAAGTTTCCTGCCACGTTGCATCCATGGAGCATGATCTGTGCTTTCTTTTTCTCGATCCGTTAGCCGATTGGTCTGTGGCCTAATTTCATACAGCGACTACCCGAGGTTACCACACACTAGTAGAAAACAAGGCTTTGGTTCGGGCCTGGCCAACCCATTAGTCCCGGTTCTGCACGAACCGGTACCCATGAGGGCATTCGTCCCGGTTCGTGAGCCCAGGGGGCCGACCGGGGCCTCGTGGGCATTGGTCCCCGTTCGTCTGGACCCATTTGTCCCGGTTCTAGGCACGAACCGGGACCAATGGTTCTCGCTCCTGGCCCACATACATTGGTCCCGGTTTGTGCCCAGAACCGGGACAGAAGGGGGAGATTTAGTCCCGGTTCCAGCCATGAACCGGGACAAATGAGTTGCCTATATATAACCCATCGCTGCAGCAGAACACTCCACTGTGCTCTGTTTTTTCTGGCTGGCAAGGGGAGGGCATTTGGGGTGCTCTAGCTCACCTCCTATGCACATGAGGTATTCGATGAAATGCCCGAGCTACACTAGTTAAGCTTTCTCCTCTCGAAGCTCGACCACCGAGCTCCATTTTTTCCGAGATTTGTCTAGGTTTAGCGGTCCGTCACGCCCCATCCCCGTCTTCACAGCAGTCGATCGCCCGCGCCGATCTCGTCGCCGGCACCACCATGGTGAGCCTCTTGTTCTTATCTTCTTTCTGAAAGAAAAAAAATCTTACTTTAGATAGATACTTGTCTAATTTTCTTACTTTTGACACACATAATTATATATAATGCACGCAGATGAACCGGCAATGAATGTACGGTGACAGACACACTCCCGAGTACATTAAGGGCCTGCATAATTTTCTCGAAGTGGCTGAGGCAAACAAGCAGAATGGTTTTATGTGTTGTCCATGCCCTATATGTGGGAATACGAAGTCTTACTCTGACCAGAAAATCCTTCACACCCACCTGCTTTACAAGGGTTTCATGCCACACTATAATGTTTGGACGAAGCACGGAGAAATAGGGGTTATGATGGAAGACAGCGAAGAAGAAGAGGACGATGACAACTATGTGCCCCCTGAATACGGTGATGCTACAATGGGGAAGCTGCTGAAGATCAAGAGAAACCAGACGATGTGCCCGATGATGATGATCTCCGTCGGGTCATTGTCGATGCAAGGACACAATGCGAAAGTCAAAGGAGAAGCTGAAGTTCGATCGCATGTTAGAGGATCACAAAAAAGGGTTGTACCCCAATTGTGAAGATGGAAACACAAAGCTCGGTACCGTCTTTGGAATTGCTGCGATGGAAGGCGAGAGAATGTTGTGCTGAAAAGGATTTGAGAAGCTCTGAAAATATTGAAGAAGAAGCTTCCAAAGGATAACGAATTGCCCTAGAGTACGTACGCAGCAAAAAAGGTCATATGCCCTCTAGGATCGGAGGTGCAGAAGATACATGCATGCCCTAATGATTGTATCCTCTGCCGCGGTGCGTACGAGGACTTGAACGCATGCCCGGTATGCGGTGCATTGCGGTATAAGATCAGACTAGATGACCCTGGTGATGTTGACGGCGAGCCCCCCAGGAAGAGGGTTCCTGCGAAGGTGATGTGGTATGCTCCTATAATACCATGGTTGAAACGTTTGTTCAGAAAAGAAGAGCATGCCAAGTTGATGCGATGGCACAGAGAGGACCGTAAGAAATACGGGAAGTTGAGACCACCCGCTGACGGGTTGCAGTGGAGAAAACTCGAGAGAAAGTACTGGGCTGAGTTTGCAGGTGACCCAAGGAACGTATGGTTTGGTTTAAGCGCGGATGACATTAATCCTTTCGGGGAGTAGAGCAGCAATCACATCACCTGGCCCGTGACTCTATGTATGTATAACCTTCCTCCTTGGATGTGCATGAAGCGGAAGTTCATTACGATGTCAGTTCTCATCCAAGGCCCTAAGCAACCCGGCAATGACATTGATGTGTACCTAAGGCCATTAGTTGAAGAACTTTTACAGCTGTGGAATAGAAACGGTGTACGTGTGTGGGATGAGCACAAATAGGAGGAATTTAACCTGCACACATTGCTGTTTGTAACCATCAACGATTGGCCCGCTCTCAGTAACCTTTCAGGACAGACAAACAAGGGATGCCACGCATGCACGCACTGTTTAGCTGACACCAAAAGTATATACCTGGACAAATGCAGGAAGAATGTGTACCTGGACCATCGTCGTTTTCTTCCGACCAACCATCAATGTCGAAAGAAAGGCAAGCATTTCAAAGGCGAGGCAGATCACCGATAGAAGCCCGCCATGCGTACCATTGATCACGTACTTGCTATGGTCAATCATTTACACGTAATCTTTGGAAAGGGTCCTGGCGGACTAGCTGTTCCAAATGACACTGAGGGAGGCGCACCCATGTGGAAGAAGCAATCTATATTTTGGGACCTACCCTACTGGAAAGACCTAGAGGTCCGCTCTTCAATCGACATGATGCACGTGACGAAGAACCTTTGCATGAACCTGCTAGGCTTCTTGGGCGTGTATGGGAAGACAAAAGATACACCTGAGGCACGGGAGGACCTGCAACGTTTGCACGAAAAAGACGGCATGCCACCAAAGCAGTATGAAGGTCCAGCCAGCTACGCTCTTACCAAAGAAGAGAAGGAAATCTTCTTTGAATGCCTGCTCAGTATGAAGGTCCCGACTGGCTTCTCGTCGAACATAAAGGGAATAATAAATATGCCATAGAAAAAGTTCCAGAACCTAAAGTCTCATGACTGCCACGTGATTATGACGCAACTGCTTCCAGTTGCATTGAGGGGGCTTCTACCAGAAAACGTCTGATTAGCCATTGTGAAGCTATGTGCATTCCTCAATGCAATCTCTCAAAAGGTGATTGATCCAGAAATCATACCAAGGCTAAGGAGTGATGTGGCGCAATGTCTTGTCAGTTTTGAGCTGGTGTTCCACCATCCTTCTTCAATATCATGACGCACGTCCTGGTTCATCTAGTCGACGAGATTGTCATTCTGGGCCCCGTATTGCTACACAATATGTTCCCCTTTGAGAGGTCCATGGGAGTCCTAAAGAAATATGTCTGTAACCGCGCTAGGCCAGAAGGAAGCCTCTCCATGGGCCATCAAACAGAGGATGTCATTAGGTTTTGTGTTGACTTCATTCCTGGCCTGAAGAAGATAGGTCTGCCTATATCGCGGTATAAGGGGAGACTGACTGAAAAAAGGCACGCTTGGAGGGGACTCAATAATATGCAGGGACGGGCCTTCTTGGTCTCAAGCACACTACACAGTTCTACAAAACTCTACCTTGGTGACCCCGTATGTCGATGAACACAAGAACAGTCTGCACTCCAAACACCTGGGGCAGTGTGACACTGGATTACATGTGAACACATCAGGACTTTCAGCAGTTGGTTGGAAACACGTCTCAGAGGTGACAACACTGTTTGTGATGAGCTGTTCTCGTTGTCCAGGGGACTATCTTCGACTGTATTGACTTACAAAGGATACGAGATAAATGGGAATACATTTTACACGATCGCCCAAGATCAAAAGAGCACCAACCAAAACAGCGGCGTCCGCTTTGATGCAGCAACCAAGAGGGGAAAGGACACATATTATGGTTACATAGTGGACATATGGGAACTTGACTACGGACATTATTTTAAGGTCCCTTTGTTTAAGTGCAAATGGGTCAATCTGTTAGGAGGCGGGGTACAGTTAGACCCACAGTACGGAATGACAACAGTGGATCTGAACAATCTTGGGTACACTGATAAACCGTTCATCCTAGCCAATGGTGTGGCGGAGGTTATCTATGTGAAGGACATGTCTACCAAACCGAGAAAAAGAAAAGATAAGGAAGCGAATACATTATACGATGAGCCAAAGCGCCACATAGTTCTTTCAGGAAAAAGGGACATCGTGGGAGTGGAGGGCAAGACAGACATGTCTGAAGATTATGAAAAGTTTCATGAAATTCCTCCCTTCAAAGTCAAGGCTGACCCAAGCATCCTGATAATCGATGAAGATTATCCATGGTTACGGCGCAATAAGCAAAGGACACAAGCGAAGAAAAAGTGAAGACTTTCTCTCCACAACTATTATGATGATACCATGCCAACTTTCAACCTTTTCGTAGTTCATTTGAAATGCCTGTTGTAATAGACGAGTTTCCGTATGAAACCCTGATATCTCGAAATAGATTGTCCGTTTTGTACACGAAGTGCATCCAGTTTTTGCCGTAACCCTCTCAACTTCTCAGCACATGCTATGTGGGTGAAATGATGATACCGTGCCAACTTTCAACCTTTTCATAGTTCATTTGAAATGCTTTTCAATTTCAGGGTCTTATAGCTCAAAAACAATCAGTAAATACATGAAAAATAACAAATGAAGTCAGAAAGGGTTGAAAATTGATGATGTGGCTTTGAATGTTGCATTTTGAACACCCAAGAAGTCCGGAGTTGTAATAAGTTATTAAAAATAAAAGAGAGGCGCAATGCTCACTTGCACGTTGCTTAGCTTCAGGCATTGAGGAAATAGTGTAGACTGCACGGAGCTATGTGTAGTTTTCTTCCGAAACCCTGATAGCTCTGTGCAGTCTACACCACTTCCTCAAGGCCTGAAGCTAAGCAACGTGCAAGTGAGCATTGTGCCTCTCCTTCATCATCTCTGTACGCAGGGCTTATAAACCGCTGCGAGTGCCTCTTGCTTGGCGAGGCGGGACTCAAAAACAGCTGCAGAAAGAATCAACTAAAAAACTCTATTACCGGTTCATGCCACGAACCGGTACTAAAGGTGCTCGTGGGGCCCCAGCCTTAGAACCGGTACCAAATGAAATGCCTTTGTAACATCCTTAGAGCCGGTACTAAAGGAATCAACTAAAAAGCTGTTATAAACCTCTAGTATTATTGAAACTAAAATTATATAGAATTTATGCAACTAAAATTATCAAAGTATTTTCTTTTCAAAACATTAAAAGCAAAAAGAATTTTCATAAAATAAATAAAAAGCAAAAAGAAAATAAAATAAATAAGTATAAACAAAATAAAATAAAATAAAATAAACTTTTATGAAATAAATAAGTAGAAACAAAACAAAATAAAATAAAATAAAATAAATAAGTAGAAACAAAATAAAATAAAATAAACTTTTATGAATAAATAAGTAGAAACAAAATAAAATAAAATAAATAAACCATAATAAAATAAATAAAAATAGCAACAGTAAGTATTTTGTTGTAAGTAGAAACAAAATAAAAAAATAAAACAACAAAGAAAACAAAAAACTGGAAAAAAAATGCCACCTACTGGGCCACCACGGCCTGAATACGACTAGAAACCCAGCTAGTTGGGCCAGGATTCAGGCCCACAGAAGGCCCAGCAGGCCCACATGCAAAGCAATGTCGGATTAGGCCCATAGGCCTGCAGTTAAGAGGAGTTCGAGAGAGAGGAGGCAGCGGGGCTTATAAACAGGTGTTCGGCGCTCTCAACTAGCGAGGTGGGACTAAACTCCCACCACCACGCCGCTGTGCAAGGCCATTGGTCCCGGTTAGTGGCAAGAACCGGGACCAATGCCCACCTTTGGTACCGGTTGGTGCCACCAACCGGGACCAATGCACGCCTTTTGGTACCGGTACGTGCCACCAACCGGGACCAATGCTCCGTCTATATAAGCAAGACTTGTGAAAATTTTCATTCAGTTCGTCTTCCCCGCCCCGACGACGCCGCCAGGCTGCCCCTCTGCCTCGCCGTTGCCGTCGTCGCCCTGCCTCCGACGTCGTCCCGCCGCCCAGCGCCACCCCTGCCCGACGCCGCCGACCCTGCCTCCTCGTCGCCCGTCGCGCGCCCTACCCCCCACTTGTCGTGTGTGCCTCGCTTCCTCGTCGTCGTCGCTGTGCCCTGCCTCCTCATCCCCGTCCCCGTGCCCTGCCTCCTCGTCGCCGCCCCCCTGCAGCGAGCTCATTCTCCTCGTCGTCGGGCGCCCTCTGCATATGCAATTTCCTAATTAAGTTTAGATGTGTAGCTGTATTGATTTAGATGTGTAGTTTAGATGTGTAGTTAATTTAGTTGTTGTAATTTGTTCATAGAAGAATATGCAACATAAGTTGTTGTAAATTTAGTTGTTAATTTAGATGTGTAGTTTAGATTTTTTCATAGAATTTTTATGATTTTTTCTGTTGTAATTTTGTTCATAGAATTTTATTTTGTTCATAGAATTTTATGATTTTTTCTGTTGTAATTTTGTTCATAGAATTTTATGATTTTTTGTTCATAGAATTTTTTGTTAATTTATGTATATGTTCATATTGTGTATGTATATGAAAATTGTGTATGATCAAAGTCATTTACGTATATGTTCATATTTAGAAGAAAAAGCAGGAGAGGAAAAAGGAAAATAAGAAGAGGAAGAAGGAGAAGAAGAAGAAGAAGAAGAAGAAGAAGAAGAAGAAGAAGAAGAAGAAGAAGAAGAAGAAGAAGAAGAGGAGGAGGAGGAGAGGAAGAAGAGGAGAAATAAATAAGAAGATGAAAAAGAATAAAAAAAAGAGGAGAAGAAGAAGGAATAGAGAAGAAGAAGAAGGAATAGAGGAGAAGAAGAAGAAATAGAAGAAGAAGAAGAAATAGAATAATATTGTGATTCGTATATATGGTGTGTCATGGTGCATGCTCTCTTGTCGCTAAAATAGGAGACTAAGCATGTACATCTGTACTCTCACTAGAATTAAGTGCAAGTAAAGTGCATCAATGTTGTTCTTAAGGTGGTAAAGTGCATCAATAAGAGCAGTCAACATCCAAAGTAAAAAATCTAATAATAGTTATAAAAAGTATAATTGTAAATGTTAAGGAGAAAACTTTTTTGTGTTAAATTATGTTAATCAAGCATCTGCTGTGTAAGTGCTCAATTATTGGTTAAGCGAAAAATGACCACTTCACTACTATTCCCTATAAATTTAAAAGTTTAAATGTTACACCCTCCGATCCAAAATAAGTGTCGCAATTTTGAACTGAGTTTACTTCAAAACTGTGACACTTATTATGGGTCAGTAGTAGTACTTATTTTAAGCCTCGGAACCATATAACAATTGTTCTATGGTATTTTTCCATAAATATGTATAATATTAGTGTATATATATACAAGGAGAAAAAGAAGAACAAACAAAACAAAATCTAGCTAACCAAGAAAACAAAAGGATAGGCAATTGATTGGCGTGGCTGTTTTGAGTACTCTGGGTGTGCTCTCTTTTATATACACTACTACAGAAAAATGACACAGCACACGATTGAAAAACATAAATATGATTGGTTTTGTAGATTATTGGGTTTGTGTTCTCTTCAAAATCATTAAGTACAACACATACGTATGTACATGCACACATACATTGCCATAGGTACGCACTCATACAATATTAGGTTTGTGTTCTCTTATATTTTCCTGTCATCTATTTGTTTATAGCTTTTCAAAAAATCTTGTTTATACACAAAGTAAATGAATCCATTATTGTGATGTCCCCTATGAGTCTCCATATCCCCTCAAATCTCTAAGAAGGGAGAGTTGGGTGTCCTCTCAAGACCCGTAACACTGTTTTGGTGTAACACTGCTTTGTAGGGACATATTGTTTGTACTGTTTTGGCCGAAACGTTTATCTCTTCAAACATGTAAGTCAGGAGAGCTAGGCGCGCTCCTAGGGCCTTTGATTTTGGTGCGATTGTGCTTTTCACTCATTTCATTCCAAACTAATACAAGTTTAAAATTTGTCCTAAATCAAACTTCTCTATATTTACCAAGTTTATACAAAAACAAGGCAATATCTATAACATAGTATGAAAATATACTTTTATGCTGAATCTAATGAGACTAAGTTGGTGTTTCTATTATGTGGGGGAAGACTAAGTTGGTGTTGTAGATGACGTCGGATCACGGGTTCCGGCAAAACCCTCAAGGTTCAAACACTGGGGTGCGCGCGAAGATTTCCTCCCTACCAATCTACGCCCTAGCTTGCTAAGATCTTACGGACGAACTCGACAAACTCACAAGACAAAGACACAAGATTTATACTGGTTCGGGCAACCGTTGTGGTGTAATACCCTACTCCAGTGTGGTGGTGGTGGATCACCTCTTGGCTGATGGTGAACAGTACAAGGGGAAGAACCGCCTCCTGAGGTTGAGGTGTTCTTGTGCTTGATGAACTTGTGTGGGTGAGATGCCTCTCAATCAGTTGGGCTTAGTCCGCTCCTACTGTGGTGGCTAGTCCTATTTATAGAGGCCTTGGTCCTCCCCCCAAATATTGAGCAGGAAAGGATTCCAAAATGGCCAGTTTGAAAGGAGAGAACTAGTACAAGCTATCCTGACAAAAGTAGTCTTCGCCTGCCAAAGGCTCTGGTGGTGACGCCGTCTTGGGCTCCATGCTGACCTTCGTCCTGCCGTCCTGCTGGTCTTGGTCTCGTTGCACTGATATGGAAACCTTTGCTTGATGCCTCGGTACTCCGCGCCTGCGCTTGCCTCCTTAGCACCAAAGAGGAAACAAGGATGCTGCGCGCGCTGGCGCCCGCCTGATCTTGATCGTCATGGCTCACGTCACGAGAGCCTCGCGAGGTTTACCCTGCCTTGATTTCTCCGCTACTCGCGTGGCAGCCTGGTGAGGCCGCTCCAGAGGAGGTCTTGCATCGTCCGCCCCGCGAGGCGTGGCCCCTCGCGAGGGTCTTGAATGTCTCGTTGATGAAGATGGGCCGTACAGGCCTGCTAGCATAGCCACGCCGTGGGCCGCAGGCAGGCAAGTCTGGGGACCCCCGTTTCTAGAACGCCGACAGTAGCCCTGGGCCCAAGGCGCGCTAGGGCTTGGCTTTGAGGCGAAGCCAAAGGTCAAGCGCGGAGCGCTGCGGGCCCCAAAAGCCTGCGGCCTTGGTCGACGCATGGCGGTTGATTGGACGTGGGCGTCTCCGCTTCCCCACGCTGCCTCGGCAACTGCTCGACTTGACAAGTCCCTGCGACATGCAAGGAAAAACCATCATTACATGTGATCGTGTGAGGCGCCGGTTGGCCTTCTTCCGCTATAAATGGGGAGGGGGCAGAGCCCCCGTCGCCCATCTCTTCCTTGTTCGCTTGCTTCTTCCTCCTTGCTCCTCTGCTAGTAGCAATGGTGCCGATCCGAAGGTTCTCCACTGGCGAGAAAGGAAAGTCCCCCCGCGAGGATCCAGGGCCGCTCCCGCCGAAGATGAGGTCGGTTCATCATCGTGACGAAGCAGCGATGCAGGTGGTGACGAGGCCTTGGTGCGAGCGGCCTCCTCCAGGGTATCCTCTACCCTTGTACGCCCAAGCCGAGGGCTCAGGAGGGCGGAGCGATGAGCGGCACCACCCGCATCGCGTCCGTGGTCACCGTGCGATGGCGACACGCGCTGTTGCCCCTGGAATCCACGCTACGGATTCCTCGCGCGAGCTTGTGCTATGGGCGCCAATGCCTCCAAGCTCTCGGATCCGCTTCCCGCGGTTCTTCTCTGACGTGATGCCGCCGAGGGGGCCCCTCGAGCTCTGGCTGCAGCATGCTGACTGTGATGCTCCAGCGACCAGAGCAGAGGTCGAAGCGGTCTCCACCGGCAAGATCTTCATGACCCGCGCCTGGGGCAAGGTTGCGTGGCTTTGCCGTGCGAAGGGTGTCCTCGCGATCCACTTCGAATATGATGGCGCATCCACGCTTTTCTTCAAGGTCTTCGACGCGGAGGGCCGCCGCTAGGAGTGTTGCCCTGGTGGGGAGCGCCAGGATGACGCGCGCTCCGCTCACGGCTACTCTAGCAGTAGCGACTCATGGGAGTCCAGCGGTTCTCCTGAGCTCTATGAGACTCCGGAGACGAGCGACGACAGCTACGTGCCCCCGAGCTCTCGCCAGGCTCGGAGCAGGGCTGCTGCGTCCGGCCGCTGCCGCCGCTGATCTGGATGGGGTTGGCGCCGGCCTCCCGGGCCCACTGTTGATGATGGCGTCAGCCGCAGGAGGGTGTAGATAGGATTCCCCTAGGTTCTCATCTCTTGTTAACTGCGAGAAACCAATAAGTACCCCGTGGGGGCGCGTAAGGGTCTGTGATGTCTTTTGTGTATATCTTCCTTATTATGAAAATCTACGAACGCATGTCCTGTTAAGGCTCGGCCTCCCCTTTCCCCACGCAAGCTGCAGCCGTCGCTGGTATGCCAGGTCGCGTGCCGTGGTCAAGGCCAGGAGGTGAGCGGCCCGAGGTCCAGTAAGAGCCTATGAGGCGCGATGCTCAGGAGGTCCCCTTTAGCGCTCAAGCAGCAATGGTAAGGCAAGAAAGGGAGGCGACGTGGCCGCAACGGGGCTGCGGCGAGCGTAAACCCTAGGCTCCAACAATTATTTGGTCCGAGTGCGGGACTTATCTTGATGGTTTGGGGCCGAGTTCTTGTGACGCGCCAGGCTCGTGCGCAAGCTTCAACGGTGTAGCTAGGTCGAGCCCATACGAGTCTCCCTTCCCCCCATGTTCTCCTTCGTGCTCTTCGTCCTCAGGTCCCGGCCCTCGAGCGAGCTCAGCCGCCGCTGGTATGCCAGGGTCGCGTGCTATGGTCAAGGCTAGGGGGTGAGGGCTGGAGAGCCAGTAAGAGCTCCTGAGTCGCGATGCTCAAGAGCCCCCCTTTTAACGTGCAAGCAGATTGCACGGGAGAAGAGGAAGCTCGCGGTGCCGCCCGCTATCCTCCTCCTGAGGTCCCTGCGAACCAGCACAAGGAGAAACACGGTTTGCTATTATGGTTGTTAGTCCGCCCGGTTGCTTCGCGAGGAGGCGACGTCACTGAGGGCCTGGTGAGGTGACGTGCGCGGGGTGTGCCGCGAGCCAGAGCTCGGCCGCTCAGATTTGTCGATGTTGCAGGGACGGACCCATGCACAAGCGTCGTGCCGGCATGAGCGCCCCCCGTGGAGGCGAGAGTCAGGCAGGTGACGATGGTAGATAGGTTAGGCATAGGAAGCGAACAAGCTTAGGTAAAAGCAGGGAAGATACACACCACTGGGTCAGGCCTGAGCGGCTTGGGGATGAGGCGGCCCGAGGGGCGCCCCCAACAAGGTAGCTAAAGACATGAAGAAAAAGGAATAAATGCCACAGGGACGGACCCACGCGGCCTGGGAATGATGCAGCCCGAGGGGCGCTCCCAGCTGAATGAACTCGGAAAATGTCACCTGGTTCTGTTGATGAAGAGATGTCGGGGCAGCTAAAGGTACGTGGCGAAGGGATTGCTCCTCACGAGCCACCGGGGCCCTGAGCCTCAGGAGGCTTTGGGGGCTCAGGTGGTTCTTTGAAGACCGTCTCCATCTCTGTCAGGACGGCGTGGTGCCTGGCCTCCTGAACCGCCAGGATACGCCGCAGGTTGCGCTGATAGGCTGACGACACGCTCGGCAGGCCGAAAGGCATGCGAACGTAGCTGTGTGTCGCAACGGCCCACGCGCGAAGGCCAGAAAAGCTCCTAAGAAGCGGCCCTATTGAGCCCTGGGACGTCGATGCAGATGCACAGCCCGGCATCTTCGCGTGGATGGGGAGCTGCACCTCGTGAGTGGTGGTCGCCGCGCATGGCCCTTGCGTCTTGCAGTTCCTGAGTGGTCTGGGTGATGAATTCCTAAGCGGCGGGCGCTCCTCGCCCTGTGTCCTCCTGAGGGAAACGTGTCGTGAAGCACGCCTCCAAGTGGTGCCCGAGCGCCTCCCTCGTGATGTTGGCAAGGTCTGAGGCCCTCCAGAAGAGAGCCCCCGAGCTCTGCCCGAGGAGGGCGCTGGGCGCGCCTTCCTATGCGATGGAGGGAGGCGCCCCTGGAGCGGGCGCTGATCCTGACGAGGTTCCAGCTGCGACGCCGCCCTCCTGAGGTCCGGCATGGCGCAGCTTCTTCTTCTTCTTGGAGATGGCCTCTGGAGGGCCCTCGCCCTTGCTGTCGGGGTCATCGATTGCTGCAGCTTGAAAGGCACGCTTGATGACCCACAAGTATAGGGGATCTATCATAGTCCTTTCGATAAGTAAGAGTATCGAACCCAACGAGGAGCAGAAGGAAATGATAAGCGGTTTTCAGCAAGGTATTCTCTGCAAGCACTGAAATTATAGGTAACAGATAATTTTGTGATAAGATAATTGGTAACGAGCAACAAGTAACAAAAGTAAATAAAGTGCAGCAAGGTGGCCCAATCCTTTTTGTAGCAAAGGACAAGCGTGGACAAACTCTTATATAGAGAAAAGCGCTCCCGAGGACACATGGGAATTATCGTAAAGCTAGTTTTCATCACGTTCATATGATTCGCATTCGGTACTTTGATAATTTGATATGTGGGTGGACCGGTGCTTGGGTGCTGTCCTTACTTGGACAAGCATCCCACCTATGATTAACCCCTATTGCAAGCATCCGCAACTACAAAAGAAGTATTAAGGTAAACCTAACCATAGCATGAAACACGTGGATCCAAATCAGCCCCTTATGAAGCAACGCATAAACTAGGGTTTAAGCTTCTGTAACTCTAGCAACCCATCATCTACTTATTACTTCCCAATGCCTTCCTCTAGGCCCAAATAATGGTGAAGTGTCATGTAGTCGACGTTCACATAACACCACTAGAGGAGAGACAACATACATCTCATCAAAATATCGAACGAATACCAAATTCACATGACTACTAATAGCAAGACTTCTCCCATGTCCTCAGGAACAAACGTAACTACTCACAAAGCATATTCATGTTCATAATCAGAGGAGTATTAATATGCATAAAGGATCTGAACATATGGTCTTCCACCAAATAAACCAACTAGCATCAACTACAAGGAGTAATCAACACTACTAGCAACCTACGGGTACCAATCCCAGACTTAGGGACAAGAAATGGATACAAGTGATGAACTAGGGTTTGAGAGGAGATGGTGCTGGTGAAGATGTTGATGGAGATTGCCCTCTCCCGATGAGAGGAGCGTTGGTGATGACGATGGCGATGATTTCCCCCTCCCGGAGGGAAGTGTCCCCAGCAGAACAGCTCTGCCGGAGCCCTAGATTGGTTCCGCCAAGGTTCCGCCTCGTGGCGGTGGAGTCTCGTCCCGAAAGCTTGCTTATGATTTTTATTCGGACGAAAGACTTCATATAGCAGAAGATGGGCACCGGAGGGCCAACAGGGGGTCCATGAGGTAGGGGGCGCGCCCCCACCCTCGTGGCCAGGGTGTGGGCCCCCTCTGGTATTTCTTCCACTCAGTATTTTCTATTATTTCCAAAAATAACTTTCATGGAGTTTCAGGGCTTTTGGAGTTGTGCAGAATAGGTCTCTAATATTCGCTCCTTTTCCAGCCCAGAATTCCAGCTGCCGGCATTCTCCCTCCTTATGTAAACCTAGTAAAATAAGAGAGAATAGGCATAAGTATTGTGACGTAATGTGTAATAACAGCCAATAAAGCAATAAATATCGATATAAAAGCATGATGCAAAATGGACGTATCACCTCCTCCAAGCTTAGACTTCGCTTGTCCTCAAGAGGAAGCCGATAACGATAAATATGTGCACATGTTTAGAGATAGAGGTGTCGATAAAATAAAATACGGACATGAGGGCATCATGATTATTCTCATAACAGCAACATATATGGATATTGTCATATGATTTCTTATGCTCAAGTAATAATCTATTTACAATGCAAAGTATGAATCAGAAACTTTATTGAGAATTAACAAACTATAATCTCAGTCATTGAGGCAATTGCAATTTATCATAACATCAGAAAGAGTCTATGTCAGAGCTTTCTAGCAAGTCCACATACTCAACTATCATTTAGTCTTTCATAATTGCTAACACTCATGCAATACTTGTGGTTACGGAGTTTTAATCAGACACAGAGAAAGACAGGGGCTTATAGTTTCGCCTCTCAACCTCTTACCTCAAGGGTAGTGTCAACAATAATAACTCATGCTAACCCACATCCAATTAGATATATATATCAAGATCTTTCCAACATCCTGTGCTTGCCAAAGGATAAAATGTAAAAAGGAAAGGTGAAGATCACCATGACTCTTGCATAAGGTAGAAGGTAATAATAAAAGATAGGCCCTTCGCAGAGGGAAGCAGAGGTTGCCATGCGCTTTCAGGGTTGGATGCACAAAATCTTAATACGAAAGAACATCACTTTATATTGCCACTTGTGATATAGACCTTTATTATGCAGTCCGTCGCTTTTATTTCTTCCACATCACAAGATCGTATAAAGCTTATTTCCTCCACACCAATCAATCATACATATTTAGAGAGCAATTTTTATTGCTTGCACCGGTGACAACTTACTTGAAGGATCTTACTCAATCCATAGGTAGATATGGTGGACTCTCATGGCAAAACTGGGTTTAAGGGTATTTGGAAGCACAAGTAGTATCTCTAATTGGTGCAAAGAATTTGTCTAGCATGAGGGGGGAAGGCAAGCTCAACATGTTGGATGATCCATGACAATATACTTTATTTCAGATATAAGCAAACATAACCCATTACGTTGTCTTCCTTGTCCAACATCAACTCTTTAGCATGTCATATTTTAATGAGTGCTCACAATCATAAAAGATGTCCAAGATAGTATATTTATATGTGAAACCTCTCTTTCTTTATTGCTTCCTATTAATTGCAACAATGACCAAAGCTATGTCTGTCATCTCTCAACAACTTTTAATCATCATACTCTTTCTATGTGAAGTCATTACTCTCCATAAGATCAATATGATCTCTTTGTTTCTTTTTATTCCTTTTCTTTTCTTTTATTCCCTCAAGATCATAGCAAGACAATCAAGCCCTTGACTCAACACTAATCTTTATTATATATAGCTCACGGACTCGATTACATAGAAAGATCGTAAAGCAAAACTCAAGGCTAGATCATGCCAAAACTTTATTCTACTAGATCAAGATAATACTAAAAAGGATCGGACTAAGAAAAACAGTAAAGATAGGAGTGTGATGGTGATACGATACCGGGGCACCTCCCCCAAGCTTGGCAGTTGCCAAGGGGAGTGCCCATACCCATGTGGTTATGTCTCCTTCCTCAGAAGTGGTGCTGATGGGGTTGTTGATGAAGTAGGCTTGTCGTCCATCTTCCAAGGCATGGGCTCACCATCATAGAAGGATGATCGAGTCTCCGGGATCCTCAAATCTGCAGCCAAACTCATTCTCTTGAATCTATATTCATACTCATAGTTTTGGTTTTGCAGGTCATAGATTTGGACTTGGAGGTGCTCGATTTTCTCGTGGAGCTTGAAGATGGCCTCCCCAATGTCCTTGGCATCCAGCTTGTGGTTGTTGGTGAACTCCGCGATCATCATGCGATTGGAGTCAAGTCCACGCTCCACCATCCCCTGGCACTTGAAAACTTGCCGCTCCATTGCCTCAAGCCTTGCCTCCACGCTTCCGGTCTTCCTTGGTCCCTCAACATCGCGGATGTGCAGCACCCCCTCATGCATCTCAATGGTTTGAGGGTGTTGCAGCACCTCCGCGAGGTAGGGATTGATGACCTTCTCGAAGAAATTGTCCTTGAGGGCACTTGGAGACGTCATGATGATCTAGATCTGCCAGAAAAACAGCTCAAAACAAGAACAGAGGATATTTGCGTGATACATGAGTCAAACCCTTCGGGAGATTATATAATGAATTTTTACCGACCAAAATAGGTATCATGCAAGAAAATGGAGTCCGGAGAGTTCACGAGGTGCCCACGAGGCAGGGAGGCGCGCCCTCCATCCTCGTGTCCTTCCCGGACTGCTTCTTATTTTTCTATTTTTCTAAATATTCCAAAACGGAGAAAAATTGCCTTTCGAACTATTTTGGAGTCGGTTTACTTACCGTACCACATACCTATTCCTTTTCGGAGTCTGAAAAGTTCCGGAAAGTGCCCCTTATGTATTCCTCCTGGGTTACGGTTTCAATAACATTGGTTTCAACATTTATGGGATTACCTGAGATATAATGTTTAATTCTTTGACCGTTCACCACCTTCGGATTTGTGCCTTCGAAGTTGTTGATTTTTATGGCACCAGGACGATAGACCTCCTCGATAACGTAAGGGCCTTCCCATTTAGAGAGAAGTTTTCCTGCAAAAAATCTTAAACAAGAGTTGTATAGCAATACATAATCAGCTACATTAAACTCACGCTTTTGTATCCTTTTGTCATGCCATCTTTTAACTTTTTCTTTAAACAATTTGGCATTCTCATAAGCTTGGGTTCTCCATTCATCAAGTGAGCTAATGTCAAATAACCTCTTCCCATCGGCAAGTTTGAAATCAAAATTGAGCTCTTTAATAGCCCAATAAGCCTTATGTTCTAGTTCAAGAGGTAGGTGACATGCTTTTCCATAAACCATTTTATATGGAGACATACCCATAGGATTTTTATATGCAGTTCTATAGGCCCATAATGCATCATCAAGTTTCTTGGACCAATTCTTCCTGGATCTATTAACGGTCTTTTGCAAAATTAATTTTAGCTCTCTGTTGCTCAATTCTACTTGACCACTAGACTGTGGGTGATAAGGAGATGCAATTCTATGATTAACATCATACTTAGCAAGCATTTTACGAAAAGCACCATGAATAAAATGTGAACCACCATCAGTCATCAAATATCTAGGGACTCCAAACCTCAGAAAAATAACTTCTTTAAGCATCTTAATAGAGGTGTTATCATCAGCACTACTAGTTGGAATAGCTTCTACCCACTTAGTAACGTAATCAATAGCAACTAAAATATGTGTGTATCCATTGGAGGTAGGAAAAGGTCCCATATAATCAAAGCCCCAAACATCAAATGGTTCAATAACAAGTGAATAATTCATAGGCATTTCTTGACGTCTACTAATATTACCGATTCTTTGACATTGATCACAAGATAAAACAAACTTACGGGCATCCTTGAAGAGAGTAGGCCAATAAAAACCGGATTGCAATACCGTATGTGCAGTTCTGTCTCCAGCGTGGGGTCCTCCATAAACCTCGGAGTGACACTTGCGTAGGATCTGTTCCTGTTCATGCTCAGGTACACAACGTCTAATAACACCATCTACTCCTTCTTTATAAAGATGTGGGTCATCCCAGAAGTAATGTCTTAAATCGTAGAAAAACTTTTATCTTTTGTTGGTATGTGAAACTAGGTGGTATGAATTTAGCAACGATGTAATTAGCATAATAAGCATACCATGGAGTAGTACGAGAAGCATTTATGACATTTAATTGTTCATCAGGAAAGCTATCATCAATAGGTAGTGGGCCATCAAGAACATTTTCGAACCTAGACAAGTTGTCTGCAACGGGGTTCTCAGCTCCCTTTCTATCAATAATATGAAAATCAAATTCTTGTAACAAGAGAACCCATCTAATGAGTCTAGGTTTAGCATCTTTCTTTTCCATAAGATATTTAATAGCAGCATGATCAGTGTGAATAGTTACTTTAGAATCAACAATATAAGGTCTAAACTTATCACAAGCAAATACAACTGCTAAACTTTTTCAGTAGTAGCATAATTTCTCTGAGCATTGTCTAGAGTTTTACTAGCATATTGAATAACATTTAATTTATTATCAACTCTTTGCCCTAGAACAGCACCTACAACATAATCACTAGCATCACACATGATTTCAAAGGGTAAATTCCAATCAGGTGGTTGAACAATGGGTGCATAGATCAATGCTTTCTGAAGTATTTCAAATGCTTCTACACAATCATCATCAAAGACAAATGGTATATCTTTTTGTAACAAATTAGTCAGAGGCCGAGAGATTTTTGAGAAGTCCTTAATGAACCTCCTATAAAAACCAGCATGACCAAGGAAACTTCTTATACCTTTGATGTCCTTGGGACATGGCATCTTTTCAATAGTGTCAACCTTAGCTTTATCAACTTCAATATCTCTTTTAGAAACTTTATTCCCCAAGACAATACCTTCATTAACCATAAAGTGGCACTTCTCCCAATTCAAGACAAGGTTAGTTTCTTCACATCTCTGCAAAACTCGAGCAAGGTTGCTCAAGCAATCATCTAAAGAGGATCCATAAACGGAGAAATCATCCAGGAAAACCTCACATATCTTTTCACAAAAGTCAGAGAATATAGCCATCATGCATCTTTGAAAGGTAGCAGGTGCATTACATAAACCAAAAGGCATGCGTCTATAAGCAAAAGTATCGAAAGGGCAAGTAAAAGTGGTCTTTGATTGATCATCGGCTGACACAAGTATTTGAGAGAAACCAGAATAACCATCTAGAAAGCAAAAAATGTGTATGTTTGGATAATCTCTAGCATTTGATCGATGAAAGGTAAGGGGTAATGATCTTTTTAGTAGCTTTATTTAATTTGCGGAAATCAATTACCATTCTATAACCTGTAGTAATTCTTTGCAGAATCAATTCATCTTTATCATTAGGAATGACAGTAATACCTCCCTTCTTAGGGACACAATGGACATGACTTACCCACCGACTATCAGCAACGGGATAAATTATACCTGCCTCAAGGAGCTTTAGTATTTCCTTTCTTACCACTTCTTTCATCTTAGGATTCATCCGTCGTTGGTGATCACGAACTGGTTTGGCATCTTTCTCCAAATTTATTTTATGTTGACATAGAGTGGGACTAATGCCCTTAAGATCATCAAGAGTATATCCAATAGCAGCGCGGTGCTTCTTCGGAGTTTTCAATAATCTCTCTTCTTCATGCTCTGAAATGTTAGCACTAATAATAACATGATATAGCTTCTTCTCATCAAGATAAGCATATTTAAGAGTATCAGGTAACGGTTTGAGCTCAAACACGGGATCACCCTTGGGTGGAGGAGGATCCCCTAGGATTTCAACAGGCAAATTGTGTTTCAGGATGGGTTCCTGTTTAAAGAATACTAAATCTATTTCCCTTCTTTCATTCATAAACATATCATTTTCATGGTCTAGCAAATACTGTTCTAAAGGATCACTAGGAGGTACGGCAATAGAAGCAAGACCAATAATTTCATCCTTACTAGGCAATTCCTCTTCACGGTGTTGTCTACGAAATTTAGAGAAATTAAACTCATGAGACATGTCACCCAAGCCAATAGTAACAACATCCTTTTTGCAGTCTATCTTAGCATTAACAGTGTTCAAGAAGGGCCTAGCAAATATAATGGGGCAAAAACTATCTTGTGGGGAACCAAGAACAAGAAAATCAGCAGGATATTTAGTTTTCTCACACAAGACTTCAACATCTCTAACAATTCCCATGGGTGAAATAGTATCTCTATTGGCAAGTTTAATTGTGACATCAATATCTTCTAACTCAGTAGGTGCAATATAATGCATAATTTCTTTGTATAAGTCAATAGGTATTGCACTAGCACTAGCACCCATATCACATAAGCCATGATAACAATGATCTCCTATTTTAACTGAAATAACAGGCATGCCTACCACAGGTCTATGTTTATCTTTAGCACAAGGTTTGGCAATTCTAGCAGTTTCATCACAGAAATGAATAACATGCCCATCAATATTATCAGATAAGAGATCTTTAATAATAGCAATATTAGGTTCAACTTTAACTTGCTCAGGAGGTGTATAGGTTCTAATATTGTTTTTACGAACCACAGTTGAAGCTTTAGCATGATCTTTTATCCTAACAGGAAAAGGTGGTTTCTCAACATAAGGAGTAGGAACAATAGGATCATTATAAGTGATAGTCTTTTCTTCAACTTTAATAGGTGCAAATACTTTTACTTATATGGGAGGATGATATTTAAACCACTTCTCCTTAGTGAGATCAACATGAGTAGCAAAAGATTCACAGAAAGAATCTACTATCTCAGAGTCAAGTCCATATTTAGTGCTAAATTTGCGGAAAACATCGGTATCCATAAAAGATCTAACACAATCAAACTTAGGTGTCATACCTGACTCCTTACCTTTGTCGAGATCCCAATCTTCAGAGTTGCATTTAATTCTTTCCAATAAATCCCATTTGAATTCAATAGTCTTCATCATAAAATAGCCAGCACAAGAAGTATCGAGCATGGTGCGATTGTTATCAGAAAGCCGAGCATAAACTTTTTGAATAATTATCTCTCTTGGGAGCTCATGATTGGGGCATGAATATAACATTGATTTAAGCCTCCCCCAAGCTTGAGCGGTGCTTTCTCCTTCGCGAGGCCAAAAATTATATATATAATTGCGATCACGATGAACAAGATGCATAGGATAAATCTTCTGATGAAATTCCAATTTCAATCGTTTGTAGTTCCATGATCCCATATCATCACATAGCCTATACCATGTCAATGCATCTCCTTCAAAGATAAAGGAAGACCTTCTTCTTAATAACATCATCGGGTATACCGCAAGCTTAAATAATCCACAAACTTCATCCACATATATTAGGTGCTCATCAGGATGCATTGTTCCATCTCCTGCAAAAGGATTAGCTAGCAGTTTTTCCAACATACCCGAAGGAATTTCAACGTAGACATTTTCATTTTCAGTAGGTTCAGTAGGTTGAGGAGCAACTCTTTGCTCTACTGGTCGGGGTGAAGATACCCCGAACAAACCCCTCAGAGGATTACTTTCCATAGTAACAAGTGAAAGTAAATTTCAGCACACTATAAAAAAATTCTTACCAAATTCCACCTACCAAAGGTGCTTCACTCCCCGGCAGTGGCGCCAGAAAAGAGTCTTGATGACCCACAAGTATAGGGGATCTATCGTAGTCCTTCCGATAAGTAAGAGTGTCGAACCCAACGAGGAGCAGAAGGAAATGATAAGCGGTTTTCAGCAAGGTATTCTCTGCAAGCACTGAAATTATAGGTAACAGATAGTTTTGTGATAAGATAATTGGTAACGAGCAACAAGTAACAAAAGTAAATAAAGTGCAGCAAGGTGGCCCAATCCTTTTTGTATCAAAGAACAAGCCTGGACAAACGGTAATTGCCTTTGGCTCCTAGGTGCATATGCACCCATTGTCGAAATACACATTTCGAAAAGTTGAAAAATTCGGAACAAAAATCCCGCGTGTATATCCGGACATTTTATGTGCGTGCACAAGGTTTTGGTGAGAAACGACGTTTTTTGTGGCTTGTGTAAAAAAGATAATTTCTGATGCTTCATTCTAACTATTCACGAGGCATTTCTTGATCTTTTTTACACAAGCCACAAAGAACGTCGTTTTTCACCGAAACCTTGTGAACGCACATAAAATGTCTGGATATATGCGTGGGATTTTTGTTCCGAATTTTTCAACTTTCCGAAATGTGTATTTCGACAATGGGTGCATATGCACCTAGGAGCCAAAACGTCGCTCTCCTGGACAAACTCTTATATAGAGAAAAGTGCTCCCGAGGACACATGGGAATTATCGTCAAGCTAGTTTTCATCACGTTCATATGATTCGCGTTCGGTACTTTGATAATTTGATATGTGGGTGGACCGGTGCTTGGGTGATGTCCTTACTTGGACAAGCATCCCACTTATGATTAACCCCTATTTCAAGCATCCGCAACTACAAACGAAGTATTAAGGTAAACCTAACCATAGCATGAAACATGTGGATCCAAATCAGCCCCTTACGAAGCAACACATAAACTAGGGTTTAAGCTTCTGTCACTCTAGCAACCCATCATCTACTTATTACTTCCCAATGCCTTCCTCTAGGCCCAAATAATGGTGAAGTGTCATGTAGTCGACGTTCACATAACACCACTAGAGGAGAGACAACATACATCTCATCAAAATATCGAACGAATACCAAATTCACATGACTACTAATAGCAAGACTTCTCCCATGTCCTCAGGAACAAACGTAACTACTCACAAAGCATATTCATGTTCATAATCAGAGGAGTATTAATATGCATAAATGATCTGAACATATGATCTTCCACCAAATAAACCAGCTAGCATCAACTACAAGGAGTAATCAACACTACTAGCAACCTATGGGTACAAATCCCAGACTTAGGGACAAAAATTGGATACAAGAGATGAACTAGGGTTTGAGAGGAGATGGTGCTGGTGAAGATGTTGATGGAGATTGCCCTCTCCCGATGAGAGGAGCATTGATGATGACGATGGTGATGATTTCCCCCTCCCTGAGGGAAGTGTCCCCAGCAGAACAGCTCTGCCGGAGCCCTAGATTGGTTTCGCCAAGGTTCCGCCTCGTGGCCGCGGAGTCTCTTCCCGAAAGCTTGGTTATGATTTTTCTTCGGACGAAAGACTTCATATAGCAGAAGATGGGCACCGGAGGGCCAATAGGGGGCCCACGAGGCAGGGGGCGCGCCCAGGGGGTAGGGCGCGCCCGCCACCCTCGTGGCCAGGGTGTGGGCCCCCTCTGGTATTTCTTCCGCTCAGTATTTCTTTTATTTCCAAAAATAACTTTCATGGAGTTTCAGGGCTTTTGGAGTTGTGCAGAATAGGTCTCTACTATTTGCTCCTTTTCCAGCCCAGAATTCCAGCTGTCGGCATTCTCCCTCCTTATGTAAACCTAGTAAAATAAGAGAGAATATGCATAATTATTGTGACATAATGTGTAATAGCGGCCCATAAAGCAACAAATATCGATATAAAAGCATGATGCAAAATGGACGTATCAACTCCTCCAAGCTTAGACTTCGCGTGTCCTCAAGCGGAAGCCGATAACGATAAATATGTCCACATGTTTAGAGATAGAGGTGTCGATAAAATAAAATACAGACATGAGGGCATCATGATTATTCTCATAACAGCAACATATATGGATATTGTCATATGATTTCTTATGCTCAAGTAATAATCTATTTACAATGCAAAGTATGAATCAGAAACTTTATTGAGAACTAACAAACTATAATCTCAGTCATTCAGGCAATTGCAATTTATCATAACATCAGAAAGAGTCTATGTCAGAGCTTTCTAGCAAGTCCACATACTCAACTATCATTTAGTCTTTCATAATTGCTAACACTCATGCAATACTTGTGGTTACGGAGTTTTAATCGGACACAGAGAAAGACAAGGGCTTATAGTTTCGCCTCCCAACCTCTTACCTCAAGGGTAGTGCCAACAATAATAACTCATGCTAATCCACATCCAATTAGATATATATATCAAGATCTTCCCAACATCCTGTGCTTGCCAAAGGATAAAATGTAAAAAGGAAAGGTGAAGATCACCATGACTCTTGCCTAAGGTAGACGGTAATAATAAAAGATAGGCCCTTCGCAGAGGGAAGCAGAGGTTGCCATGCGCTTTCAGGGTTGGATGCACAAAATCTTAATACGAAAGAACATCACTTTATATTGCCACTTGTGATATAGATCTTTATTATGCAATCCGTCGCTTTTATTTCTTCCACATCACAAGATCATATAAAGCTTATTTCCTCCACAGCAATCAATCATACATATTTAGAGAGAAATTTTTATTGCTTGCACCGATGACAACTTACTTGAAGGATCTTACTCAATCCATAGGTAGATATGGTGGACTCTCATGGCAAAACTGGGTTTAAGGGTATTTGGAAGCACAAGTAGTATCTCTACGTGGTGCAAAGAATTTGGCTAGCATGAGGGGGAAAGGCAAGCTCAACATGTTGGATGATCCATGACAATATACTTTATTTCAGATATAAGCAAACATAACCCTTTATGTTGTCTTCCTTGTCCAACATCAACTCTTTAGCATGTCATATTTTAATGAGTGCTCACAATCATAAAAGATGTCCAAGATTGTATATTTATATGTGAAACCTCTCTTTCTTTATTGCTTCCTATTAATTGCAACGATGACCAAAGCTATGTCTGTCAACTCTCAACAACTTTTAATCATCATACTCTTTCTATGTGAAGTCATTACTCTCCATAAGATCAATATGATCTCTTTGTTTCTTTTTATTCTTTTTCTTTTCTTTTATTCCCTCAAGATCATAGCAAGACAATCAAGCCCTTGACTCAACACTAATCTTTATTATATATAGCTCATGGACTCGATTACATAGAAAGATCATAAGGGGGGTAGGGCGCGCCCCCACCCTCGTGGCCAGGGTGTGAGCCCCCTCTGGTATTTCTTCCGCTCAGTATTTTTTATTATTTCCAAAAATAACTTTCGTGGAGTTTCAGGGCTTTTGGAGTTGTGCAGAATATGTCTCTAATATTTGCTCCTTTTCCAGCCCAGAATTCCAGCTGTTGGCATTCTCCCTCCTTATGTAAACCTAGTAAAATAAGAGAGAATAGGCATAAGTATTGTCACATAATGTGTAATAACAGCCCATAAAGCAATAAATATCGATAAAAAAGCATGATGCAAAATGGACGTATCAACGCTCGAGGGAGCACACCGCGTCTCTTTCTTCGCACGGGACTGTGATGATTCCGCCACTTCCCGGCATCTTGAGGACATTGTAGCCGTGGTGTGTCACCACCATGAACTTGGCCAGGGCTGGATACCCAAGGATGGCATTGTATGGCAGACGGATGTGTGCGACGTCAAAATCGACGAGCTCGGTGCGGTAGTTCTTGCGTTCTTCAAAGGTGGCAGGGAGGCGGACCTGCCCTATCGGTGTGGTGGAACCGTCGGTCACTCTTGAGAAAGGCTTGGTAGGCTGAAGCTGATCATACGACAAGACGTTGAGCCCTGCGCCGCCGTCGATGAGGGTCTTGGTAACTTGCACGCTGCTGATGACTGGTGAACAAAGCATCGGGAGGGCGCCAGCGGTGGCTGCGCACTTGAGCTGATCTGTCGAGTTGAAGGTGATGGTGCACTGGGACCACCTGAGCGGGCGGGTGGCCTCAAGCTTGGAGAGGACTGCATTCACTTCGCGAGCGAACTGTTTGAAGATACGCTGCGAGGCCGGGGCCTGGGCTCCGCCCAAGATGCAGGCAATAGCTCGCGGCTCCTGGAAGCCCCCAACCCCCTCGTCTTGATGGTGGTCGTCATTCCTTCTTGGCGGTGGCGGCAGCAGGGGAAGACCGGCGTTGCCCTGAGGACGATCCTCACGAGGCTGGCCCTTCCAAGCGCCCTCGCAAGGATGATCCTGCCAGCGGTCCTCACGAGGCCGGTCGCGCCACTCCTGGCGCGGGCCACTCTCGTCCCAGCACCCGCCACCACGTCCACCCCCTTGGCCGTAGCCCCGGTCGCCGCGCTCGGGGCGTCGACCGAAGCGTCCTTCATGAATGGCTCTGAGCTCTTGACAGTCGCTGGTGTTGTGGGTATTCAGGTTTTGGAAGGCGCAGAACGGTCGGCTGCTCTTGGATGACTCGGGCTGGTCTCTGCCTCGCTTGGTGTCCGGCTCCGCTGCGAGCACGACTGCTCCCTTGCGCTTCACGTCCTTGGCCTTGGCTTTCTTCTCCTCCGGGTCCGCAACCGGCAGCTCGAGGAGGGAGAGGCGCCCTTCCTCAATTCTTGCGCACTTGGTCGCCAGGTTGAACAGCTCCTGAGATGTGCACGGCTCCTCGTGGATAGCGAGCTCTTCCTTCATCTTGACGTCGCAGACGCCATCAGAGAACGCGGAGATGATGGCCTCGTCCGTCACCTTTGGGATCTTGAGACGAATGTTGTTGAAGCGCTGGATGTACTTCGGGAGGGTCTCTCCTGGTTGTTGCTTAAAGCGGTGCAGGTCAGCCGCGGCCGGCGGGCGGTCGCGAGTGCCCTGGAAGTTGGCGACGAAGTGGTCGCGTATCTCGTCCCAGGAGGAGATCGAGCCTGGAGGCAGGTTCAGGAGCCACGAATGGGTGCCGTCTTTGAGTGCCATAGGGAACCAGTTCGCCATGACCTTCTCGTTGCCGTTGGCCGCCTCGATGCTCAGCTCGTAGAGCTGCAAGAACTCCGCGGGGTCGGGGGTGCCGTCGTAGCGAGGAGGCATATCCGGCTTGAACTTGCCCGGCCAAGCGACGATACGTAGCTCGGGGGTGAAGGTGCGGCAACCGGCCGTGGTCGCCGGGGCCCGTCTTGGAGGTGGAGCTTGGTCCTGACGCCCACGTGCCGCCACAACAAGCGGCGCGGGGCCTTGCCGCGGCAGACGTTCCTGGCGCGGCGGTGCGAGGAGTGGCGGAGAATTCTCTTGCGGTCGAGGGACTTCTTGGCAGCTTCTTTCTTCACGCGCGGGCGCCGGACGTGGTGGGTCGTGTCGTGGAGCCACGCGCCTTGGCGCCAGGGCGCCGTCTTGGGGCAGAGGTGGTGGAGGCGCTCCGTGGGCTACGTCTCTTGTAGCTGGCGGAGGGTGAGGCGGAGAGAGGGACGGCGCAGGGGAGCCCCCTGCGGTGCGGACGAGCTCGGCGATGCGGTCGAGCCAGTCCTCGTAGAGGTCGTCGACCGGGCGGTAGCGCAGGAGCTCGTGCGCCATGAGGAGCGCGGCCCATGCATCCATGGGGGCGAGACGAGCGTGGGACGAGGAACCGACCGGGGTCGGCGATGGAGTGGCGGTGTGATACGTCTCCAACGTATCTATAATTTTTGATTGCTCCATGCTACTTTATCTACTGTTTTGGACTATATTGGGCTTTATTTTCCACTTTTATATTATTTTTGGGACTAACCTATTAACCGGAGGCCCGGCCCAGAATTGCTATCTTTTGCCTATTTCAGTGTTTCGAAGAAACGGAATATCAAACGGAGTCCAAACGGAATCAAACCTTCGGAAACGTGATTTTCTCACAGAACGTGATCCAGGGGACTTGGACCCTACTCCAAGGAATGAAAGAGGCGGTCACGAGGGTGGCCCCCCCTAGGGCGCGCCCCCCTGCCTTGTGGGCCCCCTGTTGCTCCACCAATGTACTCCTTCCTCCTATATATACCTACGTACCCCCAAATGATCAGAACAGGAGCCAAAAACCTAATTCCACCGCCACAACTTCCTGTATCCACAAGATCCCATCTTGGGGCCTGTTCCAGAGCTCCGCCGGAGGGGGCGTCCACCACGGAGGGCTTCTATATCATCACCATAGCCCCTTCGATGAAGTGTGAGTAGTTTACTTCAAACCTTCGGGTCCATAGCTAGTAGCTAGATGGCTTCTTCTCTCTTTTTGGATCTCAATACAATGTTCTCCCCCTCTCTCGTGGAGATCTATTCGATGTAATCTTCTTTTTGCGGTGTGTTTGTTGAGACCGATGAATTGTGGGTTTATGATCCAGATTATCTATGAATAATATTTGAATCTTCTGTGTATTCTTTTATGTATGATTGAGTTATCTTTGCAAGTCTCTTTGAATTATCCGTTTGGTTTGGCCAACTAGATTGGTAGTTCTTGCAATGGGAGAAGTGCTTAGCTTTGGGTTCAATCTTGCGGTGTCCTTACCCAAAGGATGTAAAGGGTTGCAAGGCACGTATTGTATTGTTGCCATCGAGGATAACAAGATGGGTATTTATCATATTGCATGAATTTATTCCTCTACATCATGTCATCTTGCTTAAGGCGTTAATCTGTTTTTAACTTAATACTCTAGATGCATCTGGATAGCGGTCGATGAGTGGAGTAATAGTAGTAGATGCGAATCGTTTCATCTACTTGTCTCGGACGTGATGCCTATATACATGATCATACCTAGATATACTCATAACTATGCTCAATTCATCAATTGCTCAACAGTAATTTGTTCACCCACCGTAGAATACGTATGCTCTTGAGAGAAGCCACTAGTGAAACCTATGGCCCCCGGGTCTATTCTCATCATATAAATCTCCATCACTTTAATACTTGCTTTGTTTTTTACTTTGCCTTTTACTTTTGACTTTGCATCTCTATATCAAAATACCAAAAATATTATCTATCATCTCTATCGATCTCACTCGTAAGTGACCGTGAAGGGATTGACAACCCCTAATCGCGTTGGTTGCGAGTAGCTATCGTTTTGTGCAGGTACGAGGGACTTGTGCGTGGCCTCCTCTGGATTGATACCTTGGTTCTCAAAAACTAAGGAAATACTTACGCTACTTTACTGCATCATCCTCTCCTCTTCGGGGAAATCCAACGCAGTGCTCAAGAGGTAGCAAGAAGGATTTCGGCGCCGTTGTCGGGAGTCTCATAAAAGTCAACATACCAAGTACCCATCACAATCCCTATCTCTCGCATTACATTATTTGCCATTTGCCTCTCGTTTTCATCTCCCCCACTTCACCCTTGCCATTTTATTCGCCCTCTCTTTCCCAATCTCCTCCTCTTTTTCCCATTGCCTTTTCCTCGTCCGCTTGTTTGCTCGTGTGTTAGTTCGCTTGCTTGTCGTCATGTCTAATTCCTTATCCGCTCCTATGTCTCCCGAGTTTTAAGTTCTTCACTTCAAGCAAAGGCAAGGAGAAAACTTAAAAGATGCTTGGTGTAGGATGATGGAATCTTATTGTAAGTGCACCCTAGAGGTGAACTTTATAATTCTTCTTCGTAATTTTTCTGTTGGGTTAAATATGACGCATAGACAACTCTTGGATTGCATTGCCAAGGAAATTTCATTGAGATTGATCCCAGTATTGCATGAAATTATAGAGGAATAGTGGGAACACTACCCAAAAGGGAGGATCTCATCCTACCCAGGAAGAAACCAAGTGTTTGAGAAGATTTGCGAAGTAACAATTTTTTTTACAAAAGTCTCTTGAGCCTCTTAAAAGTGTTAGCGGAAATCTTCACCGCATGAATATGTTGATTACTCTTTGTAATAAGAGGTTGGATTATTTAGATCTAAAAATTTCCGAGTATGGAGGGAAGCAGAAAGAACTCCCCGGATTCGAGCATGACTCCGCAAAAAAACTGAAAATTAAAGATGGCAACACTTAGATCTATCCTTGCTTTTATGCCCAGCTAGGGGCGTTAAACGATAGCGCTTGTTGGGAGGCAACCCAATTTTATTTTTCTTTTTTTTGGTTTTTCTTCTGTTTACGAATAAATAATCCATCTAGCCTCTGTTTAGATGTGGTTTTATGTTTTAATTAGTGTTTGTGCCAAGCTAGACCTATTGGATCTTCTTGAATGATAGTTATTTGATCTTGCTGTAATTTCCAGAAACTGTGCGCTCAGTGCCCGAATTATTAAAAATCACCAGAACGTGATAAAATACTGATTCCAATTGCTTCTGATAAATAAACAAATTGTCTAGGTCGTCCAATTTTGGTAGATTTTTTTAGAGTTCCAGAAGTTTATGTCAGTTACAGATTACTACAGACTGTTCTGTTTTTGACAGATTCTGTTTTGCGTGTGTTGTTTGCTTATTTTGATGAATCTATGGCTAGTAAAATAGTTTATAATCCATAGAGAAGTTTGAATACAGTAGGTTTAACACCAATATAAATAAAGAATGAGTTCATTACAGTAACTTAAAGTAGTCTTTTGTTTTCTTTGTCTAACGGAGCTCACGAGATTTCTATTGAGTTTTGTGTTGTGAAGTTTTCAAGTTTTGGGTGAATTCTTTTGATGGATTATGGAACAAGGAGTGGCAAGAGCCTAAGCTTGGGGATGCCCATGGCACCCCAATATAATCAAGGACACCAAAAGTCAAAGCTTGGGGATGCCCCGGAAGGCATCCCCTCTTTCGTCTACATCCATCGGTAATTTACTTGGAGCTATATTTTTATTCACCACAAGATATGTGTTTTGCTTGGAGCGTCTTGTATTATTTGCATCTTTGCTTGTTAGTTTACCGCAATCATCCTTTCTGTACACACCTTTTGGGAGAAGCCAATTTGATTAGAATTTGCTAGAATACTCTATGTGCTTCACTTATATCTTTTGAGCTTGATAGTTTTGCTCATAGTGCTTCACTTATATCTTTTGAGCGTGATATTTTTTGCTCTAGTGCTTCACTTATATCTTTTAGAGCACGATAGTGGATTTGTTTTAAAGAAACTATTGATCTCTCATGCTTCACTTAGATTATTTTGAGAGTCGTTAATAGCATGGTAATTTGCTTAATGTTAATATACTTGGTGTTCAAGATATGTTAAACTTTCTTTGGAGTGCGTTGAATACTAAGAAAAGTTTGATGCTTGATAATTGTTTTGAGATATGGAGGTGATAATATCAAAGTCATGCTAGTTGGGTGATTATGAATTTAAAGAATTCTTGCATTGAATTTAGCAAATCCCGTAGCATGCACGTATGGTTAAAGTTGTGTAACAAATTTAAAAAATGAAGTGTACCTAGCTTGTGCATCCTTATGAGTGGCGGTCGGGGACGAGCGATGGTCTTTTCCTACCAATCTATCCCCCTAGGAGCATGCGCGTAGTACTTGATTTTTGATGACTTCTAAATTTTTGCAATAAGTATATGAGTTCTTTTGACTAATGTTGAGTCCATGGATTATCGCACTTTTACCTTTCCGCCCTTGCTAGCCTCTTGATGCCGTGCATTGCCCTTTCTCACCTTGAGAGTTGGTGCAAACTTAGCGGTGCATCCAAAACCCGTGATATGATACGCTCTATCACACATAAACCTCCTTATATCTTCCTCAAAACAGCCACCATACCTACCTATTATGGCATTTCCATAGCCATTCCGAGATATATTGCCATGCAACTTTCCACCGTTCCGTTCATCATCATCATGACATACTTTACTTTTGTCATATTGCCATTGCATGATCATGTAGTTGACATCGTATTTGTGGCAAAGCCACCATGCATTATTTTTCATACATGTCACTCTTGATTCATTGCACCATCCCCGTACACCGCCGAAGGCATTCATATAGAGTCATATCTTGTTCTAGTTTCGAGTTGTAATCCTTATGTTTTAATCAATAGAAGTGTGATGATCATCATTATTAGAGCATTGCCCAATCAAAAAAAAGAGAAAGGCCAAAAAGAAAAAAAAGAAAGGCCAAAAAAAAGAAAATAAATAAAAAGGGCAATGTTACTATCTCTTTTTCCACACTTTTGCTTCAAAGTAGCACCTTGTTCTTCATGTAGTGAGTCTCATATCTTGTGCTTCAAAGTAGCACCTTGTTCTTCATGTAGAGAGTCTCATATATTGTGCTTCAAAGTAGCACCATGTTTTTCATGTAGTGAGTCTCATAAGTTGTCCTTTTATACTAGTGGGAATTTTTCATTATAGAACTTGGCTTGTATATTCCTACGATGGGCTTCCTCAAAATGCCCTATGTCTTCATGAGCAAGCAAGTTGGATGCACACCCACTAGTTTTCTTTTGTTGAGCATTCATAGCTCTAGTGCATCCGTTGCATGGCAATCCCTACTCCTCATGTTGACATCAATTGATGGGCATCTCCATTGCCCGTTGATTATCCTCATCAATGTGAGACTTTCTCCTTTTTTGTCTTCTCCACACAATCCCCATCATCATTTTCTATTCCACCCATAGTGCTATATCCATGGCTCACGCTCATGTATTGCGTGAAGGTTGAAAAAGTTTGAGATTATTTAAGTATAAAACAATTGCTTGGCTTGTCATCGGGGGTATAGAAGTTGGGAACATCTTTGTGTGACGAAAATGAAGCATAGCCTAACTATATGATTTTGTAGGGATGAACTTTCTTTTGCCATGCTATTTTGAGAAGACATGATTACTTTGATTAGTATGCTTGAAGTATTATTATTTTTATGTCGATATGAACCTTTGTATTGAATCTTTCAGATCTGAATATTCATACCACAATTAAGAAGATTTACATTGAAATTATGCCAAAGTATCACTCCGCATAAAAATTCTCTTTTTATCATTTACCTACTCGAGGACGAGCAGGAATTAAGCTTGGAGATGCCTGATACGACTCCAACGTATCTATAATTTTTGATTGCTCCATGCTACTTTATCTACTGTTTTGGACTATATTGGGCTTTATTTTCCACTTTTATATTATTTTGGGACTAATCTATTAACCGGAGGCCCAGCCTGTAATTGCTGTTTTTTTGCCTATTTGGTGTTTGAAGAAATGGAATATCAAACGGAGTCCAAACGGAATGAAACCTTGAACGTGATTTTCTCACCGAACGTGATCCAGGGACTTGGACCCTACTCCAAGGAACGAAAGAGGCGGTCACGCTGGTGGGGCGCCCCTAGGCGCGCCCCGCCTCGTGGGCCCCTGTTGCTCCACCGACGCACTCCTTCCTCCTATATATACCTCACGCACCCCAAACGATCAGAACAGGAGCCAAAAACCTAATTCCACCGCCACAACTTCCTGTATCCATGATATCCCATCTTGGGGCCTGTTCTGGACCTCCACCGGAGGGGGCATCCACCACGGAGGGCTTCTACATCATCACCATAGCCCCTCCGATGAAGTGTGAGTAGTTTACTTCAGACCTTTTGGTCCATAGCTAGTAGCTAGATGGCTTCTTCTCTCTTTTTGGATCTCAATACAATGTTCTCCCCCTCTCTCGTGGAGATCTATTCGATGTAATCTTCTTTTTGCGGTGTGTTTGTTGAGACAGATGAATTGTGGGTTTATGATCCAGATTATCTATGAATAATATTTGAATCTTCTCTGAATTCTTTTATGTATGATTGAGTTATCTTTGCAAGTCTCTTCGAATTATCCATTTGGTTTGGCCAACTAGATTGGTAGTTCTTGCAATGGGAGAAGTGCTTAGCTTTGGGTTCAATCTTGCGGTGTCCTTACCTAGTGACAGAAAGGGTTGCAAGGCACGTATTGTATTGTTGCCATCGAGGATAACAAGATGGGGTATTTATCATATTGCATGAATTTATTCCTCTACATCATGTCATCTTGCTTAAGGCGTTACTCTGTTTTTAACTTAGTACTCTAGATGCATGCTGGATAGCGGTCGATGAGTAGAGTAATAGTAGTAGATGCAGAATCGTTTCGGTCTACTTGTCTCGGATGTGATGCCTATATACATGATCATACCTAGATATACTCATAACTATGCTCAGTTCTGTCAATTGCTCAACAGTAATTTGTTCACCCACCGTAGAATACTTATGCTCTTGAGAAAAGCCACTAGTGAAACCTATGGCCCCAGGTCTATTCTCATCATATCAATCTCCATAACTTTAATACTTGCTTTGTTTTTACTTTGCCTTTTACTTTTCACTTTGCATCTCTATACCAAAAATACCAAAAATATTATCTATCATCTCTATGAGATCTCACTCTCGTAAGTGACCGTGAAGGGATTGACAACCCCTAATCGCGTTGGTTGCGATTAGCTATCGTTTTGTGCAGGTACGAGGGACTTGTGCGTGGCCTCCTACTGGATTGATACCTTGGTTCTCAAAAACTGAGGGAAATACTTACGCTACTTTACTGCATCATCCTCTCCTCTTCGGGGAAATCCAACGCAATGCTCAGGAGGTAGCACAGTGCGGCCGTCCCGCCGCACCGAGGGGTGCGGCGAGGAAACTTGCTGCTCGTTCCCCGCCCGGCCGGTGGCCGCAGGAGACGGAGAATGACGAGGTGGCCCACCGACGGGAGCCGTCTGTGCGATGCGGGTGGCTAGGGCAGCCCGAGGCTCAGCACGAGCACGGCGAGCGTCCGCCATGGAGACGACGGAGCAGCTGGACGCGAAACGACGGAAAGGAAGCTCCGGCGCACCCCTACCTGGCGTGCCAAATGTCGGATCACGGGTTCTGGCAAAACCCTCAAGGTTCGAACACTGGGGTGCGCGCGAAGATTTCCTCCCTACCGATCTACGCCCTAGCTTTCTAAGATCTCGCGGATGAACTCGACGAACTCACAAGACAAAGACACAAGATTTATACTGGTTCGGGCCACCGTTGTGGTGTAATACCCTACTCCAGTGTGGTGGTGGTGGATTGCCTCTTGGGCTGATGGTGAACAGTACAAGGGGAATAACCGCCTCCTGAGGTTGAGGTGTTCTTGTGCTTGATGAACTTGTGTGGGTGAGATGCCTCTCAATCAGTTGGGCTTAGTCCGCTCCTACTGTGGTGGCTAGTCCTATTTATAGAGGCCTTGGCCCTCTCCCCAAATATTGAGCAGGAAGGGATTCCACAACGGCCAGTTTGAAGGGAGACAACTAGTACATGCTATCCTCACAAAAGTAGTCTTCGCCTGCCAAAGGCTCTGGTGCTGACGCCGTCTTGGGCTCCATGGTGACCTCCATCCTGCCGTCCTGCTGGTCTTGGTATCATTGCACTCATATGGAAACCTTTGCTTGATGCCTCGGTACTCCGCGCCTGCGCTTGCCTCCTTAGCACCAAAGAGGAAACAAGGACGCTACGCGCGTTGGCGCCCGCCTGGCGCCTGCCTCATCTTGATCGTCATGGCTCATGTCACGAGAGCCTCATGAGGTTTACCCTGCCTTGATTTCTCCGCTCCTCGCGAGGCAGCCTGGTGAGGCCGCTCCTGAGGAGATCTTGCGTCGTCCGCCCCGTAAGGCGTGGCCCCTCGCGAGGGTCTTGAATGTCTCGTTGATGAAGATGGGCCGTACAGGCCTGCTAGCATAGCCACGCCGTGGGCTGCTGGTAGGAAAGTTTGGGGACCCCCGTTCCCAGAACGCCGACAGATGCCGATATGTTTGTCTATAGACTTGTTTAAGCTTTAAAAAGTTCATGAGAACTTTAATTAATTCATGATGGGGTGAGTAGTTCCTTATTGGTCCATGATCTCTTTTCTCAGTTAAAGTGCATCCATGAACTCTAGCCTATCAAATCCTATATTCCTCTGTTTGACTGTTGATGGTTACCTTGGTTTTTATTAGCTGCCGGACTTCATAGTGAACTTGGTTTATCTGACAACTCCTTTTCTTTTCTTGGGCTTGCACCGTTGGTTTGTCTCATCGTGCCTTTGGTCTCGTTTTGTTGAGACAAGTGTTCGGGCTTTGATGTTGCATGCTTCCTATGTTGGGGAACGTAGTAATTTCAAAAATTTCCTACGCACACGCAAGATCATGGTGATGCATAGCAACGAGAGGGGAGAGTGTGTCCACGTACCCTCGTAGACCGAAAGCGAAAGCGTTATGACAACGCGGTTGATGTAGTCGTACGTCTTCACGATCCGACCGATCCAAGTACCAAATGTACGGCACCTCCGTGTTCTGCACACGTTCAGCTCGATGACGATCCCTGGACTCCGATCCAGCAGGGTGTCGGGGATGAGTTCCGTCAGCACGACGGCGTGGTGACGATGATGATGCTCTACCGGCGCAAGGGCTTCGCCTAAACTCCGCGACGATATGACCGAGGTGGAATATGGTGGAGGGGGCACCGCACACGGCTAAGGAACGATCCGTAGATCAACTTGTGTGTCCTGGGGTGCCCCCCTGCCCCCGTATATAAAGGAGCAAGGGGGAGGGGGCGGCCGGCCTAGGAGGAGGCGCGCCAAGGGTGGAGTCCTACTAGGACTCCCTAGTCCTAGTAGGATTCCACCTCCCTTGTTGGAGTAGGAGAAGGGGAAAGAGGGGGAGAGGAATAAGGAAAAGGGGGCTGCGCCCCTTGTCCAATTCGGACCAGAGGGGGGGCGCAGGCCTCCTTCCTTTTGGCCTCTTTCCTCTATTCCCGTATGGCCCAATAAGGCCCATATACTCCCCGGCGAATTCCCGTAACTCTCCGGTACTCCGAAAAATACCCGAATCACTCGGAACCTTTCCGAACTCCGAATATGGTCGTCCAATATATCGATCTTTACGTCTCGACCATTTCGAGACTCCTCGTCATGTCCCTGATCTCATCCGGGACTCCGAACTCCTTCGGTACATCAAAATTCATAAACTCATAATATAACTATCATCGAAACCTTAAGCGTGCGGACCCTACGGGTTCGAGAACTATGTAGACATGACCTAGAACTATTCTTGGTCAATAACCAATATCGGAACCTGGATGTTCATATTGGCTCCTACATATTCTACGAAGATCTTTATCGGTCAAACCGCATAACAACATACGTTGTTCCCTTTGTCATCGGTATGTTACTTGCCCGAGATTTGATCGTCAGTATCCAATACCTATTTCAATCTCGTTACTGGCAAGTCTCTTTACTCGTTACGTAATGCATCATTCCGTAACTAACTCATTAGCTACATTGCTTGCAAGGCTTTTAGTGATGTGCATTACCGAGAGGGCCCAGAGATACCTCTCCGACAATCGGAGTGACAAACCTAATCTCGAAATACGCTAACCCAACATGTACCTTTAGAGACACCTGTAGTACTCCTTTATAATCACCCAGTTATGTTGTGACGTTTGGTAGCACCCAAAGTGTTCCTTCGGTAAACGGGAGTTGCATAATCTCATAGTTACAGGAACATGTATAAGTCATGAAGAAAGCAATAACAACATATTAAACGATCAAGTGCTAGGCTAACAGAATGGGTCATGTCAATCACATCATTCTCCTAATGATGTGATCCCGTTAATCAAATGACAACTCATGTCTATGGCTAGGAAACTTAACCATCTTTGATTCAACGAGCTAGTCAAGTAGAGGCATACTAGTGACACTATGTTTGTCTATTTATTCACACATGTATTATGTTTCCGGTTAATACAATTCTAGCATGAATAATAAACATTTATCATGATATAAGGAAATAAATAATAACTTTATTATTGCCTCTAGGGCATATTTCCTTCAGTCTCCCACTTGCACTAGAGTCAATAATCTAGTTCACATCGCCATGTGATTTAACATCAATAGTTCACATCTTTATGTGATTTACACCCATAGTTCACATCGACATGTGACCAACACCCAAAGGGTTTACTAGAGTCAGTAATCTAGTTCACATCGCTTATGTGATTAACACCCAAAGAGTACTAAGGTGTGGTCATGTTTTGCTTGTGAGATAATTTTAATGAACGGGTTTGTCACATACAGATCCGTAAGTATTTTGCGAATTCTATGTCTACAATGCTCTGCACAGAGCTACTCTAGCTAATTGCTCCCACTTTCAATATATATCTAGATCGAGACTTAGAGTTATCCATATCTGTGTCAAAACTTGCATCGACGTAACTTTTTACGTCGAACCTTTTGTCACCTCCATAATCGAGAAATATTTCCTTATTCCAGTAAGGATAATTTTGACCGCTGTCCAGTGATCTACTCTTAGATCACTATTGTACTCCCTTGCTTAACACAGTGTAGGGTATACAATAGATCTGGTACACAGCATGGCATACTTTATAGAACCTATGGCTGAGGCATAGGGAATGACTTTCATTCTCTTTCTATCTTCTGCCGTGGTCGGGCTTTGAGTCTTACTCAATTTCACACCTTGTAATACAGGCAAGAACTCTTTCTTTGACTGTTCCATTTTGAACCTTTTCAAAATCTTGACAAGGTATGTACTTATTGAAAAACTTATCAAGTGTCTTGATCTATCTCAATAGATCTTGATGCTCAATATGTAAGCAGCTTTACCAAGGTCCTTCTTTGAAAAACTCCTTTCAAATACTCCTTTATGCTTTGCAGAATAATTCTACATTATTTCCAATCAACAATATCTCATTCATATATACTTATCAGAAATGCTGTAGTGCTCCCATTCACTTTCTTGTAAATACAGGCTTCTCCAAAAGTCTGTATAAAACTATATGCTTTGATCAACTCATCAAAGCGTATATTCCAACTCCGAGATGCTTGCACCAGTCCATTGATGGATCGCTGGAGCTTGCACATTTTGTTAGCTCTTTTAGGATTGACAAAACCTTCTAGTTGCATCATATACAACTCTTCTTTAATAAATCCATTAAAGAATGTAGTTTTGACATCCATTTGCCAGATTTCATAAAATGTGGCAATTGCTAACATGATTCGGACAGACTTAAGCATCGCTACAGTTGAGAAAATCTCATTGTAGTCACACCTTGAACTTGTCGAAAACCTTTTTGTGACAAGTCGAGCTTTGTAGATAGTAACACTACTATCAGTGTCCGTCTTCCTCTTGAAGATCCATTTATTTAACATGGCTTGCTGATCATCGAGCAAGTCAATCAAATTCCATACTTTGTTCTCATACATGGATACTATCTCAGATTTCATGGCCTCAAGCCATTTCGCGGAATTTGGGCTCATCATTGCTTCCTCATAGTTCGTAGGTTCATCATGGTCTAGTAACATGACTTCCAGAACATGATTACCGTACCACTTTGGTGCGGATCTTACTCTGGAAGACCTACGAGGTTTGGTAGCAACTTGATCTGAAGTTTTATGATCATCATCATTAACTTCCTCACTAATTGGTGTAGGAATCACTGGAACCGATTTCTGTGATAAACTATTTTCCAATAAGGTAGAAGGTACAATTACCTCATCAAGTTCTACTTTCCTCCCACTCACTTCTTTCGAGAGAAACTCCTTCTCTAGAAAGGATCCATTCTTGGCAACGGATGTCTTGCCTTTCGGATCTGCGATAGAAGCTGTACCCAACATTTTGGGTATCCTATGAAGACGCACTTTTCCGATTTGGGTTCAAGCTTATCATGTTGAAACTTTTTCACATAAGCATCGCAACCCAAACTTTAAGAAACGACAACTTTGGTTTCTTGCTAAACCATAGTTCATACGGTGTCGTCTCAACGGATTTATATGGTGGCCTTTTTAACGTGAATGCAGCTGTCTCTAATGTATAACCCCAAAATGATAGTGGTAAATCAGTAAGAGACATCATTGATCGCACCATATCTAATAAAGTACGGTTATGACGTTTGGACACACCATTACACTGTGGTGTTCCAGGTGGCGTGAGTAGTGAAACTATTTCACATTGTTTTAACTGAAGATCAAACTCGTAACTCAAATATTTTACCTCTGCGATCATATCGTAGAAACTTTTATTTTCTTGTTACGATGATTCTTCACTTCACTCTGAAATTCTTTGAACTTTTCAAATGTTTCATACTTGTGTTTCATCAAGTAGATATACCCATATCTGCTCAAATCATCTGTGAAGGTCAGAAAATAACGATACTTGCCGTGAGCTTTAACACTCATTGGATCGCATACATCGGTATGTATTATTTTCAATAAGTCAGTAGCTTGTTCCATTGTTCCGGAGAACGGAGTTTTAGTCATCTTGCCCAAACGGCACGGTTCGCAAGCATCAAATGATTCATAACCAAGTGATTCCGAAAATCCATCTTTATGGAGTTTCTTCATGCGCTTTACACCGATATGACCCCAAACGGCAGTGCCACAAATAAATTGCACTATCATTATTAACTTTACATCTTTTGGTTTCAATATTATGAATATGTGTATCACACGATCGAGATCCAACAAACCATTTTCATTGGGTGTATGACCATAGAAGGTTTTATTCATGTAAACAGAACAATAATTATTCTCTAACTTACATGAATAACCGTATTGCAATAAACATGATCAAATCATATTCATGCTCAACGCAAACGCCAAATAACATTTATTTAGGTTCAACACTAATCCCGATAGTATAGGGAGTGTGCGATGATGATCATATCAATCTTGGAACTACTTCCAACACTCATCGTTACTTCCCTTCAACTAGTTTCTATTTATTCTATAACTCCTGTTTCGAGTTACTAATCTTAGCAACCGAACAAGTATCAAATACTCAGGGGCTACTATAAACACTAGTAAAGCACACATCAATAATCTGTATATCAAATATACCCTTGTTCACTTTGCCATCCTTCTTATCCACCAAATATTTGGAGTAGTTCCACTTCCAGTGACCATTTCCTTTGCAGTAGAAGCACTCAGTTTCAAGCTTTAGGTTTAGCTTTGGGCTTCTTCGCGGGAGTGACAACTTGTTTGCCATTCTACTTGAAGTTTCCCTTTCTTTCCCTTTGCCCTTTTCTTGAAACTAGTGGTCTTGTCTATCATCAACACTTGATGCTCTTTCTTGATTTCTACCTTCGTCGATTTCAACATCACGAAGAGCTCGGGAATCGTTTTCGTCATCCCTTGCATACTATAGTTCATCACGAAGTTCTAGTAACTTAGTGATGGTGACTAGAGAATTCTGTCAATCACTATCTTATCTGGAAGATTAACTCCCACTTGATTCAAGCGATTGAAGTACCCAGACAATCTGAGCACATGCTCACTAGTTGAGCGATTCTCCTCCATCTTTTAGCTATAGAACTTGTTGGAGACTTCATATCTCTCAACTCGGGTATTTGCTAGAAATATTAACTTCAACTCCTGGAACATCTCATATGGTCCATGACGTTCAAAACGTCTTTGAAGTCCCGATTCCAAGCCGTTAAGTATGATGCACTAAACTATCAAGTAGTCATCATATTGAGCTAGCCAAACGTTCATAACGTCTGCATTTGCTCCTGCAATAGGTCTGTCACCTAGCGGTGCATTAAGGACATAATTCTTCTGTGCAGCAATGAGGATAAACCTCAGATCACGGATCCAATCCGCATCATTGCTACTAACATCTTTCAACATAATTTTTCTCTAGGAACATATCAAAATAAACATATGAAAGCAACAACGCGAGCTATTGATCTACAACATAATTTGCAAAATACTACCAGGACTAAGTTCATGATAAATTTAAGTTCAATTAATCATATTACTTAAGAACTCCCACTTAGATAGACATCCCTCTAGTCATCTAAGTGATCACGTGATCCAAATCAACTAAACCATAACCGATCATCACGTGAGATGGAGTAGTTTTCAATGGTGAACATCACTATGTTGATCATATCTACTATATGATTCACGCTCGACCTTTCGGTCTCCGTGCTCCGAGGCCATATCTGCATATGCTAGGCTCGTCAAGTTTAACCTGAGTATTCTGCGTGTGCAATACTGGCTTGCACCCGTTGTAGATGGACGTAGAGCTTATCACACCTGATCATCACGTGGTGTCTGGGCACTACGAACTTTTGGCAACGGTGCATACTCAGGGAGAACATTTCTTGATAATTTTTAGTGAGAGATCATCTTAAAATGCTACCGTCAATCAAAGCAAGATAAGATGCATAAAGGATAAACATCACATGCAATCAATATAAGTGATATGATATGGCCATCATCATCTTGTGCTTGTGATCTCCATCTCAAGCACCATCATGATCACCATCGTCACCGCACGACACCTTGATCTCCATCATAGCATCGTTGTCGTCTCGCCAACTATTGCTTCTCGACTATCGCTACCGCTTAGTGATAAAGTAAAGCAATTACATGGCGTTGCATTTCATACAATAAGCGACAACCATATGGCTCCTGCCGATTGCCGATAGCTCGGTTACAAAACATGATCATCTCATACAATAAAATATAGCATCACGTCTTAACCACATCATATCACAACATGCCCTGCAAAAACAAGTTAGGCGTCCTCTACTTTGTTGTTGCAAGTTTTACGTGGCTGCTACGGGCTGAGCAAGAACCGTTCTTACCTCACGCATCAAAACCACAACGATAGTTTGTCAAGTTGGTGCTGTTTTAACCTTCGCAAGGACCGGGCGTAGCCACACTCGGTTCAACTAAAGTGAGAGAGCAGACACCCGCCGGTCACCTTTAAGCAACGAGTGCTCGCAGCGGTGAAACCAGTCTCGCGTAAGCGTCACGCGTAATGTCGGTCCGGCCGCTTCATCTCGCAATACCGCTGAACCAAAGTATGACATGCTGGTAAGCAAGTATGACTTGTATCGCCCACAACTCACTTGTGTTCTACTCGTGCATATAACATCAATGCATAAAACCTGGCTCGATACCACTGTTGGGGAGCGTAGTAATTTCAAAATTTCCTCGCACACGCAAGATCATGGTGATGCATAGCAACGAGAGGGGAGAGTGTGTCCACGTACCCTCGTAGACCGAAAGCGGAAGCGTTATGACAACGCGGTTGATGTAGTCGTACGTCTTCACGATCCGACCGATCCAAGTACCAAACGTATGGCACCTCCGTGTTCTGCACACGTTCAGCTCGATGACGATCCCTAGACTCCGATCCAGCAGGGTGTCGGGGATGAGTTCCGTCAGCACGACGGCGTGGTGACGATGATGATGCTCTACCGGCGCAGGGCTTCGCCTAAACTCCGCGACGATATGACCGAGGTGGAATATGGTGGAGGGGGCACCGCACACGGCTAAGGAACGATCCGTAGATCAACTTGTGTGTCTGGGGTGCCCCCTGCCCCGTATATAAAGGAGCAAGGGGAGGGGCGGCCGGCCTAGGAGGAGGCGCCAGGGTGGAGTCCTACTAGGACTCCCTAGTCCTAGTAGGATTCCACCTCCCTTGTTGGAGTAGGAGAAGGGAAAGAGGGGAGAGGAATAAGGAAAGGGGCTGCGCCCTTGTCCAATTCGGACCAGAGGGGGCGCAGGCCTCCTTCCTTTGGCCTCTTTCCTCTATTCCCGTATGGCCCAATAAGGCCCATATACTCCCGGCGAATTCCGTAACTCTCCGGTACTCGAAAAATACCGAATCACTCGGAACCTTTCCGAACTCGAATATAGTCATCCAATATATCGATCTTTACGTCTCGACCATTTCGAGACTCCTCGTCATGTCCCCGATCTCATCCGGGACTCCGAACTCCTTCGGTACATCAAAACTCATAAACTCATAATATAACTGTCATCAAAACCTTAAGTGTGCGGACCCTACGGGTTCGAGAACTATGTAGACATGACCTAGAACTATTGTTGGTCAATAACCAATAGCGGAACCTGGATGTTCATATTGGCTCCTACATATTCTACGAAGATCTTTATCGGTCAAACCGCATAACAACATACGTTGTTCCCTTTGTCATCGGTATGTTACTTGCCCGAGATTTGATCGTTAGTATCCAATACCTAGTTCAATCTTGTTACTGGCAAGTCTCTTTACTCGTTACGTAATGCATCATTCCGTAACTAACTCATTAGCTACATTGCTTGCAAGGCTTATAGTGATGTGCATTACCGAGAGGGCCCAGAGATACCTCTCCGACAATCGGAGTGACAAACCTAATCTCGAAATACGCTAACCCAACATGTACATTTAGAGACACCTGTAGTACTCCTTTATAATCACCTAGTTACGTTGTGACGTTTGGTAGCACCCAAAGTGTTCCTTCGGTAAACGGGAGTTGCATAATCTCATAGTTACAGGAACATGTATAAGTCATGAAGAAAGCAATAGCAACATACTAAACGATCAAGTGCTAGGCTAACAGAATGGGTCATGTCAATCACATCATTCTCCTAATGATGTGATCCCGTTAATCAAATGACAACTCATGTCTATGGCTAGGAAACTTAACCATCTTTGATTCAACGAGCTAGTCAAGTAGAGGCATACTAGTGACACTATGTTTGTCTATTTATTCACACATGTATTATGTTTCCGGTTAATACAATTCTAGCATGAATAATAAACATTTATCATGATATAAGGAAATAAATAATAACTTTATTATTGCCTCTAGGGCATATTTCCTTCATCCTAGGCGTCATCATTCTTTATTGGGCCTCCGTGCTTGGGATTGCGGTTGTTCTTATGTTAGGCCTTTCTACCAAACCTATGATTTGAACATGTACACAACACACACCTCCGGGTGTGTGTGTGTGTGTGTGTGTGTGTGTGTGTGTGTGTGTGTGTGTGTGTGTGTGTGTGTGTGTGTGTGTGTGTGTGGACTGCGGCTGGAAAGTCAAAGAAAAGGTTTCGACCCCGGAGGAGGACTATCGAGAGATAAAGCAAAGCGTTGAGCGGAAATGCATCTTTTTGTTTGGGTCGGTTGGCTGGCTACGTCCTGCACAAAAATGCTAAATGTTCTGCATGTAGCCAGTGAATTGCTAGAAGTATCATCACTGCGATTCAAGATTTTTATGTTGCTAAACAAGTTAATAGTCCTTTAATGCACACTTGTTTTTTAGGGAACCTTTAATGCACATCTTGTTGCACCAAATCCATCGCAATAGTTGCAACCAAAATCTGTCACAAAACCAGTTTCCCTCTTCTGTCTTTTTTTTTACAATCAATGCCGCCGCTTTATTTGAACTTAAAAGAAACTAGGGATGTCCTCCGAGAGGATCTCCAGAATGTGCTCTGGGGGTACAGAAAACCAAACTTTACATAAACTATAAACCAATTTTAGCTAACTTATCAGCGGCTCTATTGGCATCACGGCCATTCCATGACACCTTTACTTCCATGAAAGGATGAAGCTGTTGGGGAATGCAGTAATTTCAAAAAATTTCCTATGCACACGCAAGATCATGGTGATGTATAGCAAAGAGAGGAGAGAGTGTTGTCCATGTACCCTTGTAGACCGAAAGCGGAAGCGTTATAACGACGCGGTTGATGTAGTCGTACGTCTTCACGGCCCGACCGATCAAGCACCAAAACTACGGCACCTCCGAGTTCTAGCACACGTTCAGCTCGATGACGATCCCGGACTCCGATCCAGCAAAGTGTCGGGGATGAGTTCCGTCAGCGCGACGGCATGGTGACGATCTTGATGTTCTACCGTCGCAAGGCTTCGCCTAAGCACCGCTACAATATTATCAAGGACTATGGTGGAGGGGGGGGGGGCACAGCACACGGCTAAGAGATCTCAAGGATCAATTGTTGTGTCGTTAGGGTGCCCCCTGCCCCCGTATATAGAGGAGCCAAGGGGGAGGGGGCGGCCGGCCAAGGAGGGCATGCCAAGGGGGAGTCCTACTCCCACCGGGAGTAGGACTCCCTTCTTTCCTAGTTGGAGAAGGAGAAGGAGGAAAGAGGAGGGAGAGGGGAAGGAAGGCGGGGCGCCCCCCCTCTCCTTGTCCTATTCGGACTAGGGGGGAGGGGGCGCGGCCAGCCCTTGCCTCCTCTCTTCCTCTCCACTAGGGCCCATGTAGGCCCATTAAGCCTCCCGGGGGGTTCCGGTAACCTCCCGGTACTCCGGTAAAATCCCGATTTCACCCGGAACATTTCCGATATCCAAATATAGGCTCCGAATATATCAATCTTCATGTCTCGACCATTTAGAGACTCCTCGTCATGTCCGCAATCTCATTCGGGACTCCGAACAAACTTCGGAACATCAAAACTCATAATATAACTGTCATCGAAACCTTAAGCGTGCGGACCCTACGGGTTCGAGAACTATGTAGACATGACCTAGAACAGTTTCCGGTCAATAACCAATAGCGGAACCTGGATGCTCATATTGGCTCCTACATATTCTACGAAGATCTTTATCGGTCAAACCGCATAACAACATACGTTGTTCCCTTTGTCATCGGTATGTTACTTGCCCGAGATTCGATCATCGGTATCCAATACCTAGTTCAATCTCATTCTTGGCAAGTCTCTTTACTCGCTACGTAATGCATCATTCGTAACTAACTCATTAGCTACATTGCTTGCAAGGCTTATAGTGATGTGCATTACCGAGAGGGCCAGAGATACCTCTCCGACAATCGGAGTGACAAAACCTAATCTCAAATCGCCAACTCAATATGTACCTTTGGAGACACCAGAGAGCTCCTTTATAATCACCCGATTCGTTGTGATGTTTGGTAGCACACAAAGTGTTCCTCCGGTAAACGGGAGTTGCATAATCTCATAGTTATAGGAACTTGTATAAGTCATGAAGAAAGCAATAGCAATATACTAAACAATCAAGTGCTAAGCTAACGGAATGGGTCAAGTCAATCACATCATTATCCTAATGATGTGATCCCATTAATCAAATGACAACACATGTCTATGGCTAGGAAACATAACCATCTTTGATTAATGAGCTAGTCAAGTAGAGGCATACTAGTGACATTAAGTTTTGTCTATGTATTCACACATGTATCAAGTTTCCGGTTAATACAATTCTAGCATGAATGATAAACATTTATCATGATATGAGGAAATAAATAATAACTTTATTATTGCCTCTAGGGCATATTTCCTTCAGTCTCCCACTTGCACTAGAGTCAATAATCTAGATTACATAGTAATGATTCTAACACCCATGGAGTCTTGGTGCTGATCATGTTTTGCTCGTGGAAGAGGCTTAGTCAACGGGTCTGCAACATTCAGATCCGTATGTATCTTGCAAATCTCTATGTCTCCCACCTGGACTTGGTCCTGGATGGAATTGAAGCGTCTCTTGATGTGCTTGGTCCTCTTGTGAAATCTGGATTCCTTTGCCAAGGCAATTGCATTAGTATTGTCATAGAAGATCTTCATTGGTCCCGATGCACTAGGTATGACACCTAGATTGGAAATGAACTCTTTCGTCCATACTCCTTCATTTGCTGCTTCCGAAGCAGCTATGTATTCCGCTTTGCATGTAGATCCCGCCACGATGCTTTGTTTAGACCTGCACCAACTGACAGCTCCACTGTTCAATATAAACACGTATCCGGTTTGCGATTTAGAATCGTCCGGATCAGTGTCAAATCTTGCATCAACGTAACCATTTACGACTAGCTCTTTGTCACCTCCATAAACGAGAAACATATCCTTAGTCCTTTTCAGGTATTTCAGGATATTCTTGACCGCTGTCCAGTGATCCACTCCTGGATTACTTTGGTACCTACCTGCCAAGCTTATTGCTAAGCATACGTCAGGTCTGGTACATAGCATTGCATACATGATAGAGCCTATGGCTGGAGCATAGGGAACATCTTTCATTTTCTCTCTATCTTCTGCTGTGGTCGGGCATTGAGTCTGACTCAACTTCACACCTTGTAACACGGGCAAGAACCCTTTCTTTGCCTGATCCATTTTGAACTTTTTCAAAACTTTATCAAGGTATGTGCTTTGTGAAAGTCCAATTAAGCGTCTTGATCTATCTCTATAGATCTTGATGCCCAATATGTAAGCAGCTTCACCGAGGTCTTTCATTGAAAAACTTTTATTCAAGTATCCCTTTATGCCATCCAGAAATTCTATATCATTTCCAATTAACAATATGTCATCTACATATAATATCAGGAATGCTACAGAGCTCCCACTCACTTTCTTGTAAATACAGGATTCTCCAAAAGTCTGTATAAAACCACATGCTTTGATCACACTATCAAAGCGTTTATTCCAACTCCGAGAGGCTTGCACCATTCCATAAATGGATCGCTGGAGCTTGCACACTTTGTTAGCACCTTTTGGATCGACAAAACCTTCCGGTTGCATCATATACAACTCTTCTTCCGTAAATCCATTCAGAATGCAGTTTTGACATCCATTTGCCAAATTTCATAATCATAAAATGCGGCAATTGCTAACATGATTCGGACAGACTTAAGCATCGCCACTGGTGAGAAAGTCTCATCGTAGTCAACCCCTTGAACTTGTCGAAAACCTTTCGCAACAAGTCGAGCTTTGTAGACGATTACATTACCATCAGCCTCGGTCTTATTCTTGAAGATCCATTTATTTTCTATGGCTTGCCGATCATCGGGCAAGTCAACCAAAGTCCATAATTTGTTCTCATACATGGATCCCATCTCAGATTTCATGGCCTCAAGCCATTTTGTGGAATCTGGGCTCATCATCGCTTCCTCATAGTTCGTGGGTTCGCCATGATCAAGTAACATGACTTCCGAATAGGATTACCGTACCACTCAGTGCGGATCTTACTCGTAGACCTCTGAGTTTGGTAGTAACTTGATCTGAAGTTTCATGATCAATATCATTAGCTTCCTCACTGATTGGTGTAGTTGTCACAGGAACCGGTTCTTGTGATGAACTACTTTCCAATAAGGGAGCAGGTACAATTACCTCATCGAGTTCTACTTTCCTCCCACTCACTTCTTTCGAGAGAAACTCCTTCTCTAGAAAGGATCCGAATTTAGCAACAAAAATCTTGCCCTCAGATATGTGATAGAAGGTATACCCAATAGTCTCTTTCGGGTATCCTACGAAGAAACATTTCTCCGATTTGGGTTCGAGCTTATCTGGTTGAAGTTTCTTCACATAAGCATCGCAGCCCCAAACTTTAAGAAACGACAACTTTGGTTTCTTGCCAAACCATAGTTCATAAGGCGTCGTCTCAACGGATTTTGATGGTGCCCTATTTAACGTGAATGCGGCCGTCTCTAAAGCATAACCCCAAAATGATAGCAGAATATCAGTAAGAGACATCATAGATCGCACCATATCTAGTAAAGTACGATTACGACGTTCGGACACACCATTTCCTTGTGGTGTTCCGGGTGGCGTGAGTTGCGAAACTATTCCGCATTGCTTCAAATGTAAACCAAACTCGTAACTCAAATATTCTCCTCCATGATCAGATCGCTGAAATTTTATTTTCTTGTTACGATGATTTTCTACTTCACTCTGATATTCTTTGAACTTTTCGAATGTTTCAGACTTGTGTTTCATCAAGTAGATATACCCATATCTGCTCAAATCATCTGTGAAGGTGAGAAAATAACGATACCCGCCACGAGCCTCAATATTCATTGGACCACATACATCAGTATGTATGATTTCCAATAAATCAGTTGCTCGCTCCATAGTACCGGAGAACGGCATTTTAGTCATCTTGCCCATGAGGCACGGTTCGCAAGTACCAAGTGATTCATAATCAAGTGATTCCAGAAGTCCATCAGTATGGAGTTTCTTCATGCGTTTTACACCGATATGACCTAAACGGCAGTGCCACAAATAAGTTGCACTATTATTATCAACTCTGCATCTTTTGGCTTCAACATTATGAATATGTGTATCACTACTATCGAGATTCAATAAAAATAGACCACTCTTGAAGGGTGCATGACCATAAAAGATATTATTCATATAAATAGAACAACCATTATTCTCTGATTTAAATGAATAATCGTCTCGCATCAAACAAGATCCAGATATAATGTTCATGCTTAACGCTGGCACCAAATAACAATTATTTAGGTCTAAAACTAATCCCGATGGTAGATGTAGAGGTAGCATGCCGACCGCGATCACATCGACTTTGGAACCATTTCCCACGCGCATCGTCACCTCGTCCTTAGCCAATCTTCGCTTAATCCATAGTCCTGTTTGAGTTGCAAATATTAGCAGCAGAACCAGTATCAAATACCAGTGCTCTGCGAGCATTAGTAAGGTACACATCAATAACATGTATATCACATATACCTTTGTTCACCTTGCCATCCTTCTTATCCGCCAAATACTTGGGGCAGTTCCGCTCAAATGTCGATCGCTTGCAAAGAGAAGCACTCAGTTTCAGGCTTAGGTCCAGACTTGGGTTTCTTCTCCTGAGCAGCAACTTGCTTGTTGTTCTTCTTTAAGTTCCCCTTATTCTTCCCTTTGCCCTTCTTCTTGAAATTGGTGGTCTTATTGACCATCAACACTTGATGCTCCTTCTTGATTTCTACCTCCGCAGCCTTTAGCATTGCGAAGAGATCGGGAATAGTCTTGTCCATCCCTTGCATATTATAGTTCATCACGAAGCTCTTGTAGCTTGGTGGTAGTGATTGAAGAATTCTGTCAATGACACTATCATCAGGAAGATTAACTCCCAGTTGAATCAAGTGATTATTATACCCAGACATTTTGAGTATATGTTCACTGACAGAACTATTCTCCTCCATCTTACAGCTATAGAACTTATTGGAGACTTCATATCTCTCAGTCCGGGCATTTGCTTGAAATATTAACGTCAACTCCTGGAACATCTCATATGCTCCATGATGTTCAAAACGTCGTTGTAGACCCGGTTCTAAACCGTAAAGCATGGCACACTGAACTATTGAGTAGTCATCAGCTTTGCTCTCCCAGATGTTCTTAACGTAAATCGATTGCATCTGCAGATGAGGTTCGGCACCCAGCGGTGCTTCCAGGAGGTAATTCTTCTATGCAGCAATGAGGATAATCCTCAGGTTACGGACCCAGTCCGTGTAATTGCTACCATCATCTTTCAACTTAGCTTTCTCAAGGAACGCATTAAAATTCAACGGAACAACAGCACGAGCCATCTATCTACAACAAACATAGACAAGCAAAATACTATCAGGTACTAAGTTCATGATAAATTTAAGTTCAATTAATCATATTACTTAAGAACTCCCACTTAGACAGACATCTCTCTAGTCATCTAAGTGATCATGTGATCCAAATCAACTAAACCATGTCCAATCATCACGTGAGATGGAGTAGTTTCAATGGTGAACATCACTATGTTGATCATATCTACTATATGATTCACGCTTGACCTTTCGGTCTTCGTGTTCCGAGGCCATATCTGTATATGCTAGGCTCGTCAAGTTTAATCTGAGTATTCCACGTGTGCAACTGTTTTGTACCGGTTGTATTTGAACGTAGAGCCTATCACACCCGATCATCACGTGGTGTCTCAGCACGAAGAACTTACGCAACGGTGCATACTCAGGGAGAACACTTCTTGATAATTAGTGAGAGATCATCTTAAAATGCTACTGTCAATCAAAGCAAGATAACATGCATAAAGGATAAACATCACATGCAATCAATATAAGTGATATGATATGGCCATCATCATCTTGTGCTTGTGATCTCCATCTCCGAAGCACCGTCGTGATTACCATCGTCACCGGCGCGACACCTTGATCTTCATCGTAGCATCGTTGTCGTCTCGCCAATCTTATGCTTCTATGACTATCGCTACCGCTTAGTGATAAAGTAAAGCATTACAGGGCGATTGTATTGCATACAATAAAGCGACAACCACATGGCTCCTGCCAGTTGCCAATAACTCGGTTACAAAACATGATCATCTCATACAATAAAATATAGCATCACGTTTTGACCATATCACATCACAACATGCCCTGCAAAAACAAGTTAGACGTCCTCTACTTTGTTGTTGCAAGTTTTACGTGGCTGCTACGGGCTTAGCAAGAACCGTTCTTACCTACGCATCAAAACCACAACGATAGTTCGTTAAGTTAGTGTTGTTTTAACCTTCGCAAGGACCGGGCGTAGCCACACTCGGTTCAACTAAAGTTGGAGAAACCGACACCGCTAGCCACCTCTATGCAAAGCACGTCGGGAGAACCGGTCTCGCGTAAGCGTACGCGTAATGTCGGTCCGGGCCGCTTCATCCTACAATACCGCCGAACCAAAGTATGACATGATGGTAAGAAGTATGACTTGTATCGCCCACAACTCACGTGTGTTCTACTCGTGCATATAACATCTACGCATAAAACCTGGCTCTGATACCACTGTTGGGGAACGCAGTAATTTCAAAAAGTTTCCTACGCACACGCAAGATCATGGTGATGTATAGAAACGAGAGGGGAGAGTGTTGTCCATGTACCCTTGTAGACTGAAAGCGGAAGCGTTATAACAACGCGGTTGATGTAGTCGTACGTGTTCACGGCCCGACCGATCAAGCACCAAAACTACGGCACCTCCGAGTTCTAGCACACGTTCAGCTCGATGACGATCCCCGGACTCCGATCCAGCAAAGTGTCGGGGATGAGTTCCATCAGCACGATGGCGTGGTGACGATCTTGATGTTCTACCGTCGCAAGGCTTCGCCTAAGCACCGCTACAATATTATCGAGGACTATGGTGGAGGGGGGCACCGCACACGGCTAAGAGATCTCAAGGATCAATTGTTGTGTCGTTAGGGTGCCCCCCTGCCCCCGTATATAAAGGAGCCAAGGGGGAGGGGGCCCAGCAAGGAGGGCGCGCCAAGGGGGAGTCCTACTCCCACCGGGAGTAGGACTCCCTTCTTTCCTAGTTGGAGAAGGAGAAGGAGGAAAGAGGAGGGAGAGGGGAAGGAAGGCGGGGCGCCGCCCCCCTCTCCTTGTCCTATTCGGACTAGGGGGGAGGGGGCACGGCCAGCCCTTGCCTCCTCTCTTCCTCTCCACTAGGGCCCATGTAGGCCCATTAAGCCTCCCGGGGGGTTCCGGTAACCTCCCGGTACTCCGGTAAAATCCCGATTTCACCCGGAACATTTCCGATATCCAAATATAGGCTTCCAATATATCAATCTTCATGTCTCGAACATTTCGAGACTCCTCGTCATGTCCGTAAGCTCATTCGGGGCTCCGAACAAACTTCGGTACATCAAAACTCATAAACTCATAATATAACTGTCATCGAAACCTTAAGCGTGCGGACCCTACGGGTTCGAGAACTATGTAGACATGACCTAGAACAGTTTCCGGTCAATAACCAATAGCGGAACCTGGATGCTCATATTGGCTCCTACATATTCTATGAAGATCTTTATCGGTCAACCCGCATAACAACATACGTTGTTCCCTTTGTGATCGGTGTGTTAGTTGCCCAAGATTCGGTCGTCAGTATCCAATACCTAGTTCAATCTCGTTACCGGCAAGTCTCTTTACTCGTTACGTAATGCATCATTCCGTAACTAACTCATTAGCTACATTGCTTGCAAGGCTTATAGTGATGTGCATTACCGAGAGGGCCCAGAGATACCTCTCCGACAATCGGAGTGACAAAACCTAATCTTGAAGTATGCCAACTCAACATGTACCTTTGGAGACACCTGTAGAGCTCCTTTATAATCATCCAGTTACGTTGTGACGTTTGGTAGCACACAAAGTGTTCCTCCGGTAAACGGGAGTTGCATAATCTCATAGTTATAGGAACTTGTATAAGTCATGAAGAAAGCAATAGCAATATACTAAACGATCAAGTGCTAAGCTAACGGAATGGGTCAAGTCAATCACATCATTCTCCTAATGATGTGATCCCATTAATCAAATGACAACACATGTCTATGGCTAGGAAACATAACCATCTTTGATTAATGAGCTAGTCTAGTAGAGGCATACTAGTGACATTAAGTTTTGTCTATGTATTCACACATGTATCAAGTTTCCGATTAATAAAATTCTAGCATGAATAATAAACATTTATCATGATATGAGGAAATAAATAATAACTTTGTTATTGCCTCTAGGGCATATTTCCTTCAGAAGCATCCTTTTATCTTCCTGGACAAGGGGGCCAATAGCTGAGAGATCCCTTTCATTGTTGTTGATTGCCGCCGCCACCTTAGCGCAGTCCAGCTCCAGGTGAAGCTTCTCGACGTTGATTTCAGCAGCGACCTGGATGGCCCTTTTGCACACCTGAATCTCCATGAACTCGGGGTTTGCAGCATGATTGAAGTAGTGACAAGCAGTAGCACGGAAACCCCCATTATGATCCCGCAGCACGACCCCAACACCCCACTTCTCCCGGTTGCTGGACAGGGCGCCATCGGCGTTGGCCTTCACCCACCCCTCATCCAGTGGGATCCATTTAACACGCACTTTCGGTTCCCTGAGAGGGTAGTCTTTGGCATGAAACTTTGGGAAAATTCCTTATTTGACACTATCTTAAAATCTACTTCCTTATTTGACACTGGAAATTTTTTTCTTCCCTATTTGACACAAGTTCTAAATTTTATTCCCAATATGACATTTCCGTCCATTTTGAGCCTAAATGGCACCTAAAAAGACTCTTTTGCCCCTCATGTGGTATGTGTGTGGGGGGCAATAGCGCACACATGCAGCATCAGTGCGAGGGCAGGAGCACATACGCAGCAACACATACACATGCACCAACACACACGCATGCGCACACACACGCAACAACACGCACGCGTGCGTGCACACACACACACACACACACACACGCAGCAACACACATGCACGCGCACACACATGCAACAACACACACGCACACAGCACACACACACATACACACACACGCAGGCAGCACATAGGCACGCAACAGCACACACACACGCGCGCGCACGTACACACGCAGTAGCGAACACACACGCAGCAGCACACATGCACACACACATGTGCGCGTGCACCCACACATGCAACAGCACACACGCGCACGCACACACATACCGCATGAGGGGCAAAATCGTTTTTTCAGGTGTCATTTAGGCTTAAAATGGACGGAAGTGTCGTATGGGGAATAAAACTTAGGACTAGTGTCAAATAGGGAAGAAAAACTTTTCCAATGTCAAATAAGGAACCAGATTTTAAGACAGTGTCAAATAAAGAATTTTCTCATCCTTTGTCGTTCATCCGTAAGGCCAACCACATGGTTTATGATCGCATGTGGCTCTTCAATGCGCTTTCCATCTTTAGCTTCATTTCTGGCTAACCAGAGAGCCTAAACCGCTTGAACCATCATCGACCGCTCCTCCTCTTGTGCTTCAGCAAGCTAGTCCAACAGCCACCTTGCTAGCGCGCCCTGGGAATGAAGCTGACATGGTGGGATCGCCACCACAATTCCCTTTTTCGAGCGCAACTTTTTCTAGAATAGAACTGAATGAGGGCAGCCCGAAAACCTATGGTAAATAGTTTCATCTCGTCCACATATATAGTACATAATACTCCAGCTTTAAATCGTTCTCTGAAGTTCATGTCAAACAGCTTGGCCATGCTCTCTCTCTCTCTTTCTCTCTCTCTCTCTCTCTCTCTCTCTCTCTCTCTCTCTCTCTCTCTCTCTGAGGGGCGGGGGCTGATGGAGACTCACCCGTACGACGCACGCCTCCCGTGCGACACACGCCTCCCATGCGACGCACGCCTCCGATGCGACTACGTGCCTAGTATCGGATCGGCGCTGCTGATTTTCCGACCGGGTTCGATTCGCTGGCGAGGGCGGCGCCTGGAGCTCGTCGACGTTGATGGGGTGGTGGTGGATGCGCGAAGTTGGGCAGTTGACATGGAGATCGTGGTGGGTCGGTTGGTGGAGTTCCCCTGCCATTTGGCACGCATTGCGGCGGCTGACCGGGGGGACGTGTCTGCGGCGGTTTCCGAGGGGAGTAATGGCGACAGGGGAGAGGGGAGAGGGGTTATTTGGCCGACGCATCGGCTTTCTGCCACTCCCTCCACCACACCCCCTCTCGCAGATCTCATCCCAAATCGCCGCCGCGACGCGCAGCCCGCGGAGCTAGGTTCTGATGATGACACGCCAGCAGCAGATGTGGGCGCTTGATGCCGGCGACGAGGTGCTGATGGGGAGGGTTTAGGAGCTCGACCGCTGGTTCCCGACGGCGAAGGCCCTCAACGATGCTTCCGAGTTGGTGAGGGACAAGCTCAGGGGGGAAGAAATCCTCTGCTGCTTCCCCAACTACGACCGCCAGCCGGCGATGGGGGTGCTGCTCTGGCGATGTTGGAGGCGGAATCCCTGGATCCGGCGCAGCGAGAGATGTGGAAGCTCTTCCGCTCCCTCTGCTACCGCCTGATTCAGCCAAGGGCGCCGCCGCCGATGCAGCCGCAGGCGCCACCTCAGGCGTTGGTGATGGGGATTCTGGCACCGGGATCCAGATGGCTCCCAATCGAGATCGAGGAAGACGAGGTGGTGGTGGCAGAGACGCCAAGGCGTCGGGCCAGGACGCCAGCGACCCCGACGACGCTTCCCCATCGCTCCCCCCGCTTCCCGAGGCGCTCGCCTCGCCTCCTTGCCCTTTCCCGTCGCCAGTAGGGTGCTCGCCGGCCGGGAACCGCTTCTGGTTGCTGGGTGGCGAGGACTCCGAGGTGGAGGAGGAGGGGGAATCTTCTTCCTACTCTAAAGGTATGTGCCCCAATCTCAAATATTTGATATCTACTGCTTCGATTGAGGTAGATGATGTCAAAAATGGGATGAAAAAAGGAACAATAGATTCCAAGGAGAAAGAAAACAGAAGAATGGGTTCAAACCCCAGTTTGCAGATGACTGCAAGGAAATACCTAAGAAGGTTGATGATGCGGATCATAGGAAATATGAGGAGGAGATTAGGAGAAATACTAGTAATAATATGTGTAGAGAGTATAGGTTTGACGCTCGCATAGTTCATAATCATATGAAAAAAGATAAAAATACATCCTATTCCACTTTGGTTTGAATTAGATGGAGTGGATTTTGGTGATTTAGTTGTTTATGAAACTCTAATTGGGGCCTCTGGGGCTTCAATAGAGGAGGATAAGGGGATGGATAAGGAGGATGATCACGTGAGACCCCTGATTATTTTTGGGGGCTCAGTGGGTTTGGATTTAAAACTGGACTTGGATCTGGGCCTGGCTTGGTGGGGGCCCAATGGGCTAGGTATTGATCCAGCCCAGGAAAGGGAAGGTAGGATGGCTGGTATAAAGGTGGGTGAGATGGGATGGGCAGAACAATCCCATCGTGTAGGGTTCCCCCCTCCTCCCACACCACCGCCAGCTGAAGAAATGGTTGGAAACCTAGGAAGAGGTTATGGAGGTCCTAGATTTAATCGTGGTGGGGAAGGAGGTTTTGCCAGAGGAAGATCCAACTACAATTACAGGGGAGGAGGATGGATGGGAGGGATACACGCTATGACTGACATGTTTGGAAGCTTGGGAAGAGGAAATGGTAGATTTGGTACTGGAAATGGGGGTGGCAGAGGAGATGGAGATGAAGAAGATTTCGCTATAGAAGAAAGGAGAGAAAATTTGATGTGGCAGGCTAATTCAGGGAAGAAAGAGGCAATGGAGAACAGGAGTGAGAGAGAAATAGGTGAGGGAGAGAGTTCTGGAATAGAGATAGGGAAGGAAAAATATATGGGGACACAAAAAGTACAGGATGCTCAACAACAATTGTTGACATCTCTGTTATCCCAGTTAGTGCAAGGACTGAGAGGAGGAGAGAAAGAGATTACTGAAGGAGTAATAGGAAAACTTGGGGGAGTTCAGTCTGGCAGAGATGACATGAGGAAAGAAGAGAAAAAATGAGATCCCATTCAGAAAGCTGACAGGAGAGGTGAACAAGAACCAGGAGTGGAAATGAAGAAACAAGGGGTAAGAGGCAATTGGCAGATAAACTTGGATGATGGCATAAAAGGGATGGAAAGGATTAATAAGCAAGTTTGTGGGAAATGCAAAGACCCCAGACACTCTACCAGGGAATGTAGGGTGGGGCAATGTTTGATTTGTGGAAGGGAAAACCATATCACTAGTGAGTGCAATTTACTGAAGCAAATGAAGCCAGTCCCCAAATATGTGGGATATGCTGCCAAAGGACTGGGAATCCTACTGGTTCAAAGCTACAAAGATGTGTTGGTTGCTGAACATACAAATCCTTTAGGTGTGGTGATTATTAGGGAAGGGAAAATCAATGAAACTGAGCTCACAAAGGCTATGGGAGAGATGTTTGATTGGGGGTGGCAGTCGAGAGTTAAGGAATTTGGCCAAAATGGTTTCATGATGAGATTCCCCGACAAGGCAAAACTGGTTGAATTGGCTAAATTCAATGACTTCAATTTGCTTGAGACAGGGGTGGTCATCAAGGTCCAACCCTGGTCCCTAGATCACCAAGCTATGGGGAAAGCGCATCTTGTGTGGGTTAAATTGAGCAGGTGCTGACTGTTTTAGACACTTCACGGCATTTGTGAAGTTCTTTGCTTTGATGGGGCCTGTCTTTGGAAGTAGATATGGATACTGTCAATGAAGAAAAGTTAGGGTCAAATGTGGAGTCGAGATGTGAGAAAACTCCACCTCAAGTGGAAATCACTGCCCCTGATTTGCTCATGTTCAGGATTGGTGTGGAAGTGGAGAAGGTGGTGGAGATTGGCTGGTACAAGGAGGAGAAGAGGAAGAATGAAAACACACATATTCTAGAAGAGGGTGAAGGAGAAATAGAGAACAGGAAAAGATTCAGGATAGAAGAAACTGATCACAGAGGTATTTCACTTGGCTGTTTGTCTCTCAAGCAGAGTGAGGAGGTAGACGGGAAACTGATCAAAATGAAAAAACAATTAGAAGAGATCATGATGCAATGGCAGGATGAAATGGTGACTGAGAGAAGGAAGTGGCAAAAAGAGAGTGACATCTTGTTCAACAGGATCAAGACCTTGGAAGAGGACAAAACCAAACACAGTGCATTGCTAGCTAAAGCTGAACAGAGAATGAAGAAGATGGATGAAAATCAATACACAATGCAGACCCAGATTAACCAACAACAGGAGTAGATCCAAAAACTTATTCAAGAGGCTGTTAACAGAGAACAATATGAAATTGAGCTGGCTAACATGGATATAGAAGACTATGAAAAGGAAACTCAACAAAAAAAGGAGGAATCAGAATCTGGGAAATACAATGAACCTACTGATTATAATGCCAGTCAGGAATCAATTGGGACACTGGGAGAGAAAATGGCTGACTTACATGGTGCTGAGGATGCTGAAAGAGGGAGGGAGGGGAAAGAAGTGGAGATAAAAAGAAGTCTTAGAAACAAAGGAAAAGAAGATCAGAAAATAGAAGAGATGGCCAAAATCAGAGCTGAGGAAAGAGATAATTATGGTAAGGATCCAATTTCTGAATTTGCTAACCCCTCCCAAATTCAAATTAGCTCCATGGTAGGGATTGATTTAGGGTGCTCCATTGATATGATTGAGAATAATATAGATATTATTAATAAGATGGAGAAAGCTAGGAGAGAGATTTATTTCCAAAACATCAAAAGAGAAAAAACAGATGAGGGGAATGAAATGAGAGGAGTAATGAAAGGAGGAGACACACCAGTATACATAAATACTGGAGATGTGGATTTTGATGGTTTATGCTCTGATATGGAGCATTGTAATGCTCAAATTGAGGAACAACAACATAAAAATCTTAAAGAAATGTTCTCTGGAAAAAAATAGAGGGAAGAAAAGCTCACCAGCACTGAGCTATGTGAAGCAATCAATTGGGATAGGGGTGTTGAGAAGGAAAAAAGGAAGGAAGACTGATTAGTCTCTAACCTTGGAATATAAATTTGCTTAGACAAAGAAGGGTTATCCTGGTTTGAAAAATAAATATATATCTAGAATTTACACAAATAAGAGGAGTTTTCTGGAATGTGAGAGGTATTGGACAAGATCATAAGAAGAGATATATTAGAGAAATGATCAGGGATTATAGGTTAGATTTTGTTGGGATTTCTGAAACAATTAAACAAGACTTTACAAAAAATGAATTGCATAATCTTTGTGGGGGGGGGGGGGGAAATTACCAATGCTGTTGGAATCCCCCCAGAGGGATGTCTGGGGGAATCCAAGTTGGCATTAATAAAGAGTTATTTGATATTGAACATATTGAGAGAGGGCAATATTTCTTAAGAGTACTGCTGTTTGACAAGAATATCCAAATGCATTGGAATTTAGTCACAATTTATGGAGATGCACAGAAAGAAGGGAAAGCTAATTTCCTTGCTGAGTTAGCTAGATTATACCATGATAATCCTTTGCCCTGTCTAGTTGGAGGTGATTTTAATATCATCAGAAACAATAAAGAGAAAAACAAACCTATGATAAATGAACAGTGGTCTTTTATGTTTAATGCTATAATCGAACAAGCTGGATTGAGAGAATTACCTTTAAATGGAAGACAATACACTTGGGCCAATAATCAGGAGGACCCCACATATGAGAAATTGGACAGGGTATTGATGTGTCCTGCTTGGGAAGAAAAATACCCTTTGACTATATTACAAGCATTTTCTAGGGAAATTTCTGATCATACCCCCTTGTTCTTAGACAAAGGGGAGGCACACACAATTAGATATGTTTTTAGATATGAAAATGCTTGGTTTTTGAGGGAAGGCTTTAAGGAGTTGATATATAATACATGGAACAAAAGATTTAGAGGAAGTGTGTTGGACAGATGGCAAGCAAGGATGAGAGAACTGAGGAGAAAAGCTAAGGGATGGAATAAAAATGTGGACGCTTGGTGTAGGAAAATTAAAATATAGATCATAAAAGAATTGGATGATATTGATAAGAGAGCAGAAAACATGGGTCTGACTGCTGCAGACAGAACTGAGCAGAAGGAACTTAGAATGCAACTTAAAAGAATTTTGACGCAAGAAGAAATGAAGTGGATGCAGAGATATAAAGATAAAGAGATTTAAGATGGAGATGGAAATACTAGATACTATCATGCAAAAGTAAATGGGAGGAGAAGAAAAAACAGAATAATATCTTTAGATCAAGAAGAAGGGATCATAGAAGGAGAGAACTGTCTAATGGAATATATTACACTAGTAGAAAACAGGGCAATGGTCCAGGCCCGGCCAGCCCATTAGTCCCGGTTCAATCCAGAACCGGGACCAATGGGGGCATTGGACCCAGTTCGTGAGCCCCGGGGGCCGGCCGGGCCACGTGGGCCATTGGTCCCGGTTCGTCTGGACCTTTTGGTCCCGGTTGGTGGGACGAACCGGGACCAATGGGCCTCGCTCCTGGCCCACCACCATTGGTCCCGGTTGGTGGGACGAACCGGGACCAAAGGCTGCCCTTTAGTCCTGGTTCAAGTCACCAACTGGGACCAATTAGTTGCCTATATATACCCCTCGCCCGCGAGCAGAGCACTCCCAGTGCTCTATTTTTCGTGGCAGGCGAGGGGAGAGCTTTGTGGTGCTCTAGCTCACCTCCTATGCACACGAGGTGTTCGATGGAATGCCCGAGCCACACTACTTAAGCTTTCTCCTCTCCAAGCTCGACCTCCAAGCTCCATTTTCCTTAATATTTGTCTAGGTTTAGTGGTCCGTCACGTCCCATCCCCGTCTTCACCGCCGTCGATCGCCCGCGCCGATCTCGTCGCCGGCACCACCGTGGTGAGCCTCTTGTTCTTATCTTATCTTCTTTCTGAAAGGAAAAAAATTTCTTACTTGTATGTTTATATAGATACTTGTATAATTTTCTTACTTTTATTGTTGCATCTTATATAGTGCGATGGTTTTGGTATCCACCCCCGTCGGCCCTCGTCCTGTCTATGATTCGGATGTGGTATATATTATCTTTTCATAACTATTGGTTCATTTATTGTTTATGACAATTATGCCGACCAACGTGACATAGATTTTATTTATCCTGGAGGTTGTTGAACCGGAAATTCCAACCGACCCTATTGTCGAGAGGTTAAATTTAGTTGAAGAAGAAAACAATTTGTTGAAGGAAAAATTAGAAAATTGAGGAGGAGAAGATGATATTGGAGTTGCATGTTGCGGATGTCGTCGATGATCACAAGATCAAGATGGATGCAATGCGCTTGAAGATTAGAAAGATTAGAAAATATGCCATTCATACCGAGGCTTGGTATCATTATGCCGTTGGATCAGTTGTTACATTGGTTGCGATTATGATCACATTTGTTTTCGCATTGAAATGTTTTACATAGTTTTGAGTGTATGGTTTAATTAATTTAGATGCTCTGCAGAGCTTTATGTTGTTAGATGAGAACTATGTATGTACTTTGGTTTTAATGTGATGATGAACTTATATTAATTTGGTCACTTAATTATCTATTCATGATGTTCTGTATTGATTTTTGGCACACTTAATTATATATAATGCACGCAGATGAACCGGGAATGGATGTACGGTTCAAGACACACCTCCGAGTACATTAAGGGCGTGCATGATTTTCTCGAAGTGGCTGAGGCAAACAAGCAGAATGGTTTTATGTGTTGTCCATGCCCTATATGTGGGAATACGAAGTCTTACTCTAACCGGAAAATCCTCCACACCCACCTGCTTTACAAGGGTTTCATGCCACACTATAATGTTTGGACGAGGCACGGAGAAATAGGGGTTATGATGGAAGACGGCGAATAAGAAGAGTACGATGACAACTATGTGCCCCCTGAATAAGGTGATGCTCTTGAACATCAAGAGGAACCAGACGATGTGCACGATGATCTGCAACAGGCGAAGCTGCTGAAGATCAAGAGGAACCAAACGATGTGCCCGATGATGATGATCTCCGCAGGTCATTGTCGATGCAAGGACGCAATGCGAAAGTCAAAAGGAGAAGCTGAAGTTCGATCGCATGTTAGAGGACCACAAAAAGGGTTGTACCCCAATTGCGAAGATGGCAACACAAAGCTCGGTACCGTCATGGAATTGCTGCGATGGAAGGCGAGAATGTTGTGCTCGACAAAGGATTTGAGAAGCTATCAAAATATTGAAGAAGAAGCTTCCAAAGGATAACGAATTTCCGACAGTACATAGGCAGCAAAGAAGGTCATATGCCCTCTAGGATTGGAGGTGCAGAAGATACATGCATGCCCTAATGAATGCATCCTCTACCGCGGTGCGTACAAGGATCTGAACGCATGCCCGGTATGCAGTGCATTACGGTATAAGATCAGACGAGATGACCCTGGTGATGTTGACGGCGAGCCCCCCAGGAAGAGGGTTCCTGCGAAGGTGATGTGGTATGATCCTATAATACCATGGTTGACGTCTGTTCAGAAACGGAGAGCATGCCAAGTTGATGCGATGGCACAGTGAGGACCGTAAGAAAGACGGGAAGTTGAGAGCACCCGCTGACGGGTCGCAGTGGAGAAAAATCGAGAGAAAGTACTGGGATGAGTTTGCAAGTGAGCCAAGGAACGTATGGTTTGCTTTAAGCGCGGATGGCATTAATCCTTTCAGGGAGCAGAGCAAAAATCACAGCACCTGGCCCGTGACTCTATGTATGTATAACCTTCCTCCTTGGATGTGCATGAAGCGGAAGTTCATTATGATGCCAGTTCTCATCCAAGGCCCTAAGCAACCCGGAAACGACATTGATGTGTACCTAAGGCCATTAGTTGAAGAACTTTTACATCTGTGGAATGGAAACGGTGTACGTACGTGGGATGAGCACAAACAGGAGGAATTTAACCTAAAGGCGTTGTTGTTCGTGACCATCAACGATTGGCCCGCTCTCAGTAACCTTTCAGGACAGACAAACAAGGGATACCATGCATGCACGCACTATTTACTTGACACCGATAGTATATACCTGGCAAGCTGCAGGAATAATGTGTACCTGTACCATCGTCGATTTCTTCCGACCAACCATCACTGTCGAAAGAAAGGCAAGCATTTCAAAGGCGAGGCAGATCACCGGAAGAAGCCCGACATGCGTACCGGTGATCACGTACTTGCTATGGTCAATGATTTACACGTAATCTTTGGAAAGGGTCGGCGGACTAGCTGTTCGAATGGCGCCGAGAATCACGCACCCATGTGGAAGAAGAAATCTATATTTTGGGACCTACCCTACTGGAAAGACCTAGAGGTCCGCTCTTCGATCGACGTGATGCATGTGACGAAGAACCTTTGCGTGAACCTGCTAGGCTTCTTGGGCGTGTATGGGAAGACAAAAGATACACCTAAGGCACGGGAGGACCTGCAACGCTTGCACGAAAAAGAGGGCATGCCTCCGAAGCAGTATGAAGGTCCTGCCAGCTATGCTCTTACGAAAGAAGAGAAAGAAATCTTCTTTGAATGCCTGCTCAGTATGAAGGTCCCGGTGGCTTCTCGTCGAATATAAAGGGAATAATAAATATGCCGAGAGAAAAGTTCCATAACCTAAAGTCTCATGACTGCCACGTGATTATGACGCAATCGCTTCCGGTTGCATTGAGGGGCTTTCACCGAAAACGTCCGATTAGCCATTGTGAAGCTATGTGCATTCCTCAATGCAATCTCTCGTAAGGTGATCGATCCAGAAATCATACCAAGGCTAAGGAGTGATGTGGTTCAATGTCTTGTCAGTTTCGAGCTGGTGTTCCCACCATCCTTCTTCAATATCATGACGCACGTCCTAGTTCATCTAATTGACGAGATTGTCATTCTGGGCCCCGTATTTCTACACAATATGTACCCCTTTGAGAGGTTCATGGGAGTCCTAAATAAATATGTCCAGTAATCGCGCTAGGCCGAAGGAAGCATCTCCATGGGCCATCAAGCGAGAGGATGTCATCGGGTTTTTGTTGACTTCATTCCTGGCCTTAAGAAGATAGGTCTCCCTAAATCGCGGTATGAGCGGAGATCGACCGAAAAGGCACGCTTGGAAGGACTCAATAATATGCAGGACGGATATTCTTGGTCTCAAGCACACTACACAACTCTCTGTAACTCTACCTTGGTGACCCCTTATGTCGATGAACACAAGAACAGTCTGCGCCCAAACACCCGAGCAAAGGCGACGATCGGATTACATGTGAACACATCAGACTTTCAGCAGTTGGTTGGAAGCACGTATCAGAGGTGACAACACTGTTTGTGATGAGCTGTACTTGTTGTCTAGGGGGCCATCTTTGACTGTATTGATTTGGAAAGGATACAAGATAAATGGGAATACATTTTACACGATTGACCAAGATCAAAAGAGCACCAACCAAAACAGCGGTGTCCGCTTTGATGCAACAACCCCGAGAGGGGAAAGGACACATATTATGGTTACATAGTGGACATATGGGAACTTGACTACGGACATGATTTTAATGTCCCTTTGTTTAAGTGCAAATGGGTCAATCTGTCAGAGGCGGTGCTGTGTAGACCCACGAAGACGGAATGACAACAGTGGATCTGAAAAATCTTGGGTACACTGACGAACCGTTCGTCCTAGCCAATGATGTGGCACAGGTTATCTATGTGAAGGACATGTCTACTAGACCGAGAAAGAGAAAAGATAAGGAAGCTTAATACATCATACGATGAGCCAAAGCGCCACATAGTTCTTTCAAGAAAAGGGACATCGTGGGAGTGGAGGACAAAGGCAGGACATGTCGAAGATTATGAAAAGTTTCATGAAATTCCTCCTTCAAAGTCAAGGCTGACCAAAGATCCCGATAAATGATGAAGATTATCCATGGTTACGGCGCAATAAGGAAATGACACAAGCGAAGAAAAAGTGAAGACTTTCTCCATAACTATTATGATGATACCATGCCAACTTTGTGGCGATGAGTATGATACCTTGCCAACTTTCAACTTTTTCAGAGTTCATTCGAAATGCTTTAATGTCTTATGGTTCGGCCCTCGTAATAATTAAAAATAGCAACAATAAGTTTTTTGTTGTAAGTAGAAACAAAATAAAATAAATAAATAAAGAAAGAAAACAAAAAAACAAAAATAGTTTTCAAATTTGAAAACTAATGGCACTAACAGAAAGTTTCTAATTTTCCTAAAACTAAAAGCAAAAAGAATTGAAAAATAAAGCAAAAACAAAAGAAAATAAATAATGCAGAAATCAAAACAAAAAACAACAATAAGTATTTTGTTGTAAGTAGAAACAAAATAAAATAAATAAAGCAAGAAAGAAAACAAAAAAACAAAAAAAGTGTTTTCAAATTTGAAAAGTAATGGCACTAACAGAAAGTTTATAATTTTCCTAAAACTAAAAGCAAAAAGAATTAAAAAAAAGAAAAAAAAGAAAATAAATAATGCAGAAAACAAAACAAAAAAACTGGAAAATAAAAATAAAAATAGCAACAATAAGTAAAGAAAAACAAATTCCACCTACTGAGCCACCACAGCCTGAATACGACTAGAAACCCATCCATGGGCCAGGATTCAGGCCCGCAGCAAGGCCAGCAGGCCCATCAGGCATAGCAGTAACAAGTAGGCCCGTAAGCCTGCAATGGAGAGGAGGTTGAGAGGGGTGCGGCAGTGGGGCTTATAAACCACTGCGCGCCCCTCTCAACTAGCGAGGTGGGACTAAACTTTGGCCCCGACGCGTGCAACACAGGGGCCTTTGGTCCTGGTTGGTGGCACCAACCGGGACTAAAGGGGGGGCATTGGTACCGGTTCGTGGCACCAACCGGTACCAAAGGCCGCCGCTTCCCGCCCTTTGGACTGCCGAAAAAGAGGCCTTTGGTCCTGGTTGGTGGCACCAACCGGGACTAAAGGGTGCATTAGTCTCGGTTGGTTTCACGAACCGGGACCAATGGCTTTGCTATATAAGCAAACACTTTGCAAAAATTCAGAATCTCATCATGATTGCCCCCGACGACGCTGAACCGCCTCCTCGACGCCGCCAGTTGCTCCACTCGCCGTCGCCGCTGCCGCCGCCGCCAAGGCCGTCGCCCTCAACCAGCGCCGTCCTCCTCGCCCGGCCTCCCGAGCCAGCGCCCGTCCCGCCCCAGCTGCCCCGAGCCCTGCCTCGTCGTCCCGCCCAGCGCCGGCGCCTCGCCGCCCCCACCGTCGCGATCGTCATCTAGTCGCCCCCGCTGTGAGCCGCCGTGCCGCACTGGCTCTGTTTTTTTTCACTTTTATTAGTCTAATTTTTTTGTTCATATATATAATGCATATGTGTATGTATGTGGCTATGTGTATGTAGATGTTCAAAATGTATAAAAAATTGTTGAGCATGTTTTTCTTTATATATGTATTTTTTGTTCATATGTGTATTAATGTTTTCATATATGCAAAAGATAGAGTTTTAGGAAAGTTAGGTTTTTTTCTGTTCATAGATTTTTTGGTGATATTAATTATTGTAGAAATATGCAAATGTTTGTATATTCATATGAACAATGCATTAGGCAAAACCTTTGTTTTTTTTCGAAATTTTCTATTTGAATTTTTTTTTGAAACAAGCAATACTAAAAGAATGAGAGGAAAAAGGAAAATAAGAAGAGGAAGAAAGGAGAATAAGAGGAGAGGAAGAAGAGGAGAAATAAATAAGAAGAGGAAATAAGAAGAAAAAGAAGAGGAGAAGAAGAAAAATAGAATATTTCTATTTTTCTTCTTCTCCTCTATTCCTTTCTTCTTCTCCTCTTTTTTTTTCTTCTTCCTCTTTTCTTCCTTTTCCTTATTTTCCTTTCTCGCGAGAAGAAGAAAAAGAAGAGTAGAAGAAGACAAAGGAATAGAGGAGAAAGAAGAAACTTCAACACGAGGGGGGGGGGGTACCGATACCCCCTCCCCGATAACATTATTTTCCCATGTATATGTATGTCGCGTCGTTGTCGATATAACCCCCTCGAGATAACTTCGACATGAGGGGCGGTCGATATATATACCCCCTCTCGACCGTGATAACTTATACAACGGCAGCACCCCCCTCGGCCCTCTCGCTCGACCAAAACTCTCGAGGACACCCAAACCCTAGAGAGAAAACGATGTTGGTCTCCTACCCCCTCCCGCCGCGCCCCTACCCGACAAATTAACTCTCTCGAGGCCACCCAAATTAACCCTTGAAGCGTTGTGTCGAGGCGACCCCAAACCCTAGAGAGAAAATGATGTTGGTCTCCTACCCCCCTCCCGTCGCGCCCCTACCCGACAAATTAACTCTCTCGAGGCCACCCAAATTAACCCTTGAAGCGTTGTGTCGAGGCGACCCCAAACCCTAGAGAGAAAACGATGTTGGTCTCCTACCCCCTCCCGCCGCGCCCCTACCCGACAAATTAACTCTCTCGAGGCCACCCATACTAACGTGATTCCTTATTGTGATTAGCTAGCTAGTTCTCGTTTGCCACTAATATATATATATATATATATATATATATATATATATATATATATATATATATATATATATATATATATATATATATACATCTGTACCATGTTTGAATAATAATTGACATGTTGTAAATATTTGCAGAAACTATGAAGCACTCCCGAGACGAAGAAACAGAAGCGATGTTGGGGCACATAATCGCACAAGGAAGTGATGAAGTTGCGTCATTTCTCAATGACACCGGACTGGGTGAAGAAGAGGGCTATGTTCATGATGGCTTCGACCCATCAATGCCGGTACAAGAAGAGGACTATGTTCATGATGGCTCCGGTGACACAATGGAGGTACAAGGAAGGAGACCGTCTTGATTGCTCCGTGACCGAACCGAGTCCGCCAGGTATATATTAATTAGTTAAGCCCGTGCTGACTAGTTAATTGATGCATCCATTGTTTTGGTATATGTACACATATTAATTAATCTCGTCTTTCTTCCTTATAATTTCTAGCCCTCCGGATCGAGCACAACTTCGGTAAGGAGACGAGGCCCGAAAAAAAAAGTTGAGCTCGGATGAAAAGTTTGAGATCATAGAAATCGCGCCCGACGGCGAACCGATTGAACCCATGCGGACAAGGAAGGCATTTTCTGCTCAGTGCGGGGTTCTTGTTAGGGACAAGATTCCGATCAGCATCCATCAATGGTATAAACCTAAGGAGGAAGACCCTAAGGTGTCTTATGTCAATGATATGCAGAAAGAAGATCTTTGGACTGAGCTGAAGGCAAATTTCACCCTACCGCCAGAGGAGGATCCGGAGAAGCCAGTCAAAGAGCAATTAATCAAGTCTTGTGCTCTTAAGGAGATGGCAACCCTAATGAGGAGGTGGAGGAAAGAGCTGAACCAGTTTGTCAAGAAAGATAAGACACCAGAATTCATCGGCAAATATGAGAAGATCAAAGATCACTGGCCCGGATTTGTGGCCCACAAGACATCAGAAAAGATTAAGAAGATGTCGGCGAAAAACAAGCAAAATGCTGCGAAGAAGAAGCTTCACCATCGCACGGGGTCAGGTGGCTACCTCAAAGCCCGGCCTAAGTGGTGCAAGGCTGAGCATGATCTGCTTGATAAAGGGATCGAGCCAGAGACAATGTCTTCGCGATCGTTGCGGACTTGGTTCTTCGGGCTGGCGGAACCTTGGACCTGTAATGAGGAAGTGCAGTGGGACGGACGAGCAATCGCAAATACCAGTCAGGAAGCTTCGACACTATATCGATGCAGCGCAGCGAGGGACGTTCCTTCCAAACAGGAGAAGGACGAGCTCACAATGGTCCTTGGGAATCCCGAGCACCTGGACGGACACGAGGCACGCCAGCTCCCTTTCGTGGAAGGTTGGTTTCCGGACACAGGGGTTACAAAACCCACGAGAGGAGGAAGAAAGCGGAGCAGGACCAACTGCAGCGCTGCACGAAAGGGTAATGGGGCTAGAGGAACGAGAAGAGGAACGAGAAGCAGCAGATCGCAGTAAACGACCTGCCGAAGCTTCCCCCCAAGCAACCCCACCATCTCAGCGGAGAAGCAGCGTGGCTTCCACCGAGCTGCTTCAGCCGGAGCATGTTTTGACGGCTCCTGCCGGCTATCCCGTGGATGGTATCACGGAGTCTCAAAGTTGCCACATTATGGCGCGATGGATGACTTTGAAGGTCAAGGCGGCTGTTGGCCAAGTTTATCCTAGTGGACCCGGCACAACTTATCACTGCCAGCCGATTCCATAAGGATATGCTAAGGTGATGGTGGATGAAATAACGGAGGGATTTGAGGACCTCCCGCTTGACCACCCTACCGGTGAAGGGGAGACTAGGCTGGGTTATGCTCTGAAGACTCCATGCCTATGGCGGAAGGTGCTCATCAACCTTCCGAACTGGACGCCTCCGCCTCCTCCTCCTCCTCCGGTGAGTCAGGGCACTCCGCCTCCTCCACCACCTCCTCCTCCGGCGAGTGACGACCAGGGCACGTGTGGCGGCACTCCGCCTCCTTCTCCGGCGCGTGGCGACACTCCGCCTCCTTCTCCGCCTGCGCTGGCGCGCCCGAGCAGCCAGCCTCCTCCTTCTCCGCCTCGTCAGCAAGGGCGGAAGAGACCCGCCACCGCTCCGGCTGCTCCGGCGCGTCGTAGTCCTTCTCCTCCGCCTCGTAAGCAAGCAAAAAGAAGACATCCGCTCCGCTCGCTCTGTCGGCGTCTAGCAGTACAGCCAAAGGCGGGAGGAAATACAGATACGGTCCTTCTCTGAAGACTCCAGAGAAGTTACCGTACGAGAGGACCGAGGAGGAAAACGCGAAGATCGCGCAGACCGAAGTGGATCCGGTGAAAGCGAAGCGCACTCGCTGCCCCGAGGAAACCGCAAAGTCTCCGCCAAGAACCAACTATGAGCGCATTCTTGAGCAGACATATCTCCAAGCGGAGCGGTCGGAAATCTTGTCGGACATCAAAGAGCAAAAGAACGAGCAGCTAAGAAAAAATTGACCAGCTCGGCGAACAAGCAAACCAATCGTGCCCCCGCTCAATGTGTCTAGCGGCAACATAAATCGCTAATGTTCCGGATGGTGGCGGTTATGGCAATCTACAAGATTACACGCTCGACGATGCACTTCCTGAATACATGAAGGTGGACGAACACGATATCTGAGTACGGGAAGCCTCTCGTCAAAGATGAAAAATCTCTAACAACGATGATGCGAAGATTCCATACTTGGTACATGAAAACCTGCGAGAGAGTCGGGGGACGAATTGTTTGTATCTGAACATTAAAGACGAGCACGACCTCGTTGGAACTGATCTGTTGTGTGTTCCATTTGAGGAGTTCTTCGTGTTCTTCAATCAAAAGGCCATCGATAAATTAACGGTCTTTTGCTACTGCTGTAAGTACTATTTCTGTCATTAAGTCTCTATATATAGCTCGGCTCTTTCATTGCATGTATTTATAATTAATTATCCTCAATATATTATGCAGATTGAAGATCGTCGAGTGCAAAAAATGAAATCTATGATATTGGGTTCATTAACACAAATATCATAGATGTATTCTGGTTGAAAAGCACATCAAAGAGGCCGAGGACAACTTGCTACAATCGTTGATGAAAAATCAAAACAAAGATACCATACTCTTTCCTTATAACGGCAAGTGAGTGTTACTGATCGTTTGCATATTCGGTTTCGCTTATTACTCGAGCGAGGTTATAGTAATGTAATTGATGAGTTATGCATGCGTGCGCAGGTTCCACTATATTCTTCTAGAGATTAAGCTTGAGCGTGGACTAGTAACCGTCTTAGACTCGAGACGGAAAGATCCCAGCACCTATGTGGACATGACTGAAATGCTCAGCAAGTAAGTTCAATTAACCGATCATTATCGCACCATAGCGGCAACTTTTTGTTCATTTCCTGATATCTCAAGTAATAATAATTATTTTCTTTGTCTTGCAGGGTTTGGAAACAGTTCACCGCAAAAGCTCCGGGACTGCCGAAGGAGCTGCGATATATATACCCGAAAGTAAGTACTACTGGCTAGCTAGTTGTGCGTATCTCCCGTTGATTCTATAGCTATACTTTCATCAATGCCATTTATAATGCTTCATTATATGTTTGATTGACCTCTATTTCTCGTAAAGTGCTTGTGGCAGGAACAAGGGAATGATTTCTGTGGATACTACGTGTGCGAGTTCATCTACAACGCGACTTTGAAAAACAAGCGGGGCTACTCTCCAAGACAATATGAAGTGCGTAAGCAATTAATAATATATTCACAATTTCATTTTATTACACCATCATTTCTGTTGAATTTCATTCATATATATGTATTAATTAACCCCCTTCTTCAAATTAGACGTGGCAGACGCGGAATGAACTCCTAGAACCAGATCGCATTAAAGCAATTCAAGAGGAATTGGCGGGATTCTTTCTTGACCACGTCATCAATAAAGCCGGAGAATACCATGTGGAAGTTGATTTCAAATGCTAGGGGACTGTAATTGACAGATCTTATATATTGTACATGTATATAGCCAGTAGCGTCGGACGTACATGATACGAAAACTTGTTTTAAATTGTTCGACCAATCTCTCGGAGAAGGAGAGGTCGATCGATCATTTCTCTCGGTATGCATGACGAACTTCTGTACTCGATGGTTCCCTTCATTTTCTTACTAGCTAGCGTGTCGAGGGCTATATGTATATAGTACATAGCGTCGACCAAGCACGGACGAAAGAGAGGACACTTCTCTCTATTAATTAGCTAGCTAACACAATATATGAAACACCTAAATTAACCCCCAAAACCCCCACCCCCCTTAAAAAAAACAAAAACCCCAGCCACTTAAATGCTGACGTGTGGATGCCTATTGGTCCCGGTTGGTGCCACCAACCGGGCCCAAAGGCCCCCCTGCCTGGGCTCGGCGCACCGGCCACGTGGAGGACCATCTGTCCCGGTTCGTGTTAGAACTGGGACTAAAGGGGGGAGGTATTAGTAACGACCCATTAGTCCCGGTTCATGAACCGGGACTAAAGGCCCTTACGAACCGGGACTAATAGGTGTTTTTCTACTAGTGTTACTAAATTCTATAAAAACCTCTTTGGACACCCTGAAGAGTCTAATATCTCCTTGAGAGATATTGAAATGGCTAAAATAAAAGCTCAGGACAAAGAGGAGTTACTGTCCCCTTTTTCCTTAGATGAAATTCAGCAAGTAGTTTTTGGTATGAAGAAAAATAAAAGCCCAGGACCTGATGGGTTCCCTGCTGACTTTTATCAAGATTTTTGGGATTTGGTCAAGTGGGATTTGAAAGCCTTAGTTGAGGGGTTTGCTAAAGGAGAGATCAATATTGCCAGGCTTAACTATGGCATTATTACCCTAGTCCCCAAAACCAATGATGCCAGACAAATTCAAAAATTCAGGCCTATATGCCTGTTAAATGTGAGCTTCAAGATTATTACAAAAGTTCTAATGAACAGACTGACCAAATGTGTTGCACATGTCATCTCCAGAACACAAACTGCATTTATCAAAGGGAGATACATTATGGAAGGAGTGGTTATTCTACACGAAGCCTTGAACACTTTCCATAGAGACAAAGAAGATGCTTTAGTCTTTAAAGTTGATTTTGAAAAAGCATATGATAAAATCAAATGGCCCTTTGTTATACAGATGCTAAAACTGAAAGGTTTCCTAGACAAATGGTGTGATTGGGTAATGGAGACAATGAGAGGAGGGCATGTAGGAGTCAAGGTAAATGATGAGATTGGTCCTTTTTTCAAAACCTATAAAGGTTTGAGACAGGGAGATGCTATGTCACCATTGCTTTTTGATGTGGCTGCGGATGCCCTAGCCTCTTTAATGAATAATGCTCTAGAATTGGATATTGTTAAGGGAGTCCTTAAAAAATGATAATAAGGGTGTTAATATGTTACAATCTCTGTTGGAAAAGGCAGTGTCTAGGAGGCGCTTAGGCACGCCTAGGCGCTAGGCAATGGCCAAACATGTAACACCCTGGATGTAAACTTCCCCTTTTTGGGCAATATATCATTTCACCTCATCCAATTCTTGTGGGTTCTTGTCATGTTTGGTCTCATGCTGTTTTGGTTGTGTTGGGTTTTCTTTTCTTTGTTTGCTCCTTTTGCCATATTGCATTTGTGCCTATTGTCTCTTGCATTCCCCTTCTTGTCATGTGATTGTGGATGTGCATGTCATATGGTTGTGGTTTTCCCTTGCATGTCATGTGGGTGCATGTTTCTTCCTCTCTTGCATTTACCATCCCCTCCTTCCCTCTACTTCCTTCTCTTTCATTGCCATATATTCCCTCCTTCAATTGATGTTCATCTTCTCCTTAAAAGTCTTGCTTGTTACACTAAACCTCTCTGCCCTAAAATCCCCTCATTTAAAGTTGTTATGGTTAGGTTCAAAAATGGCACAAGTTTGAAGCATTTCCAAACTTGCATTATTTTTCTACCTTTAAAAATGTCCATTACATTTTATTTAAATAGAGGAGAATTCCAGGAGTGTGGGAATATTTTCCTTTCACTCTAAGTCTTTTCTTTTCTCCCTGTACTTCTTTTCTCTCCCCTTTTTTTTATTTTTGAAAAAGGAAAAAGGAAAAGAGGGCAGCAGCTGCAGTGGCAGCCCAGCCACTCCTCTCCACCTGGGCCTCGGCCTCCCGAGCCGGCCCAGCTCCCCAGCAGCCGCAGCCCAGGGAGCAGGCGTGCCAGCCCGCGCCGGTTGCCTCTCTCTGTCTTCGCTCACCCGCGCCCGCCATACCCCCGCTTAGCCCCTTCCACGTGGCAGCACCGGCCCCGCCTGGCAGCGAGCGCCCAGTGCTCCGCACCCGCCTTTTCTCTCCCTCTCGTCGCCATCGCCATGGGGACCCCGGAGCACGAGAGAGCACGAGCACGTCTCCGTCGCCCTAGCCCCCTTCTTATCCCCCTCCGCGTCAAGATCGAACCCTAGGGTTCCCCTCTCCCTCTCGCCGCCGCCGCCAGGTGAGATTTCCACCCGAATCGCCGCCCCGCTCGGTCCCGGGCGCATCTGGGAGCGCGCCACGTCGCCGGCGTGCTCTCCGGCCACCCCGACCCGGCGGCCCTTGTACAACTACTTCCTCGTCGTCGACTACGACCGCGACGTCGACTACGGAGGCCCGGTTCGCCAAGTCCGACGACGCCCTGCTCTGTCTTCTTCTCGGCCAGGAAATCCGGCGATCTTCAGAGGTCGATCCCGTCGCCGTCAGCCCGTCCCCATCGCAGTTTCCGTGTCCTAGGGTAAGGAGGTATACCCCTCTTCCTCCCTGCTCCTCCCTGTCGCCGTTAGTTCGCCGTAGTGTAGGGTCCGGCCCGTGTCTTCGTCGCGCTCGCCATGCTCCGGTGTGATAGCAGTTTTGGGTTCAGAGTAGTGCCTGCGGCGTAGTTGCCCTAGCCACGCCGGCTTGTTCCATCTTGGTCCGTGGTGCTCCCGTGCGCATCCAGCCTTGTCCGAGGGCGCAGAGCCTCAGAGCCGCCGTTGTCTCGCCGGAGATCGGTGTTCTCCTCTGTTTTTAGTTCAGCCTGGTAGATTAGTCAAGTGGCCAGCTTCGCGCATCTTGTCGAACTCCCTTCCCTAGTCGAGCTGGTCGACTGCCCGCTCTTCCACCGCGGCGACCTGGGTTCGAACCCCAGGCGCGCCACTCCCCCCTTTTTGTTTTCTGTTTTAGTTTTCTCCGGTGCGTTCTCTCTGCATCTTCAGTAGTTAAGCCCCGAGGCCTCCTCCTTTGTCAGTCACCGCGCACCAGCCCAGTGGTAGCAGGGGAGGGTTTCCACCAGGGAGACCCGGGTTCGAATCCCCCCCTGGGGCTCTTTTTCTTCCCCTTTTAAGCCTGTTTCACCTCTGTCTCTATGACAGTGGGCCTACCCTGTCAGCCTCTTCCATGTGCATATTTTATTTCTTTTCCCCTAGTTTCCATATCTGGTTTGATTCCATTGCTGTTTTGGGCAAGTCCAAATCTGGACATTTCCAAATCTGGAAATTGCCTATTCTGCCTACTTCCTTTTTAGGCAGGCTTTAACTTGTTGTTTTTGCGATGTTTTCCCTAATGCAACCCTAACATATTATATATGTTTTTGGGGTAGAAAAATCCCACCAACTCAGTGGTGTCATTGGTTTTGCATTTGGGCAAGTTTGTGTTCATGTCTTTTGCATCATGGTTATGTGTTGTCTTCCATGTGCATATTTATTTGTCTTGTGCTATGTTGTAGTTTGCACACATGCATGGCTTGGTTTCTTCATGTTGTTATCGTAGGTTTCTCACCATTCTTGTTTTGCCCGTCATATCCAATCCGTGCACCCGCTTCGGTGATTCTATATCGATTTCTAACGAAATCATCTCATCTTTCCGATGGCATGCTTGGTTTGCCAAGATGATGCCTAGTCTTTCATTTACCATCCGGAGTGCTCTTAAGCATAGCCTATCACATCTTGCATATCATGTCATGTTTTGCATCATGTTGATTGTGCATTGCACCGTGATTTATTGTGGTTCCTTGTTTTGTTGTTGTTTTGGGTAGAGCCGGGAGACGAGAACGCTTACGAGGAACCTGTTGAGAACGTTTTCGAGGATCAAGCTTTCGACAACTCTGAGAACATTGCAGGCAAGATGATCATACCCTCGAAATCACTTCTATCTTTGCTATGCTAGTTGCTCGCTCTTTTGCTATGCCTATGCTGCGATGCCTACCACTTGCTATATCATGCCACCCACATTGCCATGTCAGCCTCTAACCATCCCTTCCTAGCAAACCGTTGATTGGCTATGTTACCGCTTCGCTCAGCCCTCTTATAGCGTTGTTAGTTGCGGTGAAGCTGGAATTTGTTCCTTGTTGAACATGGAGTTGTTGTTCCTCTTTGGAACATGTTTACTTGTTGGGGATATCACAATATATATATATCTCGCTATGTTTAACACATCTATATACTTGGTAAAGGGTGGAAGGCTCGGCCTTATGCCAGTGTTTTGTTCCACTCTTGCCACCCTAGTTTCCGTCATACCGGTGTTATGTTCCTTGACTTTATGCGTTCCTTACGGTTGGGTGATTTATGGGACCCCTTGACAGTTCGCTTTGAATAAGACTCGTCCCAAAGAAGGCCCAACATTGGTTTTACCATTTGCCACCTAAGCCTTTTCCCCGGGTTTCGCGAGCCCGAGGGTCATCTTATTTTAAACCCCGGGCCGGTGCTCCTCGGCGTTGGTCCAAACTAGAGCACCGTCTTGGGACCATTCCTTGGCAACATGGATTACGTCGGTTCTGACGCTTAGCTTATCCGGTGTGCCCTGAGAACGAGATATGTGCAGCTCCTATCGGGATTTGTCGGCACAGTCGGGTGGTCTTGCTGGTCTTGTTTTATTGCTGTCGAAATGTCTTGTAGTCCGGGATTCCGAGATTGATCGGGTCTCCCCGGATAGAAGGAATAATCCTTCGTTGACCGTGAGAGCTTATAATGGGTTAAGTTGGGACACCCCTGCAGGGTAATATCTTTCGAAAGCCGTGCCCGCGGTTATGAGGCAGATGGGAATTTGTTAATGTCCGGTTGTAGATAACACAAAGATGACCTCAAATAAAATACACCTCAACCGCGTGTGTAACCGTGATGGTCTCTTCTCGGCGGAGTCCGGGAAGTGAACACGGTGTTGGAGTTATGCCTGACGTAAGTAGTTCAGGATCACTTCTTGATCAATACTAGTTTCACGACCGTGCCTTGCTTCTCTTCTCGCTCTCTTTTGCGATATAGCCACCTTATATGCTAGTCGCTTGCTGCAGCTCAACTTTACTACCATGTCCTCCCTAAAGCTTAAATAGTCTTGATCTCGTGGGTGTGAGATTGCTGAGTCCCCGTGACTCACAGATACTTCCAACACAGTTGCAGGTTCCGATGAGGCCAGTGCAGATGATTCCACCGAGCTCAAGTGGGAGTTCGACGAGGAACGTGGTCGTTACTATGTTTCGCTTCAGATGATCGATAGTGGTGCCCAGTTGGGACGATTCGGGGATCTGTGATAGCATGTGGGGTATCTTCTTTATTTTGGTTCCGTAGTCGGACCTTGAGTGTACTCTGAATGATGTATGTTTATTTTTGAACTGTGTGAAGTGGCGATTGTAAGCCAACTATGTACCTTTCTCCCTTAAATTATTACATGGGTTGTGTGAAGATTACCTCACTTGCGACATTGCTTTCAATGCGGTTATGCCTCTAAGTCGTGCCTCGACACGTGGGAGATATAGCCGCATCGGGGGCGTTATAAGTTGGTAATCAGAGCCTTCCCCGACTTAGGAGCCCCCTACTAGATTGTTTGCTGACGTTGTTGAGTCTAGAATGGAAATGTTTTGAGTCTTAGGATTATATATATCGAGAGATAGGAATTCTTTTGCTTCCCATTCCTTCGACCTTCCGGTGAGGTCTCCGACGAGAGTTTTGACTCTTCTCTTCTCAAATTTCACTAAAATTTTTTTAGGATCACGTGGGTATCTTGGAATCGTTCGATGGTTTTGTGACGAGAACATTGTTCTTGGTGCCTCCCGACATTTAGGGGTTGTGGCGGTGTCCCGGGAGTTGAGCTCCGAGATGTTGTCGTCACAATTTTATCGTTGCAGTTCTCGAATACGAGTTTTGCCGACATCGAAATCTCTTTTGTGCAGTTGTTGGTGAGATAACCCCGATAGCCCAAGATCTTGTGGCGAAAAGGGAGTATTGCCATGACTTGCATAACGGATGTTTTTCAAGGTCGAGGTACACGATTTCCGAGGATTTCTTGGTTATGTGTTGACGGATGGATACAATTGGATCTAGGTATTGTTAGTTTGGGTGATATATTTTGTGTCCCTGTATCCCCAACACCAGATTGCATAACCAGAAAGTTTGGGAGTTTATAGGTGGGAATTCTAGTAGCTTACGGGATATTCTTTCCGGCGGATGTATGATTTGAGATTGGGGTTCAACGCTTAGTGGTCCGCTCTTTCACGGTCGATTCTGATGGTCGCGAGACGCCTTAAAGAATCCTTGGCTATGCTGATTCGGGACGCCTTGTTAGTCATTCGTGACGTCCGCTATACGTCGTGCCCGTGTGAGCCCCACCACGAACACTTTGAGCGAAATCTCTATCATGTGTTTGTTCCGGCTCATTTTAGCAGCCAACCTTTTGTTTTCAGTTGTGATATTCGATTTGTTTCTAAGTCAGATGTTGTTTCCATATTCCTTATCTAAGTGGCTTCTCACCTTATTGGACGTGTGATGATTAACTTTGGAATTCATTCGTTCTTTCTTGTTCGAATGTTTATTGTGAAGACTATATGTTGCAATTTCTTTCCGTTGATTCTACTTATCATTTGTCTATCAAAGGACTAACGGATGTCACCCTCTTCAGGATGGCTCCGCCAACGCGTCTGAATCCGGATCGCAATGATGGGGATCAGTCGAATCCTCCACCTCCACCTCCGCCTCCGCCTCCAGAAGCCTGGCAAGCTATCATGGCAGCCACCAATGCCAATGCTCAGATGATTTTGCAGCTCTTGCAAGAACGTACTCAGGGGCAAGGCAATCAAGGCAATCAAGGTCAAGGCAACAATCAGCCACACTTTGCTACTCTCGATCGGTTTCTCGCTAATCACCGAAGTCTTTCGGTTTACGTGTTGAGGCAACAGACGCGATGATTGGTTAGTGGATATCTGCAAGCACTTTGATCAGTAGCAATGTCGGACTCGAGGACTTTGTCAAGTTTGCATCGTTTCAACTCAAAGATCAAGCTGCTGAGTGGTTCCAGCAATCAGAGATTCCAGAGGAGGTCGTGTCATTACAGGATGAGTTCCGCCGTGATTTCGAGCTCATCACATTCAAGAGTGTTGTGGAGAGCAAGCGTGAGGAGTTCCGCAATCTCAAGCAAGGCACCTTGTCTGTCTATCAATACAATATCCAGTTCCGAAGCTCGCTTCGTTTTGCTAAGCAAGATGTACCGATGAAAGGAGTATGATCTATCGATTCAGGGCGGTCCGAGAGAGGATCTGCAATTACCTCTTGTGCTGTTTGAGCGGATAAGTATGATGATTTCTACAACATGGCACTCAAGCAAGAACAAGCACAACTCAAGTGCGAGGCTTCTAAGAAGAGAATCAGGACGCAGATTCAGTCCTCCTCGTCCTCTCAAGTGGCAGCCAAGCAGCAGAAGTTTTATCTGCCCCTCCTCCGTTCCGTCGGCCTTACCGGCGAGAAGAACTCAGGTGGCCGTGGATCTTCCCACCCACCCAACCCAAGCTATCGTAACAAGTCTAATTCTCAAGCTCCAAGGTCAAGTGCTCCTTACCACCGTCCGCTTTCGAGGTCACTTGCAACAAGTGTCGCAGAAGGGTCACTATCTTGAACAAGTGCTTCAACCAGAGGCGTCTTCCGCCTCCTCCTCTGTGAAATCTTCCAAAGCAATGCGGTGGTCAAGCACAATCCAAAGTCTGCAAGGTGAACATGATGAATGCAGCTCAAGCAGAGGATTCTTCCGATGTGATCATGGGTAATCTTCCGATTAATGATATTCTGCTAAAGTCTTATTTGATCTTTGGTGCATCGCATTGTTTCATGTCTAGATCTTTTGTTGCAAAGCATGATTTCATTTCGAAATGTTGGAAAAACCCTTGGGAGTTGTTTCTCCAGCCTCTTCTATGAGGGCTACCACAAGAATTCGGATGTTTCTATCAAGATGGGTGATTATAGATTTCGGCTAAACCATTTGTTCTTGGTGACTCGGACATTGATCTTATTCTCGGAATGGATGGCTTTATCGGACAAAGCTCAGCTTGATTGTGCTGCCAGGAAATTCATTTGACTCATTCTTCTAATGATGTGATCATCTATGCCTCTCGTGATGAAACTATTGGTTGTTTTCTCTCAATGAGAAGGGCGAATTGAATGCCATCTCTCGATTCGATCGTTTGTGAGTACCAAGATGTCTTTCCGGAAGAGCTTCCGGTATGCCACCTCATCGGCCGCTTGAGTTCGTTATCGATCTTGAGCCCGCATTGAACCCGTTTGCAAGCGTCCATATAAGCTTGGACCTGATGAGCTGAGGGAATTGAAGAAGCAGCTCGATGAACAAGAGCGTCTGGGTTTGATCAGACCGAGTTCATCTCCCTGGGGTTGTGGTGTTCTTTTGTCGGAAGAAGGATGGCTCGGACCGACTTTGCGTCGATTACCGTCCATTGAATAAGAAGACAATCAAGAACAAGTATCCACTTCCCAACATCAATGAGCTTTTCGAGCAACTCAAAGGTGCTACGGTGTTCTCTAAGCTTGACCTTCGATGGGGTATCATCGATTCGCATTCGTGAACAAGATATTCCCAAGACAAGATTCGAACAAGCTTTGGTTCTTATGAATATCTTGTCATGTCTTTCGGCCTCGTCAATGCTCCTCCAACTTTCTCTCGGATGATGAACTTCATATTCAATCCTTACACCAATGAATTCGTCTTGGTCTATCTTGATGATATCTTGGTCTTCTCCAAGAATAAGAAGGATCATGCCAAACATTTGCGATTGGTGCTGGACAAGCTCGAGAGTACCGGTTCTATGCTAAGTTCTCCAAATGTGAATTTGGCTTGATGAAGTGCTTTATCTTGGTCATATCATCTCTCGCCAAGGGCATCGCTGTTGATCCCGAGAAGGTGTCCAATTGTCAATTGGGAACCTCCTCGAATGTCAAGCAGCTCCGCAGACTTTCTTGGTCTTGCAAGCTATTGCGAAGGTTTGTTGAGAACTTCTCCAAGATTGCAAAGCCTCTTTCCAACCTCCTCGAAGCAGGTGAAGTATGTCGGTCTCCCGAGTGTGACGTTGCTTTCAAGACTCTCAAAGAGAAACTCGTCACAGCTCCTGCTCGACTCCTCCGATGAATCCAAGCCTTATGAAGTGTTCTGTGATGCTTCTCTTCAAGGTCTCGGTCTGTGTTAATGCAAGAGAAGAGAGTTGTGGCTTATACCTCTCGCCATTGAAGCCCAACGAGAAGAACTACCCCACTCACGATCTTGAGTTGGCGGCGATTGTCCATGCTTTGATTACTTGGAGACATCTCTTGTTGGGAAGGAAAGTGGACATTTTCACCGATCACAAGAGTCTCAAGTACATCTTCACTCAGCCCAACCTCAACCTCAGCAGACTCGATGGGTCGAAATGATTCAAGAGTACAACCCAAGTATTGAGTATACTCGGGCAAAGCCAATGTCATTGCAGACGCTTTGAGCAGAAAGCTATCGCAACAGTCTAATCCTCAAGCCCTTTCACCGGATCTCGTGAATCTTTCCGCAAGCTGAATCTTCAAGTTGTTCCTCAAGGCTTTCTTGCCAACCTCATAGTCTCTCCTACTTTGGAAGATCAGATTCGTGAGGCTCAACTTCTGGATACCATGGTGAAGAAAGTGAAACGTGGTATCGACAAGGGCATTTCCAAGTACAAGTGCTTCCGTGTTGATGACAAAGACACTCTGTTCTTTGAGGACCGGATTGTGGTTCCTAAGGGTGATCTGAGAAAAGTCATTATGAACGAGGCTCACAATTCGCTTCTATCCATTCATCCTGGAAGTACGAAGATGTACCATGACCTCAAGCAGTCATATTGGTGGACTCGAATGAAGCGAGAAATTGCTCAATTCGTGAATGAGTGTGATGTCTGCAGAAGAGTGAAAGCAGAACACCAAAGACCAGCTGGTCTCCTTCAACCTCTTGCTATTCCTGAATGGAAGTTTGATCATATTGAAATGGACTTCGTCACTGGCTTTCCAAAGTCCAAGCGTGGAAATGATGCTATCTTCGTTGTTATTGACAAGCTTACTAAAGTGGCTCATTTTCTTCCTATCAAAGAATCCATCACCGCAGCTCAGTTGGCAGAGCTTTACACCTCCAGGATTGTCTCCTTGCACGGTATTCCTCAAGTGATCTCTTCAGACCGTGGCAGCATCTTTACCTCTAAGTTCTGGGAGTCTTTTCAGAAGGCCATGGGCACCAGCATTCGTTTCAGCACAGCTTTCCATCCTCAAACAAGTGGCCAAGTCGAGCGAGTTAATCAAATTCTTGAAGATATGCTCAGGGCTTGTGTCATTTCCTTCGGTATGAAGTGGGAAGATTGTCTTCCATATGCCGAGTTCTCTTACAACAACAGCTTCCAAGCGAGTTCGGGCAAGGCCCCATTCGAAATTCTCTATGGCAGAAAGTGCCGTACTCCTCTCAATTGGTCTGAGACAGGTGAACGCCAACTTCTTGGCAATGACTTGATCACAGAAGCAGAAGAAATGTGCAAGGTCATTCGTGAGAATCTCAAAGCCGCGCAATCGCGCCAGAAGAGCTATTATGATGATAAGCACCGTGATGTGACTTTTGAAATCGGAGACCATGTCTACCTCGCGTCTCTCAATGAAAGGCACTCGTCCGCCCGGTATCAAAGGGAAGCTTGCCCCTAGATACGTGGGTCCTTTCAAGATCATTGGGAAAAGAGGCGATCTCGCCTATCAACTTGAGCTTCCTTCCAACTTTGCAAATGTGCACGATGTGTTTCACGTGTCACAGCTTCGCAAGTGCTTCAAGACTCCTGAACGCACTATCAACTTCGAAGAGATTGACCTTCAAGAAGATCTCTCTTATCGTGAGCACCCGTTGCTATTCTTGAAGAAACCGAGCGCAAGACTCGCAACAAGTCAATCAAATTCCTGAAAGTGAAGTGGTCACACCATTCCGACCGAGAAGCTACCTGGGAGCGCGAGGATCACCTCCGTTCTGAGTATCCGGAGTTCTTTCAGTCCTAGATCTCGGGACGAGATCCTCTTGTAGTGGTGGAGTGTTGTAACACCCTGGATGTAAACTTCCCCTTTTTGGGCAATATATCATTTCACCTCATCCAATTCTTGTGGGTTCTTGTCATGTTTGGTCTCATGCTGTTTTGGTTGTGTTGGGTTTTCTTTTCTTTGTTTGCTCCTTTTGCCATATTGCATTTGTGCCTATTGTCTCTTGCATTCCCCTTCTTGTCATGTGATTGTGGATGTGCATGTCATATGGTTGTGGTTTTCCCTTGCATGTCATGTGGGTGCATGTTTCTTCCTCTCTTGCATTTACCATCCCCTCCTTCCCTCTACTTCCTTCTCTTTCATTGCCATATATTCCCTCCTTCAATTGATGTTCATCTTCTCCTTAAAAGTCTTGCTTGTTACACTAAACCTCTCTGCCCTAAAATCCCCTCATTTAAAGTTGTTATGGTTAGGTTCAAAAATGGCACAAGTTTGAAGCATTTCCAAACTTGCATTATTTTTCTACCTTTAAAAATGTCCATTACATTTTATTTAAATAGAGGAGAATTCCAGGAGTGTGGGAATATTTTCCTTTCACTCTAAGTCTTTTCTTTTCTCCCTGTACTTCTTTTCTCTCCCCTTTTTTTTATTTTTGAAAAAGGAAAAAGGAAAAGAGGGCAGCAGCTGCAGTGGCAGCCCAGCCACTCCTCTCCACCTTGGCCTCGGCCTCCCGAGCCGGCCCAGCTCCCCAGCAGCCGCAGCCCAGGGAGCAGGCGTGCCAGCCAGCGCCGGTTGCCTCTCTGTCTTCGCTCACCGCGCCCGCTCATACCCCGCTTAGCCCCTTCCACGTGGCAGCACCGCCCCGCTCGGTGGCGGCGCCAGTGCTCCGCACCGCCTTTCTCTCCTCTCGTCGCCATCGCCATGGGGACCCGAGCACGAGAGAGCACGAGCACGTCTCCGTCGCCCTAGCCCCCTTCTTATCCCCCTTCGCGTCAAGATCGAACCCTAGGGTTCCCCTCTCCCTCTCGCCGCCGCCGCCAGGTGAGATTTCCACCCGAATCGCCGCCCCGCTCGGTCCCGGGCGCATCTGGGAGCGCGCCACGTCGCCGGCGTGCTCTCCGGCCACCCCGACCCGGCGGCCCTTGTACAACTACTTCCTCGTCGTCACGACCACGACGCGGCGTCGACACGGAGGCCGGTTCGCCAAGTCCGACGACGCCCTGCTCTGTCTTCTTCTCGGCCAGGAAATCCGGCGATCTTCAGAGGTCGATCCCGTCGCCGTCAGCCCGTCCCCATCGCAGTTTCCGTGTCCTAGGGTAAGGAGGTATACCCCTCTTCCTCCCTGCTCCTCCCTGTCGCCGTTAGTTCGCCGTAGTGTAGGGTCCGGCCCGTGTCTTCGTCGCGCTCGCCATGCTCCGGTGTGATAGCAGTTTTGGGTTCAGAGTAGTGCCCGCACGCGTAGTTGCCCTAGCCACGCTCTGGCTTGTTCCATCTTGGTCCCGTGGTGCTCCCCGTGCGCATCCAGCCTTGTCCGAGGGCGCAGAGCCCTGTAGCCGCCGTTGTCTCGCCGGAGATCGGTGTTCTCCTCTGTTTTTAGTTCAGCCTGGTAGATTAGTCAAGTGGCCAGCTTCGCGCATCTTGTCGAACTCCCTTCCCTAGTCGAGCTGGTCGACTGCCCGCTCTTCCACCGCGGCGACCTGGGTTCGAACCCCAGGCGCGCCACTCCCCCCTTTTTGTTTTCTGTTTTAGTTTTCTCCGGTGCGTTCTCTCTGCATCTTGAGAGTTAAGCCCCGAGGCCTCCTCCTTTGTCGGTCACCAAGACCAGCCCAGTGGTAGCAGGGAGGGTTTCCACTGGGAGACCCGGTTCAATCCCCGGGGGCTTTTTTCTTCCCCTTTAAGCCTGTTTCACCTCTGTCTCTATGACAGTGGGCCTACCCTGTCAGCCTCTTCCATGTGCATATTTTATTTCTTTTCCCCTAGTTTCCATATCTGGTTTGATTCCATTGCTGTTTTGGGCAAGTCCAAATCTGGACATTTCCAAATCTGGAAATTGCCTATTCTGCCTACTTCCTTTTTAGGCAGGCTTTAACTTGTTGTTTTTGCGATGTTTTCCCTAATGCAACCCTAACATATTATATATGTTTTTGGGGTAGAAAAATCCCACCAACTCAGTGGTGTCATTGGTTTTTGCATTTGGGCAAGTTTGTGTTCATGTCTTTTTGCATCATGGTTATGTGTTGTCTTCCATGTGCATATTTATTTGTCTTGTGCTATGTTGTAGTTTGCACACATGCATGGCTTGGTTTCTTCATGTTGTTATCGTAGGTTTCTCACCATTCTTGTTTTGCCCGTCATATCCAATCCGTGCACCCGTTTCCGGTGATCTCTATATCGATTTCTAACGAAATCATCTCATCTTTCCGATGGCATGCTTGGTTTGCCAAGATGATGCCTAGTCTTTCATTTACCATCCGGAGTGCTCTTAAGCATAGCCTATCACATCTTGCATATCATGTCATGTTTTGCATCATGTTGATTGTGCATTGCACCGTGATTTATTGTGGTTCCTTGTTTTGTTGTTGTTTTGGGTAGAGCCGGGAGACGAGAACGCTTACGAGGAACCTGTTGAGAACGCCGAGGATCAAGCTTTCGACAACTCTGAGAACATTGCAGGCAAGATGATCATACCCTCGAAATCACTTCTATCTTTGCTATGCTAGTTGCTCGCTCTTTTGCTATGCCTATGCTGCGATGCCTACCACTTGCTATATCATGCCACCCACATTGCCATGTCAGCCTCTAACCATCCCTTCCTAGCAAACCGTTGATTGGCTATGTTACCGCTTCGCTCAGCCCCTCTTATAGCGTTGTTAGTTGCGGTGAAGCTGGAATTTGTTCCTTGTTGAACATGGAGTTGTTGTTCCTCTTTGGAACATGTTTACTTGTTGGGGATATCACAATATATATATATCTGCTATGTTTAACACATCTATATACTTGGTAAAGGGTGGAAGGCTCGGCCTTATGCCTGGTGTTTTGTTCCACTCTTGCCACCCTAGTTTCCGTCATACCGGTGTTATGTTCCTTGACTTTGCGTTCCTTACACGGTTGGGTGATTTATGGGACCCCTTGACAGTTCGCTTTGAATAAGACTCGCCCAAAGAAGGCCCAACATTGGTTTTACCATTTGCCACCTAAGCCTTTTCCCCGGGTTTTCGCGAGCCCGAGGGTCATCTTATTTTAAACCCCGGCCGGTGCTCCTCGAGCGTTGGTCCAAACTAGAGCACCGTCTTGGGACCATTCCTTGGCAACATGGATTACGTCGGTTCCTGTACGCTTAGCTTATCCGGTGTGCCCTGAGAACGAGATATGTGCAGCTCCTATCGGGATTTGTCGGCACAGTCGGGTGGTCTTGCTGGTCTTGTTTTATTGCTGTCGAAATGTCTTGTAGTCCGGGATTCCGAGATTGATCGGGTCTCCCCGGATAGAAGGAATAATCCTTCGTTGACCGTGAGAGCTTATAATGGGTTAAGTTGGGACACCCCTGCAGGGTAATATCTTTCGAAAGCCGTGCCCGCGGTTATGAGGCAGATGGGAATTTGTTAATGTCCGGTTGTAGATAACACAAAGATGACCTCAAATAAAATACACCTCAACGCGTGTGTAACGTGATGGTCTCTTCTCGGAGTCCGGAAGTGAACACGATGTTGGAGTTATGCCCGACGTAAGTAGTTCGGGATCACTTCTTGATCAATACTAGTTTCACGACCGTGTTTTGCTTCTCTTCTCGCTCTCTTTTGCGATATAGCCACCTTATATGCTAGTCGCTTGCTGCAGCTCAACTTTACTACCATGTCCTCCCTAAAGCTTAAATAGTCTTGATCTCGTGGGTGTGAGATTGCTGAGTCCCGTGACTCACGAGATACTTCAACACAGTTGCAGGTTCCGATGAGGCCGGTCAGATGATTCCACCGAGCTCAAGTGGGAGTTCGACGAGGAACGTGGTCGTTACTATGTTTCGCTTCAGATGATCGAGAGTGGTGCCCAGTTGGGACGATTCGGGGATCTGTGATAGCATGTGGGGTATCTTCTTTATTTTGGTTCCGTAGTCGGACCTTGAGTGTACTCTGAATGATGTATGTTTATTTTTGAACTGTGTGAAGTGGCGATTGTAAGCCAACTATGTACCTTTCTCCCTTAAATTATTACATGGGTTGTGTGAAGATTACCTCACTTGCGACATTGCTTTCAATGCGGTTATGCCTCTAAGTCGTGCCTCGACACGTGGGAGATATAGCCGCATCGGGGGCGTTATAAAACACCTCGCCTAGGGCATAAGCAGAAGTCTAGGCAGAGTAAGTAATAATTTTTCTACCCAAGCGAGAAATCATGCCATATTGCACTGATATGCCAAAAGGGCCATATTCCAATGGTAGTAGCTGGTAGGTAACATACTTATATGCTCTAAATTAATAAAATACAGATATAATAATCACATATACACCCTGATAGTAAAAAATATGTAACCGCCTAGGCTGCGCCTAGAGCGCTTAAGCACCGCCTAGGCACTAGGCGAAGGCCAACCGCCTCGCTTACGCCTACCGCTTTTTCCAACCTTGGTTACAATATGCTGATGATACTATCTTTTTGATCAAGGATGAGGTAGAGAGTGTGAGACACCTTAAATTTATTTTGGGGGCTTTTGAACAAATGTCTGGTCTAAAAATTAACTTTCATAAGAGTGAACTAATGCTGTTTGGAGAAGCCAAAGAAAAACAATTACTCTACCAGGAGATACTGACATGCAAAATGGGAGATTTCCCCATCAAATATTTAGGAATGCCTGTAGCTGATACTAGGATCAGGAACATACACTGGAGCTGTGTAACAGATAAAATTGAGAAAAGATGTGGGTGTTGGCAAGGGAAGCTCCTGGGATCTATTGCTGGCAGGATCACCCTGGTGCAAGCTTGCCTGACTAATATTCCCCTGTTCATGATGTCCTTTTATGCTATCCCAAAAGGAATCGTTAAAAAAGCTGATTTTTTAGGGCTAGATTGGTGTGGCAAGAAGATGAGAATGTTAGGAAATATCATTTAGTGAACTGAAAAGAATGTTGCCTACCAAAGAGGTAGGGGGCCTAGGAATTCTCAATCTGGAGGTGATGAACATAGCTTTGCTGGCTAAATGGTTCTGGAAAATGGAAACAGAAGAGGGGATGTGGCAAGAAGTACTAAAAGGAAAATATAAGAAAAATGAATGTCTAGCTCTAGTGGGGAAAAAACCTGGAGATTCCCAGTTCTGGACTAGTTTGTTGAATATTAAGAACATCTTCTATAAATTTGTGAAAAAAGAGCCTGGGGAAGGGAAAAACATTAGATTCTGGGAGGACACTTGGGTGGATGACAAGCCCTTAAAAGATGCCTACCCTAGAATATATGACATTTGTTTTGACCACACAATTACTGTATATGAGGCCATCCAAAAAGGATGGAACGGTTTCATATTTAGAAGAACACTACATGGAGAAACTCTGGAGTTATGGGATGCTTTAAAAAATAGATGTGAAAAAATTAAAATGAATGGGGGAAAAGATAAGATCAAATGGACCCTAACTGCTGACGGAAAATTCTCGATTAAATCTTTATACAAAGAGTTGATTACATCAGGCCTGAAATTTCCACAGAAATACCTCTGGAAAGTCAAAGTTCCTGCAAAAATTAAAGTTTTCTTGTGGCTGGTAAATAAGAAGAGTATTTTGACTAGAGATGTCTTACTAAAAAAAGGGTGGAAAGGAGGGAAAGAATATGTGTTTTGTGGACAAGATGAATCTATTGATCATTTAATGTTCACATGCTTTGTGGCATCTTTGCTCTAGATCCTGGTTAGATGTGTATGTGGTCTGAAGACCATTCCTTGTAGTGTTAAAGAATGTTTTGGGAATGGATTAACAAATTTTGTAAAGAGGATAAAAAAATGGTGATGATTGAGGTTTCTGCTCTTTTATGGGCAATTTGGAAAAGTAGGAATGCAATTGTTTTTGAGAAAAAGGATTAATGATCCTTTACAGATAATCAAACTAACGGTTCGATGGTTGGTTGACTGGTCCATTTTGTAGACAAAGGAGCCACAAAGAAGACTACTGGAATTGGCGACAAAAGTTCTAGAGCGAGCAGCAAATGAGGTGTACACGGCCGGTCAGGGGTGGCGAATCAATGTGGCAAGGCTCCCTGGATAACGGCTACAACTTCTGCATCTGCTGTTGCTGCTCTTAGTCCTTTTGGTGCCTGTTAATTACTGGTTATTGTCGTTGATGACTCTGTTAAGTGAGTTGGTGGACTTTGGTCTTGCTGGGCCTGTGTTGGTTCTTTTGGCAGGTTTCGTTCATCCTGTTTAGTGTTGTGAACCTGATTGTTGCGTCCTGTCCTTTGAACCTTGTAGACATGGTTTTCAGTAATGAAAATCGAAAGGGGAAGCCCTTCTTTGATTAAAAAAACAGCTTGGCCATTCTTAAGAAGTCTCCACGTGTGAATCTTGACTTTTCTCGACGCTGGTGTGTCCCAAAGAGCCAGCCAACTCTTATGATTAAAGACCAAACAGGAGGACTCCACCCTACCAGTCTTGATCTTTTTCATCGTCATGCATAGACGATAGGCGGACCTGACAGTGAACTGACCGTTCCTTGTGTAATTCCATGCCTGAAAGTCATCTACACTAGGCCCGCCAACTGCAATCTGTAAAATGTCCTTCACATCATCTTATCGCCTCAATTTTGTGCTCGTCCCACCTCAAACCAGACCGATCAAGAAGATGCTGCACTTGAGTCACCCCCGGGACAAAGTCCGCACCCAGTGGTGACAAACTGCCACTCCGGGGAATCCACTGATCATGATGGATATTGATTTTCGTACCATCCCCAATTCGCCAGACCAGTCCTGCTCGCAGCAAATCGCGGCCATGTAAAATGCTACGGAATGTATACGATCCTTCAGCCGGGCAAGTTGCATTCATGATCCCACAACTCGCTGAAATATCGAGCTTTGAGAACCCTGACACACAAAAAAGAGGGCACTTGAAGGACACGCCAAGCTTGTTTCGCCAAGAGTGCTTGGTTGAAAGCTTCTCAAACCCAAGCCACCCTCTCTTTTCGCAGATATTCTGGATCTCTCGATCTCTTGAAACCCAAGCTTGTTTCCCTCTTCTGTCAACCGAATTTGAGGTGGTCCGTGGCCTCTCACTGTCAACCCACCGCCTATTTCTCCCCGTCAACTACACAATCTGATTTCCCACCTCAAAATACACGCACAACTCGTACTTGTTCTACGTATATGTACACTCTCTAGTACGATCTGCTCGGGTACACGTGTGGCCACCACATTGTTTCCTTCCATGCGCGCACGTACGAGCACGATTGCTTCGCCCTCACGCCGCTGCCACGTGCTTCGGCTCCGCCGTCGCCTGGTACGGCGCCCACGCCTCCGCGTACGTCGCCGGAGCCGGCCGGCCGCTCCACGCCTGCGACGGTGCTGTGGTGCGCTCCGTCACGGGCGCTGGCGCTTGTGCGTCCGACAGGCGCCAGACCTTGACGGACCCGTCGAGGCTCCCGCTGTACAACACGAACCGCCGATCCCCGCCCGAACCGGCGGCCGCCTCCTCGTCCATGGTGACGCACTTCACGGGTCCAGTGTGTCCGGTCAGCACGCTCAGACTGACGTGCTCTGCCCCGTCGCGACGCCACACACAGAGGATCCGGTCGGCCGAGCCGCTCACGACGACGTTGCCGGCCACCGCCAGGCACATCACCGCCATCTTGTGGCCCTTGAGCACGCCGCCGTATCTCGCCTCGCCGTCGACCCAGTACCAGTAGGTGACCAGCCCGTCCGACGAGCCCACGTACACGACGCGGTCCTCGGGCGACACGGCGATGGCGGTGACCGCGCTCTCGCCCTTCCTGAGCACCTTCTCAAGGACATGCTTTGTCGCGTCGCCCTTCGCGGCCATCTCCCGACGCCACACCTTGACGGTGCCGTCGGCCGATCCGGTGAACACGACGTCGTCGAACCCGGCGGCGGCCACGGTGTTGACGGCGTCGTCGTGCCCGCTGACGGACTCGAGGCACTTGGAGTCGGACACGCGCCACACCTTGAAGGTCCTGTCCCACGAGGCCGAGTAGAGCAGCCCGGCGCCCTCGTCGAGGCTGAGGGAGGACACGGCGTCGGAGTGCCGAAGCCACACCGCGCGCTGGCGCCCCTTGCGCTGCGTCTCGACGTAGCTGCTGGGGTTGATGGCGCTCTTTAGATAGTCCTTGAGCTTCGGGAGCGAGCCCACCTGGCGGTGCACGGCGGGGTTGTCCGCGTCGGCGCGGCACACGCGCACCTTGCCGTCCTGGTGGCCGGTGAAGATGCGGCCGTCGTCCGCGACGACGATGGCCTTGACGAGGCCGCTGGCGGTCCTGAACCCGGCGAGCTCGCGCTGGTCCCGCCACACGCGCACGTTCCGACACCAGTAGAAAACAGGGCTTCGGATCCGGGGCAATATTCACATTAGTCCCGGTTCAGTCACGAACCGGGACTAATGTGAGCATTGCTCCCGGTTCGTGCGGCTAAGGCATTAGTTCCGGTTCACCTGAGCCTTTAGTCTCTATTTTGTGCCTTAAACCGGGACTAAAAGGTGCGATGCCTTAGTCCCGGTTCGTGTCTCAAATCGGGACTAAAGATTAGACCTTTAGTCCCGGTTTGAGACACGAACCGCTACTAATGGGGTTGAGACCTTTAGTCCCTGTTCGTGCCACGAACCGGTACTAAAGGTCCCATTTTCAAACTCTACTCCCCCCCCCCCCCTCCCCATCGCCTTTTCAGTTTTAAACAAATAAAAAAATGATGGAAATGTCAAAAAAATAAAAGAAAATAAGTTTTCCATGTGATACGTGGTCTAGTTGTTGGGAAAATTTGCAAATGTGAATTTCGACTTTATTTGCAAAATAGCTCTGGAATTTGTAAAAATGGGCATAACTTTTGCATACTAACTCGGATGAAAAAAAAATTATATGAAAAATCGTCTACTCGAAAAGTTACATCCGAATTTAAGCGGGGGAATCCCGTTAAACATTTTCAAAATCCTCAAAAACCTAACAGAAAAAAGTTACGAGGCTTTTAAGATCTAGAGGCAAAAAATTTCAAAAAATTCCAGTTTTTTTTTTTTGAATTTTTGTTAAATCTGGTCAAACTATTATTCAAGAAGTATTAGTGTTACTAAATAATTATTTCAGTTTTTTTGAATTTTGGTCAAATCTGGTCAAACTATGGTCAAACTGTGGTCAAACTAATTATTCAAGAAATATTACTGTTACTAAATATTCGTGTTATTTTTTAGAACAATAGTTTCAAACTCAAACAGTGAAATGTGTAACTTCATGCTCAAGCTAAATTCCTGAGGTTAATAGGATTGACATCTTATTATTGTCAGGAAAACAACAAGTGCAGACTTGGAAATGAGGGAGAATAGAACCCAGAAGTTAAGCGTGCTCAGGCTGGAGTAGTGAGAGGATGGGTGACCGTTCGGGAAGTTAGATGATGAGGGCTGATTAGAGGTAAAATTGAGCAATGATGAGGGGTGAGGGGTGATTAGAGATGAGAGGTTAAAATAATTCAGAAATTTGAAAATAAAAAAATTCAATTTTTTTAAAAAAAAAATCATAAAATTTCCTTTACTACCGGTTGGTGTTACCAACCGGGACTAAAGTGGACCTCGTGCGGCGACCACGTGGAGAGCCTTTAGTCCCGGTTCGTGTAAGAACCGGGACTAAAGGGGGAGGCTTTAGTACCGACCCTTTAGTCCCGGTTCCAGAACCGGGACTAAAGGCCCTTATGAACCGGGATAATAGACCCTTTTTCTACTAGTGCGAGAGTCGGTGCCGGTGTAAAGAACGTCCCGGGTGGCCGCCAATGAGTAGACGTGCCCGTCCTCCTTGACGAGCGACGCGATGAGTCCTGTGGCCCCAGGTTCGGCAACGGCACCCCTAGCGCCGAGGCCAGGGAGGTGCGCCCAGGGCGACTTGGGCGTGGGCAGGGTCGAGGAGCCGCCAGAAGCGATGGCGAGGCGCCCCGTCCGTGGTGGGGTAGGACGAGCGGTATGAATAGGGACTAAAGGGGAGGCTTTAGTACCGACCCTTTAGTCCCGGTTCCAGAACCGGGACTAAAGGCCCTTATGAACCGGGATAATAGACCCTTTTTCTACTAGTGCGAGAGTCGGTGCCGGTGTAAAGAACGTCCCGGGTGGCCGCCAACGAGTAGACGTGCCCGTCCTCCTTGACGAGCGACGCGATGAGTCCTGTGGCCCCAGGTTCGGCAACGGCACCCCTAGCGCCGAGGCCAGGGAGGTGCGCCCAGGGCGACTTGGGCGTGGGCAGGGTCGAGGAGCCGCCGTAGCGCGATGGCGAGGCGTCCCCGTCCGTGGTGGGGTAGGACGAGCAGCTGTACCCGTCATTGTCCGACACGGAGGCGGAGGAGGAGGAGAAGGACCTCGGCGAGCAGGCGGCCACCGCAGGGTCCGGCCGGAGGAAGTTGAGGAGCTTCTGGTGGTTACCCATGGATCGATGCCACAACAGTTCACACGAAAAACGATGGATCAACTGGTTGATTTACGGCAGGGTCCTTTAGGCGAGGAACGGGATCCGAATATGGAATGACCTACGTCGGAAGGAAAGCCGAGGCCGAAAGTCAAGAGAAGAAGAAGCTTTGGGTGCAATTGTAGCTTGTGAGGTTGGAGAAGACTGAGTCGAGCAGCGGCGGTATATATATCGCGTGGAGACGCTGAGAGACAGAAAGGAGATCGATGCCGTGGGAGCCATGACGTTCCGATATGTGGATCCCGATCAAGGGTTCCGATTTGATTGATTCTTTCCTTCCGTTTAAAGGGGTTTACGCTTTAACTCGCCATGGCAGCAGAGGAATACCCTGACGGCTCCCGTCTAGGGTTTGGAATACCTCCGGTGGCGACACCGTGAGGTTGATCCGGACTTCACCACCAATCCTGATCCTCCCCGGCTAGGTACTCGGGCTGATTAAGGGGATAGCCTCGCTATCTACCCGGCCTTGGTCCCTGCCTTGGGTTGCTAGGATTTCGGTGGAGCGGAAAACACATCTCGCTAGGGTTTTGTCCATGGCGGGATCGGGATCACAATCGTCGACGGGAAGTGCGGCCCCGGGAGGGAAACCGATCGGGGTGGAAGAGATGATCGGAAAGCTCAAACTGCAGGACCGGGAAGAGGATGATCTGATCTTTGAGGAGGAGTTCCCAGATGAGATCGAGGAAGCGGAGTTCATGGCGTTGGCGACGCTGCACATGAACAAGCCATTCAGTAAGGGGTCGTTCTACAATACGATGAGGCTAGCCTGGAGCCTGGCGCAGGATGTCACGTTCAAACCCTTAGGTGTGAATCTATTCTCCCTGACGGTGAACTGTTTGGGAGATTGGAAGAGGGTAACAGAGGAGGGACCGTGGTTGTTCCGCGACCATGGAGTGCTAATCGAGAAGTATGATGGGTACACCAGATATCATGAGGTCGTGCTGGATAAACTGGCAGTTTGGATCCAAATTGTAGATCTTCCTCCGCTATACAGAAAAGAGAACATAGTCCGATCTTTGGCAAGGAAGGTAGGATCTGTGGAGAAAGTTATGCTAAACCCTAGGTGGGGAGAGGGAAGGATAGTAAGGGTCAGAGTTAAGCTTGATATCCATGAACCACTGATGAGATACGTTTCGATTACAAAGGATGGGAAGAAGGTTTACTACTCTGTGTTATACGAGAAGATGCCAGTTTTTTGCTATGTGTGTGGGCATATGGGCCATACATACCTTGAGCATGGTAATGGGAAGCATGATCTACAGTCTATGGAGTGGGGGGAATTCATATTAGCACCCCGCCCGGGAGAGAGGAGGCAATCAGGGCAAAACCCGAGGGGGAGGCAGAAAGATAGAAGCATGGCGGGGGGTCCGATGAAGCCTAATGGCCCGGAGGATGAGGATCTGAAGGACACGGCTTCTAGCCCTATCAAATCTCGCAGTGGGACAATGGTAGACACTTTGTCCGGTCGCAAGAGGCTCACTTATGAGGAGGATAACACGAACCCAGCAACTCCTGCAGTGGCGATGCTAGGCCAAACCCAGGAGGGTCCACAAGCCATGTCGAAGGCTTTGGTGGTTCACTCACAAGGCAAGCAGAGTACAGAGAAGGAAGATGAGGAGGATGACACCTCATCGCACGACTCAAAGAGATCAAAGAAAGATAACCAGGCTGTGATGGATGCCAGCCACAATTTATCGGCGAGCTCTGAGAAAGGGCTCGACCGGTCGCAATGAAAATCCTTGTGTGGAACTGTCGTGGGATGCGAAAGCCTGCGGCAGTTCGGGCGCTCTTGGGGATCCAGGAGCGAGTAAAACCAGATGTGTTGTTCCTGTCTGAAACACACCTGGATTCGGCTAAGGCATGGAAACTAAGAAGAAGGTTGGGGTTTTATGAGATGGAAGTTTCGGAAAGTGATGGTAGGAGTGGAGGACTGCTCATGTTTTGGCAATCTAGTTTGGGTGTCTCTTCCCGGACGGTCCATGAAAATTACTCGACATACGAATAAAGGAGGCGACACCGGCGAGATGGCACTTCACAGGGTTCTACGGGGAGCCAAGCAGTGACCGTAAACACCTGTCATGGGAATACTTGCGTGGTCTACACACTCTGTCTGATAGGCCATGGTTAGTGGCAGGGGACTTTAATGAAATTTTGCACTCTCATGAGAAAGATGGGGGAGCGGCACGTCCCCAATGTTGCATGCAGACCTTCAGTAGCGCTTTGAGCGACTGTGGGCTTGATGATCTTTGTTATACGGGTGACATCTTCACCTGGCGTAGAGGCAAAATTCGGGAGCGACTTGACAGAGATGCCGCAATTAGCTCCTGGGCCGATCTGTTCCCAGCCTATGGGGTTTCTAATGAACCCTTTAATAAATCAGACCACCGTCCGGTTCTGAATGATACTGATTATCAGGCCGGCCTCCAACCAAGGGGTCCTCCGGGGCCGAGAAAATTTGAAGCGAGGTGGCTTGCGGAGGAAGAGGTGGAGGTGATTGTTCAAACGGCCTGGGATAGAGCGAAAGCAAGGGGAAGCGAGCCTTACTCGCAAGTGACAGGCGAGATTCATGCAGCCCTGCACACATGGGATAAGGAGACTCTAAAAGGCCCGCGAACCCAGCTAAGGAAATTACAGATTGAGCTGAATGAGGTGCTTTCGGGACCGTTGTTAGATGAGGCAGTGGCTCGACAACACGAACTACATATGCAGATTGAGAACCTTCTTGAACAAGAAGAGATATACTGGATGCAGAGTGGAAGAGCTGATTGGCTCTGCCATGGCGACCAAAACACGGATTTCTTCCACCGTGCAGCCACGGGGAGACGCAAGAAGATTTTTATCAAAAAGTTGAAAGGAGACTCGGGGGACTGGATCGAGGATGAGGACCAACTCAAGGGCCATGTGGCAAACTATTTTGGTGGACTGTTTTCATCCGAAGTGCATAACCCGAACCAAAGTGTACTAGACAAGGTAAAACCTAGAGTTTCAGATGCCATGAACGAGGAACTGATGAAGCCCTATTCCAGGGAGGAGGTTAAAGGGGCGCTGTTCAACATCGGTGACCTCAAAGCTCCGGGGCCCGATGGGCTACATGCAGTTTTCTATAAGAGGTTTTGGCACATCATTGGTGAGGATTTAATCGATGAAGTTTTGTTGGAAGTAAATAACAGGAAAATAACAGAAGGATGGAACAATACTACAATAGTTCTTATACCAAAGGTGGAGAATCCAGAGTTGATCACCCAGTTCCGTCTGATAAGTTTATGTAACGTTGTTTACAAGGTGATATCAAAACTGCTTTCAAACAGGCTAAAAGTTTTGCTACCCGAGATTATTTCTCCAAATCAAAGCGCCTTTGTCCTCGGGCGTTTGATCGCTGACAATTTTCTGGTGGCTTTTGAATCTTATCATGCCATCAAGAGGAAGAAAACGGGCAAGTTTGGAATCTGTGCGGTAAAACTTGATATGCACAAAGCCTATGATAGGGTTGAGTGGTTTTTTTGGAGAGAATCATGCTTCGGTTGGGCTTCACAACAGATTGGGTTGATCTCATTATGGAGTGTGTAAGGTCAGTGAAGTACCAAGTGCGTTTTAACAATTCTCTCACAGATTTCTTTGTCCCTTCGCGAGGTCTTCGTCAAGGGGACCCGCTGTCACCTTACTTGTTCCTGATTTGTGCGGAAGGCCTCTCAAGCTTGCTTACTTATGAGGAGGAGATCGGCGAGCTGGTAGGAGTGAGAGTTTGCAGGGATGCACCGGCGGTCTCTCATCTCCTCTTCACGGATGACTGCCTCATTCTGATGCGTGCTGATAATGGCAATGCGGTGAGCCTCCGCCGCGCCTTGGATGACTACTGTAATGCCTCGGGGCAACTGGTAAGCGAGGCCAAATCAAGCATCTTTTTCAGCCCGTGTACTACGGTAGATGTACGGGCGGAGGTGTGCTCTACCCTGAACATCATGGCAGAGGCGCTAACGGATAAATATTTGGGATTGCCCCCGATTGTTGGGGTTGAGAGATTGGATTGCTTTCAACACTTAGTGGACAGAATCCTGGATAGAATCAGAGGTTGGAAGGAGAAGATGCTCTCCTTTGGAGGTAAAGAAGTGTTGCTGAAGGCTATCATACAAGCCATTCCCTCATATGGTATGCTAGTATTTAAGCTCCCAAAACAGATTTGCAATGCGATAACGACAGCTATGTCACAATACTGGTGGGGGATGAGGAGGAAGAAGCACATGCATTGGTTCGCATGGTGGAAGATGTGCGTGCCAAAGAGCAATGGAGGTATGGGATTCAGAGATGTGCACTGTTTTAACTTGGCCCTACTAGCGAAACAGAGCTGGAGGCTACTAGCAGAGCCAGACTCATTATGTGCCAGAATTTTAAAGGCAAAATACTTTCCAGATGGAGATCTGCTAAATTGCCCTCTCAAGAAGGGGAGTTCCTACACCTGGCAGAGCCTATGGAGTGGTCTTCAAACTTTCAAAAAAGGCTACATCTGGAGAGTGGGTGATGGCACACATATAAGTATATGGGATGATCCTTGGGTTACTAGCAGCCCGAGCAGAAAGGTTATGACACCTCGAGGTAATATCATCCTAACCAAAGTTTCTGAGCTGATAGACATGGAGAATCGGTGCTGGGATGAAAACCTTATCAGACATATTTTTTGGCCCATTGATGCAAACCGTATTCTGAATATACCTCTTGCAACGGGGATGATGGAGGATTTTGTTTCGTGGCACTATAATAATACCGGGATTTTTTCGGTCAAGACGGCTTACCATAGGGAGTGGGATCACCAACACGTACGAAAGTTGAGGCAAACAAACTCAATATTGTCTTCAAGTACTAGTCCAGTTTGGCGCATTCTATGGAAGCTTCGAGTACCGGAGAAAATCAAAGTGCACATGTGGCGAGCGTTGTATGGTGCAATCCCTTGCCGGGGTGTTCTGGCAAATCGTCATATGATCACAGTATCGGATTGCCCGTTATGTGCGACAGATTGTGAGAGTATTCGACATGCCTTCTTTCGCTGTCACAGGGTGCAGGAGTTCTGGGCAAAGCTTGGTATGAGCTCTACTATCAACGAGCTGTGTGAATCTGAGCTAGAAGGAGAGTCGGTTCTAGGTGACTTGCTTTTGATGCCAAATGATATAGTCCCGATGCTACCGGACGTATCCAGGAAGGAGCTCCTAGCGGTGGCCGTATGGTATATCTGGTGGGAACGCCGGAGAGTTACTCACGGGGAGGCCATTCAGGAGCCGGCTCGATCGGCTCCGGCTATTGCAACTTTGACCAAGAATTTCATGAGAGCAAAGAAGCAACGAGGAGGGCGAATCCAGAAGCAAGGATGGAAAAAACCAGCTGAGGGATTTGTCAGCCTAAATGTGGATGCCTCCTTTGATGCGGATAGTGGCACTGGTGGTACGGGTGCAATCATTCGCGACCCCATGGGAGGTTTTATTGCAGCTTCGGCGTCACACATTCCGTTCGTCGAGGATGCAGCAACGGCGGAGGCGAGAGGCCTCAAGGACGGGCTAATCCTCGCAAACAATATTGGATGCAACAAGGTGGAGATACGTGCTGACTGTATGGAGGTGATCGAAGTCATGCAACATGGAGGGAATTCCCTGGGTCCAGCGGCAGCCATCTATGAGGAATGTACCTTCTTGTGTCGCAACTTTATTTCTGTTTCTTTCTGTCATAGTCCTAGGGAGGCCAATATGGCGGCGGATCTACTGGCTACAAAGTCGGAGCACTCAAGAACTATTGTTTGGCAGAACGAGGCTCCGGACTTTTTGCTTGATGTACTTTTAAATGATGTAGCCCTTTTCTCACATGAAATATAAACCGCCATGATGACTTTTCCTAAAAAAAAGGGGTTACGCTTTCTTGATTTTGTCGGTTTTGCTAGAATCATTTTATTTCATTTATTATATTACTGGGAATGGGTCTCGGACTCGGCGGCTGCTGTCTGATCACCCAACAGTGGGCACGCGGCGACCGCTGCTTGGGTGGCAGGACTATTGTGCCGTTCATGATTGGATGGTTTCGTCACTTGGGATTTTTTCTTAGAGAAAATCTCACTGTTGTGAGAGCTGTCCTCGTGACTCGTGAGGGTCAATTGGATAAAGAAAACTATGTGTCGACCATTCTCTTGCGATGCTAATGGTCGGGCTCCTACGTGAACGTGATCACTAGCATTGCACTCGTTCCATGCAGTTGTTGACACGCCAGATGGCATCCAAATAAGTTTATCAGGAAAACCCCACAAACACGTGGTCACAAATATTGCAAGTGATCAATGTTTACTACAAAATCTGATAAAATATACTAAAATTATCATGTAGCCCAATTAATGCACAAATCTTCGATTTGCAAAATTAAGAGGGTATACTATGAAACTATGAGAGTTAGTGTGTAATTAAGGATAATCTTACAGTTTTTCAACTAACTCATGAGCCGTAGTGTTAGAGTTGGAAAGAGAGTTAGATCATTTGGTTTTCCCTAACTCGTCTCTTTTAAATTGATATAACTGCATATAAAGAAAATTAGACCACAAGGCTGTGGTTTCCTTCTCTTTTATGAGCGAAAAATGATTGAATGATCTACGAATTTATGTCCTTGAAAACAATTTGTCTAGTATAACCTGAACCTCACATGGTCTCCAATAAAAAGATCTAATAGTAACACATATTATTTGAACAATCATTGGGGGGAGAGGGTCCCCATCTAAATGTTGGAAATGTGAGCAAATTACTACGAGATTTAATCCGAATAAACAAAAGATAAATCATCACAGCAATAGCAGAGATTAAACTAATCATGTGAACTAGCATAGTAGATGAACAGATCACATCTAGAGCACATACTAGAAACATGAATTCTACCACGATCTCGAACAAGAAGGATAGAATCACATACGGTGCAGCGGGTGCAGCACCACCGGCGTTGACGTTGTCGCCCATGTAAATCGAGGATGAGGTTGCCGAGGTCGGGAAGAAGTAAATCGTCAGCGAAGTCGTCGCTGCTGGTGATCGCCATGAAAAGTCGTTCCCCAAAAACCTAATCGCCTCTCCCGCATGGGATCACGAGGCGGGTTCAAGGCCTGCTGTCCCTTCTCGCGGTGCATGCCGGAAGGAGGGATGGAGAAGACTTGCTTGGCGGCGCAATGATCTGGAACGGTGGTGAGAAACCATACGAAGCGGCCGCGGCTAGGGTAGACGTCTGCCTGACTATATAGTGCGGGCCGGGTAGGTCGTGGGAGTAAACCCCACGTCCGAGTCGTCGCGATCCAAAAGAATCGGAAACGGTTCAGTAATTAACGCATCCGTTAATTATTAATTAATGACTCATTAATTTTCCCGAGCAGCAAAAATATAGACAACGTGCATAGCTCTGTCCTCGGCTCGGCTCAATCCCGCAACCCGCGGCGCGTCGTGACGTGACGTGACGAGGCGTGGCGAGGCGAGCGAGGAGGAGGAGCGCGCGTGTAGGTCTCCTCTTCTCATGCTCATACAAGTGGTAGAAGAGCCCACCTTATAAAGAGGTGCAACTCTCTCTCAACTTATGAGGTGGGACTAAACTTTAGCCTCACTCACTCCACTCACATGTGTGCATGAATGGGACAAGAGAATTTCAGAATTTTAGTTGGCCTTTGGGCCAAAGGCCTACTACCAAAATTCCAACAATCCCCCACAAAGTCTCATTGGCACATCTCATCATTTAGTTCCAAAACATTGTTTATATACCAGTGCTTAGTGGAGACCGTGAAGTTGAACTTCCACTTCCACTTAGAGATTTATGCTACACTAGATCACAACTTGAATAGTGGACTATGCCTTGAACTACAAGTTTTCATGAGACTAGTTTCACACAAATTCTTGACCGATCACTGGCTGTCATAAGGCTTCCCTGCTGGTGGAGCATATCGTCATACTCCGTGGCCTTTTCATGAATTTATTAGAGAACACCCAATTCTCACAGATTGCGACGTTAATAGTCAAATTCATATAGGTGTGTTCCTCGGAAGATGTTCTGCAGGACAACATCTCTCGCTTACCGAATAAGCCACTTGGAACACATTAAGATAAGTATTAACCTGCCATGCAGATTAGGAGAGTATTGCATCTTCACGGATTGGGATAGGTAAGATAGGATACTCTCCTCCCGGTGACCAACAGCTTGTCTCCCACTTCTACTTCACGGGATCTCCGATCACATAGAGTGGGTTACCACTATGGACAACTCATGCGGTGGGTCTCAGACCCATCTCCATCGATGCATTATCTATCACATTATGTGATAGACCCTTTGTGAAGGGATCTGCCAAATTTTTTGATGTTTGGATATAATCCAACATAATAACTCCGGAGTTCCTCAATTTTCTGACAGATTTTAGTCTCCTTTTCACATGCCTTGAGGACTTCATATTATCCTTAGAACTGTTTATCTTGACGATCACAATTTGATTATCACAGTTCATCAGGATAGGGGGTATTGGTTTTTCAACCATAGGTAAGTCCATCAAAAGCTCACGAAGCCACTCTGCTTCAACAGTGGCAGTGTCTAATGATGTGAGTTCTGCTTCCATAGTTGACCTTGTTAAGATGGTGCTTGCAAGACTTCCAGAAACAGCGCCACCACCAAGTGTAAAAACATAACCACTTGTGGCCTTAATCTCATCAGCACCAGATATCCAGTTCGAGTCACTATAACCCTCTAGTACCCTTGGATACTCGGTGTAGTGAATCCCATAGCTCGCAGTGCCTTTCAAGTAGCGCATAACTCTCTCAAGCGCACACCAATGATCATCTCCCGGTTTTGACACAAACCGACTCAGCTTGCAAACAGCAAACGAGATGTCAGGCCTCGTGGCACTCGCCAAATACATAAGCGAGCCAATAATCTGATAATACCTCAGTTGATCTCTAGCAATCCGTCGATTCTTTCGAAGCAACACACTAGCATCATATGGAGTTGGAGAAGGTGTGTATTCGCTATACCCAAAACGACTCAAGATCTTTTCCACATAGTGAGACTGAAGCAGTGTGATACCACCATTCTCATCTCTCAACAGCTTGATGTTTAAGATAACATCAGCTACTCCTAGATCCTTCATCTCAAAACAGCAAGATAAGAAATCCTTAACCTCCTTGATTAAATCAAGTTTGGTTCCAAAGATCAATATGTCGTCGACATAAAGACAAAGAATAACACATTCGCCCCCACCATAGCGATAGTACACACACTTGTCGCCATCGTTTACTACAAAGCCGGCAACAGTTAATGTTCTTTCGAACTTCTCATGCCACTCTTTAGGAGCTTGTTTAAGGCCATATAAAGACTTTAATAACTTGCACACCTTTCCTTCCTGACCAGGTACTACAAAACCATCTGGCTGATCCATGTAAATTTCCTCCTTCAATTCTCCATTGAGGAAAGCTGTCTTAACGTCCATTTGATGAACGAGAAGACCATGTGAGGCAGCCAGTGATAGTAGCACCCGAATTGTGGTCAGTCTAGCCACGGGTGAGTAAGTATCAAAGAAGTCTTCACCTTCTTTTTGGGTATAACCCTTGGCCACAAGCCGTGCCTTATATTTTTCAATCGTACCATCAGGTCTAAACTTCTTCTTGAACCCCCACTTACATCCTACAGGTTTGCACCCATAAGGACGGTCAGTGATCTCCCAGGTACTGTTAGCTAAGATGGAATCCATCTCGCTGCGTCTGACTTCCTTCCGAAGAGTCAACATCGGAGATGCATAGGCTTCAAATAGTCCTCGGTGTGTCATCCACGAGGTACACAATGTAATCATCACCAAAGGACTTTACAGTCCTCTGTCTCTTACTCCTCACAGGAGTTCCATTGTCACCCTCAACGGGATTCTCAACGTGTTCCATCGCAATGGTTGGTTCAGGAATTACAGCGAATTCCTCACTAGATGGAGTAGGTATATCCTGATTTGATGAACTCGGCATATCCTTCATAGGAAATATGTCCTCAAAGAAAGTTGCATCATTCGACTCCATAATCGTAACAACATGCATGTCGGATACCTCAGATTTTATTATCAAAAATCTATAGCCGATGCTATGAAAAGCGTAGCCCAGAAGAACAAATCCATGGTTTTTGGTCCAAGCTTGCGCTTCTTGGGAATTGGTACATTGACTTTCGCCAAACAACCCCAAGTACGTAGGTAAGAGAGTTTCAACCTTTTCCTTTCCCATTCCTCAAATGGAGTCATGGTCTTATGCTTTGTGGGAACTCGGTTTAGGACATGACACGCAGTCATTAGCGCCTCCCCCCACCATTCCTTGGATAGACCCGAAGTGTCTAACATGGTGTTAACCATATCAGTTAGAGTTCGGTTCTTTCTTTCAGCTACCTCATTTGACTGGGGTGAGTAGGGAGGCGTCCTCTCATGGATTATACCATGTTCCACATAAAACAGATCAAATTCATTGGGAAAATACTCTCGACCACGATCGGACCTAAGCCGTTTAATTTTTTGATCAAGTTGGTTCTCTGTGTTGGGGAACGTTGCAGAAAATTAAAATTTTTCCTACGGTTTCACCAAGATCCATCTATGAGTTCATCTAAGCAACGAGTCAAGGGAGTGAGTTTGCATCTACATACCACTTGTAGATCGCGTGCGGAAGCTTTCGAGAGGATGGTGATGATGGAGTCGTACTCGGATCACCGATGACCAAAGCGCTGAACGGACAGCACCTCCGCGTTCAACACACGTACGGTACGGGCAACGTCTCCTCGGTCTTGATCCAGCAAGGAGGAAGGAGAGGTTGAGGAAGATGGCTCCAACAGCAGCACGACGGCGTGATGATGATGGAGTGACAGTTCTCCGGCAGGGCTTCGCCAAGCGCACGCGGAGGAGGAGAGGTGTTGGGGAGGGGAGGGGCTGCGCCTTCAAGTTGTGTATGCAGCCCTCCCCTCACCCCTCTATTTATAGGGGAAGGGAGGAGGGGGGCCGGCCCCTCTAGATGCATCTAGAGGGGGAGCGCCAAGGGAGGGGCTTGCCCCCCAAGCAAGGGGGGCGCCCCCCTTAGGGTTCCCCCCTCAACCCTAGGCGCAAGGGCCCAAGGGGAGGGGGTGCGCCCAGCCCACCAGGGGCTGGCTGCCTCCCACGCAGCCCAAGTGGCCCCGGGAGGGGTGGCCCCTCCCGGTAGTCCTCCGGAACCTTTCCGGTGACCCTCCATAATACCGACATGACCCGAAACTTTTCCGGTGTCCATTTGACAACTTCCTATATATAAATCTTTACCTCCGGACCCTTCCGAACTCCTCGTGACGTCCGGGATCTCATCCGGACTCGAACAACATTCGGTAATCACATACTAGTCTTCCTAATAACCCTAGCGCCACCGAATCTTAAGTGTAGACCCTACGGGTTCGGGAGACATGCGAGACATGACCGACGCTCTCGGTCAATAACCAACAGCGGGATCTGGATACCCATGTTGGCTCCACATGCTCCTCGATGATGTCATCGGATGAACCACGATGTCGAGGATTCAAGTAACCCGTATACTATTCCCTTTGTCAGACGGTATGTTACTTGCCCGAGACTCGATCGTCGGTATCCCAATACCTCGGTCAGTCTTGTTACCGGCAAGTCACTTTACTCGGAACCGCAATGCATGATCCCGTGACCAGACACTTGGTCACTTTGAGCTCATTATGATGATGCACTACCGAGTGGGCCCAAGTGATACCTCTCCGTCATACGGAGTGACAAATCCTGTCTCGATCCGTGTCAACCCAATGCAGACACTTTCGGAGATACCGTAATGCACCTTTATAGTCACCCAGTTACGTTGTGACGTTTGGTACACCCAAAGCACTCTTACGATATCCGGGAGTTACACGATCTCATGGTCTAAGGAATAGATACTTGACATTGAGAAAGCTCTAGCAAAACGAACTACACGATCTTGTGCTATGCTTAGGATTGGGTCTTGTCCATCACGTCATTCTTGTTGGGGAACGTAGTAATTTCAAAAAATTTCCTACGCACACGCAAGACCATGGTGATGGCATAGCAACGAGAGGGAGTGTCGTCACGTACGCACTCGTGAGACCGAAAGCGAAGCGTTATAACAACGCGGTTGATGTAGTCTTACGCCTTCACGATCCGACCGATCCAAGCACCGAACGACGGCACCTCCGAAGTTCTGCACACGCTCAGCTCGATGACGATCCCGGACTCGATCCAGCAAAGTGTCGGGATGAGTTCCGTCAAGACGACGGCGTGGTGATGATGATGATGCTCCACCGACGCAGGGCTTCGCCTAAGCTCATGACGATATGACTTCTCCGGCGCAGGCTTCGCTTAAGCTCATGACGATATGACCGAAGTGGAATATGGTGGAGGGGGCACCGACACGGCTAAGGAACGATCCGTAGATCAACTTGTGTGTTATGGGGTGCCCCCTGCCCCCGTGATATAAAGGAGCAAGGGAGGAGGTGGCGGCCTAGGAGGAGGGCGCGCCAGGGGAGTCCTACTCCCACCGGGAGTAGGACTCCTTCTTCCTAGTCCAACTAGGAGAAGGGGGAAGGGGGAAGTGGAGAAGGAAGGAGAGGGGCTGCGCCCAAACCCCTTGTCCAATTCGGACTGGGCTTGGGAGGGGCGCGCCACCTCCCGGCTCCTTCCCACTAAAGCCCATTAAGGCCCAATACTCTTCCCCGTATTCCCGTAACTCCCGGTACTCGAAAAATACCGAATCACTCGGAACCTTTCCGAACTCCGAATATAGTCGTCCAATATATCGATCTTTACGTCTCGACCATTTCAAGACTCCTCGTCATGTCCCCGATCTCATCCGGGACTCGAACTCCTTCGGTACATCAAAACTCATAAACTCATAATATAAGCATCATCGAAACCTTAGCGTGCGGACCCTACGGGTTCGAGAACTATGTAGACATGACCTAGAACTATTCTTGGTCAATAACCAATAGCGGAACCTGGATGCCCATATTGGCTCCTACATATTCTACTGAAGATCTTTATCGGTCAAACCGCATAACAACATACTTTGTTCCCTTTGTCATCGGTATGTTACTTGCCCGAGATTCGATCGTCGGTATCCAATATCTAGTTCAATCTCGTTATCGCAAGTCTCTTTACTCGTTCCGTAATACATCATCTCGCAACTAACTTATTAGTTGCAATGCTTGCAAGGCTTATATGATGTGTATTACCGAGAAGGCCCAGAGATACCTCTCCGACAATCGGAGTGACAAAACCTAATCTCAAATCGCCAACCCAACATGTACCTTTGGATACACCTGTAGTACTCCTTTATAATCACCCGATTACGTTGTGACGTTTGGTAGTACCCAAAGTGTTCCTCCGGTAAACGGGAGTTGCATAATCTCATAGTTACAGGAACATGTATAAGTCATGAAGAAAGCAATAGCAACATACTAAACGATCAAGTGCTAGGCTAACGGAATGGGTCATGTCAATCAGATCATTCTCCTAATGATGTGATCCCGTTAATCAAATGACAACTCATGTCTATGGTTAGGAAACATAACCATCTTTGATTAACGAGCTAGTTAAGTAGAGGCATACTAGTGACACACTGCTTGTCTATGTATTCACACATGTATTATGTTTCCGTTAATACAATTCTAGCATGAATAATAAACATTTATCATGATATAAGGAAATAAATAATAACTTTATTATTGCCTCTAGAGCATATTTCCTTCAGTCTCCCACTTGCACTAGAGTCAATAATCTAGTTCACATCGCCATGTGATTTAACATCAATAGTTCACATCTATATGTGGTTAACACCCATAGTTCACATCGACATGTGACCAACACCCAAAGGGTTTACTAGAGTCAGTAATCTAGTTCACATCGCTATGTGATTAACACCCAAAGAGTACTAAGGTGTGATCATGTTTTGCTTGTGAGATAATTTTAGTCAACAGGTTGCATCACATTCAGAGTCGTAAGTATTTTGCAAATTTCTATGTCTACAATGCTCTTGCGGAGCTACTCTAGCTAATTGCTCCCACTTTCAATATGTATCCAGATTGAGACTCGAGTCATCTAGATTAGTGTTAAAACTTGCATCGACGTAACCCTTTACGATTTAACCCTTTTTTCACTTCCATAATCGAGAAACATATCCTTATTCTACTAAGGATAATTTTGACCGCTGTCCATTGATCTACTCCTAGATCACTATTGCACTCCTTGCCAAGCTTAGTGGTAGGGTATGCAATAGATCCTGGTACATAGCATGACATACTTTATAGAACCTATGGCTGATGCATAGGGAATGACTTTCATTCTCTTTCTATCTTCTCGCCGTGGTCGGGTTTTGAGTCTTACTCAATCTCACACCTTGTAACACAGGCAAGAACTCTTTCTTTGACTGTTCCATTTTGAACTACTTCAAAATCTTGTCAAGGTATGTATTCATTGAAAAACATATCAAGCGTCTTGATCTATCTCTATAGATCTTGATGCTCAATATGTAAGCAGCTTCACCAAGGTCTTTCTTTGAAAAAAAAACTCCTTTCAAACACTCCTTTGTGCTTTGCGAATAATTCTACATTATTTCCGATCAACAATATGTCATTCACATATACTTATCGAAAGGTTGTAGTGCTCCCACTCACTTTCTTGTAAATACAGCCTTTCCAAAAGTCTCATATAAAATCATATGCTTTGATCAACACATCAAAGCGTATATTCCAACTCCGAGATGCTTGCACCAGTCCATTGATGGATCATTGGAGCTTGCACATTTTGTTAGCACCTTTAGGATTGACAAAATCTTCGGTTGCATCATATACAACTCTTCTTTAAGAAAACCATTAAGGAATGCAGTTTTGACATCCATTTGCCGATTTCATAAAATGTGGCAATTGCTAACATGATTCGGACAGACTTTTAAGCATCGATACAAGTGAGAAAATCTCATTGTATTCAACATCTTGAACTTTGTCTAAAACCTTTTTCGACAAGTCTAGCTTTGTAGATAGTAACACTACTATCAGTGTCCATCTTCCTCTTGAAGATCCATTTATTTAACATGGCTTGCTGATCATAGAGCAAGTCAATCAAAGTCCATACTTTGTTCTCATACATGGATCCTATCTCAGATTTCATGGCCTCAAGCCATTTCACGGGATCTGGGCTCATCATCGCTTCCTCATAGTTCGTCGGTTCATCATGGTCTAGTAACATGACTTCTAGAATAGGATTACCGTACCACTCTGGTGCGGATCTTACTCTGGAAGACCTACGAGGTTTGGTAGCAACTTGATCTGAAGTTTCATGATCATCATCATTAACTTCCTCACTAATTGGTGTAGGAATCATCGAACTGATTCTGTGATGAACTACTTTCCAATAAGGGAGAAGGTATACTTACCTCATCAAGTTCTACTTTCCTCCCACTCACTTCTTTCGAGAGAAACTTCTTCTCTAGAAAGGATCCATCTTAGCAACAAATATCTTGCTTTCGGATCTGTGATAGAAGGTGTACCCAATAGTTACCTTTGGGTATTCTATGAAGACGCATTTCTCGATTTGGGTTCGAGCTTATCGGTGAAAACTTTTTCACATAAGCATCACAACTCCAAACTTTAAGAAACGACAGCTTAGGTTTATTGCTAAACCATAGTTCATACGGTGTCATCTCAACGGATTTAGATGGTGCCCTATTAAACGTGAATGCAGCTGTCTCTAATGCATAACCCCAAAACGATAGTGGTAAATCGGTAAGATACATCATAGATCGCACCATATCAAAATAAAGTACGGTTACGACGTTCGGACACACCATAACGTTGTGGTGTTCCGGTGGCGTGAGCTGTGAAACTATTCCACATTGTTTTCATTGAAGACCAAACTCAGTAACTCAAATATTCATCTCCACGATCAGATCGCAGAAACTTTATTTTCTTGTTGCGATGATTTTCCACTTCACTCTGAAATTCTTTGAACCTTTCAACTATTTCAGACTTATGTTTCATCAAGTAGATATACCCATATCTACTCAAATCATCTTGTGAAGGTCAGAAAATAACGATACTTGCCACGAGCATCAACACTCATTGGATCGCATACATCGGTATATATGTGTTATTTCCAACAAGTCAGTAGCTTGTTCCATTGTTCCGAGAACGGAGTTTTAGTCATCTTGCCCAAAAGGCACGGTTCGCAAGCATCAAATGATTCATAACCAAGTGATTCCAAAAATCCATCCTTATGGAGTTTCTTCATGCGCTTTATACCGATATGACCCAAACGGCAGTGCCACAAATAAGTTGCACTATCATTATTAACTTTGCATCTTTTGGCATCAATATTATGAATATGCGTATCACTACGATCGAGATCCAATAAACTATTTTCATTGGGTGTATGACCATGAAGGTTTTATTCATTTAAGCAGAACAACAATTATTCTTTGACTTTAAATGAATAACCGTTTTGAAAACTATTTTCATTGGGTGTATGACCATTGAAGGTTTTATTCATGTAAACAGAATAACAATTATTCTTTGACTTTAAATGAATAACCGTTTTGCAATAAACATGATCAAATCATATTCATGCTCAACGCAAACACCAAATAACATTTATTTAGGTTTAACACTAATCCCGAAAGTATAGGAGTGTGCGATGATGATCATATCAATCTTGGAACTACTTCCAACACTCATCGTCACTTCCCTTCAACTAGTTTACATTCATTCTGCAACTCCTGTTTGAGTTACTACTCTTAGCAACCGAACCAGTATCAAATACCGAGGGTTACTATAACACTAGTAAAATACACATCAATAATTTGTATATCAAATATACCTTTGTTCACTTTGCCATCCTTCTTATCCGCCAAATACTTGGGGTAGTTCCGCTTCAAATGACCAGTTCCATTGTAGCAAAAGCACTTAGTCTCGTGCTTAGATCCAGACTTGGGCTTCTTCACTCGAGCAGCAACTTGCTTGCCGTTCTTCTTGAAGTTCCCTTCTTCCCTTTGCCCTTTTCCTTGAGACTAGTGGTCTTGTCAATCATCAACACTTGATGCTCTTTCTTGATTTCTACCTTCGTCGATTTCAACATCATGAAGAGCTCGGGAATCGTTTTCATTATCCCTTGCATACTATAGTTCATCACGAAGTTCTAGTAACTTAGTGATGGTGACTAGAGAATTCTGTCAATCACTATCTTATCGGAAGATTAACTCCCACTTGATTCAAGCGATTGAAGTACCTGAAAATCTGAGAACATGCTCACTAGTAGAGCGATTCTCCTCCATCTTTTAGCTATAGAACTTGTTGGAGACTTCATATCTCTCAACTCGGTATTTGCTTGAAATATTAACTTCAACTCCTGGAACATCTCATATGGTCCATGACGCTCAAAACGCCTTTGAAGTCCCGATTCTAAGCCATTTAAGCATGGTGCACTAAACTATCAAGTAGTCATCATATTGAGCTAGCCAAACGCTCATAACGTCGCATCCGCTCCTGCAATAGGTCTGTCACCTAGCGGTGCATCAAGGACATAATTCTTACGGCAGCAATGAGGATAAACCTCAGATCACGGATCCAATCCGCATATTGCTACTAACATTTTTCAATACAATTTTCTAGGAACACATATAAAAACACAGGGAAGCAACAACGCGAGCTATTGATCTACAACATAATCTGCAAAATACTACCAGGACTAAGTTCATGATAAATTAAAGTTCAATTAATCATATTACTTAAGAACTCCCACTTAGATAGACATCTCTAGTCATCTAAGTGATTACGTGATCCAAATCAACTAAACCATGTCCGATCATCACGTGAGATGGAGTAGTTTCAATGGTGAACATCACTATGTTGATCATATCTACTATATGATTCATGCTCGACCTTTCGGTCTCCGTGTTCCGAGGCCATATCTGTTATATGCTAGGCTCGCAAGTTTAACTTGAGTATTCTGCGTGCAACTGTTTTGCACCCGTTGTAGATGGACGAGAGCTTATCACACCCGATCATCACGTGGTGTCCGGGCACTACGAACTTTGGCAACGGTGCATACTCAGGGAGAACACTTCTTGATAATTTTAGTGAGAGATCATCTTATAATGCTACCGTCAATCAAAGCAAGATAAGATGCATAAAGGATAAACATCACATGCAATCAATATAAGTGATATGATATGGCCATCATCATCTTGTGCTTGTGATCTCCATCTCAAGCACCGTCATGACTACCATCGCCACCGCGCGACACCTTGATCTCCATCGTAGCATCGTTGTCGTCTCGCCAACTATTGCTTCTACGACTATCGCTACTACTTAGTGATAAAGTAAAGCAATTACATGGCGCTTGCATTTCATACAATAAAGCGACAACCATATGGCTCTGCCATTGCCGATAACTCGTTACAAAACATGATCATCTCATACAATAAAATATAGCATCACGCCTTGACCACATCACATCACAACATGCCCTGCAAAAACAAGTTAGACGTCCTCTACTTTGTTGTTGCAAGTTTTACGTGGCTGCTACGGGCTGAGCAAGAACCGTTTTACCTACGCATCAAAACCACAACGATAGTTTGTCAAGTTGGTGTTGTTTTAACCTTCGCAAGGACGGGCGTAGCCACACTCGGTTCAACTAAAGTGAGAGAGACAGACACCGCGGTCACCTTTAAGCAACGAGTGCTCGAGCGGTGAAACCAGTCTCGCGTAAGCGCATGCGTAATGTCGGTCCGGGCCGCTTCATCTCACAATACCGCTGAACCAAAGTATGACATGCTGGTAAGCAGTATGACTTATATCGCCCACAACTCACTTGTGTTCTACTCGTGCACATGACATCAACGCATAAAACCAGGCTCGGATGCCATTGTTGGGGAACGAGTAATTTCAAAAATTTCCCACGCACACGCAAGACCATGGTGATGGCATAGCAACGAGAGGGGAGAGTGTCTGTCCACGCACCCTGAGACCGAAAGCGGAAGCGTTATAACAACGCTGTTGATGTAGTCTTACGCCTTCACGATCCGACCGATCCAAGCACCGAACGACGGCACCTCCGAAGTTACGCACACGCTCAGCTCGATGACGATCCCTGACTCCGATCCAGCAAAGTGTCGGGATGAGTTCCACAAGACGACGGCGCAGGACGATGATGATGCTCCACCGACGCAGGGCTTCGCCTAAGCTCGCGACGATATGACTTCTCCGCGCAGGCTTCGCCTAAGCTCCGCGACGATATGACCAAGTGGAATATGGTGGAGGGGGCACCGCACACGGCTAAGGAACGATCCGTAGATCAACTTGTGTGTTATGGGGTGCCCCTGCCTCAGAGATATAAAGGAGCAAGGAGGAGGTGGCCGGCCTAGGAGGAGGGCGGCTACAGGGGAGTCCTACTCCCACCGAGTAGGACTCCTTCTTCCTAGTCCAACTAGGAGAAGGGGGAAAGGGGAAATGGAGAAGGAAGGAGAGGGGCTGCGCCCAAACCCCTTGTCCACCGGACTGGGCTTGGGAGGGGCGCGCCACCTCCCGGCTCCTTCCCACTAAAGCCCATTAAGGCCCAATACTCTTCCCCGTATTCCCGTAACTCCCGGTACTCCAAAAATACCCAATCACTCGGAACCTTTCCGAACTCCGAATATAGTCGTCCAATATATCGATCTTTACGCCTCGACCATTTCGAGACTCCTCGTCATGTCCCCGATCTCATCCGGGACTCGAACTCCTTCGGTACATCAAAACTCATACACTCATAATATAACATCATCGAAACCTTGTTGCGGACCCTACGGGTTCGAGAACTATGTAGACATGACCTAGAACTATTCTTGGTCAATAACCAATAGCGGAACCTGGATGCCCATATTGGCTCCTACATATTCTACGAAGATCTTTATCGGTCAAACCGCATAACAACATACTTTGTTCCCTTTGTCATCGGTATGTTACTTGCCCGAGATTCGATCGTCGGTATCCAATATCTAGTTCAATCTCGTTACCGGCAAGTCTCTTTACTCGTTCCGTAATACATCATCTCGCAACTAACTTATTAGTTGCAATGCTTGCAAGGCTTATATGATGTGTATTACCGAGAAGGCCCAGAGATACCTCTCCGACAATCGGAGTGACAAAACCTAATCTCAAATACGCCAACCCAACATGTACCTTTGTATACACCTGTAGTACTCCTTTATAATCACCCAGATTACGTTGTGACGCTTGGTAGTACCCAAAGTGTTCCTCCGTAAACGGAGTTGCATAATCTCATAGTTACGGGAACATGTATAAGTCATGAAGAAAGCAATAGCAACATACTAAACGATCAAGTGCTAGGCTAACGGAATGGGTCATGTCAATCAGATCATTCTCCTAATGATGTGATCCCGTTAATCAAATGACAACTCATGTCTATGGTTAGGAAACATAACCATCTTTGATTAACGAGCTAGTTAAGTAGAGGCATACTAGTGACACTCTGTTTGTCTATGTATTCACACATGTATTATGTTTCCGGTTAATACAATTCTAGCATGAATAATAAACATTTATCATGATATAAGGAAATAAATAATAACTTTATTATTGCCTCTAGAGCATATTTCCTTCAATTCTCGTAATGACGTGATCCCGTCGTCAATGACATCTAATGTCCATAGCCAGGAAACCATGACTATCTATTGACCAACGAGCTAGTCAACTAGAGGCTCACTAGGGACGTATTGGGGTCTATGTATTCACACATGTATTACGATTTCCGGATAATACAATTATAGCATGAATAAAAGACAATTATCATGAACAAGGAAATATAATAATAATGCTTTTATTATTGCCTCTAGGGCATATTTCCAACAGTCTCCCACTTGCACTAGAGTCAATAATCTAGTTTCATTATGATGAATCGAACACCCATAGAGTTCTGGTGTTGATCATGTTTTGCCCGCGGAAGAGGTTTAGTCAACGGATCTGCGACATTCAGATCCGTATGCACTTTACAAATTTCTATGTCTCCATCTTGAACATTTTCACGGATGGAGTTGAAGCGACGCTTGATGTGCCTGGTCTTCTTTTGAAACCTGGGCTCCTTGGCAAGTGCAATAGCTCCAGTGTTGTCACAGAAGAGTTTGATTGGCCCCGACACATTGGGTATGACTCCTAGGTCGGTGATGAACTCCTTCACCCAAATTGCTTCATGCGCTGCCTCCAAGGCTGCCATGTACTCCGCTTCACATGTAGATCCCGCCACGACGCTCGCTTGCAACTGCACCAGCCATCGCTCCACCATTCAACATATACACGATCCGGTTTGTGACTTAGAGTCATCAGATCGTGTCGAAGCTAGCATCGACGTAACCCTTTACGACGAGCTCTTCGTCACCTCCATAAACGAGAAACATGTCCTTTGTCCTTTCGGTACTTTAGGATATTCTTGACCGCTGTCCAGTTGTTCCTTGCCGGGATTACTTTGGTATCTTCCTACCAAACTTACGGCAAGGTTTACATCAGGTCTGGTACACAAGATGGCATACATAATAGATCCTATGGCTGAAGCATAGGGATGACACTCATCTCTTCTTTATCTTTTGTCGTGGTCGGCATTGAGCCGAGCTCAATCTCACACCTTGCAATACAGCAAGAACCCTTCTTGGACTGATCCATTTTGAACTTCTTCAAAACCTTATCAAGGTATGTGCTTTGTGAAAGACCTATGAGGCGCCTTGATCTATCTCTATAGATCTTGATGCCTAATATATAAGCAGCTTCTCCAAGGTCCTTCATTGAAAAACACTTATTCAAGTAGGCCTTAATGTTGTCCAAGAATTCTATATCATTTCCCATCAAAAGTATGTCATCTACATATAATATGAGAAATGCTACTGAGCTCCCACTCACTTTCTTGTAAACGCAGCTTCTCCATAAGTCCAAGATAAACCCAAACGCTTTGATCATCTCATCAAAGCGAATGTTCCAACTCCGAGATGCTTGCACCAGCCCATAAATGGATCGCTGAGCTTGCATACTTTGTCAACATTCTTAGGATCGACAAAACCTTCCGGCTGCATCATATACAGCTCTTCCTTAAGACAACCGTTAATGAATGCTGTTTTGACGTCCATCTGCCATATCTCATAATCATAGTATGCGGCAATTGCTAACATGATTCGGACGGACTTAAGCTTCGCCACGGAGAGAAAGTCTCATCGTAGTCAATCCCTTGAACTTGCCGATAACCCTTGGCGACAAGTCGAGCTTTATAGATGGTGACATTACCATCCGCGTCCGTCTTCTTCTTAAAGATCCATTTGTTTTCTATCGCTCACGATCATCGGGCAAGTCACCAAAGTCCATACTTTGTTTTCATACATGGATTCTATCTCGGATTTCATGGCTTGAAGCCATTTGTTGGAATCTGGGCCCGCCATCGCTTCTTCATAGTTCAAGGTTCACCGTTGTCTAACAACATGATTTCCGTGACGGGGTTGCCGTATCACTGGTGCGGAACGTGTCCTTGTGGACCCACGAAGTTCAAGAGCAACTTGATCCAAGTACCTTGATCATCATCATTATTTTCCTCTTCAGTTGGTGTAGGCATCACAGAACATTTTCCGAACTGCACCACTTTCCCGCTCAAGAGGTAGTACTTCATCGAAGTTCTACTTTCCTCCCACTTACTTCTTTCGAGAGAAACTCCTTTTCCGTAAAGGATCCGTTTTGGCAACAAAGATCTTGCCCTTGGATCTTAAGTAGAAGGTATACCCTATGGTTTCCTTAGGGTATCCTATGAAGACGCATTTTTCCGACTTGGGTTCGAGCTTTTCAGTTGAAGTTTCTTGACATAAGCATCGCATCCCCAAACTTTTAGAAACGACAACTTAGGTTTCTTCCCAAACCATAATTCATACGGTGTCGCCTCAACGGATTTAGACGGTGCCCTATTTAAAGTGAATGTAGCTGTCTCTAGAGCGTATCCCCAAAATGATAGCGTAAATCGGTAAGAGACATCATAGACCGCACCATATGCAATAGAGTGCGACACGACGCTCGACACACCGTTACGTTGAGGTGTTCCAGCGGCGTGAGTTGTGAAACGATTCCACATTTTCTTAAGTGCGTACCAAATTCGTGACTTAAATATTCTCCTCCACGATCCGATCGAAGAATTTTATCTTTCGCTCACGTTGATTCTCTACTTCATTCTGAAATTCCTTGAACTTTTCAAAGGTCTCAGACTTGTGTTTCATCAAGTAGACATACCCATATCTACTCAAGTCATCCGTGAGAGTGAGAACATAACGATATCCTCCATGAGCCTCAACGCCATTGGACCGCATACATCGGTATGTATGATTTCCAACAAGTTGGTTGCTCGCCCATTGTTCCGAGAACGGAGTCTTGGTCATCTTGCCCATGAGGCATGGTTCGCATGTGTCAAATGATTCATAATCTAGAGACTCCAAAAGTCCATCAGCATGGAGCTTCTTCATGCGCTTGACACCAATGTGACCAAGGCGGCAGTGCCATAAGTATGTGGGACTATCGTTATCAACTTTACATCTTTTGGTATTCACGCTATGAATATGTGTAATACTACGCTCGAGATTCATTAAGAATAAACCATTGACCATTGGAGCATGACCATAAAACATATCTCTCATATAAATAGAACAACCATTATTCTCGGATTTAAATGAGTAGCCATCTCGCATTAAACGAGATCCAGATACAATGTTCATGCTCAAACTTGGCACCAAATAACAATTATTAAGGTTCAAAACTAATCCCGTAGGTAAATGTAGAGGTAGCGTGCCGACAGCGATCACATCGACTCTGGAACCATTCCCGACGCGCATCGTCACCTCGTCCTTCGCCGCCTCCGCTTATTTCGCAGCTCCTCGCTTGTGAGTTACAAATATGAGCAACGACACCGTATCAAATACCCGTGAGTTACTACGAGTAATGGTAAGGTACACATCAATTACATGTATATCAAATATACCTTTGGTGTTGCCGGCCTTCTTATCCGCTAAGTATTTGGGGCAGTTCCGCTTCAAAGGACCCTTCCCTTGCAATAAAAGCACTCGGCCTCGGTTTGGGTCCATTCTTTGACTTCTTCCCGCAATCGGCTTACGGGCGCCGCAACCTCCTTGCCGTCCTTCTTGAAGTTCTTCTTACCCTTGCCCTTCTTAAACTTAGTGGTCTTATTGACCATCAACACTTGATGTTCTTTCTTGATTTCAACCTCTGCTGACTTCACATTGAAAATACTTCAGAATGGTCTTCACCATCCCTGCATATTGTAGTTCATCACGAAGCTCTTGTAGCTTGGTGGGGAGCGATCAAGGATTCTGTCAATGACCGCCTCGTCCGGAGGTTAATCTCCACTGGGACAAAGCGGTTGTGCAACCTGTACATTTTGAGTATGTGCTCACTTGTGTAACTGTTTTCCTCCATCTTACAACTATAGAACTTGTCGGAGACTTCATATCTCTCGACCCGGCATGAGCTTGGAAAACTAGTTTCAGCTCTTCAACATCTCATATGCTCCGTGTTGCTCAAAACGCTTTTGAAGCCCCGGTTCTAAGTTGTAAAGCATGCCGCATCGAACGAGGGAGTAATCATCAAGACGCGCTCGCCAAACGCTCAAATCGTCTTGCAAAGTCTTTGGGAGAGCAGGTGGGTCACCTAGCGGTGCTTCTAGGACATATGCCTTCTTGGCAGCTATGAGGATGATCTCGTGTTCGGACCCAGTCCGTATAGTTGCTGCCATCATCTTTCAGCTTGGTTTTCTAGGAACGCGTTGAAGTTCATGTTTACATGAGCGTTGGCCATTTGATCTACAAGACATATTTTGCAAAAGTTTTAGACTAAGTTCATGATAATTTAGTTCATCTTAATCAAATTATTGAATGAACTCCCACTCAGATTTGACATCCCCTAGTCATCTAAGTGTTACACGATCCGAGTCGACTAGGCCGTGGTCCGATCATCACGTGAGACGGACTAGTCATCGCCGGTGAACATTCTCATGTTGATCGTATCTTCTATACGACTCGTGTTCGACCTTTCGGTCTCCGTGTTCCGAGGCCATGTCTGTACATGCTAGGCTCGTCAAGTTAACCCTAAGTGTTTTGCATGTGTAAAACTGTCTTACACCCGTTGTATGTGAACGTAAGGATCTATCACACCGATCATCACGTGGTGTCAAACGATTTAACTTTAGCAACGGTGCACGTTAGGGAGAACACTTCTTGAAATTGTTGTAAGGATCATCTTATTTATTACCGTCGATCTAAGTAAACAAGATGCATAAAACATAATAAACATCACATGCAATTATATAATAGTGACATGATATGGCCAATATCATAAAACTCCATTGATCTCCATCTTCGGGCTCCATGATCATCTTGTCACCGCATGACACCATGATCTCCATCATCATGATCTCCATCATTGTGCCTCCATGAAGTTGTCACGCCAACGACTACTTCTACTTCTATGGCTAACGCTTAGCAATAAAGTAAAGTAATTTACATGGCGCTCTTCAATGACACGCAGGTCATACAAAATAAAGACAACTCCTATGGTTCTGCCGTTGTCATACTCATCGACATGCAAGTCGTGATTCCTATTACAAGAACATGATCTCATACATCACAATATGTCATTCATCATTCATCACAACTTGGCCATATCACATCACATGACAATTGCTGCAAAAACAAGTTAGACGTCCTCTAATTGTTGTTGCATCTTTTACGTGGCTGCAATTGGGTTCTAGCAAGAACGTTTTCTTACCTACTAATAACCACAATGTGATTTTGTCAACTTCTATTTACCCTTCATAAGGACCCTTTTCATCGAATCCGCTCCAACTAAAGTGGAGAGAGACACCCACCGCACACCTTATGCAACTAGTGCATGTTAGTCGGTGGAACCAGTCTCACGTAAGCGCACGTAAGGTTGGTCCGGCCGCTTCATCCCACAATACCGCGGAAGCAAGATAAGACTAGTAGCGGCAAGCAAGTTGACAAGATCTACGCCACAACAAAATTGTGTTCTACTCGTGCAATAGAGAACTACGCATAGACCTAGCTCATGATGCCACTGTTGGGGAACGTTGCAGAAAATTAAAATTTTTCCTACGGTTTCACCAAGATCCATCTATGAGTTCATCTAAGCAACGAGTCAAGGGAGTGAGTTTGCATCTACATACCACTTGTAGATCGCGTGCGGAAGCTTTCGAGAGGATGGTGATGATGGAGTCGTACTCGGATCACCGATGACCAAAGCGCTGAACGGACAGCACCTCCGCGTTCAACACACGTATGGTACGGGAACGTCTCCTCCGTCTTGATCCAGCAAGGAGGAAGGAGAGGTTGAGGAAGATGGCTCCAACAGCAGCACGGCGGCGTGATGATGATGGAGTGACAGTTCTCGGCAGGGCTTCGCCAAGCGCACGCGGAGGAGGAGAGGTGTTGGGAGGGAGGGCTGCGCCTTCAAGTTGTGTATGCAGCCCTCCCTCACCCCTCTATTTATAGGGGAAGGAGGAGGGCTGCCCCCTAGATGCATCTAGAGGGGGCGGCCAAGGGAGGGGGCTTGCCCTTCAAGCAAGGGCCCCTTAGGGTTCCCCCTCAACCCTAGGCGCAAGGGCCCAAGGGAGGGTGCGCCCAGCCCACCAGGGCTGGCTGCCTCCCACGCAGCCCAAGTGGCACCCGGGAGGGTGGCCCTCCCGTAGTCCTCCGAACCTTCCGGTGACCCTCCATAATACCGACATGACCCAAACTTTTCCGGTGTCCGCTTGACAACTTCCTATATATAAATCTTTACCTCTGGACCCTTCCGAACTCCTCGTGACGTCCGGGATCTCATCCGGACTCAACAACATTCGTAATCACATACTAGTCTTCCTAATAACCCTAGCGCCACCGAACCTTATGTGTAGACCCTACGGGTTCGGGAGACATGCGACATGACCGGACGCCTCGGTCAATAACCAACAGCGGATCTGGATACCCATGTTGGCTCCTACATGCTCCTCGATGATGTCATCGATGAACCACGATGTCGAGGATTCAAGTAACCCCAGATACTATTCCCTTTGTCGACGACGGTATGTTACTTGCCCGAGACTCGATCGTCGGTATCCCAATACCTCGCTCAGTCTTGTTACCGCAAGTCACTTTACTCGCATCGAATGCATGATCCCGTGACGGACACTTGGTCACTTTGAGCTCATTATGATGATGCACTACCGAGTGGGCCCAGTGATACCTCTCCGTCATACGGAGTGACAAATCCTCGTCTCGATCCGTGTCAACCCAATGACACTTTCGGAGATACCGTAATGCACCTTTATAGTCACCCGATTCGTTGTGACGTTTGGTACACCCAAAGCACTCTTACGATATCCGGAGTTACACGATCTCATGGTCTAAGGAATAGATACTTGACATTGAGAAAGCTCTAGCAAAACGAACTACACGATCTTGTGCTATGCTTAGGATTGGGTCTTGTCCATCACGTCATTCTCGTAATGACGTTATCCCGTCGTCAATGACATCTAATGTCCATAGCCAGGAAACCATGACTATCTATTGACCAACGAGCTAGTCAACTAGAGGCTCACTAGGGACGTATTGGGGTCTATGTATTCACACATGTATTACGATTTCCGGATAATACAATTATAGCATGAATAAAAGACAATTATCATGAACAAGGAAATATAATAATAATGCTTTTATTATTGCCTCTAGGGCATATTTCCAACACTCTGCCTCAGCTTTATAGTTTTTGAAGAAAGTCAAAGCCTCATCTTTTGATTTCAGAAGATACACATAACAATATCTAGTGGAGTCATCAATCAACGTCATGAAGTATCTCTTTCCACCTTTTGTCAACACGCCATTCGTCTCACAAAGATCAGAATGTATAAGCTCTAGTGGCGCTTAAGTCTTTGGCCTCTCGCAGTCTTATGGGACTTGCGAGGTTGCTTAGCTTGCACACGCATTTTGGCACTTAGAGCCTTTGACAAGAGATATTTTCGAATTAAATTCATATTGGCTAGCCGCGTCATGCAACCAAAGTTAATGTGACAAAGTCGTGAATGCCAAATATCGACTCATTGTTGTGGCAAACATTATTAATAACTTGAGTGCAAATATCGACAAAGACAAAGCGGAACAAGCCTCCGCTCTCATAGCCTTTTCCAACAAATTGTCCATACTTAGAAATTACAACTTTATTGGATTGAAAACCAACTTAAAACCATCTCGACATAAACAGAACCGCTAACGAGATTTTTATTGATGGGCGGCACATGATGAACGTTCTTCAGACGCGACGGTCTTCCCCAAGTAAACTTGGATCGACCGCACCAACACCTCGAACGATGGCATGTGACCCGCTCCCCATCAGACGGGAGAAGTCCCAAAGTGGCCTGGTAAGAAGAAAACATGGTGGCATCGGCACAAACATGTAAATTGGCACCGTGTCAATTAACCAATCGGGGTTTGGAATATCGAAAGGATGGTAGGAAAAATACTGCACTCGATTCCTTCATATCAGTATCACCGATGACAACATTAGTGGACTTGCCGCTCTTCTCATGTTCACGCTCCTCTAAGCGGTTAGGACACTTCGGAGCCCAGTGATTAGGGTCACCGCAGACATGGCAAAGTCCCTTCCCCTACTTATGAGAATTCTTCTTGAAGTTGGTAGAATGTGATGGCTTGTTCTTTGTATCAAACTTGCCTTTGCCCTGAGTTTTGTTCTTGTTGTTTTTGAACTTGTTGGGCTGGAAGTTCTTCTTCTGTACCATGTGGGCACTAGAACCTCCCTCAGCAACACGAGCACGTGTGTCCTTTGCTCTTGCCTTCTCTTCAACATCAAGAGTACCAATGAGATCCGCAACGGAAAACTCCTATCTCTTGTGTTTCAGGGAAGTAGCAAAATTGTTCCACTAAGGTGGAAGCTCGGCAATGATGCCTCCGGCAACACACACTTGAAGTACTCAAGTTCTTTTGCGAGCGATTGTATCTCATGAGCCTGCTGTACAACAGGGCGCTCATCAGTCATCTTGTAGTCATAGAATTGCTCCATGACGTACAACTCACTGCCGGCGTCCGAGGCACCAAACTTGGGCTCGAGCGCAGCCCACATGTCCTTGCCGTTGTCAAACGACATATACGAATCCACAATGAAGTCATCAAGAACACTCAAAAGAGCGCCTTTATAGAGGGTATCGATCTTCTCAAAAGCTTCCAGCTGTGCTGGATTAAGATCGCCCTCAGGCTTGCCCTTGGTAGCGTCATAGCAGCCCATGGTTTGAAACCAGTAGACTGCTCTCCTGCGCCACCTCTTATATTGTGCCCCCTTAAAGGCAGGCGGCTTCAGATGCGCAGCAAAACCAATTGGAGTAAATTGCCTATAATCAGGTTTTTGGGTTGTTGGAAATATGAGCAAATTACTATGAGATTTAATCCGAATAAACAAAAGATAAATCATGACAGCAATAGCAGAGATTAAACTAATCATGTGAACTAGCATAGTAGATGAACATATCACATCTAGGGCACATACTACAAACATGAATTCTACCACGATCTCGAACAAGAAGGATAGAATCACATACGGTGCAGCGGGTGCAGCACCACCGGCGTTGACGTTATCGCCCATGTCGTCGAGGATAAGGTTGCCGAGGTCGGGAAGAAGTAAATCGTCGCGAAGTCGTCGCTGCTGCAAGCGATCGCATGAAAAGCGCCCCCAAAACCAGATCGCCCTCTCCGTGCATGTGATCACGAGGCGGGTTCGAGGCTCGCTGTCCCTTCTCGTGGTGCACGCCGGAAGGAGGGATGGAGAAGACTTGCTTGGCGGCGCAATGATCTGGAACGGTGGTGAGAAACCATACAATGCGGCCGCGGCTAGGGTAGACGTCTGCCTGACTATATAGTGCGGGCCGGGTAGGTCGTGGGAGTAAAACCCACGTCCGAGTCATCATGATCCAAAAGATGTCCTCGGCTCGGCTCAATCCCGCAACCCGCGACGCGTCGTGACGAGGCGAGGCGTGGCGTGGCGAGGCGAGCGAGGAGGAGGAGGAACGCGCGTGTAGGTCTCCTCTTGTCATGCTCATACAAGTGGTAGAAGAGCCCACCTTATAAAGAGGTGCAACTCTCTCTCAACTTATGAGGTGGGACTAAACTTTAGCCTCACTCACTCCACTCACATGTGTGCATGAATGGGCCAAGAGAATTTCAGAATTTTAGTTGGGCTTTGGGCCAAAGTCCTACTAGCAAAATTCCAACACTAAATGCATCATTCAAAGAGAGGCACGAGTGAACAGATTACATAGTTTCTTTTTTGCAAAAGGACCAGATTACAGAGTTGCGCTAGCGCGGGAGGAGATCTACCAATGTTGTTTATAAAATATCTACCATGCACCTGATAGGGATCCGGCTTTCCTGCTTCCTCCCATGCTTCCATCCGTGCTCCCACTTCATCCTACTGCTGTCTTTTTTCTTTTTTCTTTCTAATCTAATCATCTCCCCCCTGATTTCAAGGGGGTGGGACCGGGCCTTATTTTGTTCCAATCAAATTAAGCCATGTATGCGGGAGCACGGATGGGTGCACGCGCGGGGAGCAGACAAGTCTCGTCCACCTGATAGAGTATGTGTCCTTCAAGTATTCTACAAATTAGAATCAGTTAGGATCTAATCTAATCCCTTGTAATTAAGAAAGGTTGTATGCCTATATATATGATGTATATGCCATACCTATGGGTGTCGTGCATTGTCCCCTTGATCTCTCTCACAGTATACATCTAAGTTTACATGGTATCAGACTAGGTTTCGCTATGTCGTCTTCCGCCAACTCTCTCGCAGCCACCTCCTCCGCCCTTGTTTCTTCCCCGTCGTCGTCGACCTCCCTTGGCGTCGCTTCGACTGGCCCGTTCCACTTCAGGCATCTGATCACCGTCAATCTCTCGCCGGATACCTTCATGATCTGGCGGGCGCAGGTCAAGTCCCTTCTCCGTAGTCATCTCCTCCTTGGCTATGTTGACGGCACCCACCTGTGCCCTCCGGCCACTTCGTCGCTCCGTCCGGTCGGCAAAGAGGTCAAGGAAACTGACCCTGATGTGGCCGTTCCTAACCCGGCGTACAACACATGGCACCAACAGGATCAAGCGATCTTGTCTACAATCAAGGTCGCCGGCATGGTGATATTCGCGGCGTCCTCCTATGATGCCTGAACCACGCTCTCCAGTAGCTTTGCAGGCGAATAGCTCCTGTGCGACGTTCTTGAGGTGAATTGGCAAGAGTGCGACGTTGTTCGAGCTAATGGCTGTGGTGCGACACATTTGAGCGTGTAAATAGCCCAAGGCCACATGGGGTGTTAAATGTGGTTAAATTGGTCGTCAACCAAGCCCGCCCATTTATGTTAGGACATGTGGGTCCCACTTAATTGTTCCTCAAAATAGTGATCGTGCCTCGCCGCCTCGATCGTGCGGGCCCGCCACTGCCCCTTCTTCTCCGGTGGCGGCGGATCTTGCGTTCTTGGTGGCGGCGGCGGAGCCCTCATTCTCAACGGCGACGGAGCCTTCGTCCTCAGAAAATGGTGAGTGAAATCAAACCCTAGTCGCCCTCCCGTTCCTCTCTCGGGCCCATAGATCTCAGCTCAATTCCTCCGTTTTCACTTGCGGAATCGATAGGTTGTGAGGGGAGCCCGTGGGGGCATACTGAGATGGAGCCGCCAGATTCAACTTTGAATAGGAAATGCGCCTCTCTCCGATCCAATTTTGCATGCAATTAGGGGGTGGCCTCGTCAGCTCTTTCTCACGGGCTCACACTGTCTGCCACTAACAGAGGGGATGCTGCTGCTCGGACCTTCGAATTGACAATCAGTTTCTTACCATCAAAGGCAAAATTAGTTGATGGTAGCATACAGAACATTGAGAGAGACACAATTGTTAAATGGGAGGTTGAGTTTATAGAGATTGATCCACAAGTTCTACAGAACATGGGAGAGACGGCAGTGAAGAAATGGGTGGAAAAAATTGGGGAGAATATTGTTTGGGGTCCAGAGCAAGAAGTATCACTGTTGCGGTTTGATGATTGGAAAGGAGAGTATGTTAGAATAGAAGATGGTGAACAGATTGCAAAATGGCTGGACAAGCAAACGGGCTAATTTGTTTGCTGAGCTCGTTGATCTGAACATTTTTTCGAAGGTTGGATGTGTGCCATCACAATAGGCTGCGCAGATGGTAGACGATGATTGTGCTAAACAGAGGCCATTGATTCCCATGTGTACTGAACCACTACAAGAACTATGCTATCTTGTGACCTCCACTATTGGTCACTGAAAGGTCACTGTTTTCAATTTGTGACCTTTTGACCAAAAACAGAAGGTCAAAAGCTGAGGGTCGTAAACTGACTATAGCGACCTTTCTTCTGGAATGGTCGTAGACGTTTATGACAAAAAAAAGGTCGTAGATTTTACGACCAATTATTTTGGTCACTAGTAATCCGACCACACCACGCCAGATCCACGTGGCAAGTCGACGTGGCATAATTACGACCAAATGAAAAGGTCGAAATAGAATCAGCCCGGTCCTTTTCAATTGCCTACATGGGCCAAGCCCAATAATTCGGCCCGTTTAATTTTTTTTCTCTCTTTATTTTGCTTATGTGTATGGGCTTGGCCCAATAATTTGGCCTTTTATTTTCTGGGAATGGAGCCTTTTTCTGATGAATTTTTTTTATAGTTCACTATTTTTTTGGGCCACAGCCTTTTTGGTCTAGTTCGAATTTGGGCCTTGGCCTTTTTATTTTCTGCTATGCAGCCTTTTATAATATTTTTTCTTACATTCATTTCCTATTTTAGGCCCTAGCCTTTTTGGTTTAATTCTTGTTTGGGCCTTGGCCTTTTTAGAGCCCAAGTTCTCATTTTGCATAACTTCACATAAAATAAACAATAAACAGAAAGGCCCAGGTGCACAAGTGATCCACAAGCCCAGGTGCACAAGTGATCCACACAACTTCACAAAAAATAAACAATAACTCCACAACTTCACAAGTGATCCATAGCTTCACAGGTTCACAAGATCACATAACTTCACAGGTAGCAATGCAACAAAGTGCTCAAAGACAAACTTCACAGGTTCAAACTAGGTTCACAGCCATCAAACTAGACAGCAATGCTCAAGTTCAAAATGCTCAAACTACCATCAAAGCAAAGACAACCATCAAAGCGCCTTTAGCTCCAAAGAGAGCCATCAAGGGCTAGCTTCTCTTCCCGTTTGAGACTTCTTGCAGCAGCTCAAGTTCCTTGTCGCGGTGCTTCTTGATTCTTCCGCCTTCATCTTGATTGCCGCCAATTCTTCTTGCACCAGGTCAGCTTGAAGCTCGGACCTCTGCAGCTTCTGCTCAAGGTCACGAACATGAGCAAATACTTCAGCAGTTGCTTTGCGGGAGTTGTTCCTAGATGACTGGAGCCCAACATTCGTGAGGAATGTGCTTTGCTTGACAGATTTCAACAGCACTTCTTCGACAATTTGAACAGTAGACTTTGGCTCTTCACCTTCTGGTACCGGCGCGTCCTTCAGTTCTTCCATCTCAAGCTAGCATATGGAGGAAAATGATAGGCATTAGTGGAGAAACCAAACCAGCACACAAATGGATTATTTGAAGTAACCAAATCAGCAAACAAGATCTATACAAGAAGATGATGACTAGTGACCTGGAGACATGCAATTGGAACAATATGATCGCTTCATTAAGCCTAGAATGGTGGTTCTATATAAGATGGCTTCCTGACTAACATTCAGATCAAATTTCATCATGTCATAAAAAATGCAACAAATAGCATCAAAGCTGTTCTAATATCTTCATTAAGCCTAGCATGGAACTATAAGCATGGAACTATCAAACAACATCAAAGCATGGAACGGCTCAATCAAACATCATCAAATCATCAAAGCATCAAAGTTGGTATGGACAAAGTGGCATCAAAGCGGCATGAATCAAACAGGCATGGACAAAGCATGGAGTGACTTACTATAGCAGTCTTGGTCGGCTTCGAAAACCCGTGCTTCTTGCTGTTGTCGGTGGCCTTAAACAAGTCAATCTAAGACAGCTGCTTACCCTTACGCTCTTCTTTCTGAAATGTTTTTCAACAAAAATCAAAATGTTATTCAGCAAGAATCAGAAATGTTATCCAACGAGGATCAAACGGTAAGGTCTCTAGAGAAAAGTTCTCACGATGGCAAAATGTGTGTTGTGTAGTGCCCGAACCAGTTCTCGATTGTACACGACTTTTCCTCGATTCATCTTGTTCGACACACGTGTTCCCTACAAAAAGCATATCGTCAAGATGATCTAGCACTAGCATTTCATGTGTAGAACGTAAAGCATCAAACAAAGCAGAGACAAACCTTGTGTCTTGAGGTAGACCACATCTCCACTAGAGCTTGCCATTCACCATCCGCCGATCAGTGCGGAGACTTGATGCTGACTTTATTTATGACTACGGTATCAAAATACTTCTTCTTGATCCGATGGCGCCTCATTCTTTGAATTTTTCTGCAGAATATCTTTGCACGCGGTCTTGATGGTTTGCGAGTCCGTGTTCATCTCAAAATTTGCCTACCAAGACAAGAAACAAGGTAGGAACAATATTAGTGATCATGCATAGGTGTAACAGAAAATAGATAGCACATTAACTATGAAACAAGTAGCTTACAGCAACTTTCCCAATGTAGTTCTCCAATAGACTAGCATTTTTTTATAGCTTGAAGTGAGGAAGAACCGGAAGATGGTTTCTTGCAACGAGTCCACACTCAGAAGCAAGCTTTGCTGACTGCAGAGGCTTCTCTGGACGCTTCAGCCCTTCGGCGATTTGGATAGGCACCTTGCTACCAAGCGACTTGGTGATCCTCTCTAGCCCTTTGCCCTTTCTAGGTCTAGTCTTGGTAGTCATTGCATCTGAAAATGAAATTGGACTCATAAATTAGAATAGAAATCGACAAATGCAGGAATCGACAAAAGCATACATGATCATTCCATTTGGAAAATGCACTAGTAAAAGATAACATTGCAAAGGTCAACTTGCCTGATTGAAGCCACAAGCTGCTGTTCTTCTTCATTGATGACAACATTCCTGTCAATAGAAGGTGCAACAGGGCTGAGGTCTGTGTGGACAGTGCCTGCTTCATCAATGCAGATGGTTCCTCCTTCATCTAGGCAGACAGTGCCACTTCCATCCATGCTGAGAGTGGTTCCTTCATCCATGGGCGGCAACTCATCACCCATTTGCACCGAGGTCTCAGAGTCCATGCGCAGCAGACTTTCCTGATGGTCCGTCGCAGTCGCCATCTTTGCTTTCTGCCTTGTGACTCTATCAAGGGCAGGTTCATCAGGTTCCAGGATCCTCTTTTTTGTCCTGGAGCTGGGGCCATCACCCTTCCTGGAGGCATTGCAGCAGATGTTTCTGAGCTCTTCTTCTTCTTGCTGACTGTCTTCTTAACACCAGGCCTCTTCATCCTAGATTCCTTCAAAGGCCTTGTATAAACAGCACGGAAAAAGCATTAGATCACAAGAGAAATATGTGAGCACAAGGAATAACATAGCATAAAAACCCCAGCCCTCCAAGCAAGACAGAGTTTGCACCTTAACAGCCTTGCTCAAGACAACATCATCCACTTCCTCTCCATCAATAACTTCATCCTCCTTAGGATTGTACTGGTCATCATTGATAACTCCACTACCTTCTTGAACCTCATCACTTCTACCTTCTCGTACATCATTTGTTTTCCTAAGCATCGACGCTTATTGCACCGATGCCAAGGGACCTGAACAGCCGATTGTTCCTCATGATATTTCTAGCCCTAACCTTCTCGTACTCGGTGAGAGGCTCTTCTTTGCATGATAAAGGAAACGAATTATTAGGTGAATGTTTGGAATGCATGGACAGACAGCCAAATATATCTTATGAAATTTTATTATCATTTAATCCTAGTTATTCGGTAAGGAAGACTAATAAAGACACAGCACAATTAAGCCAGCTTATTCAGATTGCAGCAATACATTTCACTTAGCATATTAAGACACGATTTTATGAAACCGACAAAGATAACCACAAGGAGCAAGTTGCATACCAACGGTTGGCCTCACGTTTGACCTTTTCATCCTTGCCATGGATGATCTTGAGGTGGTGCTTGCAAAATAGAATAAACAACAATCAGATACAACAGGGATAAAGTAAAATGATGCAGTTGTATCAATAAAGGAAAGCATTTGGACCAACATGCACATACACTGATGTACTGTTATTAATTAAGCAAACATGTAAGTGCACTAAACAAGCATGCATGTACAGTGGAAATATATGTACACTAAACAAGCAAGCAAGCAAAGTGCTACTGATAGAAACAAGCAAGCAATGATGGAAATTGAAAAGAAGCAAGCAAATACTATTGATACAAACCCTAATTAATAAGCAAGCAAGTAGCTTCTTCTCCATGTGCTACTGATACAAGCAAGTACTGCTGATGGAAACCCTAATTAAGCATGTATGCTTGCAAGCAACATGTATGTTAGCAAGCAAGCAACATGAACTAGTGAATTGGTGTCATGTACACATGCTTAGACAGTCTGACAGCAAGCAAGCAACATGAACTAGTGAATTAGTAAAGCATGAAACAACAGTACTTGCAGAAGTACAAAAGCATATGAAAAAATTATTCTCAACTGCTCAATAAAGTTTCCGGTCTTTGCAACAACAACAAAAAAAAAGGAGAGAGGGCCGCACGGGACGGCCTCTATGCTGATAAAGAAATGCTCATCTGAATCATGCAATTCCACTATAGCTTGGTGACTGAACACATCACCGTCTACTTACTGTATGCGGCTTACATCATGACAGCATTCACTTGGCCATACATCTCATCAAAGAGATACGGCATGAACATCAGGTTCAAAAACATCAGTGACACAGCGCCCCGCTCACAAGAGCGGTAAACACGCCACGAACCAGACCAACACACAAGCACAATATAACCAAACGCACAGCAAACACACCCATAACCTCAAAACAACAGGAATGGGCAGCATGAGAGGCCCTGAGGGGCACCTTCTCCAAGTGCTACTGATACAAGCTAAGTAACTAAATCATACACAAGCTACATGAACCAGAGGGAGGTATTCCTCGAACCTCATCCACTTCCTCATCCATCCCCATCCCCTAAAATCATGCACTTCCTCTCCATCAACATGAACCCTAAACCATGAGGAGGATCAAACAAACCACCAGGAGCTCCACGAGTATCAAACAAGCATTTTTTTTAAGATTATGACATGAAAGATCCAAACAAATAAACAATATATCTGATAAACGGTGCCTTAAACCACCAGCACTACAAGTGCACAAGGACACGCATGCAACATAACCAACTGTGACCCAAGCCAAGCACCATGAGTGAATCTGGCGAGCATGTTCTGGATCAAAAGGGTTCCAGCAGGGAGGGAGGAGCCGACGCGCGAATCCTAACCCTAGATCGTCATGAACAAGAACAAGAACCAGGAGCTTGATGAACATGAACAAGAACCACCAGGAGCTCGTAGATCAACCGAATCCTAACCCTAGATCAACTGAATCCTAACCCTAGGTCGACCAGGAGGGGGATCTACCGAACCCTAGAATATCGAGGGGAGAGGGGAGAGGAGAGGGGTACCTGTCGCCGTCGTCGATCGTTGATGATGTGGATGATGTAGCCACCGTCGCCGATGTACTCCCTGTCGTAGCCCGGGCGGTCGATGTAGCTGTCGATGTAGCAATCGTCATCGAGGGGAGAGAGATGGGTGGATTTGTCGTCGAGATGGGCGGCGCAGCGGCGTGCCGGGGCGGCATGGAGTGGGAGCGGGGCGGCGCGGAGGGGAGGGAGGGAGCGGGGCGGCGCTAGGGTTGCAGGGTGGGGAATGGGAGAGGGAGGGGAAATTTTGGGAGGGGAGGGGAGGGGATCCCGCGTGTTTAGTGGGAGAGGGGTGCTGGGTCCCGCATGGTAGTGGGAGAGAAGTGGTGGGAAATTTTGGTGGGGTGGGAGGGAAGTTTTGGTGGGGTGGGAGGGAAATTTTCACCAGTTTTTATAGGTTTTGAGGCAGAAAAAATAGGTTTTTTTTGTACACTTTGTAGAAATCATGGTTAAAATCATACCGAGTAGCTCAAGAAAACATCCGTATTGCAAGTTTAGTATTTTTGCTAGTTGGTAGGCCACATTTGATGATGTGACGCGGAGGTCACCCATTTTTTTTGATTTTTTTGAATTTTTTACGGTGTTTTCAAAATCGCCGATTTTTCAAGGGCGGCCGTCCGTGGCTAGGGTTTGAGGCGTGCCAATCTGTTGTCGATTCTGTGATGAAATGCCTACCTGTGAAGCTAAAAAGCATTTTTGGCAAAAATAACGGGCAAGCTATGGAGGACCCGTAGTTCAAATTCCAGCCGGTTCCAGCTGAATCGGCCGAAGGTGGTCTGAATTGCCGGGAGTAGCTACGAGGGTCGGAAATGCATGCTTTTTGGCGATCGTCCGTAAAACAGGGTCTACTTTGAGATAGACATGGAATGGCGCCGTTTGGGGTGACCCTCCTTGTAGCCGCTTCAAGAAAAACGCATGCCTTTAGCATTCAAAAAATGAAAAACGGTTTTTCTTGGTAAACAAGTTGGAACCTCGCTTTGGCAACATTGTTTGCCATCACAAGACGGAGGCATGCGCCAAATTTGGGCATATTATGAGAAACTATTCATCGGATGCGCCATATCATTGCGAAGTTTATTTGAAAGCCATGAATCTTCGCTCATGGTAGGTCGCTTTTTAGAACACCTTTTCAAGAAAACATCCGTATTGCAAGTTTAGTATTTTTGCTAGTTGGTAGGCCACATTTGATGATGTGACGCGGAGGTCACCCATTTTTTGATTTTTTGAATTTTTACGGTGTTTCCAAAAATCGGCCGATTTAAATCTGGGCGTCCGTCCGTGGCTAGGGTTTGAGGCGTGCCAATCTGTTGTCGATTCTGTGATGAAATGCCTACCGTGAAGCTAAAAAGCATTTTGGCAAAAATAACGGGCAAGCTATGGAGGACCCAGTTCAAATTCCTGCGGTTCAAATTGAATCGGTCAAGGTGGTCTGAATTGCGGGAGTAGCTACGAGGGTCGGAAATGCATGCTTTTGGCGACCGTCCAGAAACAGGGTCTACTTTGAGATAGACATGGAATGGCGCCGCTTGGGGTGACCTCCTTGTAGCCGCTTCACTAAAAAACGCATGCCTTTAGCATTCAAAAATGAAAACGGTTTTCTTGGTAAACAAGTTGGAACCTCGCTTTGGCAACATTGTTTGCCATCACAAGGCGGAGGCATGCGCCAAATTTGGGCATATTATCAGAAACTATTCATCGGATGCGGCCATATCATTGCTAGTTTGGCTTGAAAGCCATGAATCTTCGTTCATGGTAGGTCGTTTTTTAGAACACCTTTTCAAGAAAACATCCGTATTGCAAGTTTAGTATTTTTGCTAGTTGGTAGGCCACATTTGATGATGTGACGCGGAGGTCACCCATTTTTTTGATTTTTTTTGAATTTTTTACGGTGTTTTCAAAAATTGGCCGATTTCGTCGCGGCGGCCGTCCGTGGCTAGGGTTTGAGGCGTGCCAATCTGTTGTCGATTCTGTGATGAAATGCCTACCTTGTAGCCGCGTCACGGAAAAACACATGTCTTTAGCATTCAAAAAATGAAAAACAGTTTTTCAATTTTTTTACGATGTTTTCAAAAACCGTCGGATTTCGTCATGGCGGTGGCGGTCGTCCGTGGCTAGGGTTTGAGTCATGTTTTTAGCATTCAAAAAATGAAACTTATATTGTTTCATACATGAGCATGCACAAAACCCCATCATTTTATCTTTCATCCATGAGCATGCATAAAAAATTCCAATTCCCATCAATTACCAAACTAAATATTCATTTTTAAGAAATTGACATGTTTAGATGACACTGTCATACAGCATCCATGAGCATGCACAAAATTAAACCTGACATACTTAACATTGACATGTTCAGATTACACTAACAAGCTTAAACCCAACATGGTTAACATTGCCACTTCATTTTCTTAACATCTTCACTCCTCCTTCTTCTCCTTCATCAACCTGATGCGCTCAGAGTGGCGAATCCCGACGCGGATGTACTCCTCTACCACAATTGGCATGGTCCTGTCGCCCAGCTGTGGAATCGCCGGTGCCACTACCATCGCGAGGTCATCATCAGGCACCACCATCACGAGGTCAGCGTCAGGCACCACAATCGCGAGGTCGTCGTCAGCCACCACCATAGCAGGGTCGTCGTCAGCCACCACCATAGCAAGGTCGTCATCCCCGCTCTGCTCCTCTTCTTGCCCACTCTGCTCCTCGGCATCCCCGCTTTGCTCCTCGTCATCCCCGCTGCTGCTCCCACTACCTGGCCAAATGCAACAAAGTGTGAACATGGTATTGTCGTCGTCTTTGGTAGAGGAAGCCAAAAGGACAGGAAGAAGAGAGGCAGAGAGCCATCGCATCGCGTCGTCTTTGGTAGTACATGCGGCACATGGTGTTGTCGAACATCTTCACGGTGAACATGGCGTCGCCGTCGTAGAGGAAGACAAGGAAGTACCCGAGCTGTAGCTCATGGGTGCGGGCGAAATGCTCCCAGCCGGGCCCTAGGTACATGTGGCCTTCACCATCGAACACCACCGACCGCCCCACACTGTGAAGCCCGCCGCGGCCTCCCGCAGCTTCACTTTGTGGGGCTCACGGTCGTGCAGCATCTTCAAAACTTGTCAGGCAGCCTCTGCAGCGAGGGTCAAGCAGTGGTTAATTGTGGCAATCAAGCACTAGACAGCAGAGTGATGATAAAGAAATGAGTGATGATAAACATACCTGCCTACTGCAAGATTTCTCAATTACGATCTCGAAGAACTCGAAACCTTCCAAGCAAGCCATCTCACTTCTCTCAAAAGCAACATCAATAGCATAGTAAACTAACACAGCAACAGCAACATCATCAGGTTACCACCAACATCAACAACACTAAAATCTACTATAAATTGACCAAAACACAGCAATATAAATTGACCAGAACCATATCTATTATAAATGGACCAATAGTGTACAGCTACATAGCAGGAAATACTTCATGCATCATCAAGAGATTATGATCATTTCTGACACTGGCCTTTCTCAACCTTTTGAGCTAGCATAATCACATTACATGATGCACACATATGCAAACTTGACAGCATAATGCTCATACAAGTGTCTCATACTTGCTGCCTTATCTAATTCTCATACAAGTGTCTCATAATTACATTTCTGACACTGCCTGATAATGCTCATACAAGTGTCTCATACTTGCTGCCTTATCTAATTCCTTAACTGAATCCTTAACTGAATACTTGACAGCATAATCCTTAACTGAATCAATTCCCACTAATCAAACCCTAATCTAATCCAACCCTAATATAATCTAGTGCAGTCCCAATCAAATCCTAACCAAATCAAACCGTAATCCAATCCCTATCTAATCTAGGCGACGGCAAGAACCCTAATCTAACCAGTAGCAGAAAACTAATCCAACCAGGAAGGAGAGAGAGAGGAAGCAATCATACCTTGGGAGAGAGAGGAAGGAGTCGGCGATGGTGGGAGAGGAAGGAGTCGGTAGCGGTGGGAGAGGAAGGAGCCGACGGCGGTGGGGAGGCCGGCGGTGGGAGAGGAAGGAGCCGACGGCGGTGGGAGGCGCCGTAGATGGAGAGGAGGAGTGGGTCGAGTGGTGAGGAGAAGTGGGGAAAAGAGAGGGAGCGGGTCCACTTATCAGAGAAGTGGGGAAAAGAGAGGGAGCGGGTCGACTGGTTTGATATATTAAAAAGGGTGGGCAAAACATGTGAAACAACAGCCTCTTCCTAGCCAGTGGTGAAACACAGTGAAATAAGCGCCTGTGTCGTGGGTTCGAGCCCAAGACGCTGCAATTTTTTTGGCACAAGCATATTTTTGGTAGCTTGGGTACAATGGCAAAATGGCCCACTTGTCAGCGAGTGGGTCGAGAGGCCCACTTGTCAGCGAGTGGGTCGAGAGGCCCACTTGTCAGTGAGGTGCGTGCTTGATACTTGACTAGTTTGATATTTTTAAAAGGGTTGGCATAGAGTGGAAGACCAGTAATCTCTTCCTAGCCCAGTGGTAGTAACATAGTGAAACAAGCGCACGGTCGTGGGTTCGAGTCCCCGCAGGCGCATATTTTTTTCTCACTGAAGCAAAATTCTGTTAAACATTCAGTTGAAGCAAAATTCAGTTAAACATTCAGTTCTGACCAAAATTCAGTTAAAAAATAGCATCTTCAGCTCCATGCCATCAGAACACAACATCTCAATTCAGTTCAAAAAAACTTCATGAAACATAACATCTCAAATCAGTTCAAAATAGCAAGCATAACAGCTACAAAAACTACATTTTGCTCCATATTACAAAAACTACATTTTGCTGCTGGAATCTTAAAACATCATTTTGCTCCATATTGCTACAGCCATCAGGATCATCATTTTTCTACAACCATCAGGATCACATCATTTTGCTCCTAGAATCTTCAAGCATTTTTCTACCTGGAGAGAAGATTGATCACATCAGGTCACATAGATACCAAAACAAAGAACATGAAGTAATTGTATTTACCTTTGCCAGTCCATTCGCTACTCATCGTCGTCGATATGAATACAAGGAACTCTATGCCCACTCCTGTTTTCCTCATCATCACTACAATATTGCAGCATAGTATGATCAGTCCGGTTTTCCTCATCCTCGCTCTCATGTTCATCCGCTACCACCTTTCTTCTTTTCTTGATGCCTTCAACTGTTGCAGCACCAACGATCACATCGCGTTCGGTCCTTCAAGACTCGCTTTGCACCGGAACTTCCATGGAGTCATCATCAGCTTGCAACGGAACTTCCCTGGAGTGATCATCTTGGTATGTTAGTCCACCATCACCGGGGCCCTTTTCCACTTCTGTTTTAGTCACACTCCACAAGTGTCTGTGCTCAAAGTTTTGCACAACTCGCCATTTTCCGTGCAAAAGAGTGTCTGGCAGATAAAACACCGTTGTTTCTTGTGTTGTTAGAATAAAGGGATCACTCTTATACCAGCACCTTGCAGTGTTGATGCTTTTGAAGTGGCCATCATATTTGACAAGAGAGTCTCTCTTCTTCTTGCTACCAAGCTCAAACCAGTCACAGTGAAATAAGACAACCGAGCTATGGATGCCACCACTAGAGTTGTACTGCAAATCTACGATGCTTCTCAACTGACCATAGAAGTCAATGATCTCACGATCATGTGACCCCTCAGTGACGATTCCACTATTCTGTGTCTTCCTTTTTTCCTCGCGGTCAACGGTGTGGTACCGGACACCATTAGCAATGCATGCTGAATACACTCTCACTCACTTATCCGGTAAGCATGCCAAAGCAAATAGATCATCACTGACCTTCTTATCCTCATGCAACTTTCCAATCTGCACAAATAAACCATTTAGCAAACAATGGTATTTAACAATTGGTGAATAACACATAAAACATAAAACATGTGGCTAAAGATCTCACATGATTCTTAAACCACTTAGCAAACCCCTTGGCAACCCTTTTATCAACATGGACATTGCTTTGTTCCTGGTTTAACTCTTCCTTGCATTTCCTGCAATGCCAACAAAACATGTGAATTAAAACATTAGGCTGGTGCCAACCCAAGCAAAAAATATATATATAATGAGTGCACAAGATATAACGTACTCAATATATGGTAGAACCTTGGCGCAATTGCTGAGCACAAACCAAACCATCTTGTCATACTCATCACCAGCCTCCAAGTATTGTGAGGCTCCAAGAAAGTTCACACCATGGTTGAAAACAGAGACATCACCACTTTGCGAATCAGACCGCTCTCTATTTCTGCCCGGCCGGTTCCATCTTGTTTCCACATCGCCAAAGTATCTAGAGCAAAAAGTCAAGCACTCGTCAACGACATATGCTTCAGCAATAGAACCTTCAGGTCTTGCCGTGTTTCGCACATAACGCTTACAAGTAAGCAGCCTTCTTTCGATTGGGTACATCCAACCGTATTGCCTGAGGCCTCTAAGCATTGCCTCTTTTGGTAAGTGCACCGCCAAATGGACCATCACGGTGAAGAAAGCTGGAGGAAAATCTTCTCGAGCTTGCAAAGAATAATTGGGATTTCTTTTTCAAGTCTTTCCGGGATGCTTAACTTGAGTGTTTTGCAGCACAGTTCTCTAAAGAAATTTCCCAGCAAAGAATCGCTTCATATATATCCTTGTCCATGATTCCTCGGAGGCCCGGTAAAATCCTTTGGAGGAGGATGTGACAATCATGAGTTTTCAGTAATGAAAGCTTGAATCCATCAGAAGTAACACACTTTGCTAGGTTAGCAGCATAACCATCTGGAAATTTCACCGCTCTTAGGAATTCACAGAATGCAAGCTTTTGTTCTTTACTCATTGTATACCATGCTCGTGGCATTTCAAATGAATCTTCATCTTCATTGTGTTGTAGATGCAAATCTTCTCTTATGCCCATGTCCTCCAAATCAATCCTAGAACTAACCGTGTCCTTTGTCTTCCCTTCAATGTTCAGAAACGTCCCTAGCAGATTCTCGCATATGTTTTTCTCAATGTGCATTACATCGAGATTATGCCTTAATTTCAGATCAGCACAGTATGGCAGGTCCCACAAACAAGACCTCCGGTCCCAACATTGACCTTCCTCACGCTTTCTTTTCTTCGCCAGCTTTCCTGGTCTCACATCTTTCACCTTTTCAAGTTGCTGCTCCAGCTCTTCTTTAGTGAATTCAGCTGGCTTGTCACGGGTTTCATTCTCACCATTAAAATCTTTGCTTCTTCGCCAGTGATGGTTTCGGGGAAGAAAGCGGCGGTGCCCAATATAGCAGATCTTGCTCCTTATTCTCTTTGAGCAAGGGTCTTTGTCACAATGGACACAAGCACGATAACCCATTGTGATCCTCCTGACGAGTGTGCAGAGCCGGAAATCATGGATGGACCATATGATTGCAGCACGTAGATTGAACTTTTCTTCCCGACTCAAAGCATCATATGTAGGTACACCAGTTCAGAGCTGGAGCAGTTCTTCTACGAGGGGCTCCATAAAGAGATCAAAATCCTTTCACGGAGACTCGGACCCGGATAAGCAATGACATCATGAAGTTGGACTGATCCATGCATGCCCATGGTGGCAGGTTATACGGCACCACAAAAACTGGCCACATGCTATAAGACATGCTCATGTTCCCAAACGGATTAAACCCATACGTGGCAATGCCAAGTTTTATGTTCCTTGGATCTGCAGCAAAATCTATATGTATACGGTCAAACTCTTTCCATGCCTCTCCGTCCATTGGATGGCTCAGCTCATTGTCCATGTGTTCGCTTCAGCTTGTGCCACTGTACCTCACGCGATGATTTCTTGAGATGAACATCCGCTGCAGCCTTGGTATCAAGGGAAAGTGCCTCAATACCTTCTCGGTATTGACTTCTTCCCCAAAGATCTTTCCACCTAGATGCATTGCATTTTGGAAAGTTGTCATGCTTTGCTAAATCATACGAAACAAGACACGCTTATTTGGGCACACATGTATTGACACATAACCTAACCCTTGACTGCGGATTATGCTCAATGCTTCATCATAAGATCCGGGAACACAACTATCGTGGAATTGCAAGCTCAAAAGACGGAGTATTGCGTTGAATGCGGCATTGCTAATCCGGTAGAAAGACTTGATGTGGAGTAACTTCACGGTGAAGGTAAATCTTGAAAATTTACCCCTTCATGAGCTGCGCAGCCTCCTCTAACACCTCAAGCAAACAACGATTTACGTCCATCAAGACGATCTTGACATCGTACAAATCCTTCAATAGGTCAGAATCCTATCATCTTCATGCCCATCCTCTTCCTCCAAAATAGCATTATCTCGCAAAACCTTTTCCATGAAATCAATGCCAAGATCACCACCACCCATCATATGAGGGGCCTCTCAGATCAACTTCAAAATGTTGAGGTTGATTGTCCAAAGGTTCTCCATGATATATCCATCTATCATATGTGCTGGACATCCCATTAAGAAGCAGATGATCTTCCACTCTTTCTTGAGCCATTCTTGGACGGTTGAGGCATCCGCAGCATGGGCAAAGAATGTGAGCATCTTTGGCAAAATTTGCCCAAACAAAGGCCATGAAATCATTAACTCCTTTCATATGTTCTTTCGAAAACTTTCTAACTCCTTTTCTAATCCAGCTTCTATCCATCTGCCAAAGACAACAAATTGTTGCAACTTAGCAAATCAATCTAAGTGCATCAACTTTATATGCTAACTGCCTAAGCACAACATTCAGATATTTCCAATAAGAATATATGCTGCCACTAAGAACTATTTTGGTTAAACCACCAACAATAACAGCACTGTAAATTTACGTGAATGCCATTTCCAAGATTGCATCAAATCTACATCAATGAGATTTTTCCTAGTTTACATCTAATCTACATCAATATTCAGGTCCTTTAACAGTTTTGAGGCTGAAATTTCAGAGGTGTAACATCAAATCTACATCAACCCCAGGATCCTGTTTCAGGGAAAGACCAACTTGAGCTTTGTTCTATTGATTGCTGACAACGTAATTTACCAGTAATAATTGACTGAATTCCAAAAGAATTCTTAACAATGTCATCAACAACAATTCTTCTAATAATTTCATCAACAGAAATTCTCTTCACAATTTCTACCAAATTCATCAATGACATTTCCAACAGATTTTTCCAAGCTTACAACAAACCTACATCAAATCAGAGGTGCAACACAGGCAAATCTGAGGCAAATCAGAGGCAAGGAGGGGAGAGGGGTGCATGCCGGGAGGTGTGCTTGTGGCGGAGAGGGGGGAGAGGAGTCCCCCATGCTCGGCGAGCTGCTCCTGTCGTGGACAAGGCGAGCGGCGAGACCGTGGGCGAGGTCACCGGCGGCGAGGTCGCCGTTCTTGTCGTGGGCAAGGCGAGCGGCCCCTGCTGGTCGCTTCGGCCGCCGTTCCTGCCCCCGCCCCCACCACCGTCAGTCGCCCAAACCCCTGCTTCGCCTCCACGCCCCTACCTCGCCTCCGCCCCCTGCTGGTTACCTCCACTGCCGGCCCTGCCCCCGCCTCCGCCCCTGCTGGTTGCTTCCTCCATGAGGCCGTGGGCGAGGTCACTGCAGCGAGGTCGTGGGCAAGGCGGCCCCTCTTGGTTGCTTGCCGCCAGCCCCGCCTTGCCGCCGCCGCCCGCCCGTCGCCCACCGGCCCGCCCTCGTCCGTTGCTTGTTTCGCCGCCGCCCGCCAACGTCTGAGAGAGCTGTGGTTTTATATAATGTATAGATAAGTTCCCATACATGAGCAAGCTGTCCCTCTCTAGCCCAGCGGTAGCAAGCGAGCAAGCAAGCGAGGTCGTGGTTCGAGTCCCCGAAGCGCACATTTTTGGGCGAATTAAGCACTCGGCCCCTCTGTCAAATGGGTCCTGCATGTCAAGTGTGTGCCCGTCATTGTTGAATATTAATATTTAACAAAAAATGACACCTAGACAGTGACACATAAGCGAGGTTGCTGAGGTGGCTGCCTAATCATCCTAATTCATTCAAAATCAAGTGTAGTGACCATGTTATATTGGTCGTTATCAGCTAGGCGTGAGGCAGTGGACAGTGCTCCCGCTTTTATGACCATTTCCTGTAATGGCATTATGACCTTTCTGACCAGAATGGTTGTTATAGGTTAGGGTTTGGAGCCCCCCCAACAGCTTTTGACCTATTGGTCTAAAATGGTCATAAATTTATGACCAATTCTTCCAGGGTCACTAACAAAAGGTCACTAGTTGACATATTTCTTGTAGTGAACTTACAGTAATAGCCAAAAAGGGACAGGTGACTGGAACTGAAACTGAAACTGCAGCAACTGTTGATTGGAATATAGTTGAATTAGACGAGCCTACTGATTTGGTCATTGCACTAATGCCTGACATTGAGATGGCCAAACTTTTTGGCATTCCAGTCGATGACAGAGATAAGCAGGAGAGGGGCGAATCTAGTTTACCTGCTAATGCTGATGAAGAAGTAGATGGACAGTTGATGGAACAAGTTGTAGATGAAGTATATGATGCACATGATGATGAGCTGGTGCATGTGTATGACAAAGAAAACCCTGTCATTGAAGTAGGCAAGTTGTTCCCAAGCATGAAGGAGTTTAGGATGTGTTTCAAGACTTATGCAGTGAAACATGAGTTTGATGCCAAGACTATTTGGACTGATAGAAAGAAGTTTTATGCGAGGTGCAGAGGATTTGGTAGTGTGAAGCCTTGCAAGTGGTACATATTGTTGGGGAACGTTGCAGAAAATTAAAATTTTTCCTACGGTTTCACCAAGATCCATCTATGAGTTCATCTAGCAACGAGTATTCAGATTGGATAGCATCTACATACCACTTTGTAGATCGCATAGCAGGCGTTGGAGTGAGCGTGGATGAGGTAGTCGACTTGCCGCGATCCAATTCACCGATGATCTAGTGCCGAGCGGACGGCACCTCCGCGTTCAACACACGCGACGGTCAGCGAACGTCTCCTTCTTCTTGATCCAGCAAGGTGAAGGAGAGGTTGAGAAGATGGCTCCAGCAGCAGACGACGACGGCGTGGTGATGGTGGAACTTGCAACACTCGGCGGGGCTTCGCGTGCACTACGGAGGAGGAGGATGTGTTGGAGAGGGAGAGGAGGCGCCCAGGCAAAGGTGCTGCTGCCCCCTCCCCCTTTATATAGGTGCCAAGGAGGGGAGGGCGCAGCCTTGCCCCCTCCTCCAAGGGAGGGTGCGGCCAAGAGGGGAGGTGTCCACCTCCCAAGGCACCCCTGAGGTGCCTTCCCCTCATGGACTCTCCCTTTTTTCACCCTAGGCGCATGGGCCCTTGGGGCTGGTTCCCCTTGGCCCATGTGGGCCTAGGCGCACCACCTAGGGCCCATGTGGCCCTCGGGCTGGTGGCCCCACTTGGTGGACCCGGGACCCCTCCGGTGGTCCCAGTACAATACCGATATCACCAAACTTGTCCCGATGGTCAAACAGCACTTCCTATATATAATTCTTTACCTCCGGACCATTCCGAACTCCTCGTGACGCCCAGGATCTCATCCGGACTCGAACAACATTCGGGTTACTGCACATACATATTCCTATAACCCTAGCGTTATCAACCTTAAGTGTGTAGACCCTACGGGTTCGGGAGACATGCGAACATGACCGAGACGGCTCTCGGGCAATAACCAATAGCGGATCTGGATACCCATGTTGGCTCCCACATGTTCCACGATGATCTCATCGGATGAACCACGATGTCAAGGATTCAATTAATCCCGTATCGATTCCCTTTGTCAATCGGTATTTTACTTGCCCGAGATTCGATCGTCGGTATACCAATACCTCGTTCAATCTCGTTCGCATCGCAAGTCACTTTTCTCGTTATCAGTAATGCATGATCCCGTGATCAAACACTTGATCACATTGAGCTCATTGTGATGATGCATTACCGAGAGGGCCGGTGATACCTCTCCGTCAAGCGGAGTGACAAATCCCGATCTCGATCCATGTCAACCCAGACACTTTCAGAGATACCGTAGCATACCTTTATAGTCACCCGATTACGTTGTGACGTTTGGCATACCCAAAGCACTCCTACGGTATCCGGAGTTACACGATCTCATGGTCTAAGGAAAGGATACTTGACATTGGAAAACTCTAGCAAACGAACTATGCGATCTTATGCTATGTTTAGGATTGGGTCTTGTCCATCACATCATTCTCCTAATGATGTGATCCGTTATCGATGACATCCAATGTCCATAGTCAGAAACCATGACTATCGTCGATCAACGAGCTAGTCAACTAGAGGCTCACTAGGGACATGTTGTTGTCTGTTATTCACACATGTATTACGATTTCCGGTTAACACAATTATAGCACGAATAAAGACAATTATCATGAATAAGGAAATATAATAATAATGCTTTTATTATTGCCTCTAGGGCATATTTCCAACAGTCTCCCACTTGCACTAGAGTCAATAATCTAGTTACATTGTGATGAATCGAACACCCATAGAGTTACGGTGCTGATCATGTTTTGCCTTAGGGAGAGGTTTAGTCAACGGATCTGCGACATTCAGATCCGTGTGCACTTTACAAATTTCTATGTCTCCATCTTGAACATTTTCACGAATGGAGTTGAAGCGGCGCTTGATGTGCCTAGTCTTCTTGTGAAACCTGGGCTCCTTTGCAAGTGCAATAGCTCCGGTGTTGTCACAGAAGAGCTTGATTGGCCCCGACGCATTGGGTATGACTCGAGGTCGGTGATGAACTCCTTCACCCAAATTGCTTCATGTGCTGCCTCCGAGGCTGCCATGTACTCCGCTTCACATGTAGATCCCGCCACGACACTTTGCTTGCAATCGCACCAGCCATTGCCCCACCATTCAAAATATACACGTATCCGGTTTGTGACTTAGAGTCATCAGATCGTGTCGAAGCTAAGCGCCGACGTAACCTTTACTGACGAGCTCTTCGTCACCTCCATAAACGAGAAACATTTCCTTAGTCCTTTTCGGTACTTCAGGATATTCTTGACCGCTGTCCGGTGTTCCTTGCGGGATTACTTTGGTACCTTCCTACCAAACTTACGGCAAGGTTTACATCAGGTCGGTACACAGCATGGCATACATAATAGAACCTATGGCTGAGGCATAGGGATGACACTCATCTCTTCTATATCTTCTGCCGTGGTCGGACATTGAGCTGAGCTCAATTTCACACCTTGTAACACGGTAAGAACCCTTCTTAGATTGATCCATATTGAACTTCTTCAATATCTTATCAAGGTATGTGCTTTGTGAAAGACCTATGAGGCGTCTCGATCTATCTCTATAGATCTTGATGCCTAATATATAAGCAGCTTCTCCAAGGTCCTTCATTGAAAACTCTTATTCAAGTAGGCCTTGATGCTGTCCAAGAGTTCTATATCATTTCCCATCAAAAGTATGTCGTCTACATATAATATGAGAAATGCTACAGAGCTCCCACTCACTTTCTTGTAAACACAGGCTTCTCCATAAGTCATGTAAACCCAAACGCTTTGATCATCTCATCAAAGCGAATGTTCCAACTCCGAGATGCTTGCACCAGCCCATAAATCGAGCGTTGGAGCTTGCACACCTTGTCAACATTCTTAGGATCGACAAAACCTTCGGCTGCATCATATACAATTCTTCCTTAAGGAAACCATTAAGGAATGCCGTTTTGACGTCCATTTGCCATATCTCATAATCATAGTATGCGGCAATTGCTAACATGATTTCGACGGACTTTAGCTTCGCTACGGTGAGAAAGTCTCATCGTAGTCAACCCTTGAACTTGTCGATAACCCTTAGCGACAAGCCGAGCTTTATAGATGGTCACATTACCATCCGCGTCATCTTCTTCTTAAAGATCCATTTATTTTCTATGGCTCGCCGTTCAACGGGCAAGTCGGTCAAAGTCCATACTTGTTTTCATACATGGATCCTATCTCGGATTTCATGGCTTCCAGCCATTTGTCGAATCCGGCCCGCCATTGCTTCCTCATAGTTCGAAGGTTCACCGTTGTCTAACAACATGATTTCTAAGACAGGGTTGCCGTACCACTCTGGTGCGGAACGTGTCCTTGTGGACCTTCGAATTTCAGTAGGAGCTTGATCAGAAGTATCTTGATCATAATCATTAATTTCCTCTCTAGTCGGTGCAGGCTCCTCAGAAACGTTTTCTTGAGTTTCGCCATTTACCGGTTCAAGAGGTAACACTTCATCAAGTTCTACTTTCCTCCCACTTACTTCTTTCGAGAGAAACTCTTTCTCCAGAAAGGATCCATTCTTGGCAACAAAGATCTTGCCTTCGGATCTGAGGTAGAAGGTATACCCAACAGTTTCTTTAGGGTATCCTATGAAGACGCATTTTTCCGACTTGGGTTCGAGCTTTTCAGGTTGAAGTTTCTTCACATAAGCATCGCATCCCCAAACTTTTAGAAACGACAGCTTAGGTTTCTTCCCAAACCATAATTCATACGGTGTCGTCTCAACGGATTTCGACGGAGCCCTATTTAAAGTGAATGCGGCTGTCTCTAAAGCATAGCCCCAAAAAGATAGCGGTAAGTCGGTAAGAGACATCATAGATCGTACCATATCCAATAGAGTGCGACACGACGTTCGGACACACCATTACTGTTGAGGTGTTCCAGCGGCGTGAGTTGTGAAACTATTCCACATTTTCTTAAGTGTGTGCCAAATTCGTGACTCAAGTATTCTCCTCCACGATCGATCGTAGAAACTTGATCTTTCTATCACGTTGATTTTCAACCTCACTCTGAAATTCCTTGAACTTTTCAAAGGTCTCAGACTTGTGTTTCATTAAGTAGATATACCCATATCTACTCAAGTCATCGATGAGGGTGAGAACATAACGATAGCCTCCATGAGCCTCAACACTCATTGGACCGCACACATCGGTATGTATGATTTCCAATAAGTTGGTTGCTCGCTCCATTGTTCTGAGAACGGAGTCTTGGTCATTTTACCCATGAGGCATGGTTCATGCGTGTCAAATGATTCATAATCAAGAGACTCTAAAAGTCCATCTGTATGGAGCTTCTTCATGCGTTTGACACCTATGTGACCAAGGCGGCAATGCCACAAATATGTGGGACTATTGTTATCAACTTTAACTCTTTTGGTACTCACACTATGAATATGTGTATCATCACGCATTGAGATTCATTAAGAATAAACCATTAACCATCGGAGCATGACCATAAAACATATCTCTCATATAAATGGAACAACCATTATTCTCGATTTAAATGAGTAGCCATCTCGAATTAAGCGAGATCCGGATACAATGTTCATGCTCAAACTTGGCACTAAATAACAATTATTGAGGTTTAAAACTAATCCGAGGTAAATGTAGAGGCAGCGTGTCGACGGCGATCACATCGACCTTGGAACCATTCCCGACGCGATCGTCACCTCGCCCTTCGCCAGATCTCCGTTTATTCCACAGCTCCGCTTTGAGTTACAAATGTGAGCAACTGCACCGTATCAAATACCCAAGAGCTACTACGAGTCTTGGTAAGGTACACATCAATTACATGTATATCACATATACCTTTGGTTTTGCGGCCTTCTTGTCCGCTAAGTATTTGGGGCAGTTCCGCTTCAAATGACCACTTCCTTGCAATAAAAGCACTCGGCCCGGGCTTGGGTCCATTCTTTGGCTTCTTCCGGCAACTTGCTTGCGGCGCTGCAACTTCCTTGCCGTCCTTCTTGAAGTTCTTTTACCCTTACCCTTCTTGAACTTAGTGGTTTTATTCACCATCAACACTTGATGTTCTTTCTTGATTTCTACCTCTGCTGATTTCAGCATAGCATATACCTCGTGAATGGTCTTTACCATCCCCGCATATTGTAGTTCATCACAAAGCTCTTGTAGCTAGGTGGAAGCGGCGGAGGATTCTGTCAATGACCGCTTCATCCGGAGATTAACTTCCGATTGAGTCAAGCGGTTGTGCAACCTGGACATTTTGAGTATGTGCTCACCTTGTGAGCCATTTTCCTCCATCTTACAGCTAAAGAATTTGTCGGAGACTTCATATCTCTCGACCGGGCATGAGCTTGAAAACCATTTTCAGCTCTTGAACATCTCATATGCTCCATGTCTCTCAAAACGCTTTTGGAGTCCGGCTCTAAGCTGTAAAGCATGCCGATCGAACGAGGGAGTAATCATCGCAGCGTGACTGCCAAGCGCTCATAACGTCTTGTTCTGCGGGGAGAATAGGTCGTCACCCAGCGGTGCTCTTAGGACATAATCTTTCTTGGCAGCTATGAGGATGATCTCGTGTTCGGACCCAGTCCGTATAGTTGCTACCATCGTCTTTCAGCTTGGTTTTCTAGGAGCGCGTTGAAGTTGAGGACTCGTTGGCCATTTGATCTACAAGACACATTGTAAATATTTAGACTAAGTTCATGATAATAAAGTTCATTTAATCAAATTTAATGAACTCCCACTTAGATAGACATCCCTCTACTAGTCATCTAAGTATTACATGATCCGAGTCAGCTAGGCCGTGTCCGATCATCACGTGAGACGGACTAGTCAACATCGGTGAACATCTTCATGTTGATCGTATCTTCTATACGACTCATGCTCGACCTTTCGGTCTTTCGTGTTCCGAGGCCATGTCTGTACATGCTAGGCTCGTCAAGTCAACCTAAGTGTTTTGCGTGTGTAAATCTGTCTTACACCCGTTGTATGCGAACGTAAGGACCTATCACACCCGATCATCACGTGGTGCTTCGGAACGACGAACCTTAGCAACGGTGCACAGTTAGGGTGAACACTTTCTTGAAATTATTATGAGGGATCATCTTATTTACTACCGTCGTTCTAAGTAAACAAGATGCAAAACATGATAAACATCACATGCAATCAAATAATAAACGTGACATGATATGGCCAATATCACATAGCTCCTTTGATCTCCATCTTGGGGCTCCATGATCATCTTGTCACCGGCTTGACACCATGATCCTCATCATCATGATCTTCATCATCGTGTCTCCATGAAGTTGCTCGCCAACTATTACTTCTACTACTATGGCTAACGCGTTTAGCAATAAAGTAAAGTAATTTACATGGCGATTCTCAATGACACGCAGGTCATACAAAATAAAGACAACTCCTATGGCTCCTGCCGGTTGTCATACTCATCGACATGCAAGTCGTGATTCCTATTACAATAGCATGAACATCTCATACATCACATATAGATCATTCATCATACATCACAACTTTGGCCATATCATATCACAAAGCACTTGCTGCAAAAACAAGTTAGACGTCCTCTAATTGTTGTTGCAAGTTTTACGTGGCTGAATTAGGGTTCTAGCAAGAACGTTTTCTTACCTACGTTCAAACCACAACGTGATTTGTCAATCTCTATTTACCCTTCATAAGGACCCTGTTCATCGAATCCGATCCAACTAAAATAGGAGAGACAGACACCCGCCAGCCACCTTATGCAACTAGTGCATGTTAGTCGGTGGAACCGGTCTCACGTAAGCGCACGTAAGGTTGGTCCGGCCGCTTCATCCCACAATACCGCTGAATCAAGATTGACTAGTAACGGCAAGAAGAATTGACAACATCTACGCCCACAACAAATTGTGTTCTACTCGCGCAAGAAGAACTACGATAGACCTAGCTCGATACCACTGTTGGGGAACGTTGCTAGAAAATTAAAATTTTTCCTACGGTTTCACCAAGATCCATCTATGAGTTCATCTAGCAACGAGTATTCAGATTGGATAGCATCTACATACCACTTTGTAGATCGCAACGAAGCGCCGGAGTGAACGTGGATGAGGTAGTCGACTTGCCGCGATCCAATTCACCGATGATCTAGTGCCGAACGGACGGCACCTCCGCGCTCAACTCACGTGCGGTCAGAACGTCTCCTTCTTCTTGATCCAGCAAGGTGAAGGAGAGGTTGAGGAAGATGGCTCCAGCAGCAGCACGACGGCGTGGTGATGGTGGAACTTGCAAGACTCGGCAGGCTTCGCTGCACTACGGAGGAGGAGGATGTGTTGGAGAGGGAGAGGAGGCGCCCAGGGCAAAGGTGCTGCTGCCCCCCCCCCCCCTTTATATAGGTGCCAAGGAGGGGAGGCGCAGCCTTGCCCCCTCCTCCAAGGGAGGGGTGCGGCCAAGAGGGGAGGTGTCCACCTCCCCAAGGCACCCCTGAGGTGCCTTCCCTCATGGACTCTCCCTTTTTTCACCCTAGGCGATGGGCCCTTGGGGCTGGTTCCCTTGGCCCATGTGGGCCTAGGCGCACCACCTAGGGCCCATGTGGCCCTCGGGCTGGTGGCCCCACTTGGTGGACCCAGGACCCCTCCGGTGGTCCCAGACAATACCGATATCACCAAACTTGTCCCGATGGTCGAAACAGCACTTCCTATATATAATTCTTTACCTCCGGACCATTCCGAACTCCTCGTGACGCCCAGGATCTCATCCGGACTCAACAACATTTGGGTTACTGCACATACATATTCCTATAACCCTAGCGTTATCAACCTTAGTGTGTAGACCCTACGGGTTCGGAGACATGCGAACATGACCGAGACGGCTCTCGGGCAATAACCAACAGCGGATCTGGATACCCATGTTGGCTCCTACATGTTCCACGATGATCTCATCGGATGAACCACGATGTCAAGGATTCAATTAATCCCGTATCGATTCCCTTTGTCAATCGGTATTTTATTTGCCCGAGATTCGATCGTCGGTATACCAATACCTCGCTCAATCTCGTTACGCAAGTCACTTTTCTCGTTACCGTAATGCATGATCCCGTGATCAAACACTTCGATCACATTGAGCTCATTGTGATGATGCATTACCGAGAGGGCCCGGTGATACCTCTCCGTCAAGCGGAGTGACAAATCCCAGTCTCGATCCATGTCAACCCAATGACACTTTCGAGATACCCGTAGCATACCTTTATAGTCACCCGATTCGTTGTGACGTTTGGCATACCCAAAGCACTCCTACGGTATCCGGGAGTTACACGATCTCATGGTCTAAGGAAAGGATACTTGACATTGGAAAACTCTAGCAAACGAACTATGCGATCTTATGCTATGTTTAGGATTGGGTCTTGTCCATCACATCATTCTCCTAATGATGTGATCCCGTTATCGATGACATCCAATGTCCATAGTCGAAACCATGACTATCGTCGATCAACGAGCTAGTCAACTAGAGGCTCACTAGGGACATGTTGTTGTCTGTTATTCACACATGTATTACGATTTCCGGTTAACACAATTATAGCACGAATAAAGACAATTATCATGAATAAGGAAATATAATAATAATGCTTTTATTATTGCCTCTAGGGCATATTTCCAACACATATCTGCTAGACTACAACCTGATGGAAGTACTGTTAGGGTTAACCAAAACCCCAATCAACATACTTGTATTACAAGTTCACATAGAGTATCAACCATGACATCACAACTTTGGATTGCAGAAAAGATCACCCCAATTTTAGCCAAAACACCAAACACTACTGCCAAGAAACTCAAAGTAGACTTTGAAAAGATGTACCCCATTAAACTGAAATATACCCACGGTGTGGAAGGAAAACAAAGGAAATGAAAAATTTATATGGTGATTGGGCAAATACATTTAGGATGCTTTACAACTTCAAAGCAGAGGTGGAAAAGAGGTCACTGACAAAGTGTTGTGGAGATAGATACAGAGGTATCACCAAGGTGAAGTCAAGTTCTCCAAGTTTTTATGGCTTTGAAGCCTTGCATCGATGGGTTCAAAGGTGGTGTAAATCCATATTTGAGCATAGACTCATCATTTTTGACAGGCAAGTAGAATGGCCAGTTGGCAGCATGCAATGCTCTAGATGGACACAACTTGATGTTTCCTATTGCTGTTGGCTTGTTTCAGTCAGAAACAGAGGCTTCATGGACATGGTTCATGATCCAGTTGAAAAGATGCCTAGGGCCAGTGTCACCTTTGGCTATACACACAGATGCATGTAAGGGGCTTGAAAATTCAGTGAAAAATGTTTTCCCACATGCTGAGAAGAGGGGGTGCTTAGGTCATTTGTGGATGAATTTGATCAAAAAATTTAGAGGAGAAGAAGTTGGGCGCATGTGGCCAGCAGCAAGATCTTACACTAGACAAACACACAAATATCATCTTAATAAGATAATGGCAGCATGTGATGAGTTTGGTCCATGACCAACACCTACCATTCTTTGTTATGTGCAGTGTCAGCATTCAACACTGCCATCAAGTGTGACCACATCAACAACAATTTGGCGAGAGTTTCAACAACAAGGTGAAGGAGTTAAAATATTTGCTGTGCATGACATGGTTGACCAAATTAGGATCATGCTCATGCGGTTGTGGGAATTGAGAAGAAGGATAGGTGATTGTGCGCAAGGTGATAAGCTTCGTAAGTGGTACAACAGTGGTCAATAGGAGCAAATGTCTTTCACATTTGTTTGTTGAAAATCTTCACCTTGGGGTGCTGAAGTTAGAGATAACAAAACTGGAAGGAGACATGTTGTTAACACTGAATTGCATGATTGCACTTTCCTCGAGTGGCAACACTTTGGTAAACCATGTGAGCATGCCATTCTCTTCTTAGCATCCCAACCAAGATAAACATGCACCCATATTTGCATGAATATTATTCGGTAGCAAGATTCAAAGCTGCATATGCTACTCCAATTCCACCACTTACAGATCAGTCTCAGTGGCCTGAAGTGGACATTGAATTTTCCATGTGTCCTCCCTTGACGAAAAGAAAGGCTGGCAGGCCTAAACAAAGTAGACTTAAGGCATGGTTTGAGAAAGGTGGGAGTAGTAAGAAGGGAAAGAAAGATGGAAAGCCAAAAAGGCCCCAAAAGGGTAACAAAAACAGATGCAAGTTGTGCCAGGAACTTGGGCACATAGTGGGTCTCATCAAATCTTTGTTACACTCTGATAAGCCAAAGTATGTTCTTGTTTATTTGTCTGTGTTTTGATTTGGTGCTTTTTTCCAATTACTATATGTATAAAATTTTCCCAATGGCCAGGAGGAAGCGAGCAAGTCAACCCCTTGTTGTTGAACAGTGTTGGCCAACAAAAAAGCAAGAGTCAATGGCGGTAGAAAGAAGAGAAGTGTGCTCGAGCCTCGAGCAGATTGAAGAAAATCCTGCTGCGATCAACATTCAGACTGAAGAAACTGCTCTCGAGGTTGAAACTGAACCTGAGCGTGTCGAGGTTTAGACTGAAGAAACCCATGTTGAGGTACACACCGAAGAAACTGAAACTGCTATCAACATTGATACTGAAGACACTGATCACGAGGGTGTTGAAAAGACCAGTGAAGGAAACCAAGATGATCAGTGAACTTGTGTGTGCAGTAGAACCAAAAACAAGAAGTGCTAAGGTGAAGAAGGGCACGCGGCGTGGTAGGAAGAGGTAGAACAGAGAACAGTTTGAAAATTTGGGGCATGTAATAATATTTGTAACTTGGTGCGTATTGGTAGTCACTATGTATCCCCGTATTTCTATTCGAACTTGTTTGTTGGTACCTTGTCTAAACCAGCCAAATAAAATTCAAATTTAAATTCAAATTTGGGCTCAAATTTGAATTAGGGATGGGGTATTGATGTTTTAATGCTATCTAAAGTACCTCAACTAAAATTATGTTTGCTTGTTGATCATTCCGAGCCCTTTTGGTAAGTTGAACTCATAGTCATGAAAAGTGTGTCTCAAATGACCTCCAAAGGTAGGGTAAACGGCCTCATATTTAAGCAAGTTTTTTTGGCACCTTGTCCAAACCAGCCAAATAATTTTTCTACACATCTATTCTACCTATATAGTGTAAATCTAAAGTCTCACTATTTATTGAATTAATTTTCTATTATTTTCTTTTTTTTGAAAAAACAAGGTTTAATAGAAAATTATATATATATCAAGTTTAAAACATGAAAATGAGAAAAGTAAGTTAAGATCTTTCTTAGTCAATCCAAAATGAAGTTTTGGTGAGGTTTTCACACTTTTCATTTTCAAAACCCCACCTACTCTCGGGTGCCCACTGCTCTCTCCCTTGAACTCTATACTATATTGTTCGAGGAATGACAATTTTGTGAAGGATTTTTCGTAAAAATGTATGTAAACCATATTTATATTTTTTTCTCGTTACTACACGACATACTAAGACTATGTGCGCAAGTTTTATATTTTTGATTTTTTTGAATTAGTTATGCTCAACCCTAATCAGTCAAAACCCCTCAAAACCCCTCTCAAAACCCCTCAAAACCCCGCACACTACCGGGTCGTCGATCGTTGTGCATGGACGGTTGAGATCAGGCGCTAGGGTTAGCTACAGTGTGCATCGATCCGCATGATACGCGCTGATTGGTTGAATCAGTGTGCATCGATCCGCATGAGACGCGCTGATTGGTTGAATCGGTGGGGTTTGGATCAGCCTCTCTCGTTGGGGCATCAGGACCGTTCATTTGAATCCAATGGCAAGAGTTGATGCGGTGCATGGACCAAGCCTACGCAGTGCCCTTTCCATCGTTGCATGCATGCCCGTGCCTACCCGCAGCATGCATGCCCACCCGCAGAACTGCGCCCGTGCGTTGCATGCATGCCCTCGACGTAGCCCTGCTCCGCCACCCCTATCGACGCAGTAAGCTGTCACATGCCTACCATTAGAACCGATGCATCGTCGCATCAAAGCATGCACCCGGCCACAATGCAGCAGCCCGATGAAGACAACCAAAAAGCCAACGATGTATGGCGTGTTGTACATGGCGTGCTCCTCTTTGAGGATGCAATACTGGCATGGGGTATCGATGTGGGTATCGATGCAGTTCAAACAGCGTGCTGCCCGTTACAAGATGGGCAAATGAAGGCGTCCATTATTGTCACGTCTCCCATCAACCGAACGTTGCCCTCTAGCCAGGCCCTAGCAAGATGTGCAAATTAATGGGCTACAACATGAATGCACGGGCGGCACATGCAGAGAACCCGGGGCAGGCGTGTCCCCTTGACCCACGACGGCACAGACATATGCGTGAGCCCGTCCCCCTTGACCCGCGACCGGTGGCACAGAAGGATCGCAGCCCGTTTCCCACACTTGTGTACACACTTTCATGGGGCGCCACCAAATGCCGCCCGCCCATTAATTATATGGGGTGAAACCACGTCGCACTTGGGCTATTTAAGCCGGGCACTATCGTCTTCCTCTCCCTCCTCATCCACACCCCATCCTCTGCCTCCTCTGCCCTCCTTCTTCCTTCTTCTCCATCAAACCCGATCGAGCCCTCGAGCCACCCCGCCACCATGCAGTACAACGGCCCCACCTACCGCTTCCCCCCAACCGTGCCGGAAAGGCTCTACCCGGCCGGAGTGTATGTAGAGAGAACCCTTAGGGTTTGGGCGATCTCGAGGTGGAGGGGCGCAAGGGAGTTAACGGAGTTCTTCCTTGGGGCCGGCTTCCGCAACCTCCCCCGCGGCTCTCCTCGGATGTACCATCTTGATGAGGTCAACCACAACGGTGTTGTGGTTGGGCTCCTCGCCATGTTCACTAACCCTTTCGATGCTTTCCATCTCCTCGGGCGAGCGTATTTGGTTGGTTGTGAGTTCATAGCTTTCACAACCTACAATATATTCACCGACTTCAATGGCATCTTCCCCAACAACGGCGTTATGCACACGCTCCCGTACCCCATCAACAACGGGGAGGAGTGAAGGGCGGCGCCCGGAGGAGCGAGGTGGCCCCGGAGGAGGAGGAGAAGAAGAACCTGAAGAACCCGCGTTTGGTGCCCCCCTATCTATCTAGCGAGATCTATCGTATTAGTTTTTTTAAGTTGTAATCGTTATGCTACTATTATTAAGTTTTATTAGTACTTTAAGTTGTAAGGCTATCATGGAGTTGTAAAGCTATCGTGGAACTATGGGTTGGAATCGTTATGCTTCTATATAATCGTTATGCTACTATATATATTGTGTGTTTCATGCTATTATTTGTGGATTGCTATGGGTTGTTTTTGCTTATTATTCGTGTATTACTATGGGTTGCTACGGGCCCGGGTTTCTACACCCCAATCACCACACACACCATCTTCAAAATATTGGCCAAACCATGAACATGCAACTAGGAGCCCCATGCAAACCCACTATGGACATGGGTGCAACTAGGAAATGCAAACTAATTTACTTCGGGCACTTCATGCAAGCATGCAACTCATTTAGTTCATGGAACAGTAGACATGCATTAGTTTTAGTGCATCAAAAAATGATCCATCACAAAATTTAGTGCAAGAAAAAGGCCAAAATAAAAACAAGTAACATTTTATTGGGCCCCATTTTATTTGCCGAAGTTAGAGGTGGGCGGGCTGGTGCCCCTACGCGGGTGGGCTGGTCATGGCCCAACATCTATTCGGCAGCCCAATTTTGTTTTCTACTAGAAACTGAATTTGGGTGTGTACTCTGTTAACTGAAGAACAAAAACAGAGGAAACGGAGCATGAACACTGAATAATTTGTGTTCCAAATTGCTGCTTCAATTCAGATACATAACTTGGCATGGCGCACAGATCACATCCTCTACCCAAACAGGCCTAAATGCCCATTCTAATGACGGATGAACAACAAATAAAACAAAAACAGAGCAATGATACAACAATAGAACCCCCCTGCCATGATATTTGCTTGCTTCTGCAAATCGATCATCTGCATTAGATGTTTCTTGATCTTCTTCAGTTCCTCGGTCAGTTCGGACTCCGCATGCAGTTTAGCATTACGCGCATACATCGCCATCGGCACGACTCTGCCCGCCCCTCCGCCCGAGCTCCCCGTATTCTCCACAGCAATCGCAGCATCCCGCCCAAAATGAGCTCCCAGGTTGCGGCCACGCTCGAATCAACGTAGCCCTCAAACTGAATCCTATCAACATATTCATCAATCCACTCGAAATGGTAACATTTCTTCAAGATCTGAAAAGAACAACATGAACCCTAAATCCCAAATTCGAGGAGAAAAAACAAAATATGGAGAAATCAGAGCAAAAGACAGCGAAAGAACGGGCTAAGAACTGAGATCTAACCTTGCCATCCCTTTCTGCCATTGGTTTGCTCAAGCATTTCACAAATTCCAGCCCAAGATTGCCATTGTCATCCCTCTTAGTGACCAACCGTTTAAGATAGTCTGGGCGTGGGCAGTCAGGGCACCTTGTGAGCAGCACTGGTCCATACTGTCGCCATTTTGAGTGCGTGGCGGAGGAGGTAGACATTTGCGCTAGGTCGCCGGAGAAGAGAAAGATTGGGGAAAGGGGATGAATTGGCGGCGGCGGGCGGACGGGCACGGGCGCTCGTATCTTCTAGCTGCGAGGAGGTGTGTCCCATGAATAGACAAGTGGTGGGTCCCGCGCTTACGTGAATAAGTGGTGGGTCCAGCCCCCAACAGGTAACGAGGGCATCAGTTGAGTTTAACAGCCATTTCGTGCGTGGGCTATTTACCTGCTCAAAATTGTCGCACCATAGTCATTCGCTCGAACAACGTCGCACTCTTGCCAATTCACCTCAAATGTGTCGCACCGGAGCTATTGACCCTAGCTTTGCGTCCCAATCCAGTGCTCGGGCGATGCAGATTCGTTCAGAATTGGGCCTGGTGAAGAAACTTGACTCCTCGGCAGCGGCCTTCCTCAACAAGATCAAGTCTCTTTCAGATACGCTAACATCCATCGGCAAGCCCCTTCGACCTGAGGAATTCACTTCCTTTGTTCTGGATGGTCTTGATGAAGAGTACGATGCCATTGTGGAGATGGTGATGGGGCGTGATGATCCCATGCCCGTGCGTGATCTCTATGCACGCCTCCTGTCAACGTAGCAACGCATCGAAAGCCGTCATTCTGCGTCACTTGCTGCTGGTCCTCACTCGGCGTGTGCGGCCCGGCTGGGTGGCCGCCCCTCACGTTCCACTGCCCCTGCCCAGCATCACGCTGCCACAGGTGCTTCTGTGCTGGCTCCGTGTCCCACTCATTCGTCGCAGCAGTCCTCCGGCGGCGGTGGCGGTGGTCGCGGCGTTGGGACGCGCCCGATCTGTCAGATGTGCGGTGACGTTGGACATGTTGCCTCCTGCTGCTTCAAGTGTTTACAGAAGGATTTTCTTGGGATTGGCAACAATGGGCGCTTCACTGCCCGTCAGCTGGCCATGGCCAATCACGTCTCTTATGGGCATACTCAGTCTGGACACGGGGGCGACTGATCATCTTACTAATGAACTTGACAAGATGCACGTGAAGGAGACCTATACCAGGGGAAGGAGCGAATTCATACGGCCGATGGCTCAGGTATGCGTATTCATCATGTTGGTCAAGCAATTCTACCCACTCCTTCATCTCGCAATCTTCATCTCAACAACGTTCTTCATGTTCCTGAAGTTACAATCAATCTTTTGTCAGTTCCTCGCTTTACTCAAGACAATCGTATAATTGTTGAATTTCATCCTTATTGTTTCTTTGTTAAGGATCTGGCCACCCGGGAGCTTCTTTTTAGAGGTCGCTATCGTGATGGTCTCTACAAGCTTGATGCACCCATAATAAAACAAGTCTTCAGTAGTCTCCGTGCGTCGTCTGCCCAGTGGCACGCTCGCCTTGGTCATCCGTCATCACAAGTGGTGCAACATGTTTTGCGTAGTCATGAGCTTCCCTCACTCTCAAATAAATTAGATGTTGTTTTTTATGCATGTCAACAAGGTAAGAGTCATCAGTTACCTTTTTCTCTTTCTTCTCATGTCACACATGCTCCATTGGAACTTGTTCATTCTGATGTATGGGGCCCTGCCCAAACCTCTGTTAGTGGATACAATTTTTATGTCAGTTTCGTTGACGATTATAGTCGTTTTACATGGCTCTATTTGCTCAAGCGTAAATGTGATGTTTTTGATATATTTCTGAAGTTTCAAAATCATGTTGAACGACTCCTTGATCGAAAAATTCTCCATGTTCAGTCTGATTGGGGCGGCGAATACATCAAGTTAAATTCATTCTTTGATAAGTTGGGCATCATGCATCGTGTTTCTTGTCCACATACTCACCAACAGAATGGCACTGCCGAGCGCAAGCACCGTCATGTTGTAGAAACCGGCCTCACATTATTAGCGCATGCTTCAGTTTCTTTTTCATATTGGAGTGATGCCTTCTTTACGGCATGTTTTCTCATAAACCGTACGCCTACTCGAGTTATTGCCATGCAAACCCCACTTGAGCATTTGTTTGGAGAGGTTCCTGACTATACCTTCTTCAAGGTGTTCGGTTGTGCATGTTGGCCTAACCTTCGTCCATATAATAATTACAAACTTCAGTTTCGGTCAAAGAAGTGTGGGTTTCTCGGCTATAGCTCCCTTCACAAGGGCTACAAGTGCCTTCATGTTCCATGGAACCGTGTTTACATCACTAGGGATGTTGTGTTTGATGAAAACGTGTTTCCATTGTCCGATACACCTTCTTCCGATTTACCACCATCCTCGTCACATCCATCCCTTATAGCTGGCCAATTTGATGATTGTGCGCATACACCTTTGTTTCTTCCTAATCATGGTGCAGGTACCGGACGAGGAGCTCGCCTTGAGCTTCTTGTTGATGATCACGTCAATGACGTGGACGTGCATGGCGGCACAGAACACGATGATGGATGCATGGCTTCGTCTGAGCCGGTCGTACCTCAGCAGGCTTCGTCCGTATCGTCTGAGCCGGTGCATGACTCCTCTGCTTGCTCTCCAGCCGGCTCACTTTCGGGCCCTGCACCCACCTCTGCTTCGGCTCCTCTGCGGCCTGTTACGTGCTCCATGCATGGGATTCATCAGCCCAAGCAGCGTACGGATGGTACGGTTGCATGGCTTGCCGCATGTGTTGCTCGATCTATTGCTGATCCTATGGCCGAGCCTCGACATTTTCGTGTAGCTCTTGGTATTCCACATTGGCATGCAGCTATGGAACAAGAGTTTGATGCTCTCCTCAAGAACAAAACTTGGAGGCTTGTTCCCCCTGTTCCTGGTATAAGTATTATTGATTCCAAATGGGTATTCAAGGTTAAACATCATTCTGATGGCTCTATTGAGCGGTATAAAGCACGTTTAGTTGCCAAGGGGTTCAAGCAAAGGTATGGACTTGATTATGAGGATACGTTTAGTCCGGTGGTTAAACCAACAACTATTCGACTCCTTCTGTCACTTGTTGTAAGTCGAGGGTGGTCCTTGCGGCAGCTTGATGTTCAAAATGCCTTTCTCCATGGAGTTCTTGAAGAAGAGGTGTTTATGCGACAACCTCCGGGGTTTGAGGATCCACAACACCGACATCATCTATGTCGTCTTGATAAAGCTCTCTATGGTCTCAAACAGGCACCTCGTGCATGGCATCATCGACTTGGCTCTGCTCTTAATGCTCATGGTTTTGTTGCCTCCACGGCTGACACTTCATTGTTCATCTTCCACCGCCAAGAACTCATGATGTACTTATTGGTCTATGTTGATGACATTATTGTGCTTAGTTCCTCTTCATCAGCAGTTGATCGGTTGTTATCTAGACTTTGTCAGCAGTTTGTTATCAAGGACTTGGGGGTTCTTCACTATTTTCTTGGTGTTGAGGTTGCTAGTCTCAAGCAAGGCTTGTCCCTTACTCAACGCAAATATGCACGTGATCTTCTTGCTCGTGCCAGTATGCTCAAGTGCAAGTCAGCAACAACCCCAATGTCATCCACCGATTGTCTTTGTGCTACTGATGGGGATTCTCTAAGTGATGATGATGCTACTCTATATCGCAGCCTGGTTGGAGGTCTTCAGTACTTGACACTTACTCGTCCTGACCTTTCTTTTGCGGTTAATCGAGTGTGTCAGTACCTTCATGCTCCTCGCAGTTCTCATTGGTCCGTGGTGAAACGTATCCTTCGGTTTGTTCATGGTACTATTGCACATGGTGTCCTTATACAACCATCTACATCTAGTCCGTTGTCGGCCTTCTCTGATGCAGATTGGGCTGGGAGTCTCGATGATCGGCGATCAACCGGGGGGTATGCTCTCTTTTATGGACCTAACTTGATCGCTAGAGTGCCAAGAAGCAGTCCACTGTCTCTCGTTCGAGTACCGAGTCTGAATATAAGGCTGTTGCTGATGCTACTGCTGAGCTGATCTAGGTAGAAGCACTATTGAAGGAGCTTGGTGTTCAGCAAGTCTCCTCTCCTGTTCTATGGTGTGACAACATTGGTGCTACATATTTATCCTCTAATCCAGTGTTTCATGCTCGAATGAAGCACATCGAGATTGATTATCACTTTGTTCGAGAGCGAGTTGCACGGAAGCTTCTGCACATCGGTTTATCTCATCCAAGGATCAACTTGCAGATAATTTTACCAAACCACTACCGCTTCCATTGTTTCAAGAGTGTAAGCGCAATCTCAATATGCTATCGATAGTTGAGATTGAGGGTGGCTGATAGAGTACGTGTCCTTCAAGTATTCTACTAACTAGAATCAGTTAGGATCTAATCTAATACCTTGTAATTAGGAAAGGTTGTATGCCTATATATATGATGTATATGCCGCACCTATGGGTGTCCTGCATTGTCCCCTTGATCTCTCTCACAGAATACTTCTAAGTTTACAGCACCTACAAAACACGCCTAAAGAACATAGAGGCACAATTAACCATAAAAAATATTTACTCTTGCCAAGTGTGTTACTTGTTTATTTGCAAACATTTTACTTATTTACAATATATCAAATAAACAACATGATATATTTCACGATAGGTCTGATGACACTGATTTGTTATGGTGTATGTTAATATATTTTTACAAAAATTGATCAAATAGAAAAAATTAACTCGGGAAAAATCTTTTGAAGAGACCCGCTGACCTTGGTTGTGAGATATAAATTCATAAGAATGCAAAAAAAAGATATAAATTCATAACACAGCAAACTACTTTTGCTATACCCGCAAAAAAAAACTACTTTTGCTATAAATGGTGACAGTATGGGAACGCAGGGATTGCAACGGCACTTTCGTTTTCTTTCGAGCCCGCGCGCACCGCCGGATCCGTGAGGCAGGGGATGGCCAAAACCTGTGGCTGACCTGCATGTGCCGGTCGAGGCCGACCAAAAATATCGTTAACCCGGGTGCAACGTAGTGGTACGTGCAATCTGCGGCCCGGATACGTTTCGCAGCGTCCACACATGCTCAGCTGGGTGGCGCCGTTCTGCGTATTCTGTAGCCTGCGCAATAACTGCCTAGTCTGTGTAAATATGCTCCCTTTTTTTCTTGAATAAAAAAGAAATCCTTCTGTTGCTCATGCTCTCCTTGTAGCAGTAGCTAGCACAGGAACATATCCATCGAACATCTCAACTCCATCTCATCTGCAACATCTGTGCAATAACTTCGTCTAGACATCATTGTTGCTTTCGTCGGCCACACAGCAGCCGTATGGATCAGCGTTCCTGCAGTAATACGTACTCATGTTTTTTTAGGGTTAATACGTACTCATGTTGAAAGGTAGACGATCATCGAGTCCACCATACCGGTTCGCTCCACGAGAAAAGCGATCGCGGAGGCGATCACATCTGAGGCCAACTCCACCGGCCGCCGCCGGTCCCTGCCTCTTCTGTTTGGCCACTCCGGCTATGCGAGGAGGTGGGGACCACGCCGCTTCGATGCCGGCTTGTAGTTAGGGTTTGTCTAGTGTCTTCTTAGGGCGCCGTTGGGGTGATGGGAGCGACGCCCGGACAAATATATCTGCCTCGACTCCATTCTCGCACCGGCGACGACCTTCACGGCGGCGTCTCGGAGTTGATGGCAACGTATGTTGTTCGGTCCTGTAGATCGGCAGCTTGGTCTTCTCGTCGTTCTTCAGATCTGGCGATGAATAAAAGTATTTCAGTTTCTTCTCCGATGCGGTGTTCTACTCTGTGGCCGGTGAAGGATCTAGACGGAAGTGTGTCCAAGCGGGAATGGTGTGGCGGGGGCATCTTCCCCATGGTGGACTTGTGTTCTAGGGCTTCGTCGTTGCGACGACGTTTTCTCCAACGTTGGAGTGGAGCCCGGGAGGTCGTCCAGGAGTACGCGCAGACTGCTGTTTGCGCATGTCACAGCTGGAAGATGGTGTATCCTGTGCTGGTTTTGTGGTTGGAAGCTGACAGTTCTGGTTTCTTCCTCCGACGTTGTAGTCGTGCGGGGATGTCAGTTCTGGAGCTTGATGGCGTGTCCAGGGACATGTTGCCCCGATCTGATTCGTTTAACGACAATGGTTTTGCTTCTGGCAAACGACTTTGGAGGTCTGTAAAGTTGTTGATCAGCGATGGAGGCGTGTCAAGCTCGGGCGTAGAGGTGATCTGTCTTCCGTCCCTTTGGTGGTCGCTTCGGTGATGTCGAAGGAGGGAGATAGGCGCTGGTTTTTTCATAGGTTTATACTATCTTTTCACTGTAAGGTCGGTGTGTACGTGCCTTGTAACTTGATTTCATCTTATAAATAAGACACGTATTACCATGAAAAAAAAAGGTAGACGATCATCTCTTCTTAGGCTCGATCGATGGGAATATGTGTCGTTTCTCTAATTTGCTTGTACGCCATATATTAGAGTATGAAAGTAGATGCACGGTCGACGATCTAGTCAAGCTCGACGTAAAAGCAACCGATCACGAGGGCGGAAATAACAACCAATATATCGATCCAACCTAGCTATCCCAGCTCGCCACTGCTCTGTGTCATCTGTCTCAGTCTCGGCTCGTGACCAATTTCCCGTTTTGGCGCCACGGCCCGGTCCCCTGCAGCACACGGGGACACCTGGCCCATCGCCGCGCGCATATAGTAGGCAACGTCGACGTCGAGGCGTCGTCGCGCGCCGTTGGTAGGTCTGCTTTCATCCGTCGCCTTACGTGCACCCGCCACGTTGCGTCCGTCGCGCAAATGTGTGCTTGTTTTGTGCTTCCCTTCCTCTGGTGCATGCATGCATCTCCCACAGCACGCATGGAACGCCACATGTAGCGCAGTGTGTTAATTAGCGTATGCATGCCAACGTCCACGCGCCAACGTTGCACGGTAGTAGAAGCGAGTGAGCTTGCACATTACATGCATGCAGGATTAGGGTTCTAAACCTAGTTTGGAATGCTTCTAGACCCCCCTCTCGCTCTCATCCGTTAACCTTTTCCCCCTAACTAAAATGCACTAGACACAAAACGTGTTGAACAAAGCTGATCATCAAAAAGAAAGAAGAAGATGAACGCAACCAAGGTAGGTCTAAAGCGCATCAAATCTACGTACGCTCTGTTATAACTATCTGAATATAGGACTTCCACGTTCGATTTCAAGTTATTTTTTTTCTTTTGAAAGTTACACTCGATTTCTAGCTAGCTAGGTGATCCATTCATCCTTATCCCGATCGAGCTAATCACACAGCAATCCATTTTCAAAGAAAACTCGCACCACAGTGACGTCTGATTCATGTGATAACATATTTAAAACCACGCTGCATATGTACGATCCAAAAAAGCGACCCAGCAGATCGCCAGCTAGTACCATCACTCGCTAGTTTACTCTCCATTCATTGACTATCTCCATTCATAGATCTCGCGACGTAAGCTGTATATCTCGTGACATGCACACACATGCCACATCTCTATTTTCTTGGTACGAACTTCCGGTTTGGCGGTAGCCTTTGCGGCGACGTGGATCCTTCGATTAGTATTTGTCAATTGACGGGGGACAAGCCCATGATCAACTCAAGTTTGTACTAAAATGGCGCTGGCATTGACCCTTTGGCATTGGCCATGTGGGTAGGCGTGTGCCTAGTAGCAAAGATCTCACAAAAATTAAAGCGGCAATCTAGAAGTAAACTGGATAAGATATGCATGCCCGGTATAGTACTTGACAAGGGTACATGTCATAGATTTGCAACAAAAAAATGGTACATATTATAAGCCACTGTAAGGGCATCTACAACCGGACTAAACAAATTTGGCCCCTCAAATGTCCACGGACGCGCCCAGCCAGCGTCCGGACGTGTCCTCTTTGACTCCATACTTTTTCATTCACGCAACCATATCTCTTACTTTTTTTTATTTATGTCCGATCACATGCATGTGATTGGGAAGAAGGAGAAAGAGAAAGAGAAAGAAATAATAAAGAAAAAAACAAATGCTTTATTGTGGGCCGAATCCTATGTGGCGGACACAAAACCACTGACCGGACACGTCTGGGCACTCCTCGTACTCATCTCATATATGACGCCTGGGCACTCCTCGTACTCATCTCATATATGACGCCTGGGCACTCCTCGTACTCATCCATTTATCCACTTCTCTGAACACCCACTTCTGCGACCTTATTCCAAGGGCAGCAAGGAGATTCGGAGAGGGTGCAACAGTTTTTCAACTGCCAAATGCGAGAGTTCCCGTGTAAATACCTAGGACTACAACTTAGCATTCACAAGCTCAGCAAAGTACAATGGCAACCCATGTTAGATCAGGTCAAGCATTTCATTCCGGCTTGGCAGCACGGTCTGATTCAGAGACCAGGAAGACTAGTGCTAGTTACCAGTGTCATCGTGGCGAGGCCTATTCACCATCTGCTCGTCATGAACGCGCCGAAATGGGTGTTCGAAGAAGTGGATAAATGGATGAGGGCTTTTTCCGGGCTGGGAAAGAGAACGTCAACGACGGGCAGTGCTTGGTGGCTTGGCACACCATTTGCAGACCGACTTGTTTTGGTGGTCTGGGAGTCAAGAACCTAAAGATCCAAGGCCTGGCCATGCGTGTCCGGTGGGAATGGCTAAGAAGGACAGACCCCACCCGCCCTTGGCAAGGGTTACACCTCATGGTGGACAAGGAGGCAAAGGCAGTTTTTGATAGCATGGTGCTCATCAGAGTTGGAGAGGGAAGCAAGGTCTTGTTCTGGACCGATAGATGGATACACGGCTTCGCTGCCAAGGATATCGCCCCCCCCTGATTGCCGGAATGGTCGACAAACGCGTCAAGGGTAAGAGAATTGTCCAGCAGGCGCTGCCCGAGGGCGCATGGGTTCACGGCATCACGTGTGAACTCTCCTTTACAGCGCACTTGCAGCTCATCCATCTGCAGTAGGCTGTGGCTACGGTAGCCAGGAATGAGTCGGAGGCTGATGTTTTCAGTTGGCCTTGGAATACGGCGGCAACCTATACCACAAAGTCTACCTACATGATGCTATGCCAGGGCATGGCCTGATTTGCCGCCGCTCATTGCATCTGGAACAGCTAGGCGCCCCTCAAGTGCAAAATCTTAGCTTGGCTGGCCTCTCGGTATGGGCTTTGGACTTCGGACAAAAGAGCGAGACATGGACTACAAGAGACAACATCGGCATGCTACACTTGCTGCCAAGAGGAGGACACAGTTGATCACATTCTAGCTCGGTGCGTTTATGCGAGGCAAGTTTGGAGTGGCTGCTTCGAGTTCTTACAAGTCAACATTCAAAGTCCAAACCTTGAGGACACTTTCATGGAGTGGTGGGAGAAGACAGGAGAATCCTTCCAAGGCAAGGTCAAAAGAGGATTCGAATCCTTCGTCATCGCAACCGCGTGGCACTTATGGAAGCAAATGAACCCAAGAGTGTTCAATCGGAACGATCAAGTTAGATTGGCCTCAAGCCTAGTGCAACGAATCCATGAGGAGATCAAACTTTGGAAAAAAGGCGGGAGTAGGAGTCGAGGGACTAGATAGATTTGTGTGTGTGTGTGTGTGAGCGAGAGAGAGAGAGAGAGAGAGAGTAGTTTTTTTGGTATTCTCTTGGAGTCGGAGCTCCCGTGTAGGCACTCTCGTCTCGCACGGACTCTTGTAAACATTATTTCTCTCTTCTATAAAAATACGGTATGTCATTAGCGTACTCTCGAGAAAAAGAGTTGCCGGACAACCCAATCATTTAAGGAGGCTTTGAGGGTCCGGTTGAGTCAACATTTTGCTTCCCTCTCTTGTCCGGTCAGTGGTTCTGCGCCCGTCCAGTCAATTTGAAAAGTCCGGCTGTAGATGCTCTAATTATATACACATATATGATGAGTGACGCGACGCAATTCTCTGTCACACGATTAGGAGACTAATTAAGCAGTTTTTTTTTTTACTTTTTTGTTGTTGCAGGCTTGTAGCGGGAGGACGCTAAAGGTTTACCCGGTCTTCTCTGCAATGCACGCAGCTTCCTCCTAGTTTTTTCGTTACCATTTTTGAGCAAGAAAAGAAGACCCTTGACACAATCAAGCCGTCCAGCTTTGGTTAGATAAAGTGGAATCACGAGAGCCCAAACAACAGCCACTCCTCCTACCCCTCCTAGGCTAGCCAGCACCGGTGTCGAGAGTCCGGCAAGCAAGCAAGCCATGCGTGCCACTGCCCACTACTACCCATCACACGTTCAATTCTATCCATCAGCTTTGGGTTACACCAGTCACCAGTCTATCCATCCCATCAGCTTCCATGATCTGTCTGTCTCGCCCGTGACCTACTTCCAGTTCCGGCGCGACGGCCCAGCTCTACCGCGGAGGCGAGGACACCTGGCCCATCACCGTTACGTAACGTCGACGTCGAGCCGTCGCCCGACGTTGGCAGTTGGGTCGACTTTTACGCGCGCTCCTGCCACGTTGCATCCATGGAGCATGATCTGTGCTTTCTTTTTCTCGATTGGTTAGCCGATTGGTCCGTGGCCTCATTTCGTACAGCCACTACCCCAGGTTACCACGCTATCGTCCAAATTTATGTGGTATGGGCAGTGGGCGGGCATGAAGCATACGTGCAAATGCGATCGGGTACGGTGGTGCGCATGTCAATGTTTCACGCGCCACCGTTGCATGGTGGTTGCGAAAGGTTTGTGTGCACATGCATGCATCAACTCCATTATTTGTTGGCAATCATGCATCAACTCCACATAAATATCTCGGGCCGCCTGAAAGTAGAACTCACGACGGTTGATTTTGCAACTCCCTCGAGCTCGAGAAGGGGACGTCGAGGATGGCCGCGCGGTATCGCCGGTTGCCAGTGCCTCGTCGAAGGCAGGGAGTAAGATCTTGCCAAAATAATAGACTCTGCCTTCCTAATAAACCTTAATATGAAGTGACATGTTCTCTGAGCTTTTATGGAGAATGTATAAATTTCGCACCATGTTCCTTGACATTCTTTGTTTCTCTCCCACTTGTTTTTCATTTTTGAAGTAGCCGGACTTGGCAGATCCACTCATCAAAACACCCGCGGACGCGCCTGGGCGCGGCTGGGCGTGGCTACGAATACTGACCGGTCAGTCCTTAAATTTTCCTTCTTACAACCGAACACCTCAATTACCAGATCAAATCCATACAAACTCATGCAACTACGTCGATGCATTATACACACATCGTCCGGCTATACATCACTAAACATGTCATCGGACTACCAAAATCTAGCATGTTTGACTACGGTGGAGAAGATCATTCACGGCTGCCTTTACCCTTGACGTCCTTGTCATGGAAGTACCGGTCGAATACGCAGTAGGGATCGAGTTGGATCTGCTCATCGTCGGAGTTGTCCTCCTTTTCCTCCTCTGGTGGCAGTCTGGCCATGGCACGGACCATCCGATGCTGCTCTCGGGCGAGGGTGCGCGTGTTCCTCCTCTGTCGCTTTTTTCACAATACAGGCGCGGATGGCTTCCTCCTCTGCGGCCATCCGCGTCGCCGTATCAGCCGCCTCTGCCGTCGCCATGTCTGCAGCATCCCGGGCCTCGGCGACCCTTATCCTCTCCTTCCCACGGCAGGCACTCCGGTCCTGATGGGACGCATACTCCGCCCGGCGGGAGATGGGGAAGGAGAGGTTTGAAGGCTGTCGGGACCGCGATGATCCAACCCCAAAAGATCCGAGCGCCCGTTGAGCCGACGTTATGGAGTCGCGCCGGACAGAACCTGCTGTCGGTCGGCTGCTATCCTCCCGGGAGCGGCGGAGTGCAATGCGGACGGCCATTGCCTCCTCCAACCCGCACGAGACAACGCCCCAGTGGACGGATCCAGAATGGTCGGAGTCAGATACGCTGCCCTCCATGCCGGAGATCGTCGGAGGTGAGTTTGGGTGGTGGAGGGGAGTGGAATGAAGTGGCTGGGGTTTGGTCCGGCGAGCGAATGAGGAGGAATATATGTGGGGTCGCATGGGCCAGGGCGGGCTGGGTCCGACGTGGCGGACGTGCCCGGGTGCGCCGGGGTGTCCCCATATCCTCCCTGTATATATGAGGGGTGCCAGCCAGTCCCGGCGTTTGCGACCCGTTTGATGCGCCCTTCTGTGTCGAATTTTCGTGACCGCCCAATGACCGGGCTATCTGCCCAGGCGTGTTTGGGGCGTCCGGCTGTAGATGCTCTAAGCAATGTTTCTTTTCGTGCCCACATAACCATCACGAAAAAACCCTTATGATATGTCTTTTACTGCAAACACAAAACTCTTTAAGCCCCCCGCAAAAAAAAAAAACTCTCTACGCCAGAAAATTAGAGTCATTTTTATTCGGTAATAAACGACTCATGATTCCTTCCGCATCTAGTGGAAAGTAGTACTGATGAGTCAATTCTGCTTTCAAGTTAACAGACATCTTATCCAACAATCCATACATACATTTAATCTTGCATCTCTCTCGAGTAGTGGCCCAACTAGTCTTCAGTATCCTCTGCCCACTCTGATACTAACACCCATGTCCAACCCACAGGCCATATAAAATCATCGGAAACACTAACGCCCACACGCGTAGGCATTTATATCTCGCTCACATGCGTGGATCCGCGTCCGTTTATGGGTACATGAATTTTGGCATGATTGTAGTGCCACGTAGGACTGGGCTGGTGTGTGGGCATTCATTCGGTCGTCCACACATTCGTTTCACCACACGGAGGGGCCGTTGTGTGGGCGTTTAGCAGTTCGCCCACACGCCAGTTTTTACTCACGCACAAGGGCTGGTGTGTGGGCATTTGCCATCTCGCCCACACGCCCGTCTCCTCTCCCACACCCAAGCTGCATCTTGCCATGCGTTTTGCAGTGTACATGGCAACTGCCCTAGTGTGCTTGTAAGCAGATGGCAACTCTCTTTTTTTTTACCCGAACATGTCAGTTGCCATATGTGTTGCAGGGTACACGGCAACTGCCCTAGTGTGCTTGTAAGCAGATGGCAACTCTCTCTTTTACCCGAACATGTTGTTTTGCTATGTCTCTTTGTAGCGCTACACAGCAACTGCCTAGTGTTAGTAGGTGGCAACTCCTAAGGTTTTCAAATCATGGCAACTGTAGTAAACTAGACTATACATGGCAACTGCTTAGTATTAGTAGGTGGCAACCTCTAAAGTTTTCAAATCATGGCACCTATAATAAACCAGACCATACATGGCAACAGCTGCAGTTGTCCAAAACGGCATCTGGCACTTGACCTGAGATGGCAACTGCAGTTGAGCAACCATGTCAACTGTAGTTGTCTGACATGGCAACTGTAGTTCAGCGATATGTCAACTGCAGGTAAACGGACATTGAAAAGGGTCCGGACCATGGCAACTGCGGGAACATGTGGTGACTGTCACGCTGGGCATGCGAGACCGTGAGGTAGGTGGCTGAGATAGGTCATGTGGGCGTTATGCATTTTGCCTACACGTAGACGTGTGGGCTAGTTCTCTTAGACACCATACAAAACGTGTGGGTAGACCCCTTAACGCCCACACGTGTGAACATATATATACGAGGTAGGTCTAAAGCGCAAATTCACGCTACCTTTATCCCCAGCTAATCATCATACATAGCCCTTCGTTTTGAAACTCTCTCAAACAGTTATTCTGGATTGACGCTACAACATACTTTATGCGAGCCGCGCAAGATAAGATCAAAGCGAGATCGTGCACATCGCACATCAACATCTAATTAATAACACCACTCTTTAGTTAACTCCGTCATAGATTTGGCAACGAGAGGCCATATATTTCATGACATGTACAAATCTCTATTTTTATTACTGTTCTTCACTAGCCATGCAACGTGGATCACTCGGTTTGGATTCGTCAATTGACGGGAGACAAGAACGTGACCTGTTGAGCTAACGTATTTGACTGGGTTCATAGTTTAATTTAACATTGAATTCATGTCATTTACTCGGGCGAGGAGCAGTCGCAAAAGGGTGTTAGAAAAATGGCAGTGACAAGTGCTCTTGTCTCCCTCTTGGTAAAAGCACAATGAAAATGAACGGAAGATAAGAGTGACTGTGTAAAGAACTCTCAATCGATAGATATGCATGACCAATCGTTCGTCGTGTTTAACTACTACTTGACAGTGGTTTATTTTATGTGAATGCCCATTGATTCGTATATATGGTGCGTCATGGTGCATGCTCTCTTGTCGCCAAAATAGGAACTAAGCTTGTACATGTGCACTCTCCCCAGAATTAAGTGCAAGTAAAGTGCATCAATATTTTTCTTAAGGTGGTAAAGTGCATCAATAAGAGCAGTCAACATCCAAAGTAAGGAAGATAATAATAGTGATAAAAAGGTATAACGATAAATGTTAAGGAGAGTACTTTTTTGTGTTCAATTATGTTAATCAAGTGTGTGTTGTGTAAGTGCTTAATTAATGGTTAAGAGAAAATGACCACTTCATTACTATTGCCCATGCATGTAAAAGCCTAAATGTTACTCCCTCCGATCCAAAATAAGTATTGCAGTTTTGAACTAGGGTTAGTTTAAAACTGCGACACTTATTATATATTGGAGTGTATTTTAAGCCCCAGAACCATATAACAATTATTCTATGTTATTTTTCCATAAATCTGTGTAAAAGGATACATATACAAGGAGAGAAAGAAGAACAAACAAAACAAAATCTAGCTAACCAAGAAAGCAAACAAAAGGCTATGCAATTGATCTGGTGTCGCTCTTTTGAGTACTCTGGTGTGTTCCCTTTTATATACACTACTATATAGAATGGCACAACACACGATTGGAAAACATAACTACAGCCGGTTTTGTAGATCATTGGGTTTGTGTTCTCTTCAAAAACATGAAGTACAACATAGACGTAGTTACATGCACACACGCGCGCGCGCACACAAACACACACACACACACGCGCGCGCGCACAACACAATATGTACGCATTCATACAGTGTATACTAAAGACTGAATTCAATGTGCTTCAAGATTCATTGTCAACAAAGGTGCCTTGCATCAATTAACGCCCCCATCTCGAAGAATAACCTAATTTTATTGAGACACCCAACATGTCAAGTCTAAGGTTCAATTCCTGGTGCGTTAGCCATCCTACCAATGACTGATTCTTTGTGTTCTCTTATATTATCATGTCATCTATTTGTTTATAGCTTTAAAAAATATCTTGTTTATACACAAAGAAAATGAATCCATTATTGTGATGTCCCCTATGAGTCTCCAAATCCCCTGAAATCTCCAAGAAGGAGAAGTTGGGTGTCGTCTCAAGACCTGTAACACTGCTTTGTAGGGACGCATTGTTTGTATTGTTTTGGCCGCAACATTTATCTCTTCAAACATGCAAGTCGGGCGAGCTAGGCGCTTTCCCAAGGCCTTTGATTTTGGTGCGACTGTGCTTTTCACTCATTTCATTCCAAATTAATAAAAGTTTAAAATTTGTCCTGAATCAAACTTCTCTATATTTAACAATTTTACAGAAAAATAAGGCAATATCTATAACATAGCATGAAATTATAATTTTATGATGAATGTAATGAGACTTAGTTGGTGTTTTCTCATATGTGGGGGAGACTAAGTTGGTGTTGTTGATGCCGATATATTTATCTATAGACTTTTTTAAGCTTTAAAAAGTTTTCTACAACTTTTAATTAATTCATGATGGAGCGAGTAATTCCTTATTAGTTCATGATCAGTTAGAGTGCATCCATGAACTCTAGCATATAGAATCCTCTATTCCTCTGCCTGACTGTTGATGGTTATCTTGTTTTTTATTGGCCCCTGGACTTCATATTTAACTAGGTTTATCTGACAAATCCTTTTCTTTTCTTGGGCTTGCACCCTTGTTTTGTACGCTGTGCTTTTGTTCTCGTTTTTTCGGGCCGGTGTTCGGGCTTTGAGGTTACATGCTTGCTAGGCGTCTTCATGCTTTCTTGGCCATCCGTGCTTGGGACCGCTGTCGTTCTTATGTTAGGCTTTTGTACCGAACGTATGATCCAAACATGTACACAATACACACCATCGGGCTTTATGTTAGGATTTTCTACCGCACCCTCTAATGGCTAGCACTCGATGATCGAAGCTGGTCAACTGGTGGATCTTAGCGACGGAGTACTGGCTTGAATTCGGCTGAAGTTGGATGAACGCGGAAGTTGTGTTGTGCAGCGTGTCTTGATATTTTTTATATACAACCACAAAGACGTATGGAGTTATGTGCCGGAAAAACTATCTGATGCGACGATGGCACATGGAACACGGAGATATTTTTGATGATATGAACTATTAATCGATCACGCCTAAAAATTAAAATGGATTGTGTGTGTTATCTAACTCACTATAGTGGAATTATTTTACTTGGGAACCTTTGTTTCTAATATAAGGCCAAAGAAATAGGGAGAAATGATGGAAGTGTCTGTCTAATCCCTAAATTCAAAAGAAAAATGGAAAAGAAATTCAAAAAATTCTGTTTTTCTTTGTGTGAAACATTGAAAAAAATATATTTGTTGGCTTGCAAAATTTCGTTACAATATGACATCTGTGGAAATCGTGGCAAAAAAAATGATGCTCCAAAATGTTATTTTCAAACGCATTTTGGTGCATCGATTTTTTTGCCACGATTTAGACGAATGTCATATGGTGATGAAATTTTGCTAGCCAAAAACCATTTTGTAAAGGTTTCACAAAAAGATCAGATTTTTTTTGATTTTACTGTTCACCCGAGCTCACATGAGCTTGGGTTTAGATCAACACTTTAATAGAAATGATATTCTATTAGGCATGAATTAGAGGAGAATAGAAGATGATAGGCCATAGATTGCCCAATATTTCAGTGGCCCATTGGGCAAAGGTGACTTCTAAATAGTGTCTAACTCCACAAATGCTATGTCACACCGACATCGATTCCTATTAGGAATCGCCTACGAGCAGGAGCTAGCGGGCCACTTCAACAAAGTAGCGTTAGGCTTTTTTTGTTTTTTTTGTTTTTTTCTTTTTTTTTGGTTTTTTCTTTTCCTTTTTGGTTTTTTTCTAACCAGTTTTCATTTTTTATTTATTGCATCATTTTTTATTTTCTCCTTTTCTCCAACAGGCATCTACTTTTTTCACACACAATGTACGTTATTCGTATACATTAAGAACATATTTATATACATTTTTAACATTTTTAAACTAGATTATAATATTTTACAAGTTATGTTTAAATGTCTACTTTTCCATAAAACGTTATAAATTTTAGTATACATCATGAATAGTTATACATATATGTTAAAGATTTTCAAATATATAATAAACATTTTTTACATATGTCTTTTGGTGTCTATTTTATTCATGTATGTTTTGCATTTTCGTATAAATCATTAACATTTTCTTTACACCTATTTAATATTTTTTGAACACATGATTAACATTTATTTCAATTTATAATGTCTAGTTGTTCATAGACGTTATACATTTTCGTATATATAAATGTTATAATTTTTGTGTATATATCAAGAATATTTACCTATAGACGTTAGTTTTGTCAAATATATAATTAAAATTTAGTTTTTGAATAATTTTTATGTCTATTTTACTCATGTATGTTTTACATTTTCGTATACATCATTAACATTTTCTTTAAGCATATTTAACATTTTCTAATCCATGACTAACACTCATTTCAATTTACATTTTAATGTCTACTTTTTCATAGAAGTTATACATTTTTCGTATACATCAAGAATATTTTGTTATACATGTTTAGCATTGTTCAAATACATAACTAAATTTTTTACAAATATATGGTTTGATGTGTAATTTTTCATGTAAGTTTTACATTTTAATTTTACATGGTAACATTTATCAAATATGTGACTAATTTTTTAATACATGTTTTAATGTCTACTTTTCTTCATACATGATGCACATTTGTTGTATACATCAGGAATATTTTTTTAAATGTTTAATATTTTTAAATACATGATTAACATTTTTTTACAATGTCATGTACATCTATAAAAAGACCCAAAGGTGCAGATCCTGTTAATCTTCACCATCAAACTATGTCAATGAAACGACCTAGTTTGCTTCAAGGGTGAGCGCTCGACATGTTTAGCTTGCAATTAATATCATACGAAATATCTATTTTTTGCACATCACATAATTAATTTTTAATTGATATCGTACCAATATAAACGTGCAATTAATTGCCTTTTTAATATTAACGTGCATTACAAGTATGCATTTACTAGTTTTCTAGAAACACATGAATATTGTTTTGTTACAATTTATTAACGATATGGATAATTTTTGAAACTGCACTAACAATTATTTGTACACTGCATTAACAATAATTTGTTTTAATCAGGAAAATTTAACTAAATATTCAAAAGATAAACAAAATAAATTGGAAACATGCATAACATCGGCCTGACAAAAATTACTAGGCCAGGCCAATAACCGGCTCGATGAGGTGAGGCCAGCTACTATCTTACAGCAAGCGAGATATAGCCGTGCCCCTGCAAACTCCTCCAATTGTAGTCAGGTTTGCACTCTGGGCAAGCTACTTGGGCTGGCTAACAATAGGTAGCAGGACTGGTAGCGCGGTATCTCCAAGGCTCCATATGTAATGGACCGATCTGCTAGGGTTCTATGCATTTTTCTTGACAGTCCAGCGGGAGGTTTTCTCTTTTAGATTTCTCTTCCCTTCTACTCCCACTGTCTCAAAATTCTTGTCTTAGATTTGTCTAAATATGAATGTATCAAGTCACGTTTTAGTATTAGATACATCCATATCTAGATGAATCTAAGACAAGAATTTTGGGATGGAGGGAGTATTTTTTTTTCTACATGCTTTTCGTTTCCTGGGAATCCGTTGGTTTTCTTTTGGGTTTTTGAATACTTTTCTGTCCGTATTTTTGGGTTCTTTTCTAATGTTCTTTTTATATTTTCAAAATTACATATTTTCTTCATATTGAGAATATTTATAAAATTCGGTTTTTACATTCTTGAACATTTTCTAAAAGTGGGAATCATTTTAAATTTATGAACCTTGTTGTTCTAAATTCACAAAGTTTTTTATATTTCGACAGTTTTAAATACACCTTTATTTTAAAATAAATGGAGAATTTTTTTTGGAATACATGTTTGAAAATTTTGTCAAATACATTTAAAAAATTCTAACACACCTTGAATTTTTTAGAATGGTAAGAAAACATTTATTTAAAGAAAATACTAATTTTTCTAAAAGTTTGACGAGCCTATTTTGAAATGCATAAACTTTTTAAATGTCAAGAATAATTTTTACTGGTACAATACATTTTCTCAAAATTGCAATAATTCGACACTATAGAAACATTAAAATTATATCTCAAGAATGTATCGTGAAAGGCATGAGCATTGTTTAAAATTTCAAAAAATTTGTGAATTGTATAAAACATTTTTCTTAAATTACTTGGATTTCTTTACATTGTATTAATATTTTGATAAAGTCAGGAGCATATTTATTTAATGTTCGGGTATTTTTTAATGCGATGTTCATTTTTTTGCTACTATGTAAATTTTGAAACAATTGTACAAATATTTATTTAAAACTGCATGAACGCTTTTTAGACACATGATGGGCGTATTTTAAAATTTTAAATATTTTCAAGTACAAAAGTACAAATAAATGTCATATAGAAAAGAAATTAATAATAATAATAACTGAACATGACATGGGCCAGTCCATTTATTAACAACCACACGTGAACGATTGTTTCGTCTCAGAACACACGAACGCTTTGGTCATTGGCAAAAGTTTTTTCCCTCTCACTAGGGTTTATGTTTTCTCTTGGTGGCGCCTATACCGACGTTAAGCTTTCCTCCACGGGCCCCTGTTTGTCCATCAAGCCTTGGCCCTGGTTCTTATGGCGTTGAACAGATTAGGGTTTCTTGCCCGGTGAACAATCTTGGCAGGCAAGTGCGTCATGGCGCATTGGAGTCGCGATGATCTAGGATGATGTCGTGTCCATGATGAGGGAATTGGGTCTTAGTGACGAAGATCTGAAAGACATGATATTGGAGCAGGCGAAGCCGCCCTCGGCAGAGGCAATTAACTGGATGGCCATCGCGAGAATGCACATCGACAAGTTCTACATCATCAGATGTCATCTAGCAGTCTCATACGTCTCTGTCATATCTACTTTTCCAAACTCTTTTGCCCTTGTTTGGATTCTAACTTGCATGATTTGAATGGAACTCTCCCGGACTGACAATGTTTTCAGCAGAATTGCCATGGTGTTATTTTTGTGCAGAAATAAAAGTTCTCGGAATTACCTGAAAATTCACGGAGATCAGTTTTGGAATTAATAAAAAACATTGGCGGAAGAATCAACCGAAGGGGCCCCACACCCTGGCCACAAGGGTGGGGGGCACGCCCTCTGACCTTGTGGCCCCCTTGGACCTCCAACGACCTCAACTCCAACTCCATATATTCACGATTGGGGAGAAAAAAAAATCAGAGAGAAGGATTCATCGCGTTTTACGATACGGAGCCGCCGCCAAGCCCTGTTCTTCCTGGGGGGGGGGGGGCAGATCTAGAGTCCGTTCGGGGCTCCGGAGATGGGAATATGTCGCCATCGTCATCATCAACCATCCTCCATCACAAATTTCATGATGCCCACCCCCGTGCGTGAGTAATCCCATCGTAGGCTTGCTGGACGGTGATGGGTTGGATGAGATTTACCATGTAATCGAGTTAGTTTTGTTAGGGTTTGATCCCTAGTATCCGTTATGTTCTAAGATTGATGTTGCTATGACTTTGCTATGCTTAATGCTTGTCACTAGGGCCCGAGTGCCATGATTTCATATCTGAACCCTTTATGTTTTCATGAATATATTTGTGTTCTTGATCCTATCTTGTAAGTTATAGTCACCTACTACGTGTTATGATCCGGCAACCCCGGAGTGACAATAGTTGGGACACTTCCCGATGATGACCGTAGTTTGAGGAGTTCATGTATTCACTAAGTGCTAATACTTTGGTCCGATACTCTATTAAAAGGAGGCCTTAATATCCCTTAGTTTCCAATAAGACCCCGCTGCCACGGGAGGGTAGGACAAAAGATGTCATGCAAGTTTTTTTCCATAAGCACGTATGACTATATTAGGAATACATGCCTACACTATATTGATGAATTTGAGCTAGTTCTGTGTCACCCTAGGTTATAACTGTTGCATGATGAATGCCATCTGACATAATTATCCATCATTAATCCATTGCCTACGAGCTTTTCACATATTGATCTTTGCTTAGTTACTTTTCCGTTGGCACTGTTACGATTACTACAAAACTGCTACTGTTACTTTTGGCACCGTTACCGCTACTTCCATACTACTTTGCTACTAAATACTTTGCTGCAGATATTAAGTCTTTCAGGTGTGGTTGAATTGACAACTCAGCTGCTAATACTTGAGAATATTCTTTGGATCCCCTTGTGTCAAATTAAAAAATTTGGGTTGAATACTCTACCCTCGAAAACTGTTATGATCCCCTATACTTGTGGGTTATCAAGACCTTTTTCTGGCCCCGTTGCCGGGGAGCATAGCTCTATTCTCCGAGTCACTTGGGATTTATATCTGGTTATCACTATTGAATAATATATTGAGTAATGATAATGATTGGACACTTCCTGAACCAACTCCTAAGCCAACTCCGAAGAAAAGGGGTATTCTATTTCTCAGTCCTGAAGATATGCAAGAGGCAAAGAAATCTATGAAAGAAAAAGGTATTAAAGCTGGAGATGTTAAAAATTTACCGCCTATTGAAGAAATACATGGTCTTGATAACCCGACACAGGTAGTAGAGGTGAACTCTCTCCATAGATTTGATGAAGGTGATATTCCTCATAATAAGTCTGCTAGTCAATGCTTGGATGAGTTTCATAATTTTATTGTTAAACAAAAAACTTCAATGCTTATGTTAGTAGATAACTGAAACGTAATGCTTACATGCTTGACCACTTGAGTAATTATATGAGTAGAACTTTTAGTGATGTTAAGCTTATTAGTAAACATGCTTCCATGGTTACAACTCAAGTAGAACAAGTACTTAAGGCACATGATGATTTGCTTAATGAGTTAAATAATAAGAACAATGATAATGCTGTTAGGGTTATGACTAGAGGTAGTAAAATGACCTAGGAACCTTTGTATCCTGAGGGCCATCCTAAGAGAGCTGAGCAAGATTCTCAGAGAATTAATACTGATGCACCCAGTCCTAGTAATAAAAAGAAAAAGAAAACTGATAGGACTTTGCATGCTAGTGAACCTGCTATAGATACACTTGAGAATCCCAATGATATTTTTATTTCTGATGCTAAGACACAATCTGGTGATGAACATGAACCTAGTGATAATGTTAATAATGATGTTCATGATGATGCTCAACCTAGTAATGATAATGATGTAGAGATTGAACCTGCCGTTGATCTTGATAACCCACAATCAAAGAATCAACGTTGTGATAAGAGAGACTTCATTGCTAGAAAATATGGTAAAGAAAGAGAACCATGGGTTCAGAAGCCCATGCCCTTTCCTCATAAGCCATCCAAGAAAAAGGATGATGAGGATTTTGAGCGCTTTGCTGAAATGATTAGACCTATCTTTTTGCGTATGCGTTTGACTGATATGCTTAAAATGCCTTATGCTAAGTATATGAAAGATATTGTCACTAATAAAAGAAAGATACCGGAAGCTGAAATTTCCACCATGCTTACTAATTATACTTTTAAGGGTGGAATACCAAAGAAACTTGGAGACCCAGGAGTACCAACTATACCATGCTCCATTAAAAGAAACTATGTTAAAACTGCTTTATGTGATCTTGGAGCCGGTATTAGTGTTATGCCTGTCTCTTTATACCGTAGACTTGAATTGAATAAGTTGACACCTAATGAAATCTCTTTGCAAATGGTCGATAAATCAATTGCTATACCCATCGGTATTTGTGAGGATGTGCCTGTTGTGGTTGCATATGTTACTCCCTCCGTTCGGAATTACTTGTCTTGGAAATGGATGTATCTAGAAATAAAATACGTCTAGATACATCCATTTCTACGACAAGTAATTCCGAACGGAGGGAGTACTATCTTAACGGACTTTTTTATTCTTGATATTCCCGAGGACGACAGCATGTCGATCATCCTTGATAGAACCTTTTTAAATACTGCAGTGGCTGTTATTGATTGAAACAAAGGCAATAACACTTTTCATGTTAATGGTAATGAGCACACGATACACTTTCCGAAGAAACAACCTCAAGTTCATAGTATCAATTCTATTGGAAAAAATTCAACTATTACTATTGGAGTTTTTGAATTCCCTCTTCCTACTGTCAAGAAGAAATATGATATTCTTATTGTTGGGGACATACATATCCCCGTTGATGTAACCTAGTGTTATTTGAAAATTCTCTGGTTTCATGTCATTCGGAAGAAGTTCGTTAATAAGGCTTGATCAACCTTATTAATGGATTCCTTTTGATTGTATGAGATGGATGAATTTAGAAGGCACAACCCTCTATACCTATCTTTTACTTTCTGTTATTTAGATTAAATAAAGCAAAAATAGTATTATCTGTCTGTTTTCGGAATTATCGGTGCAATAAAAAATGTCCTGAAAATAAAAGTTCTCCAAATGCCCTGAAAATTTAGTACGATTTTTTATAGAATATTTAAGAATTTCTGGCACTCAGAACACACCAGGGGGCCTCACCAGCTGGCCACAAGGGTGGATGGCGGGCCCTACCCCCTGGGCGCGCCCCTGTCCTTGTGGGCCTCATGTGGCCCCCTCCACTTATTCCAGCACCCATCCACTCCTTCTTCCTCCAGAAAAAATTAATCCATAGCTCAAACTCGTGTTCTTGCTCATCTTGCTGCATTTCCGATCTCCTTGCTCAAAGCTCCTTTCACAAAACTGCTATTGTTATTCGGTATGTGACTCCTCCAATGGCCCAATTAGCTTTTGTTCTAGTGCTTTACTCATTGCAAATTTTTTGCTGCTGTGGTGACCCTGTTCTTGAGCTTTCATGTCAAATTTATATGGTCCAAAGTAGTTTTGATGCATGATATAGCCTCTAGGCACTTGTAGGAGTAATTGCTATCAGTTTTGTTGAGTTTGATTCACTTTTATTTTGAGTCACTAAAAATTTCAGAAATTTTCAGAGGAAGAAAATGATGAGGAGATTCTTGAGAGGCTCCTCGTGCCGGGGTTCGAAGGACAAGGAAAATGAGGAGAAGGAGAAGGCCAAGTATAATATTCCTCGCGCCGCGGAGATTGGCCATGTAAATGGCAATGTGATGCATTCTTACAAGCAACCATAATTTATGATGATATCTATTATTTGGCTGGGAATGCAGGCATCACCGATTTCCTCCTCGACCAGTGTGATCAGTATCTCGTACTCACTAATACTTTTGTGCAAAATTTTCATTTTCATGCTAGGAGATCACCACCCATGGTAGACTTTTACTTATATGATGAGTACAAGGAAATGACGCTTTATGACTTTTACGAGGTATGCAAATTACCTTATGAGGGTAGCGTCGAGGAACCACACCCTAGTGATGTGGAAGGTTTTATTCATGAAATTACTGTAGGGGAAATAAGAGGAGTGTCGGGAGCGAGAGTGGCTAGTATACATTTCCTTGTTTTACGCTATTACTCATTATTTGCTGTAAGATGTTTAATTGGTCGTGGAGAGAGTGGAGGCCTTAGTGCCCCTGACCTTGCTATTTTGCGCCATGCTTTACATAGAGATAGAACTTACAGTTTAGGTGCTATGCTAAACGGTTGAGTTTAAACTGTACAAAGGGTCCTATTTACGGAGGTATCTTCGCCTCCAGCCTTGCTAAACACTTTGAGATACCCATTAGGCACTATGAGAAAGAGGAGAAACTACTACCCACTGTTTACTTAGATTATGATAGCATGGTAGCACATAAGTTTATTCGCTATGATGAGGAAAGGAGACTCATTTATAATTTGGTATTTAGCGAGAATACTTTTCAGATTATTACCTTGCCTGCACCTATTTTGTTCGGCATTCATTCAGGTAGGCACTTTGTTTTGCCCGCGGACATTCATGCATACTGGGTGGGGACACGATCCCCACCTCCTGAGCAAGAGCCATCACCTGATTCATATCAGGAGTCTATTTGTCAGTGGAATCCATAGGAGCTCGCTAACCAGTGGAACCCTCAGGATCCTCCTTAGTACACCGAAGAGGGCTACTTTGATCCATGGGCGTAGACCAACTTAGGCCAAAAGCCTAAGCTTGGGGTAGTACGTATTTCCCACCGACATTACATTCATGTTCACACACTTATTTCAGTTGTCGGTGTTCATACTTTTTCATTGTATTATCCATGTTAGCTCATTTCTTTTTCCTACTTTCTTCTTGTGTGTTTGAAAAACCTTAAGACAAACAAAAAAAATTAGTTGTAGTTAGTTTACCTTCTATGCATGTTTAGTTGTAATATTAATAGAAAACCCAAAAAAAAGATTTCTCGTTCCTCTTTTGCTTGTTGGGAGCTTTCCCGTGTAAATAGTTTTTGTCGTTCTTGTTTTACTTTTTTCATAAAAACAAAAACTCCAAAAATATTTCAGTGTGTTTCTTTGAGATTCTTTTCTTCTCTTTGGGGGTCGAGAGGAGAAGACCACGATGAAAATGTTGATTGGCTCTCATATGCATTAATGTTAATCTAACAAAGAGCCCATATTACCTTGTCTTCTCCTTTGAATAAATGTTTGCAGATTCCAGCTTAGTCCAATGCACGTGCACTATTATTATTATCCACACCGTTTGGTCGTACAAGTGAAAGGAAATAATGAAGATATATGATGAAACGATTGAGATGAGGAAAAGCTGGTATGTGAAGGAAATATGCCCTAGAGGAAATAATAAAGTTGTTATTTATATTTCCGTATATCATGATAAATGTTTATTATTGATGCTAGAATTATATTCACTGGAAACTTAGTACATGTGTGAATACATAGACAAAACAGAGTGTCCCTCGTATGCCTCTACTTGACTAGCTCGTTAATCAAAGATGGTTAAGTTTCCTGACCATAGACATGTGTTGTCATTTGATAAACATGATCACATCATTAGAGAATGATGTGATGGACAAGACCCATCCGTTAGCTTAGCATTATGATCGTTTAGTTTTATTGCTATTGCTTTCTTCATGACTTATACATATTCCTTTGACTATGGGATTATGCAACTCCCGAATATCGGAGGAACACCTTGTGTGCTATCAAACGTCACAACGTAACTGGGTGATTATAAAGATGCTCTACAGGTGTCTCCGAAGGTGTTTTTGGAGTTGGCATAGATCAAGATTAGGATTTGTCACTCCGTGTATCGGAGAGGTATCTCTGGGCCCTCTCGGTAATGCACATCACTATAAGCCTCGCAAGCAATGTGACTAATGAGTTAGTTGCGGGATGATGCATTACAGAACAAGTAAAGAGACTTGCCGGTAATGAGATTAAACTTGGTATGATGATCCTGACGATCGAATCTCGGGCAAGTAACATAACGATGACAAAGGGAATGACGTATGTTGTTATGCGGTTTGACCGATAAAGATCTTTGTAGAATATGTAGGAGCCAATATGAGCATCCAGGTTCCGCTATTGGTTATTGACCGAAGATGTGTCTCGATCATGTCTACATAGTTCTTGAACCCGTAGGGTCCGCACGCTTAACATTCGATGACGATTTGTATTATGAGTTATGTGTTTTGGTGACCGAAGTTTGTTCGGAGTCCTGGATGAGATCACGGACATGACGAGGAGTCTCAAAATGGTCGAGAGGTAAAGATTCATATATTGTAAGGTTGTATTCGGACATCGGAATGGTTCCGAGTGATTCGTGTATTTTACCGAAGTACCGAGGGGTTATCGGAACCCCCCGGGGGAAATATTGGGCCTTAGTGGGCCTTAGTGGAGAGAGAGGAGGGCCGCAAGGGGTGGCCGCGCCCCTCCCCCCATGGTAGTACGAATTGGACTAGGGGAAGGGGCGGCGCCCCCTTTCCCTCTCCCTCTCCCTCTCCTTCCTTTTCCCTCCGGTGGAGAAAGGAAAAGGGGGGAGGGGGCGAATCCTACTTGGACTGGGAGTCCAAGTAGGACCCCCCATGGCGCGCCCCTCCTGGCCGCCGGCCTCCTCCTCACCTCCTTTATATACGGGGACGGGGGGCACCCCAAAGGCACACCAAGATTTCTCTTAGCCGTGTGCGGTGCCCCCTTCCACAATTTACTCCTCCGGTCATAGCGTCGTAGTGCTTAGGCGAAGCCCTGCACGGATCACATCACCATCACCGGCACCACGCCGTCGTGCTGACGGAACTCTCCCTCGACCCTCTACTGGATCAAGAGTTCGAGGGACGTCATCGAGCTGAACGTGTGTTGAACACGGAGGTGCCGTAATTTCGGTACTTGCACTACAAAAAAATACACTTCCGTGATGATATGTGTTTATCGCAGTAGGTCGCGTTTTCTGTCATGCATGTACATCCATGATGATTTTATGACAGAATCAAGATAGTCATACCTGTGCTGTCGTAGAAGTGTTCCATGACATTACCAAAATTATCATCACGGAAGTGTCCACTTCCATGATGATAAATCGCGCGTCACAGAAGTGCTTTCGTCAAGGGTGACCGACACGTGGCATCCACCATAACGGAACGCCGTTAAGCTATCGGGTCGGGTTTTGGATCCAATAACCCATTAACAGCCCCGACCAATGGGGATTTTCCACGTGTAAAATCATTATTGGCTGGAGGAAACACGTGTCGGCTCATCGTTGGGACAGATGTCATCCACTCATTGGACAAAAGGCGCCTATGATACGTCGACACGTGTTCCAACAGAGGCCCATTCCTGTGAAAAGGCCGGCCCGTTTGACTTGGTCAAAAGGTGGCGGGCCGGCCCATGGAAAGCCTGTTAACGGCATGTTCGCATATTGCCCATTTACAACCCGCTAACCCAAGGCCCGTTACGCCCTATTCGAATTAGGCCCAGTAGCGTCATCTGGGCCATCCAATATGATTCCAGCCCATTTTCACTACTGGCCCATGACGTCTTTCGGCCCATATGAGGCCCTATGTAACTCTTGGCCTATTAACGACCCGTGGTGAAACTGACCCGTAATGAACAATGTATCACTTTACACCCATTAATGGCCCGTGGTGAAACTGGCCCGTAATGAACAGTGTATCACTTTATACCCATTAACGGCCCGTTATTCCGTTGGGCCGTTTCCAGCCCATGTTATCTTTCAGCCTTCTCAGAGCCCATTTATTCTTGGGCTCATTTCCAGCATTCGTTTACTTACGACCCGTTACTGTCATTTTCTACTTGTGGGCCAAATTCTGCCCGTGGTTACAGTCGGCCCGTTTGTGGTCCGTTAATACGTTGGGACGTTTTCATAGCGTCATGAAATACAGCCTATTAACGATGGCCCGTTATGGTCGGCCCATGAACGGACGATTCCAACTCTAGCCCGTTTACGGCCATAATGCGGCCTGTTATTGGCCCATGTTATCATACTACCCGTATACGGTCCATTGATGATACGGCCCATAGAAGGCCCATTGTTTCTACGGCCCGTAGAAGGCCCATTGTTTCTACGGCCCGTAGAAGGCCCACTGTTTCTACGGCCCGTAGGAGGCCAAGTGTCACTACAGTAAATATTAGCCCATGGTTATTGTAGCCTAGTTTTAAAAAATAGGTTATTGCAGCCACTAGCAAACCGCGGAAAAAGAACTGCAATGACTGCAAGAAAACAAATAAACAAGACAACAAGGAAATAAATAAGCAAGCAACTTACTCTAGGCTATCACGGCTATCACATATTACATCCACTGGGCATCAAAGTTCGCCACCAGTGCAAATAAATGCACCGACAAAAGAATATACAAAACTGAGAGCACTTCAGAAGGCACTAGGCCTGGCCAGGTCGGGCCCCCCAAACAACTGAAGAAGCCGAGTAGACCTCAGTTGTGTCAACGATAGATGCATCAACACTAGATTTAAGGCATGACGGTGCGCACGGCAGTCCTCTGACATCTTTATTGCATCTTTGACTTCAAGTCAGAGCTGAGCTGAAGCAAGCCTTTCCGCTTTAAGTTGAGACTGAAGAAGTCAAACTGATTGAGGCAACGACTGCACAGAGGTTGTCTCACACCTGCTGGTGAGTAGCTTCAACTCACTGTCTTCATCAAGACAGGACCTTGGGGTCATCTTGCTGTCCTCAAGATGGTTTGGCTCACTATCTTCCCTAAAGTTCTGCTGGCGTAAGAGATCGACTCTTAAAGAGAAACAAGGAGACACGTAACAGGTTTCACAATTATATAAGAAAATAAATGGATCATTTCGCATAAGGAACATGTTTTTACAACTACAATTTGAAACTGGTAGTTGTTGCAAACATCCAATCAGATGTAAACAGCAAAGCAAACAGCAAGTGGAGGAAATGATGCCTATCCAAATCTATTCTAGAACAAAGTTTGAAGGCTTGAGAAGGATGAACTTACATTACATGTTAACACGGGCTGGACAAAGCCCTTCTCCATGTTGATGGAAGGATAATTCAATAAATTCCCCAAAGAAAATTCTTTATAAGCGTTGCCATTATTCTACATTTTGCAAAGAGTAAATATAGATCAAATAATATTGGAAGAAACAGAGGATAATGAAGCTCAGTGCGGATCGATGATACATAATCAAATAGCAATTAATTAAGTACAACGTTACAAGGCAAAAGGAGAGAGGTCTTGACAAGAGCAATGCAGAGCCCATTATTGTTTTGAGATCGTATGATCCTTTGAGCAAGGAGATTCATCTGAAATTAGTTTTCATACAAGAGAGAAGGTAAGGCACAAACAGAAATTTAGGAGTTCAAATTTGAATTGATATCATAGACAGAAGACTGATTTGGGCTCCCAACAGTTCTAATAGGGGTTTGGCCACTGGAGTAGGGGTAAAGTGTGGTACAGTTGGGCCTGTGTTTTCCATGGCTGCTGATCTATCTGATTTAGCAGTTATCACTACCTTTTCCAAATACCTAGTTTGTACTCCTTGAGGATCTGCACTCACCCTCTTCCTTTTGGACATCTATTACGAAAGAACAACATTTGACTAGAAAAACATAGTGTGACGACACATGGAATAGGTACAGAAAATGGATAGGTATGGCATATAATCATATATGATGCTTAAACTAAGCAGATGGTGTAACAAAGTAGAAGTAATGCAAGAGGTCAGATGCAAAATATGTGCGACCAATACAACTTTGCAAAGTTAGAGCAAGCACCTTGATGGGTGAATAAGATAGGCCATCCTCCACCATGCCAAGTTTGTTAGCGGTGGATCGTTCGCAATATTTCTCTCGTGCGCCCATTCTCATATTCATTTTGATAATGTTCAATATCTGACATGCATTAAAACATAAAAACAAGGGAGATTTTCTTTGTAATGCAGAAGTGATTTTGATCCAATACTGCCTCCCGGTAAACCCCTTTGTGCTATCTCTGCAATTCTTTTAAAAGATGCCATGCATGCTGTAACTTGTTGTGTGCATCAATATAATGTGGCCAACTACTCAAAATATGAGAGCTCCAGAAGTGATGACACTTCGCAGATGATAGCTTCAACATATAGTAAAGAAGAACAAGTCGACTGACTGTGATTCAAAATATACTAAGGAGAACAACTCGACCGACCAATGACCGCAAGAGAAGAGTATCATCTTAAAGAAGAGAAGAAGAGCAAGCAGATTGAAGATATTACAAGTCTTTCAATACAATGTCGGTTGGCCACCATGATGAACCGAGAGCGCAGAGAAATACTATTCTTTCCGGTCTCTCCATATGTGGCTCACATGCATTTGAAACTAAAGTAGGAACATTTAGCTCACCAATTAAACATCTCTCAGTTTTACTAATATCAGCAATAATATCAGATATGAATTTGTACAACTAAGCTTGTTTAGCTCGATGGGTGGAGCAGTGCTATTACGACACGAACCACGTAGGCTGATTGTGGTCATCACAAAATGGGGAAAACATAAGCGGCAGTGCTATTACGACACGAACCACGTAGGCTGATTGTGGTCATCATAAAATGGGGAAAACATAAGCATGATGAGTACAGTGTTGACCGTGGCAGTGGGATGGCAGATCTGAAGCTGCAAATCGCGCAAAGGGTAGTTAGCAACCGATGTTTGCTTTGAAATAACAACTAAGATTTGGTATGGACAAGAAAGTACGGTCAACAACTGACAAAGAAATGCAGTTATGCTGTCTCTCTATATGTCGCGACATGCATTTGGAAACTCAAGTGGGACCTTTAGCTAACCAATTAAATGTGTCGGTTAACTAATATCAGTATCATATCACAATCATACTTGAACAACTAAGCTTTCGAATTCTGAGTGTTGCGTTGTTTAGCTTGAAGGGTAGAGTAATGCTAGTACGACAGAAAGCACCTATGCAGATCATAGTAGAGTAGATAAAAGGGGAAAACCCTAAGCATCAAGAGAAAAATCAGGAAAGTGGAACTAGCTGGACCAGTGGGTGGCGTACATGCTTTTCGAAACGAATATAGGAACATTAGGTGACCAATTAAACATTCTCTATTTTAGTGATATGAGCATCATATCAGATTCGTATTTCAACACGTAAGCTTTGGGTTGAGGTCTTGAGGAGCAGTGCTAGCACGACACGAAGCACCTACGATGATGGTAGTGAATATAAAGGGGGGAAACCATAAGCTTTCGAGTATAGTGTCTGTGCCATGGAGGATCTGAAGGTGCAAACCGGACAAAGCTACTTCGCAACCAATGTTTGCTTTCAACTAGCCACTACGATTTGGTACGGACAAGAAAAGTACAGTAAATAAATTATGATCTATTTTCCGGGTGAGATCAATAACTTAAGCACATATGGAAGAGTACCACCTCTCTTGCAACGCCGTGTAGGCCTATGCTGATACGTTGAGGGTGCTGCGGGTGCTTTGGCTGTCGGCGGCGGGGAAGAATACTTTAGACGGCAGACGGCCGGGTCGGGGGATATATCATGTTGCCGTGGACGAGGCGGTCGTAGGAGCGGCAACGACAAGGTGGACAACGGTGCCGATGAAGCGAGAGGAGGCGATGAAAGGATCCTGGTCCAGCGCCGTGGATGAGAGACGTCCATCTCTTGGACGACAGGGTAGGGGTAGCGGCTCCGGCAAGGTGGAGGATGGGGTGGCGGACAGAGGAGGCTGGCCGCAGTGTGGAGGTTGTCGTGCCGCCGACGGTGTATGAATGGGGAAATGGAGGGGAGGGGGATCTCAAACTTTGGGACACGCTTCTCTGAAATGGGGGAAAGTTACGAACTTATCCCCCGTTTAAAATTTTGGACATCGCGTCGGTTGGGGATAGGACGGTAATCTCGCATCTCCCAAATATTTGCGGTAACTATTTGAGCGAGGAGAGGTGTTTTGCACCACGGTTGGCACCACGGTGTATGAACGGGGCTGACAGGTAGGGCGGTTGTGTCACGTCTGATAGAAGTTACACATCTGCCCCTATTTAAAATATTAGCCTTCATCGATTTCGGACGAGGAGAGTTTGTTTTGCCGGCCACCATGTATGAATGAGGAAATAGAGGAAGAGACACATGTCTTTCGGATGAGCTTGAATCAAATGTGTTTTGCCGCCCACGTTTGGCGCCCACCGTGTCTGAATGGGATCAGAGGCCGTCGTGTCACGTCTGATTGAAGTTACTAGTCTACCCCTATCGACAGCGGTGTAAATCCGGTCGATAAGGATGTCAAGTGTCAGGGGTAGACAGTAATTTCCATCTCGAAAACACTTGCTTCGGGCAGCCCACAAATTATAGTGGGTGTTTAGCCGCCGTTCAAAACTTGGGAGAATTAGCATTCACGTTTGCCACGGGACCCGCAAACTAAATTCAAATCAATTTGTATTCAATTACGAATATCCACATGTAATTATATCGTTTTGTTATTTATTTCTTCAAAACCACAACAAAGATTTATTCCACCTTTATATATGATTATGATTTAGAAATGCCGTGATCTTGAATTGATAGGTTGGATACACTCTGATTCAAACAGTTATTTCATCAATACAATATGCTCACACGAAAAACAGTTCACCTTATGTCAATCATACAAGTCTCGAGGATTAACTAGCCTAAAAATTCGGATCATTACAACACATGGTCAACATAGGGGGTCTTGCAACATAATCCATTCAGAGACATGACACAACATGCAAGTACAATAATCTAATGACAATTTCAACTGGTATCTAAAGAAGAACCGGGATTACCTTGGGCTTCAGATAGCGAAACAATGAGGACCTCCTCCGTCTTCAAATGCAACACTCTTACTTCCTCCAATTCTTGGGTTGCTTGCATAATGCGCGCCGCTAATTCCGTAATTTCCAGCCTCAAGATAAATATTACCTCATTCATGGCAGCCACACCATCTCTTTACGCCTCTAGTAGAGCCTCAAGCACTATAATATCGTGCTCGAGACTACTCTCCGCGGTGTTGCCTCTGAACTGCTACCATCTGGTAACATGGATGGCGACTTGCTTCCACAAATAGATTCGGGGTTGTACATTGTGTCCTAGTGTGAGCGGCATCCTGAAAGGTTTCATTGGACATAAGTAAGAGATAGTTATCGTATGATCCAGGCAGTAAGCTTACATGGTAAACGACGAATGAATTATTGCTGAGCATGGCAAACTATATTTAAATGGTTGAAGATATCGATCGAAAAGAAATTAAAATGGTAAGATGAAACTAGGGATGTAAGTGGCAAATAAGCGACATCCGCCGGTCCCATCTAGTTAGTTTTGCTACCTCCTAGTTCATTTTCCTCAAAAACAAAAAGTCTTTTGAACTATCATACCACTAGTGGACTTTAATCGGGATTAAACAGGACCCGATTGACATCCCTAGTTGAAAGGGAGTGTACAACCGCTATATTTAAGTTGCCAAGGCATCTAAGCAGTTGAAATAATCGAGAAAGCACTTAACGGTGTGGCCTCATATAAACTACGAAGACAGTCTTGTGATGAAGTTGAGAGGAAAAGTTAAGGACTCAAATGAAATAGGCATGCATTTCTTTACGATAGTACAGCGAGCAATCGCGACATATTGGCCCACTCGGTATAGCGTAACAACAAACAAGCATTGAATCAAGCAATACAACAAAGGCACAACTGAACTATTTGTAATTCGGTAGGATTACACATTGAGGGCACTAGCCAAGAAAGCAGCCCACTCGCATTACATTTCACATGTACTAAAACACACTGGCTTACCATATGTTGCTGTGAAGGCTAGCTGTTGTTGCAATGTTCTTTGAAGAAATCATCAGCATCCCGTTGTTGCAAATCTAGTTGTTGTAGTTTATTCTGCACCATCTATTTAGGTAAAATTAATTTTAGTCGCATGCACTGGTCCGAATTGATCATCAATGGTTCATCTAAACTAATGAAAGAAGGGTGTGTGCATACACGACAATATATCTGCTTCCCTCTATTTATATGCTTGTTCGAGGTGCCAGCCCCAAAAGAACAAATATTTTGCTTGATGGGGTTGGCAGCTCCATAATTAATAGAAGCATCAAATTAGTCATGCAACTTGGGAAGATCAAGAACACACAAACAAGTAATGAGCAGAGGCTCGGAGCAGTGATGTAATAGCTAGCATCGAGAAAATGTAGGGTAAAACAAACAAAAGCAGCGGAACCACATGCTAGTTTGCTGATGTGGAATTAAGCATAGAGAACATTAAGCGATCGATGGAACCAACGGTGGCATCGAACAAAACTAAAGCATATTAACTATATGTGCTTTGGTATGTAATTTAGCACATGTAACATGTTCATCGCGAGAAGTATGGCCCTACAGGTGCAAGCAGAATAACGCGTCTCATTAAAAACTGAATGATGCCCTGAAGAAATTCAAAGGTGCGATGCTTATGCTAGGAAAGTGAACGTAGGCACCGGCCGTTGGATAATAGTACCTGATTCTCGACGGCGTATGGGTATCGTTGTCATACTTGATAGCTAAGGATCGTCGATGGTGCTCGTGTTGCGGTTGAGTTTGGGCCGGCTGTTGCCGTCGCTGAATCGGCTCCGGTGCTACGGTTGTGGCGCCTGTCGACATACAAGAAAGCTCATCTGTGGTAAGTGAACAGTTGCACGATAAAGAGAAAAACCAAATGAGTACAAATCGAAATAACCTGATGAGGCTCCGGCATCGGTAAAGCAGGGCCGGTGGAGTTGAGTATGGCGTCCGTGGAGCGGGTCTGGTGCAGTGGACGAAGGCTTCGGCGGGCGCGTTGTACAGTGCTTTCGGTGAGGCGAATCTGTTGCCGCGGACGAGGGCTTGTATGAAGGGCCAGCGAAGGGGCGGACGAGGGAGTTAGTGAAGGGCCTACGCTGTGGTGGACGAGGGCGCCAGTTAAGCAGATCCGGTGCGGTGGACCATGATGGCGGTCAAGGAGATCTGGAGCGGTGGACAAGCCAGTCGCTGAAGCGGCTCCGGTGAATTGGTGAGTTGGCAGTTGGGGGTTCCAAGGTGCGGAAGGTAGATCCGGCGGGGTGTGAGGTCCACCGCTGCGACGGAGGACTAGATTCGGCGGCTTGCCGTGGTTGGGGGGTCGGGGAGGGAAGGGAGGGCTCTGGGAAGAATGTTGGGGGAAAAGAGGGGAAAACAATGGAGTTACCAAAGCATCCCATTTCCGTTCATGTGGCAGGGGTAAAACAGGAATATCGCAGGGCTAAACTTTTGGGCTCGTGATATTTCGATGTGAGCGGGAAGTTTGAAAGCTTTTGGCGCCTAAAATTATAAGTATTCTGCTCTCGTACGGCCGAATATGATATCATGGCCGACAATTTGTTTGTTTTGCACGCAAAAAAAATGTGCAAGTTTTGAAAATCAATGTCTCCAACTCGAAACTTAGATTGTCCATTCAATTCAAATATGGATCATTGAGCTACTACAAGCAAATACCATCATACGGTCCAATTCAAATGAAATTCCAAATGTGTTTATCCTAAATATGATGACAAAAGCAAAAATGTGTATGTGTATGAATAAAGTGGATGATTATAAAGTTTGAACATGCTCGTATGTGTATATCTCTAGGTTTGACATATGAATTTGAAATCACGAAATCCCGGCTTAAAAAATGTACCTTCGATTAAATGAATTACAAAAGCTAATGATGGAGTCGAATTCCAAAATTCCAATCTTAGGTTTGTAATTTTGGTACATCAAGGTATATCACGCATGTTCAAAAGTATCGTTATCTCATAGTACAAACTGTGAAACAAATTGATCAACCATGAATGCACAATATCTCAATTACGCTAAAGTACCTCAAATATAGACACCTCACTCTTTATCTGAAGTCAACCCCCCCACCACACACACACACACATAGAGAGAAGTCGTTCTTTCCCCCAAACACCAACACACGAGCACATTAACACCCCTCTCTCTTGTAAAGTCCGGACCCCAACATAGGTCTCTATCACTTTGTCTCTCGGGCATGCACATATCTCTTCCCTCACTCTCTAGGTCTCCCGCTATCTCTCTTACCCAAGCACACGCACAATGTAGAGTGTATATTTCCCATCACTACAAAAAAAAGACACATCCATGACATTTTGGGCCGAACGAAATTTTTTCCTATCATACATATGACACTTCTATGACGATAATTGTGACAAAACCCGGTATCATCATAGATGTGGTGGGCTCCTACTTCTATGACAAAAAATCATGACAGGAAATGGGCTTTTCATCTTGGGCGGTCCGGAGACGCAGCTGCATGACATTCTTTGGGCCGTCCATGACGGAAAAAACCGTGGTAGAAGCGAGGGGGAGGAAAATTTTGGGGAGTTGCCGGTTACGGTGGGAGGTCGGGGCCGTGCGATCGTGTTTTCTCAGACGACGCTGCTGCGTGTGTGCGGCGTTAGCTCTAATCGAACCCGAGCAAGGCGTTGGGCTCTAACTAAACCCGGCGATTACTGCTGCAGGCTACGCGTTATCGAACCCGAGCGATCGATCGATGGCTGTTAATCGAACCCGATGGGCGATTCGCCCGCTGCTGCTGCTAATCGAAGCCGATTGATTGGATGAGCAGTGGCGTTGCGGGGTGGATGAGCGATGGCGGTGGCGTTGCCTCTGGATGAACAGGACCCCGTGGTGTGGAGGGCTGGATGAACAATAGATGGTGGAGGGGTAGCCATGGAGGGGTGGTTGAACAGGACCCCGTGGTGTGGAGGGCTGGATGAACAGTGGACGGTGGAGGGGTGCCCGTGGAGGGTGGTTGAGCGATGGCGGTGGAGTAGCGCACGGTGGAGGCTGGATGAGCAGGAGCCCGTGGAGGCTGGAGGAGGTCGACGGTAGCCCGTGGAGGCTGGAGGAGGTCGACGGTGGAGATGAATAGTATCCCATGGAGTCCCGTTTTACGGTACGCCACACCCCTCCCAATGAACAGGACCCTCGTTTCGACCGTAGGAGGTCCGTTTCGTCCGTTTTGCGGTATGCCACACCCCTCCCGATCAACAGGACCCCCGTTTCGACCGTGGGAGGTACGTTTCCTCCGTTTTGCGGTACGCCACACCCCTCCCAATCAACATGACCCCCGTTTCGACCGTAGGAGGTCCGTTTCCTCCGTTTTGCGGTACGCCACACCCCTCCCGATCAACAGGACCCCGTTCCGAACGTAGGAGGTCCGTTTCCTCCGTTGTGCGGTACGCCAGGCCTCGTTTCCATCGCCTGTTCCGTCCAAGCCCTGCTGATGAACACGACCACGCATTCCATTCCGACCCAGCCAGTTTGGCTCCCCATGAACACGACGACGATGCTGTTTCTCCGTTCCGACCCAGCCATGTACACGTGCCCTCGCCGTACATATGCGCGAGTAGGCGTTCGAGACCCCGGCCGTATGTACACATACGTGGCTGTATTTTCTTTCTTGCACCCTGGCCGCTGTACGTATGTGTACATGCTACGTGCGCGCCTCTACTACGACACGTGCGTGCCTCTACAACGACCGATATATGCGTACGTTCGCGACCAGAATGACAACGCTACGTACGCTTCGACCAGGTGGGTCCCGACTGTTAGGCACTTCCTTGCCTGCGAAGATGTAGCTGGTGGGTCCCATCAGTCAGGGGGGCGAATCATTTTGGTTTTGCGGAAGCACTTCCTTGCGTGCGAAGATGTAGCTGGTGGGTCCCGGTGATCGGGGCGAATCGTTTTTTCAGACGCACTTCCTTGCGTGCGAAGATGTAGCTGGTGGGTCCCGATGAAGCGGGGAAGCGTTTTTTCGCGAAATCGGTGGCCCGTCCGGTGGGTCCCCTGTCGGTGGAGGAATAATTATTTTGCGCGTAATAAGGAGGCACTTCCTTGCTGCGGTCGTGTACCCAGCTGTCGACCTCTCCACGTCTGATCCACGTCCAATGGAAGCCATTCCTTGACCACCTTGACCACGCTTGGCCGAGAGCACCGAGGCGGTGGGCGACAGCGAGCCTAGGAAGGGGACGGCGCGGAGCCGGGAAGACGCGGAGTGGATGTCCACGCATAGAGAGTATGAGGTTCACTCGTTCGGCTGCGGTGTGAGGCTGCCGTCGCCCTTGAGAATAACAGGGGTGTGGGTGCGAGAGGGATGGCCTGGCCAGCGGTGGGAGTAGTAGGGGCGGTGAGGCCTCGCGGCATCACACAGCCGGCCACGCAGGCGGGAGCAGGCGGCATGATCGGCGCTGCTTTGAGCGGTTGGAGCAAGAAGACCAGAGGTTGAAGAAGCACTCGGCCGTTGGACGGACATCGTCTGATCGCTGGAGCTAGAATCGTTCATATATTGACTAAAGTTGACAAAGGCCTCCATCGATCAACTTAGTAGGCCCTAAGTCAGCCTCCACCAAGGTTGGTCCCAGCTAGCAGGGGATATTCATTTTTTTGTGCGTAATAAGGAGGCACCGAGCTGACAGCGGGGGGAATGTTTTTTTTCATGAAATACGGTGGCCTGACCTGTGGGTCCCAGCAGTCAGGGGGAAACATTTTTTTCGCAAAATACTGGTGGCCCGTCCAGTGGGTCCCAGCTGTCAGGTGGAGGAATAATTGTTTTCTGCGTAATAAGGAGGCACTTCCTTGCAGCTGCCGTGGACCCATCTGTCAGCCTCTCCACGTACAGTACTCTTCCGATGGAAGTCGGTCATTGACCACATTGACCACGCCGCGCCGAGAGCATCACGACGGTGGACAACGGCGAGGCCTAGGAAGGGGACGACGTGGAGCCGGGGAAGATGCGGCAGTGGAAGCCTGCGTGGGGAGGAGTACGAGGGTTCGCCGGTTCGGCTGCGGTGTGAGGCTGCCGTCGCCCTGAGAATAACAGGGGTGTGGGTGAGTAGAGGATGCCACGCCAGCGGTGGGAGTAGTAAGGGGCTGAGGCTGCTTGCGGCAACACAACCCGCCACGAGAGGCGGGGAGGCGGTCCCTTGGCGCTGCTGGCGGTGGAGCAAGAAGATCGGACATTGAGGAAACACGGCGGCCGTTGGATTGACATCCAGCAGTTCGTCTACTAGAATCGTTTGTTGTCGTAGTATATAATAACTAAAAAAAAAAAAATCTTGCATACGCATCAACTAAACAGGCCCACAAGTCAGACCACTCCCCTCTTTTTTTAATAATTTATATATAGCTCATGGCAACTTCTTATGCAATTTATTGCGATCGTTTTTAGTTGGCAGGGCCAATTTCACATATTTCTATGGGTTCCAAACTATTTTTAATACCGAAATGTCGAGCCAGATTTAAAGTACTTTGAAGATATATTTGAATTAGGTTAATGCCGGTGAAATAGGAATCTAAAATGTGAAAAAATAAAAATTATAAAGTAATTGCCAATTTGTCATCTGTTTTTATATTTACAACCCATTTCATATTACTTTCAAGATTTGCAGGCGTCTTGAAAGAGTTGCAGCCCATCATGGCGTAGAAAAATAAGTAGGCCTGGATTGGGTAAAGAAAAAATAAACTCGGCTCATTTTCACAAAGAAAAAATAGCTGGGCTGGTCACATGGTGAACATAAAATATAAGCCTGGGCTAGGCAGGCCTGACCTAGTTCAAACCCTGCTCCGTCTCAACAATACCAAACAAAAAAAAATACTGCTTTCGAGTAGCCACGTCCCGGTGTCGGCCGATCTTGTGTTGTTCTCTTGTCTATTGACTATATCGCTCACAATGTCGTGGGTCCCAAATGTCGAGAAAACACTAGGAGGAAGCATTTTATTTTTCCATCTGTTGACGTGGTGGCCCCTCATCATCCTCTCCATGTACTACGCGATTCTGTTGTTTGTTGACCATGTTGACAACGCGAGAGGGCGCGCCTTGAGCGCACCAAAGCGCGGAGGGCGTTAGCGTTAACGATTTAGGAGACGATGGGGCGGCGATCGTCTTGTTGGCGCAACCGACCGTCGAGGCGAGCGAAGTGACCCCCTTGGCGCTGGTTTGGTTTTGGCGGTGGAGGAAGACAGGATGAAGAAACACGATGATTGTAAAAGCAGCAGGAGTACTTAACAACCTTAGCTGAAACCAGCAGGGGCACTTAACAACCAAAGCTGAAAGTGAAAGTGCTAGTTATCGACTCGAGGGGGTGAATAGGAGATTTTAGGAAAGTCTTCAAAATGTGGAAGTTTCGAAAACAAACAATAGAAATGACCTAATTTATATGCAGCGGAAGATAAACTACAACAAGCAAACCATAGTCAAGTATGCAGTAATGTGAAAGTACAAAGACTAATAGCAGCTTGGTAGTAAGGGTCAGGATGGAAGATAGTATGAAGCCAACCAACGATAGTAGTCAAGCAATGAAGTCAAACAGGTACGACAATAGGCAATTACTTCACGAAGACAAACTCTAAGTAAGGGGAGGGAGAGGATAGAACCAGTCACTTGTTGAAGACACAGGATTTGTTGGACCAGTTCCAGTTGCTGTGACAACTGTACATCTGGTTAGGGAGGGTGAGATTCAATTCAGAAGACCGTGTCTTCACCTTATTCCCCTTGAGCTAAGGACACACAGTCCTCACCCAATCACTCTGGTAAGTCTTCAAGGTAGACTTCCGAACCTTCACAAACTTCGTTCACCGGCGATCCACAATGACTCTTGGATGCTCAGAACGCGACGCCTAACCGGTGGAGGATTCACAGTCCTCAAGTGTAATAAGTCTTGAGTCACTTGAGCAGAAAGACTTGATGATGCCTAACACTCTTTGGCTCAGGTGTTTGGGCTTTGTCCTCGCAAGATTTCTCTCTCTCAAAGGCTTGAGGTGGGTTGCTCTCAAGCGACAAAAGCCATGCACTAACTCTGGCGGACACCAATTTATGGTGTAGGGGTGGGCTATTTATAGCCACTAGGCAACCTGACTGATATGTCGAAATGACCACAGGTCACTAAGGAACCGACACGTGTTCCAACGATCAGATTTCAAACACACACGACAACTTTACTTGGGCTACAAGCAAAGCTGACTCATCCGACTCTGGATAAGATTTGCTCTCATTGTCTTCGCTCGAAGACATAGGATTGAGTTGAGCATCACTTGATCATTTCGACTTTGTTCACTTGGACCCCACTTAACGATGCGGTGGTTCCTATGACTCAACAAAGAAGAAAAAGGAAACAACGAAACGACACAGTCTTAGGCTCCATAGTCTTCACTCAATGTCTTCTCATGTCACAGTCTTCAATATGAATATTTTCACATACCACCATTGTCGTCAATGTCTTCATACATTTTAGGGTCATCTCCGGTAGGTAAACCGTATCAATGAGGGACACTACTGTGTTATCCTACAATTCTCACAAACACATTAGTCCCTCAACCAAATTTGTCGTCAATCTTGCCAAAACCAACTAGGGGTGGCACTAGATGCACTTACAATCTCCCCCTTTTTGGTGATTGATGACAAACTGGTTGAAGTTTTCAACGGGGATAAAGTATGTGAAATTGTAAAGGATAGGGTATTGTCTTCGTAAGTGGCAAAGGCTCCCCCTGAAGATGTGCATATAAGTAATTTGCTTTTGGAATGCAAATGCACATGGCAGGTTGTACTTGTGGAGATCCTCTTCAACTTATGAAGATAATTCATCATGCATGAAATGATATAACTAAGAGAATGACATGCATAATGAAAAATGGACGTCTGCAGAATGATCTAAGTGCGGAAGTTATCATCGCACATGCGGAATTTATCATCGCATCACAGAAAGGCAAATAAGTAGTAGACGACCATCTAGTTTAAGTGTTACAACTCAAAGAACCAAATGTATCAAAAGCGAGAGTTGTAAACACTAGGAAAAATATAAAGCAACCGCCCATATGAACCCGCTTGAAGACTATCAAACTCATATGCTTGTCCCCCTTTTGTTAGTAAGGACCAAAAAGGTTTGAAGACATAGAGCATCTACTCGTTCCCATGAGGAGTAGGTGAAGCAACAGGGTTGTCGTTGTTGTTTGGCGGCGCAGACGAACTTGGTGCAGTGTCGATGCGTGAAGAAGTATGGGGCGGTGAAGTAGTTGATAGCAGAGTGTAGCTTGATGAGGCGCATGACCCATGGAGCATAGAATTTCAGGCCAAAAAGGTCAGAACCAGACGCAGCCAGTTGCCGGATGAAGAATTCTTGTGTATTGAAGCTGATGCCATTGAGGATGTAAAAGACCAATGTCTTCATGGCTCCTTCAAGTTTTGCAGCTGATGAATGCCCTTTGATAGGCCATAGAGTTACTTTGATGATGTGATATATTGTGCGAGGCGGATACTCAAGGTCATCAACAAAGAACTCCTTTGGGTATTCAACCCGGTGGCAAAGGCTTCATCATGCTCAACATCGGCTCATGTTGGGCTCGGCTTGTGGAAGATGATCTCCGATTGCATTGCGGCGGAGTTGACAATCAGGTTGAACAGCTCTCCGGGAGTGGGTAGGCTGTAAGCTCAATGGCGTTAAGAGCTTTGGCTTCATGATGAACATTTCTGTCATCCACTCGAGAACCCATGTCTTTGTATCCTGTAGTAGCCGCGAATGTGGAGGTTGCATAGAATTGAAGCAAAAGTTCCTCATTCAATGTTCTTTATCATCACAAAGCTGAGCGGACCTGCATCACGAAAAGCAGTCAAGTGCTTCTTCCAAGCATGGCAGTCCAGCAATGGCTTCATTGTCGGCGCATATGAGGAAAATCGCCCTTGATCATCTGAGCAGGGAGTAATAAGCCGCCGCTGATAGCTCCAGAAGCGATCTGATGATATTCTTGGCCTTGAGTAGGGGTTCTTTGCTCTATCAAATAAGGTGTTGTGGGCTTTGAAGCCATTTGCATTGAAGGACCCGGTAGAGGTGGCAGTACCTGGGAACCTTGGCAGTCTGGGCTTTGGTTTTTGGACCAAAGGCCTATGCTCAACATGATAATCAAACTGAGGACCTGAGGCATTAGGCAGAGGGACCAGAATGGGCCATTTGACAGTGATGAGCTGACCATAGTTGTATGCTTGCTCAAATGTATGGGGCCTTGGTGGCGGAGCAGAGCGATAGCAACAACAGGCGTCGGGTTGCTGTGAGATGCTTGAGAGCGGTTGCATCATTGTCTTCGGCACATTGGTTGGTGCAGGCTCCACATTTGCTTCACCATGACTATGTCATTGGCTTCATTTGTGTTAGTGGTGGCAGCCTCAAGATTTTCAACCTCCACTTGATGAGTGGAGGGTCGGACCTTTACACGTTCATTTCAGGAACAACTTCTTCAGTAATGGGGGGAGTAGGGACACATTCTTCTTGGTTGTCATCGGCTGATGCAGCCGGATTGTCTACAACAGCTTTGGCTTCAGACACGAAGACATTCATAGTCAGAGTGGCTTCTGGAAACACTTGACGTGCAACAGATTGGTGGTGCACTTCTCCTTCTGGAACGCTCGATAGAGGGACTTGAGGCCTTGGTCCTTTGCGAAGCCTGTGAAATGCTGGCGACGCCTTTCGAGATGGAGTTGGCTGGGCCTCAAGGTCATCCTCTTCTTCTTGGACAGGTGGTGTGACTTGTTGTTGTTGGGGAATACTCGGGGAGTCTTGTTGTTGTGGGTGATCAGCCCATGATGCATCATGAGCAATTGGCGTCAGAGGACGACCAATGCTGATGAGTTCGCTGTTCGTGAGAACAGGCGATGATACCAAGTTGTTTTCGATCTGAGGAAGAACTTCATCATCTTCAACATTGTCATTGTGACCAATGTCTTCAGTAGCGGTGGGATCAACTGCTGGAATGTCTTCAGTTCCATGAGCCTCTGTGGAAGCAGGCTCATGAACTATATCCGTCGTTCTTGGTGTTCAGATGCAGGGCGAACCATGGAGATAGGTTGAACAACTAAGGGCTCTGTGGGAGCAGCCCGATTCTTCTTGGTTTTGCGCTTCTTCTTGGAGGGAGCAACATCAGAGGCTTCAGAATTTTTCCTTTTTTTGGCTTCAGCCTCGGCAGTCCTCGTCTTCTTCAGTTCTGGAGCGGTTGACCTGACCTTTGGCTTCGAGCCAGTCATGCTACTTGGGAAGACTATGCGAGGTTCTTCTTGCCTTGAAGGTGCAGTTTGGTCAGTTGATTGCTTCTTCTTCTTTGCAGCCATTCTGGGGTCAGTGGCAGGATGACCAAGAGCCTTGCGCTTCTCAGCCTCATTGTAGGCTAGCACACACTTGTTAGCCAAACTCTTCATGCGCTCACGAGAGCCTTTAGCTTCGTCGCGCTTCTTGTGATAGGCTTGTTTGAGCTCGTGCAGCATGATCTTGAAGTTTTTGACATCTTGCATGCTGAGCTTTGCCACATGCTTCTTGAACTGAGCTTTCTCATAGTCGATCTTGTGCTTGAGTTCAACGATCTGTTGAGCAAAAACTAGCTTCGAAGCAATGGCGCCATTGAAGGAGACGGCGAGGCCAATGGGAAGTTGCAGATCTTAAAAGCTGAGATTTGGGTTGTCAAACCACTCATCAATGAAGTTATGGATGATTGCCACATCAAAGAGAGGCAAATCATTGAAGATCTCTGCTTCTTCCTTGCTCTTGATCGGTTGCTCAAGAGCATCATCTGCAAGATCTTCATCGCTGGATAGATCAATGTGCTCTTCTCATGAGAATGGCAGCAGAGTCAATGTCGATCAGAATGTTTGGCGATTTTCTTTTCTTCTCCGTCTTCTTGGAGATCGTGATTGATCTTGAGATCGCTGCTTGTCTTGAGGAGGTGCGATGGCGATTAACCATGCGTGAAGCTTTTGGAGGAGCGCTGATCTTGAAGCCTTAGCCTTCTTTGGCTTCAATGGCTTTGGAGTAGGAGCTGGGGCTTCATCGATTATCGATATCATCATCGAATGATCCACTTTGGCACCTTGACCGAGATGTGAGTGGTGAGGCCATCAAGGTTGTAGAAACGGACCGATGACATTGGGTTACGCATCCGTGGCCCGTCGGCCACGGGGAGCGAGAGGACCAGGGTTGAAGTCTAATCCCAACGACTTCTTGTTTTCCTTGGCCGATGCCTTTGCGTGCTAGAAATTTCGCTTGAAGAGATTATCATCACAACACCAGAGCAATGACGATGGGTCGGCATTTTTAGGCTGAGGTCCACGGACCATACAAGGATAGAAACCCTGTGCAAATGCTTCAGCTCTGTTCTTGGGTGGAAGGCCTCAAAAGAGAATATCACCCCAAGGACTTTTGATAGCATTCTTCTCAGCGTATTCCTGGGTCACGAACTTGTATTTGAACCATTGTTCAGCCCAATATCGTCGAATCCATTGGATTCGTGTCTTGCGCTGATTATAATTCTCTTGAGGATCTGTCTTGTGAAGCTACGTGAGGTCATCGGACAAATCTCTTGATGTTCCCCACGACGCTATCGCCACCCTTCCTTCTGATTTCTCATGATCATGAACTTCAAACTGAATGGCTTCAACACGTTCAAAGGCTTCAAAGGCTTTAAACTTGCTGGACAAGCAGGCGGCTTGAGAGAGTTAATGTGATGTTGTAAGAATTACGCAAGCGAATGCGGACTATGAGAACCAAAGGATTCTCCACGGACATGTACTGTGATGAGCATTAGAGATGCGAGGAAGGGAAGAGGTCATATGCATTCTCGGAAGATTTTGAAGATAAATCAGTTTGAAGACATTGACCTCATGATGCGAAGACATTCACTTATCGTTGAGAGTTGGTTCGATTTGTATGAATCCGTGAATAAGTACAAGTGAGGAATCTAACTAGATATGAAGCTTAAGTGAATATACTAGGCGTATGAGAGATCACGAGCAGAATAGATCTAACGGCGTATAGGCGAAACCAATTTTGGTAAATAGGATGAATCTTTGAGGATAAAAAGATGGTAAAAATAGAGTTGTATTTACCACGAAGAAGCGCTAGATAGGATGAGTAGGAGGCGAGCAGTTCAATCCACCTTGCCACGACTTGGCGAAGGAGGACACCTCGGCGATGGCGGGAGGGCGATGTCATGATCGGCGTGAGAGGACGTCGGAGAAATCGCGGCAGCTAAGCGCTCCGTCGCCGGCGTCGTCGAGAGCTAAGCGGTGGCGCTAGGGTTTTGATGAGGTGGAGAGGTGGAAGAAGATTTTCTTTACCTTGAGGGACTTGTATTTACAAGGAAGTGTGCGGCACAGTATAATTACTCGGTGCCTGGCAGTTCACATCCGAGGGGCACGTGGCAAGCATGCAACATACTCGAGTTGTCCCACATTCCCACGCTTCGCGGAGTTTGTCGGATGGTCGTTCCGGCTTCTCGGATTTCAAACAATAAGGATGCATCATTTAAAACAGACTTAATGTTTGTCTTACGTTCTTCTGGCGACAAGGGCCTTGAGAGAAGACATTGACAGTTTCAATAGAATGCATATGATTTGGACAGATAGAGTTTGAGATAGAAAGCATAGAGAGGTTAGGGTCGATCACATTCACTTAGTTCAAAAGATTCAACTAGGAAGACATAGCTATAAGTGAATCTTTGTAGAGGAGAAGAACATATATATATATATATATATATATATATATATATATATATATATATATATATATATATATATATATATATATATCGAGAAAGCAATCAAATCAACATAGTGAAGAAAATCATGAAGATAAGTTGAAATTTGAAGACAAACCAAATGCGAAGACATAGCAAAAATAGCGCCATGAGTGAAACACTTCAAGCAGAGAAATTTGGTGGTGGCGTTACCCACGTATAGGAAGTATTAGACCCAGACACGGCGCACAATTATCGTGGCGCTCCAAAGTCAAATTCCATGTTAATGTATTCACACTCAGAACGTAAGTCTTCATTGATTGAAGATATACTTTACTTCGTGTGTTGCACATCTAAGTCATCAATATTCATAAGTGTTAGGATGTGTGCCTGATCACAAGACATTTGAGGATTCCAAGATATTTAGCTCACACCTTAACTTGCAAAACCTTTTCTCATCCAAGGGCTTTGTGAAGATATCGCGATTGCTCTTGATGTTGGCGTGAATGATTTCAATATCTTTCTTCACGACATGATCTACGAGAAAGTGATGGCGAATTTCAATGTGCTTTGTCTTGAGTCTTTGGACTGGATTGTTGGCAATCTTGATGGCGCTTTCATTGTCGCATGAAGAGAGGTACTTGTTTTAGATTGATGCCATAGTCCTTAAGAGTTTGCTTCCTCCATAGAAGTGGCCTTGACAAGATCCAGTATAATGTATTCAGATTCAGCGGTTGAGAGTGATACAGTTACGCTTCTTTGAAGACCAACAGACAATTGATCATGCGAGAAAGTGACATGTGCACGATGTAGACTTGCGATCCACCTTGTCACCGGCATAATCAGCATCCAAGAATCCAACGGATCAAATTCGAGCCCTTTGGATACCATAATCCGAGTGTTGGGGTGTGAACCAAATATCGAAGAATTCGCTTCACAGCTAAGTGATGCGATTCCTTTGGTGCCGCTTGGAATCGAGCACACATGCAAACACTAAGCATTATATCTGGCCTAGATGCACATAGGTAAAGTAAGGAACCAATCATGGAGCGGTATATCTTTTGAACAAATTCTTTACCATTGTCGTCGGGACCCAGATGGTGTTTGGCTGGCATTGGCGTCGTGTAACCTTTGCAATCTTACATTCCAAACTTCTTCAGACAATCTTTGAGGTATTTTCCTTGAGATATGAAGATGTCATTCCTTTGCTGACGAATTTGAAGACCAAGGAAGAACATCAGCTCACCCATCATGGACATCTGATATTGCTCTTGCATCATGTATCCAAACTCATCACTATACTTCTGGTTGGTGCAGCCGAAGATAATGTCATCCACATATATTTGGCACACAAACAGTTCTCCATCATATGTCTTCGTGAAGAGTGTGGGATCGAGGGATCCAGGTTTGAAGCCTTTGCTCTTCAGGAAGTCTTTGATCGTATCATACCAAGCGCGAGGAGCTTGTTTGAGGCCATACAGTGCTTTGTTTAGCTTGTACACTCAAAGTGCTAGTTATCGACTAGAGGGGGGGGGGGTGAATAGGCGATTTTTAGGAAAGTCTTCAAAACACGGATGTTTCAAAGACAAACAATAGAAATGACCTAATTGATATGCAGCGGAAGGTAAACTACAACAAGCAAACCATAGTCAAGTATGCAATAACGTGAAAGTACAAGACTAATAGCAGCTTGGTAGTAAGGATCAAGATGGAAGATAGAGAGAAGCCAATCAACAAAAGTAGTCAAGCAATGAAGTCAAATAGGTATGATAGATGAGCAATGACTTCACGAAGACAAACTCTAAGTAAAGAGAGGATAAGATAGAACCGGTCACTTGTTGAAGACACGAGATTTGTTGGACCAGTTCGATTCTTGTGACAAGCTGTACATCTGGTTAGGGAGGCTGAGATTCAACTTCGAGAAGACCAGCGTCTTCACCTTATTCCCCTTGAGCTAAGGACACATAGTCCTCGCCCAATCACTCTGGTAAGTCTTCAAGGTAGACTTCGAACCTTCACAGACTGCGTTCACGGCAATCCACAATGACTCTTGGATGCTCGAACATGGCGCCTAACCAATTTGGAGGATTCCACAGTCCTCAAGTGTAATAAGTCTTCAGGTCACGCAGACAGAAAGACTTTAGTGATGCCTAACACTCTTTGGCTCTGGGTGTTTGGGCTTTGTCCTCGCAAGGATTTCTCTCTCTCAAAGGCTTCAAGGTAGGTTGCTCTCAAACGACAAAAGCCGTGTACTAACTCTGAGCAGCCACCAATTTATGGTGTAGGGGGTGGGCTATTTATGGCCACTAGGCAACCTGACCTGTTATGTCCGAAATGACCCTAGGTCACTAAGGAACTGACACGTGTTCCAACGGTCAGATTTCAAACACACGCGGCAACTTTACTTGGGCTACAAGCAAAGCTGACTCATCTAGCTCTTGATAAGTTTTGCTCTCATTGTCTTCGCTCGAAGACATAGGATTTAGGTTGAGCATCACTTGATCATTACGACTATGATCACTTGGACCCCACTTAACGATGCGGTGGTTCCTATGACTCAACAAAGAAGAAAAGGAAACAACGAAGCGACCACGATCTTCAAGCGCTCCATAATCTTCACTCAATGTCTTCTCATGTCATAGTCTTCAATGTGAATATCTTCACATACCACCATAGTCGTCAATGTCTTCATACATTTTTAGGGGTCATCTCCGGTAGGTAAACCGAATAAATGGGGGACACCACCTGCGTTATCCTGCAATTCTCACAAACGCATTAGTCCCTCAACCACATTTGTCGTCAATACTCCAAAACCAACTAGGGGTGGCACTGGATGCACTTACAATCTCCCCCTTTTTGGTGATTGATGACAAACTGGTTGAAGTTTTCAACGGGGATAAAGTATGTGAAATTGTTAAAGGATTGGGAATTGTCTTCATAAGTGGCAAAGGCTACCCCTGAAGATGTGCATATAAGTAGTTTGCTTTTGGAATGCAAATGCACATGGCTGGTTGTACTTGTGGAGATCCTCTTCAACTTATGAAGATAATTCATCATGCATGAAATGATATAACTAAGAGAATGACATGCATAATGAAAAATGGACGTCTGCAGAATGATCTAAGTGTGGAAGTTATAAATACGCACATGCGAATTTATCATCGCACGAGTAAAGCAAATAAGTAGCGAGCGACCATCGAGTTTAAGTGTTACAACTCAAAGAACCAAATGTATCAAAAGCGAGAGTTGTAAACACTAGGCAAAATATTATGCAACCGCCCTTATGAACCCGTTTGAAGACTATCAAACTCATATGCTTCTCCCCCTTTTGTCAGTAAGGACCAAAAAGGTTTGAAGACATAGAGCGTCTACTCGTCCTCTTGAAGTAGATGATGCAGCAGGGATGTCGTTGTTGGTTGGCGGTGCAGACGAACTTGGTGCAGTGTCGATGCGTGTAGAAGTAGGGGGCGGTGAAGTAGCATCATCTTCATCATTGATCACTCTGGCATTGGCGGTTGCAGCGGAGGAAGAATAGTTAGAGTCTTCAAGTGATGGAGTTAAATCGTGGGACTGCATTCCGTGGAGGTGGAGTCAAACTTGAAGCGTTCGGTGAAGCCATCGTCTTGAAGATCTGCTTGACCTTTGGCGGTCAAACTCTTCCATGATCGCCGACGGTCTCGTGAGTGACAAAGGCATTCTTGGTGGCAAGGTTTGAATGCGATTGGCGTCCACCAAGAGGCTTTGCATTGTCGCTTGAGCCAGGAGTGATGCTTATCTTGTTTACGATGCGATGCCACAAGAAGTTCTCGGTTATTGAGGGGCGAGGCGCTTCCTGAGCCTTTGTGCAATAGTGCTCTCGGTAGCTTCGGTTTGTGCGGCGTGGCGAGCGAGTGTTCCCAGCCAGAGGATAGACACGAGATACTACTGGGACGCCTTCCATGGGTTGAGAGAAGCTATGGTGATCGGCATTCTGAAGACAAAGTGGCGTTTTGGCAGGCTCAGGGTATATGGCTTCAATTGACATATCAACCTCTGGTAGAAAAATCAGATGATTGCGAGCAGAGGGCTGATAGTTGATAGCAGAGTGCATCTTGATGAGGCGCATGACCCATGGAACATAAAATTTCAGACCAAACAGATCAGATTCAGACGCAGCCAATTGTCGGATGAAGAATTCTTGCGTATTGAAGCTGATGCCATTGAGGATGTAAAGACCAATGTCTTCATTGCTCCTTCAAGTTTTGCGGATGATGAATGCCCTTTGATAGGCCATAGAGTTAGCGATGATGTGATATATTATGCGAGCGGATACTCAAGGTCATCAACAAAGAAGTCTGAGGGTATTCAGCGTCATGTGGCGATGGCTTCATCATGCTCAACATCGACTCATGTTGGGTTACGGCTTATGAAATATGCTCTCGATTGCATCGCTGTGGAGTTGACAACCAGGTTCAAACAGCTCTCCGGGAGTGGGTAGGCTGTGAGCTCAATGGCGTCAAGAGCTTTGGCTTCATGATGAACATTTCTGTCATCCACTCGAGAACCCATGTCTTCGTATCTCTGTAGTAGCAGCGGATGTGGAGGTAGCATAGAATTGAAGCACAAGTTCTTCATTCGGTGTTCTTTATGCGTAATGAAGCCGAGCAGACTTGCATCACGAAAGCAATCAAGTGCTTCTTCTAAGCACGGCAGTCCGACAATGGCCCGATGTCGAGGCACATATGAGGAAAATCGCCCTTGATCATCTGAGCGCATGAGTAATAAGCCGTTCTTGATAGCTCGAAGCGGTCGGATGATATCCTTGGCCTTGTGTAGGGGTTCTTTTCTCTGTCAAAGAAAGTGTTGTGGGCTTTGAAGCCATTTGCATTGAAAGAACCTGTAGAGGTGGCAGTGCCTGGAAACCTTGGCAGTCTTGGCTTTGGCTTGGACACGAGGCCTATCGCAATATGATATTCAAGCGAGGACCCGGAGGCATGAGGCGGAGGGACGAGCGAACCATCTTCTTGTGATTAGTGACCATAGTTGTATGCTTGCTCAATTGCTTAGGGCCTTGGTGGCGGGCTGGGCGATGGCAACAACCGAGGCTCGAGCTGCTCGGCGAGATGCTTGAGGGCGATTGCCTCATTGGCCGAGCACATTTCTTCATTGGCTTGGGAGCTGTTGGTGCGGGCTCCACATTTGCTTCAGCCATGACCCGTCATTGGCTTCATTGGTGTTGGAGGTGGCAGCCTCAATGTTTTCAACCTCCACTTGAGGAGCTGGAGGGTCGGGCACTTTCATGCGTTGATATCGGAATAACTTCTTCAATTCTGAGGGGTGTAGGGACACGTTCTTCTTCTTCTTGGGTGTCTTGGTGATGCAGCGGATTGTCTTCAGCAGCTTTGGCCGGACTAGAGACATTCACAGTTGGGTGGCACGAAAACACTTGGCGTGCAACAGGTTGGTGGTGCACTTCTCCTTCTGGAACGCTCGAGAGAGGTACTTGAGGCCTTTGACCTTTGCGAAGCCTGCGAAATGCTGGCGACGCCTTTGGGGATGGGGTTGTATGGGCCTCAAAGTCTTCCTCTTCTTCTTCTTCTTCTTGTTGTTGTTGTTGTTGTTATTGTTGTTGTTGTTGTTGTTGGGGAGTGACTTGTTGTTGGGGAGTACTTGGGGAGTCTTCTTGTTGCGGGCGATCAGCCCATGAAGCATCCTGAGCAATTGGCGTCAGAGGAAGACCAATGCTGATGATTTCGCTGTTTGTACGAACAGGCGATGATAGCACATTGTACTCGATTTGAGGAAGAACTTCATCATCTTCAACATTGTCATGGTGACCAATGTCTTGGCGATGATGGGATCAAGCTGCTGGAATCTCTTGACTTGAGGAGCCTCTGTGGAAGCAGGCTCATGAACGATCATCGTAGTTCTTGGGTTGCGGATGCAGGGGCGAACCACTGAAATGGGTTCAACAACCAAGGGCTCTGTGGGAGCAGCCCGATTCTTCTTGGTCTTAAGCTTCTTCTTGGAGGAGCAGCATCGGAGGCTTGAGGAAGTTTCCTTTTACGGCTTCAGCCTCGGCAGCCCTCGTCTTCTTACATTGAAGCGGTTGACCGGACCTTTGGCTTGAGCCAGTCATGCTGCTTGGGAAGACTATGCGGGGTTCTTCCTGCCTTGAAGGTGCAGCTTGGCGATTGAAGACTTCTTCCTCTTTGCAGCCATTCAGGGTCAATGCCGGGCGGCCAAGAGCCTTGCGCTTCTCGGGCTCATTGTTGGCAAGCACACACTTGTCGGCCGGACTCTTCATGCGCTCACGAGCCTCGGCTTCTTCTCGCTTCTTGAAAGGCTTCTTTGAGCTCGTGCAGCATGACCTTGAAGTTTTGGCATCTTGCGCTGAGTGCAGCCATATGCTTCTTGGCGAGCTTTTCATAGTTGATTTTGTTCTTGAGTTCAACAATGCGCTGAGCAAGAGCTAGCTTCGAAGCAATGGCGCCATTGAAGGAGCTGAGGCCGATAGGAAGTTGCAGATCTTCAAAGCTGATGTTTGGGGTGTCAAACCACTCATCAATGAAGTGATGGATGATTGCCACATCAAAGAGGCAAATTGTTGAAGATTTCTGCTTCTTCTTTGCTCTTGATAAGTTGCTCAAGAGCATCATCGCAAGATCTTCATCCTTGGACAGATCAATGTGCTCTTCACGCGAGAATGGCAGCATGAGTCGGTGTTAGTTCGATATTCTTGACAATTTTCTTTCTCTTCTCCGTCTTCTTGGAATCGACATTGATCTTGGACTGCATACTTGCTTGGGGAGGTGCGATGGCGGTGGCTTCACCGTGAAGCTTTTGAAGGAAGCGGTGACTTTGAAGCCTTGACTTTCTTTTTTGCTTGCGGCTTTGGAGCAGGAGCGGGAGCTGGGCTGGGGCTTCATCGAATCAACATCGTTATCAAAGTGATCCACTTTGGCACCTTGGACCAAGATGTAAGTGATGAGGCCATCAAGGTTTGAAAAGCGGACCGATGACATTGGGTTCGACATCCGTGAGCCGTCGGCCGCAGGGAAGCGAGAGGGACCAGGGTTGAAGTCTAATCCCAATGACTTCTTGTTTTCCTTGGCGAAGCCTTTGCGTCTTTGGAAGTTGCGCTTGAAGAGATTATCGTCCGACACACGAGCAATGGCGTTGGGTCGACATTTTCGAGTTGAGGTCCACGGACCATACAAGGATAGAAACCTTGTGCAATAGCTTCAGCCATGTTCTTGGGTGGAAGGCCTCGAAGAATATCACCCCAAGGGCTTCGATAGCATTCTTCTCGGCATATTCCTGGGTCACGAAATTGTACTTGAACCATTGTTCAGCCCAATATCGGCGAATCCATTGGATTCGCGTCTTCTTATTGATTGTAATTCTCTTGGGATCTGTCTTGTAAAGCTCTGCAAGGTCATCGAGGCAGATCTTTTGAGGTTCCCCATGGCGCTATGCGCGCCCTTCTGACTGATTTATCGCAGCCATGAACTTCAAACTGAATGGCTTCAATATGTTCAAAAGGCTTCAAAGGCTTGCGTTTCTTTGGACAAGCGAGGCGGGTTGGGAGAGTTAATTTGATCTTGTAAGAATTCTGCAAGCGAATGCAGACTATGAGAACCAAAGGATTCTCCACGGACATGTACTGTGACATTAGAATGCGAGGAAGGGAAGAGGTCATATGCATTCTCGGAAGATTTTGAAGATAAATCAGTTTGAAGACATTGACCTCATGATGCAAAGACATTCACTTATACGCTGAGAGTTGGTTCCAGATTTATACGAATCCGTGAATAAGTACAAGTGAGGAATATAACTAGTTGTGAAGCTTAAGTGAATATACTAGGCAGTATGAAATGCAGACAGAATAGATCTAACATTGTATGGGCAGAAACCAATTTTGGTAAGTAGGATGAATATTGAAGATAAAAAATATGGTAAAAATAGAGTTATATTTACCACTCGAAGAACTGCTAGACGGGAAGAAAAGGAAGCCGAGCAGTTCAATCCACCGTGCCCTAACTTGGCGACGGAGGACACCTGGCGGTGGCGGAAGGGCGATGTTCGCGGCGGCGTGAAGGCGGCGTCGGAGAATCGCGGCAGCTAAGCGCTTCGTCGCCGGCGTCGTCGAGAGCTAAGCGGTGGCGCTAGGGTTTTGACGAGGTGGAGAGGTGGAAGAATGTCTTCTTTACCGTGGGGACATGTATTTATAAGGAGGTGTGCGGCACTGGCGCAATTCGTGAGTGCCTGGCGGTTCACATCGAGGGGCGCGTGGCAATCATGCAACATACTACGAGTTGTCCCACGTTCCCACGCCCGCCCGGGTTTGTCGGATGGTCGTTCCGGCTTCTCCGGTTTCAACGATGAGATGAATCATTTAAAACAGACTTAAAGTTTGTCTCTGTGTCTTACTGGCGACAAGGGCCTTGAGAGAAGACATTCGACGATTTCAATAGAATGCATATGATTTGGAAAGATAGAGTTTGAGATAGAAAGCATAGAGATTGGGGTCCGATCACATTCACTTAGTTCAAAGATTCAACTTGGAAGACATAGCTATAAGTGAATCTTGTGAGAGGACAGAACAATATATATATATATATATATATATATATATATACGACAACAAATCAACATAGTGAAGAAAATCATGAAGATAGGTTGAAGTTGAAGACAAATCAAATGCGAAGATATAGCGAAATAACGCCATGGTGAAACACTTCAAACAAAGAAATTTGGTGGTGGCGTTACCCACAGTATAGGAATTATTAGACCCGGACACGGTGCACAATTATCGTGGCGCTCGAAGTCAAATTCACGTTAATGTATTCACACTCAGAATGTAAGTCTTCATTGATTGAAGATATCGTTACCGTGTGTTGCACATCTAAGTCATCAACATGCATAAGTGTTAGGATGTGTGCTTGATCACGAGGACATTTGAGGATTCCAAGATATTTAGCTCACCGTAACTTGCAAAACCTTTTCTCATCCAAGGGCTTTGTGAAGATATCGCGGTTGCTCTTGGTGTTGGCGTGAATGATGTCAATATCTTTCTTCATGACATGATCCACGAGAAAATGATGGCCAATTTCAATGTGCTTTGTCTTGAGTCTTTGGACTGGATTGTTGGCAATCTTGATGGCGCTTCGTTGTCGCGAGAAGAGGTACTTGTGTGATTGATGCCATAGTCCTTGAGTTTGCTTCATCCATAGAAGCTGAGCACAACAAGATCCAGCAGCAATGTATTCAGATTTAGCAGTTGAGAGTGATACAGTTACGCTTCTTTGAAGACCAACAGACAAGTGATCGTCGAGAAAGTGACATGTGCTGATGTAGACTTGCGATCCACCTTGTCACCAGCATAATCAGCATCAGAAAATCAACCAAATCAAATTTTGAGCCCTTTGGATACCATAATCCGAGTGTTGGGGTGTGAGCCAAATATCGAAGAATTAAGCTTCTGACTAAGTGATGCGATTCCTTTAGTGCCGCTTGGAATCGAGCACACATGCAAACACTAAGCATAATATCGGCCTAGATGCACATAGGTAAAGTAAGGAACCAATCATGGGCGGTATACCTTTTGATCGAACTCTTTACCATTGTCGGGACCCGGATGGTGTTTGGTGGCATTGGCGTCGTGTATCCTTTGCACTCTTGCATTCCAAACTTCTTGAGACAATCTTGGAGGTATTTTTCTTGAGATATAAAGATGCCATTCCTTTCTTGTGAATTTGAAGACCAAGGAAGAACTTGAGCTCTCCATCATGGACATCGATATTGTTCTTGCATCATGTATCCAAATTCATCACTATACTTACGGTTGGTGCAGCCGAAGATAATGTCATCCACATATATTTGGCATACAAACAGTTCACCATCATATGTCTTCATGAAGAGTGTGGGATCAAGGGATCCAGGTTTGAAGCCTTTGCTCTTGAAGTCTTTGATCGTATCATA